>JALXJV020000017.1:33856932-34456932 GCA_024633595.2 Lepomis macrochirus
GGAAACCAAGGAGGGCACCGACCCTCTTATGAATGGTCACTTTCAACGTGATCACAACCAGAGCCTTTAAGAGAGTTGTGACCCTCCCATTGACTTCTATCGGAACTGTTGAATCGCGGAAGTGACACGTTCTCGGGGCAGCCGATAGTTCCAAACACTGAATAGTTCTGAAAATATCATGATCTATCATTGTCAGGTCTCTTGGGAAAACCGCGAAGAAGATATATTTTTATATAATTAAGTTTCTTAAAGAAACTGATTTAGATAAACTATTTTTCTGTTTTGTTTCTTTATTTTGCCGCTTAATCGCTTGTTCCACACTCCAGTCCAGTTGGTGGTGGTAATGCGCCATTAAACTGTTTTGCCCATCGCCAATAAACACAAAAGAAGTTTCAGCGCTGCATTCAGAGACTGTTTATCAGGCTGTGACCGGTTCATTTTTGTTGTGTCCGATGAACCTACACTCGCTGGTAAGTTGATGAAATGACCGACATTTTAAACCATCCACTGACCTCTAGTGAATTTAGTCAATAGTGGTATTGTATGTAGCCAGCTTTAGTTCAACTTTAGTTTAGTTTGGAAGATATTAACTAATTTCATCAGATTCAAAGCGCAGCTAGCTAACGTGAGCAACACTTCACTGGTTAAGTTACCATAAGTTAACATTACTCCCTGTCAGTTTGCCGACATTTACTTTAAATGTCAAGTTCTAAATGTACGTTGTGTTAGGGTTTGGGTTTTGTACTGTTGTTTTTCCTATGTTCATGGGATATTGTCATGGTTTTGTAGTCTGTATTGTTTTGGTTCATTCGCTTTAAGTTTCTTAGTTTCTGGCTTGTCTCACATCTTAGTTCTTGTTCCTGTACCTTAGTTCATGTTTTGTGTTTTCCTATTCTGTGTACTTATGATGGTCTTAGTCTTTAGTCTTTTGTCTCAATGTTAAGTATAGTCTTGTCTCCTGTTTGGTCCCGTCTGTCAGTGTACTGTTTTTGCTGTCTTTGTGTTTTTACTTTGGTAGATTTGTCATTGTGTGTCCTGTGAACTTTACTTCCTGTTTTATTTTGTAAACCTCCTGTACCTGGTGTCCTTGTTTAGTTTCACTTGATTACCTGATGTGTCTCAGCTGTGCTTCTCTCCCCTGTTGTCCCTCTCTTCCTGCCTGGTCTCGTTAGCCTCATGTCTGTCACCTGTGTGTTCCCGCCCTGCTCGTTTGTCCCTGGTGTATATATGTTTGGTTTTTCTCTTCAGTCTTTGTCCGATCATTGTTCATGTTACCTCTCCTGTCTGCCCCGTTTGTCTAGTCACCGTGTTCCTTTGGAGTTTGGATTTCTGTGTTTTGGATTACCTGAGTTGGATTTTGGTTTTGTTTCTCATTTGACTTTTTATGGACTCAGCCACTCTATATGTAAGTGTGCTCGCTTTTTGTTTGTTAAATAAATCACCTACTGGATCATACCTCCTCTGCCTTGCGTCCTGCGTTTGGGTCCTGCAACCTGCCACATCACCACAAACCGTAACACGTTGGTTCGTTGGCATTCAAAGTTTATCTTTGGTTATTAGAATTATAGTAGAAGTTAGCAGCACTTAGTGGCTGCCGTAGTAGTAACGTAACGATCGACGGTAATGTTAGCTGTATGAAATAGATGGTAAGCTTGTTAATTCAGTCATTAACCTTACACACATTGTTTGTTGGGCAGTGCATCGGCTGATAAGATCAGCAGCATAAAAAGTAAGTAACGTTATAACTGCAGCAGATAACTTCATATGTTTTTTCTGTTAAGGAGGCTGACATATGAAACCATCGGAGACTGACTAATGAGTGAGGAAGCCAGCTATCCACAAAGGATCCAAATATCAACGAGGTATGTCCCTGTCAAAAACAGCTCTCCGTGTTGAATCAAAGCCTCTGAACAGCTAAAACTGAATATTGTAACCTTGAAGGTCGGATTATTGCAGGACTGCATTATTTTTACCTCAGTGTACCTATTAAACTGGCAGCTGGATCTGCTTATAGGCCTCATAGTGCCAAACTTGTATATTTAAGAGTAAGTTAGTGGAATGCAAAAACCATGTCCAGCCAACAATAAGCAGGACAAACTTTCTTCCACATTAATGCAAATATGAATATAGTGACATGAGACATACAAATAATTTGAGCCACAGGGGCATTTACATATCCTTTCAGCTGCTGCTCTTACTGTGCTGAATGCTCTTAGTGGCCTTAATAAGTGCATCTTTACAATGTAATGCATTTCAGTACAACAGCTGTGCAATTATTTAATTATATTTACACACGTGAGCATACATGTGTAAATTTAATTAAATGTTTAATACTGAGGTTAAAATTAAAGGGTATTTTACTGAACTATATTGTGTTTGATGTGAGGATTTTTTTGTCCTCCCTATTTACATAATGTACATTACAGGGCCATAATATCAGAAACTCCTCTAAATATAATGCAGCTCAGTACAACACAAACATCACAAAGTCTGACCTCAGTGATAAATTATGTAAGTGAATTAACACTTGTATGTATGTCTGTCCCATTCTACTTTTGGAGACTCTAGGAACCACAAGTAACCCTGCATTCTGGGAGCGCAGTGCTCTGGTGGGGTAGTAAGGTACTATGAGCTCTTTAAGATAAGATGGTGCCTGACCATTAAGAGCTTTGTATGTGAGAAGAAGGATTTTAAATTCTATTCTGGATTTTACAGGAAGCCAATGCAGAGAAGCTAAGACAGGAGAAATATGATCTCTTTTACTGGTTCCTGTCAGAACACGTGCTGCAGCATTCTGGATCAGCTGAAGAGTCTTAATGGACTTTTTCGAAGAGCCTGATAATAAGGACTTGCAGTAATCCAGCCTAGAAGTAACAAATGCATGGACTAGTTTTTCTGCATCATTTTTAGACAGGATGTTCCTGATTTTTGCAGTATTACGTAGGTGAAAAAAGGCGGTCCTTGAAATTTGCTTAATGTGAGAGTTAAACGACATGTCCTGATCAAAGATAACACCAAGATTTCACACCGTGGGGCTGGAGGCCAGGGCGATGCCATCCAGGGAAACTATATCTTTAGATAATGAGTCACGGAGGTGCTTAGGCCCTTTTATCTGAGTTTAACATTAGAAAATTACAGGTCATCCAGGTTTTAACATCCTGAAGACACATTTGAAGCTTAGCTAACTGATGAGTTTCATCTGGCTTGATCGAGTATCATCTGCATAACAAAGAAAGTTTATGGAGTGTTTCCTGATAATATTGCCTAAAGCATATATAAAGTGAAGAGGATTGGTCCGAGCATAGAACCTTGTGGGACTCCATGACTAACTTTGGCATGCATGGAGGATTCAAACTGAAATCAATCTGATAAATAGGACTTAAACCAGCTTAGAGTGGATACTTTAATGCCAATTAAATGTTCCAGTCTCTGTAATAGGATCCGATGGTCAATGGTATCAAATGCAGCACTAAGATCTAGTAAAACCAATACAGAGACAAGTCCTTTGTCTGATGCAGTTAGGAGGTCATTAGTAATTTTCACCAGTGCTGTCTCTGTGCTATGATGAGCTCTAAATCCTGACTGAAAATCCTCAAATAAACTATTGCTATGTAGAAAGTCACACAGCTGTTTGGCGACTGCTTTCTCCAGGATGTTAGAGAGAAATGGAAGGTTAGATATAGGTCTAGTGCTGACTAAGGGTAAAACTTCTTTAAGCAGCCTAGTCGGGATGGGATCTAAGAGGCAGGTTGATGGTTTGGATGAAGAAATTATTGAAGTTAGTTGGTAAAGATTTATGGAAGCAAAGCAGTCTAAACATATAATTGGTTTTACAGCTGTTTCTAAAGTTCCTGAGTTTAGAGATAAATCGGTGCCAGTTGAGGGCAGGTCTTGGTGGATTTTGTTTCTAATAGCTAGAATTTTATTATTAAAGAAGCTCATGAAGTCGTAACTATTGAGAGCTATGGGCATACTTTGCTCAATAGAGCTGTGACTTTCTGTCAGCCTGGCTACAGTGCTGAAAAGAAACCTGGGGTTGTTCCTATTTTCCTCTATTAATGACGAGTAGTACGCTGCTTTGGCATTACGGAGGCCCTTCCTATAAGTTTTAAGACTATCTTGCCAAATTAAACGAGAATTTTCCAGTTTGGTGGAACGCCAATTCCTCTCAAGTTTCTTCGATATTTGCTTTAATTTGCGAGTTTCAGTATTATACCATGGAGCTAACTGTCTTTGTTTTAGTATTTTCTTTTTTAGAGGGGCTACAGAGTCGAGTGTTGTTCGCAGTGAGCCTGTAGCACTATCAACAAGATGATCGACTTGGGAGGGACTGAAATTAGCATAAGAGTCCTCTGTTATTTTATGACCTGATAATGAATTTAGAGCTGATTGAATCGCATCCTTAAATTTAGCTATAGCACTATCAGACAGACATCTTGTATAGAAACTTTTGCCCAATGGAGGGTAGTTCAGCAATACAAGCTCAAAAGTTATCAAACAGTGATCAGATAAAGAGGGATTCTGTGGGAACACTATTAAATGTTCAATTTCAATACCTGAATGTTACTATCTTTACTGATTACCAATGACGGCAACGTTGCCCTGCATGGTTGCTCTAAAAGGGTTATTCGCGAGGAGGGCTATTCGTCTGTTTGTGAGAGAGGGAGCGAGGGAGGAAGCTCCAATAGCTACAATAAATTACAGTTTTACCCATATTAAATAGTTAAATAATCTGAAAATCAATCTGTGGCCATCAGCGTTGATATTGTGGCGGGTCACACAAATTAATGAATGTATGGGAAACCCTGGAATAACAGCACCATCCATCCATCCATCTTCAACCGCTTATCCGGAGTCGGGTCGTGGGGGCAGCAGCTCCAGCAGGGGACCCCAAACTTCCCTTTCCCGAGCCACATTAGCCAGCTCTGACTGGGGGATCTCGAGGCGTTCCCAGGCCAGCGTGGAGATATAATCTCTCCACCTTGTCCTGGGTCTTCCCCGAGGCCTCCTCCCAGCTGGACGTGCCTGGAACACCTCCCTAGGGAGGCTCCAGGAGGCATCCTTACCAGATGCCCAAACCACCTCAACTGGCTCCTTTCAACGCAAAGGAGCAGCGGCTCTACTCTGAGCTCCTCGCGGATGGCCGAGCTTCTCACCCTAATCTCTAAGGGAGACACCAGCCACCCGCCTGAGGAAACCCATTTCGGCCGCTTGTACCCGTGATCTCGTTCTTTCGGTCATGACCCAGCTTTCATGACCATAGGTGAGGGTAGGAACGAAAATTGACCGGGTAGATCAAGAGCTTTGCCTTACGGCTCAGCTCTCTTTTCGTCACAACGGTACGGTAAAGCAAGTGCAATACCGCCCCGGCTGCTCCGATTCTCCGGCCAATCTCCTGCTCCAGTCTCCCCTCACTCGTGAACAAGACCCCGAGGTACTTAAACTCCTTCACTTGGGGCAAGGACTCATTCCCTACCTGGAGTTGGCACTCCATCGGTTTCCTGCTGAGAACCATGGCCACAGATTTAGAGGTGCTAATCCTCATCCCAGCCGCCAGCACTCTGCTGCGAACCGCTCCAGTGAGAGCTGAAGGCTACGGACCGATGATGCCATCAGGACCACATCATCCGCAAAAGCAGTGACGAGATCCCAAGCCCACCGAACCGCAGCCCTCCTCGCCATCGGCTACGCCTCGATATCCTGTCCATGAATATCACAAACAGAATTGGTGACAAAGCGCAGCCCTGGCGAAGGCCAACCCCACCTGGAAAGAGTCCGACTTACTACTGAGTACTCGGACACAGCTCTCGCTTTGGATGTACAAGGATTGGATAGCCCTAAGAAGGGCCCCCTCACCCCATACTCCCGCAGCACCTCCCACAGTGTCTCCGGGGACTCGGTCATATGCCTTCTCCAGATCTACAAAGCACATGTAGACCGGATAGGCATACTCCCAAGCCCACTCCAGGATCCTTGCGAGTAAAGAGCTGGTCAGTTGTTCCACCGACCAGGACCGAAAACCGCATTGTTCCTCTTTGATCTGAGGTTAGACAATCGGCTGAACTCCTCCGTTCCAGCACCCTGGCGTAGACTTTACCAGGGAGGCTGAGAAGTGTCATAACAGCACCAATTACAGTAAAAGGTTTTCACACAGTAGGTTTAGCTATGAACAATGTCAAATTATATTATTGGTAGCTTATATACCAGAAACACAGATACTTGGGGACCTTTAGCCATTGTTTATGTACACTAATGTTGAAATGTCTTTCTCATAACTACAAACACAGCTACATCACTACATTTGTAAAAGAAACATACAGTCAAACATCAACTCTAGGCACAAGATAATCACACAAACAGATTAGATGGCCCTGGGTTCCTCCTAATGCAAGACAATGCCAGACCTCATGTGGCTGAAGTGTGTCAGCAGTTCCTGCAAGAGGAAGGCATTGATGCTATGGACTGGCCCGCCCGTTCCCCAGACCTGAATCCAATTGAGTACATCTGGGACATCATGTCTCAGCTCCATCCACCAACGCCATACGTTGCACCACAGACTGTCCATGATGTTTTAGTCCAGGTCTGGGAGGAGATCCCTCAGGAGACCATCCGCTACCTCATCAGGAGCATGCCCGGGTGTTGTAGGGAGGTCATACAGGCACATAGAGGCCATACACACTACTGAGCCTCATTTTGACTTGTTTTAAGGACATTACATCAAAGTTGGATCGGCTTGTAGTGTGGTTTTCCACTTTGATTTTGAGTGTGACTCCAAATCCAGACCTGCATGGGTTGATAAATTTGATTTCCATTGATAATTTTGTGTGATTTTGTTGTCAGCACATTTAACTATGTAAAGAAAGGAGTATTTAATGAGATTATTTCATTCATTCAGATCCAGGATGTGTTATTTTAGTGTTCCCTTTATTTTTTTTGAGCAGTGTATAACAATAAACCTAGATGGTCAATAACTAAACCAAGCGCAGTCTACACACTGTAAAAATTATCAAGGTGGTTTAACTTAAAAACTTAAGTTCAATTGCTGCCTTAAAAATGTGAGTAATATCAACTTTTAAAAAAGCTTTGTTTTAACTCATGATGTTACTTTACACAAGTTGTTTAATGAATGATCATTTATTGTTCCAACTTGATACTGTGAGTTAAAACAGCTACCTATATTACATTGTTCATTCAAAGAAACTTGCTTTCTTTTGACAAACAAACATACAAATCTAAGCTATTTCAACTCTGTAAGTTAAGTTAGGGAAGTTGTTTAATGAATGATCATTTATTGTTTCAACTTGATACTGTGAGTTAAAACAACTATCTGTATTACATTATCTAGTCAATGAAACTTACTTTTTCTTGTCAAACAAACATGCACGTCTACACCCTTTCAACTCACATTTTTAAGTTAAGATAATTGATTATATTCATACCAATTGCCTTTTCAAGTTAGGTTAACTCATGTTTTTAAGACAGCAATTGAAATTATAATTTTAAATTAAGTAGACTTGTGTTTTTAATTTCCATACCTTATCTCAACTAATAATGGCAAGTTCATCAGTTTCTTAAAAGAGTACAATGAATGAACTTCATTCATGTATTCAAAAATAATTTATTGTAAGTACTTCAACTTACAGCCTTCGTCTCCTTCAGATACACTTGTAATTGATGTAACAAGCCTAAAAGCTAATGAAAACATTTCTCAGACTACACAAGTGCCAAAGTGAGACCATTTTTATGATAATTAAACATGTTTTAACAGTATTTAAACAGTCTATGAAGAGGTCAACCCACCCAACTCTTACACCAGTTAATTTAAATGAGATCATATAAACCTTGAGACTGTTGAGACTGCCTACAACTGCATTTAACAATCAAGAAACATAATAAAGAAAAATATGTCTGAGGAGAGAACAGTTGAGACCAACAGCTGTAATCAGTAAAATGCTTGTGATTTCTACTACATGGTGACTAATGAGTAGTAATAATATTGAAAAGGAAATGCACAAAACTCAAATGTCCGAGTCTATTACAGTCTTATTCCATTGAAAATAAAGAACTGGCTGGTTTGTGTTGTCTTAACTACTCCACTTCTAACGTCACAAGACTTCGAACAGTCGAGCCTATTAGCTCTCACGATCCATCCAATAACGTAAAGTGGGGAAGATCAGTGTTTTGTCCCCTCTATCATTCTCCAAATTAACAGTTTTAAATTGTGAGACAGTGCTGTTTTTCACAGTACAGAACAGTGCTGAAAGTGCATATAAAAAAGAACAATTAAGTCTTGACAGGAACCATTTCCACATGAGAATCTTGAGAAAATGAGGAGCAGGTGTTACAGTCTGTACCTCAGGATTCTGTTTCTTAGTCCATGTACGTGGGCAGATGCTTGGTCTGGTTTTATCTTCATCACAACTCTCTGAAGAAACTCAAAGGAATACTTCATGGCTTCTGGGTACTCAAGATTGACACAGTAGATGACACCCATGAGCATGGCAAAGCTGCATGCCACATCTTTAATGTTGTGAAGCACAATGGTCTCCTCAACCACAACAGCTATCTCGAAGACCTCCGTGGAAAGGCATCCCGTTCAGTACCTTCATAGCCTATCAGCAGGCCAAGTTGCATCCCCTTCATGGCTTCATCCAGAGTCTCCGTGTGAGCCTTAAAAGCAGAGACAGTGTGTGACTGTTTCAGTCTACAATTATATAGGCTTTAAAAGGCTATTTTAAAATGCAATCATAATCCTCAAATATAGAGCAAGAAAGTCACCCCCTTTAGTTGTTCCCAAAATAGACTGAACCTGATCAGTAACACCATCACTATCAATTCATTGAAATTGTAAGTTCAGACACTGAAGCACTTTAGCAAATGTTTTAGAATTTTTCCCTAAAAGATGAGTGACAGGAACAGCCAAGAAAAAAGTGTATTACACATTATAAACCACATGAACTTGAAATCTGTCATTTAAGTTATTTTGAGAAAATGCAAAGTAAAGTTTGAATGAATTGAATGAGTTTTTACGACTATTAGACAGGCAAAGTTTATAAGTCTGGGTTGTGGTATGAAGTATTTTTCTTTCTTGAAAATCTACCCTGGGAATAAAAAAAATCCTACAATAAAAGAATCACCAATATACACAATAATATTTTTGCGTTACAGATAACATATTAGTCTTACATCGCACATCCTGATGACAGTTGATGGATCTTCGCCTGATATGTAGTGTGGCAGACCAAGCAAGGCAGCAGTCCTTCTCCTCTCATTTGTATCCTACAAGACAAAGAAACATGCAGTAAGATAAAAATGTTTTAGCCAAGATAATACATTTTGCCTAATTTTATGATCTGCTTTCCACTTACGTCTTTCTGAAGGCAGTCCAAAATGTCTTTCAGTGATTGCTTCTTTCGAGTCTTGGTGGCTGCTTTGTACATCTCTAGCACTCTTGGGACCAGGCCATCAAGTCTGTCAACAAAAGATTCCAGAAGGTCTTTGGTGACTATTCTCTTGAACTCCGCCCTGAAATATAAGTCAAACATAATTATGAATGAGACACAGTATCAGATAAAATGTGCTTCTATCTCTCAACTGAGTACCTGTCTCTCATGGAACAGAGCTGGCCATCTGGAAATGACTTCTGTGATGAGTGGCTGATCTCCAATTATCTTTTTTCTGCGCTGGGAAAACATAGCAACCATCAGGTCTTCTACCAGCTGGTGATCAGGGTCTCTTTTCAGCATTTCAACCTCCATCATATTGCGCTTCTCCTCCATGTTTTCAGGACTCTGTCCTTCAGGTGGATCTGGACAGTAGTTGACCTCACCCTTCTTTGACTTCTTTACACTTTTCCCCTTTGAACCTTCTCCTTTTCTTTTGTTTACCACCACCTCAGGGCATCCTGCTGCACTTAACTTTTGCCGATAGTTTCCAAGCTTAAATTTCAGGCTGTGAAACCACGAGTACCATCCCTTTTCAGACCCTGGCTCCTTCAGACTAGGATGCTTCTCCACAAGTGCTTTGGCTACATTCTCATAGTGATGTCTCTCAGGATAAGCACTAATCTTTGACATACTGTCGGCCAGTGTATCAAGGATATCAGTCTTTAAACCTTTAGGAATCACCATTACAGATCCATCCTTGGCATACGTACAATTGGCTTCTTTCAGCTGCAGCTCCACATCATGTGAGAACTGTGGAATCGGAAGGGGTCAGGCCATTCAACAGAATCTCCACTACTAAGAGAAGAGAGGCTGCAAGTGTCCAGTGTAGAATCTGAGGCGTCATCAGCTGTGAACAACACTTTCAAAGTTGCCCAGCCCACAGGAAGGTCTTTGATGTCTTTTAGGTTGCACAACTGATTATTGAAATCAGGATCCTCAAATTGCAAAATGAATCCACCTCTCAGAACAAGCTTTGTTCGCAACACCTGATACAGCTCCTCAACACTGGATGGGATGTCTTCAACTGAAAGACGTCTGATTTCATTTTCTGATATGATGACACGTAGCAGCATTGCAGACAACTTTTACCTGAAAAGAGATAAAAATACATAGTTTTAAGTATAAATGTTTACTATAACCTATTCATATCAGTCCCCGTCACACATCTATCCTTAAGCAATTTTTTTAACAGCTTTTAAGTATCAGTGAACAGAACATGGAATCTGATATTTTCTATTCTGAGTTTGGCCAGTTCCATATTTGGTTTAAAATCTGATACTGGCATGATTTTTCGCAAAGCAACCTCAGTCTAAACAGTTAATCTGAAGTCAAAGAGATGGATCACCTGAACTGAAACTGTTGCCATTAGGCACTAACAGTTGTATTTAAAAGTAGTTTTCAATATGCAGACATTTTCAGTGCAATTTGTTTCTACAAAGCCATTCAGGTCACAATCTCATCACTGTGGTTACAACTCCAAATCTCCATACTATGTAGTAGCAAAGTCCTTTTAGGCAAGTCCTGTCATTCAGCCGCCATCATGGTAACAGCTCCGGGCAGCTATTTTGACTAACAAGACCAGGCTCCTATGATTGGCTGAAATATGTTTCTCACTTTGGTTGTTAAAAGCAGATGATTGGCTTTCTAACAGGAGGGGTGGGATAACCGCCATCTTTGCCATTATGGGCTTTCCCCATAAAGTTGTATTGAGGATTTGACTGAGTGGCATGTCTCCTATAAACTGTCTCTGGTAGTAGCCATTGTTTGACAACAAGCCACAACTAAAAATTTGACTCTTTATCCTTCAACTATTTATCAGTTTTATTATGTGCTCACAAATGATCTTGCTCAACTGCAGATCCTCGTAAAAAGGAAACTTTCAAAACTGAATTCAGTGGCCTCCATGTTTAATTATGTACAAATAGTAAGCCATGTGATATTTTTGTTATTGGTCTTTTGCGCGTGTGGGTTGTAGCCAGTTTGCACTAAATGTGTAAATTCAATTATGTTTTAGGGCATAGTTGAGTGAAAATGTACTGAGCTGCATTATATTGAGGTGTTAAAATTTTGCAGTTCCATGCAAAAATCACACTACAATTTATATTTTTCCTATGAAAATAAGAATTATAAAAATTGATCATTGGCTCTAACCCAAATTCAATTACTTGTATCAGTCAAAATGATCACATTTACACATTTTTCAAAATTGCTCAGCCCTAACAACATTATAATTACTTACAGCAGGTTTATTTCAGCAAGAATGTCTTGGGAGTGACCAAAAGGTAGCCTTGAATGAAGTATGACACCAGTGGCACGTAGTCATTGAGATCCTCTGGTTTCACCAACAGACATGTAGTAGGACTTTTCCTCACAAGATGGTAACTCCATAGATGCTCCACATAGTACGATGTAAAAGGTTCAATAATGAAGCAAACATGACTAGCCAACACAATGCATATTTCCAAAATCCTTCCAAAGTCCGGTAGTCCACTCGTGCTCCCTGCAGAAAGAATCATTGCCTTTGAATACTTCCATTTAGAAAGATGTAAGGAGTCAGTCCAACTGTGTCAACATCACTGAATCTGTTCAAGATAGCTTGTCTGACAGCAGTGTCTAAGACATCCAGGCACACATCAGACACCTTAAGAGTAGGCTTAAGACTTTCCTTTTTGATAAAGCTTATAGTTAGGGCTGGCTCGGGTGAGTCCTGAACCATCCCTTAGTTATGCTGCTATAGGCTAGACTGCCGGGGGATTTCCCATGATGCACTGAGCTCCTCTCTCCTCTTCTCTCTTTCTCTCTGAGTGCAACCTCATCCCATTAATGCATGTTACTAACTCGATTTTTCTCCCTCTCCGTGGTGCGTGTGCTTCCCCTCCTGTCCTCCCCTCCCCTCACTTCCCTGCGGGTGTTGCTGGCTCTGGAGCTGTGGAGTCTGGACCTGTTGTTGGGAGTCTCCTGCTGCCCCGTGTTCCTGCTCGGCGCCCTCTGCTGCAGTTGCAACTGCTATTACTAGTCCTATTGCTATTATTACTGTTATAATTAATATCATTAAACATTACTATAAATATCTGTACCATTTTTCATTCAGTCTATAGCACCATTACCTTTATTGTCTGTACCTCTATGTGTATACTGTGTAGGTTGCCTCCCTCTGCTCTCTCTCTCCTGCTCTCTCTCTCTCTTGCTCTCTCCCTCTCTCTCTCCCCTCACCCCAACCGGTCGAGGCAGATGGCCGCCCACCCTAAGCCATGGTTCTGCTCGAGGTTTCTGCCTCTTAAAAGGAAGTTTTTCCTTGCCTCTGTCGCCTAGTGCTTGCTCTTGGTGGGAATTGTTGGGCTTCAGAGTACGGTCTAGACCTGCTCTTTATGAAAAGCGCTGTGAGATAACTGTTGTTGTGATTTGGCGCTATATAAATAAAATTGAATTGAATTGAATTGAACCTTTGCAGTCTCAGTCTCAGGCTTGAAAAGGCTTCGCATAGATAATGTGCCAACATAAGTTGATGTCTTGAAGCCAGGGTAAGCAGAATGTTTTTAAAATTGTTGGCATCACGCACAACTTTTTAAAGAAAGAATGTTTAGCTTCAAACCGGATTGTCCAACACTCAACTGGAGGTCCAAACTTCTGAATGAAATATGGGTAATGCTCAAAGTGATGTTTGGGACGCAACCTGTTATTCGGGAAAACGGTCAGCAGCAACTGTCTGTGGTCCGATATTTTTGATTGTAAATAACAAAGTGAGTCTGAAGCGAAATATGGAGTCGACAATAACTCCACCAAGTCTTTGAGCTCAAGAACTAATTCCCATGTTTGATCACCTTCTGGAACACGGTGACCGATGATGAGGGGCAGAAAACGCACAAGACTCCAGTTTTCATGTCCATTACCGCCTAGAGTCTTGTTCCGTTGGAAAGTTGATGGAACTTTCTGAGGGCGGTTTGTCTTGTCAGCAAATTTAAAAGGAAAGCCTTCTATTTCACTATTAAGCTCGTCCAATGTGAAATAGTTCTTTGAAATTAAATCCGCAAGGCTAAGACTTAGCTCTATGGGTACAATGCCTTCCAGCACATCATGTAAAAAATCAGGTGGAAAGCCTTGGCATGCGTGAAAACCTGTCAATCTGTTAAGAGGACATTCTTGTTTTACACCATCAACAGACACAAGTTTACTCTGCTTCAACACATTCACAGCTTCATCATACAACTCTGGTGTTCGTAAAACAAAGTTACCACTTCTGACATCACAAGTCTGTATTTCTTTACGACTACTCAGACAAAACCTACAAAACTTGTCCACATTAAATGACTCTTGGAATCCACCTAAGGAGTGTGCAGCCAAGTTGTCTGCAGCCACATACAAGATTGTCCCTTTAACATTAACAGCAAGTTTCTCAACAAACACACCAACTGTTTCTAGATGTTCAATGTCTTTTATCAGTTTATCATTTAAAACACTACTATACCCATAAATCTTGATATGTTCAGTCTTGCACAGTAAAGCTAGGTAGATTGATGAAAGTGATGACTTATATCTTCTTGGCAAATTGGCCAATACACACCACAGACTTTGTGTTTTTTCCTGGAGGTCCCCAAGGGATTACAAATTTCAAAATCGTCAATGTTATGCATAAACTAAAATCTTGACCTGAGAGAACTGGATTACTTTTAAAGTAGTCACCATCCAGACATGACCTGTTGTGACCAGACTGTTCAACTGGTTTGTTTACTCTCAATACATGCAGTATTTCTTCTCTTTTGAGTAGATCAGAAAGTAATTTTAGAATTGGGACATAAACAACAGTATGAGACCTTTTTTGTGTACTCAAAACATATTCAACAGGTTCAATGACAGAAAAGTTTTGCCTATAAAATGAATGCCTTTTATCTTCTGTGCCTAGAGGTCCCTCTCTTGAAAGCAAAGTGAGTGGGTTTGAACTCTGTAATGCTTCAGTCAACGATGATGTCAATTCCTCAGATGTGCAATTATGCACCGTCAAAATCTTTTCAATTTCCTGCCTAGTTATTTGTCCAGCACCTTCACCAATATCAAATAAGTCATCCGCAATTTCTTGAATTGCAGACTTTGACGCATGAAGGACTGCTTGCAGCCTAAGTAAAAGGGATGCAATCCGCCTCTGACTGGACTTTTGTACAGGCTGAAATACAGGTTCTGGCAACAATAAATCTGGTGACACTAAATCATCCCCTTCGTCGTTTACAAAGGACTGACTGTGACACTTCACAACAAGTTCAGGTCTGAAATTGACAAGCGTAGCAGTGTGATGAGACCGACTTTATGGGCAGTAAAAGTTGAGAATACCTTAGACTTAAAAGAGCACCCTACAAATGGGCAATTCACAGTCTCGATTTCTCAAATGTCTCTTTAGATGAAGAAAATATTGCCTGATGTTGGTTGGAGCTGAAAAACTACAAAGTTCACAGTGTATTTTAGCAACAGGATTTGATCCTTTTTGTGCTCCTTTATATGTTTTGCAAAATCCACATGGGATTGGAGGACTGTCAGTTTGGGTAAATGCAGCTCAAGCCCGTCTTTCACGTCCATGACTGTCTTTGTAGTGACTCACTACTGTTTTTTCATTGTAAGTGGCAAAATTGCAAAACTTACAATTTCACTTCATCCACAGTTGCACAACTTCAATAAAGTACGATCTGCACCTGAAACCCAAAACATACAGTACATTAACTGAATAAAGTGTTAAAGCCTTAGCCATTTGAAAACATGACAAAAACATAATCTGTACACAATAATACCAAACAGGTACTCCTATTTAGGAGAGGTTACCACAACTTCAAAACACACTTCCACCACCTTGTACAAACATAGACAAGGCAAATATTGACAATTTCTTACTATTTCTTGATATTACAAATAGGGTTGAGCCGGATACTCAGCTGAAACAAGTATCCGGTATGGATAAAGCATTTTTGCCGAGTACGAGTTTTATACGAGTAATACAAGTCAATATCTGTACTCGGATTGAATAAAAATCGTCATTGCGTAGCTGACTGTGCGCACACTGTCTCTCTCTCTCTCTCTGCCCGTCATTGGAGATTTTTTTTTAAACTGTCAGCTGGCTCTAACCAGTTTTTTTTTTTTACTTCACGCACTGAGTGTCTGACAATTTCTTGCTGTATTTAAAAAAATAAAGGTAGTTGTGGTATAAATAAATTATTTAAAATAATATTACAAATTAAGCTACACACACACAAGCCCCCCCCCTCTCTTACTCACTCACTCATACACACACATACCTGGCCTGCACCACGAAGCGAGTTCAACAAACCCAGGATATGTTTTTGTTATCTGGCTTCACTAACCCTAACAATCCCGATTGGGATAACCGGTGTAACACCAAAATCTGTGACCTATCAGATTCTGTGACCAAAACCCAAACGACGATGTTTTCCTAACCATAACCAAGTACTTTTAGTACCTAAACCCAACCAAGTACTTTTAGTCCCTAAACCCAACCAACCCGCAGCTGCTTCATATCGTCAACAAAGCCTCAGGCGCTTAACTTCCCATTTGGGTTCACAGAATCTGATAGGTCACAGATTTTGGTGTCACACCGGCACCACGAAGCTGGTTATCAACTCGGTAAATTAACCCAGGGTTTCCCGATCCAGCCGGGAGCGCGTTCACATAAAAGAGGCGGTGTTAGCAGCAGATGACCAAACAGACATGAACAGGTCCACTGTCAGCAGAGCGTCATATTTTACGATCGAGACAGTGTGAATGTCTAAATGAACAGGCGTAGTCTATAATAATGCGTTGATAAAAAAAATATCAGCCTTATTCTTTCAGCTCGGCTGTGTGTCGGCGTTTCCACATTAAAAGACTCGGGCCGTTCTCCCTCACTTTAAAAAAAACTTGTCGCCACTTCAAAAATCAGATTAATTTATTTAACACACGAAGTGAAACGGAAAAATCCCTTCATGCCATAAAATGAGCTCAAATAGTGTCTGAAAGACTGAAACTGAACATTTGGGCTGCTGCGCAAAAGGTAGGATGGAACATGACCACAGTCTCTGTAGTTGGCCTTAGAAAGCTATACTAACCTAAATAGATGGACTACATTCATATTAAAATTTAGTATTTCAATACCAAACTGTTCATCATATTCAGCCTCACATAAGAAAAATAAAATCCATTTATTTTAACGGCTGCGTCAGGCTGTGTGAAACGGACTGGGAGCAAATAAAAAATATTAAACACACTTAAAGGCAGTAAGTAGGCTGATCCTGCTGTACTGTAAAAACCTGTAGGCAACATTAGCCTGAGGCTTTTAATCAGTCTAGTCTACATTGTCAGTGTAGGATTATATCGGCATAGTCAAGAGTTTCTCCACATCACCCTGCAAACATAAAGCAGCCTATTGGCTAAAACAGTCTGTGGGATTTCCTACAGCTGGTAATGTCATTTTCCAGAGAACTGATTGGTCAGTATGCAGCGTTTTCACAGAGTTAATCTCTTTTCTGGAACATAACCTGCTGGGAGCAGGTTAACCGTTCATAAAAAAATTAAAAGTTAAAAAAAGAAAGTTATGTTGAGTATGAAAACTCTTGTTCATTACATTTTACTACACAATTGCAACAGCATGTGTTGTATTCATTGTTGCAAAACTTGTTCTGTATATAGTTTGTTTGTTATCGTGATCAAAACCATTGATCTGAAGCTCAATGCTGATGCTGTCATGTAAATAGTTCTCTAATCAGCTATAAATATAACAATTTCTGATCAACCCATATAAATTGCATGCTTAAAATAACATACAGTTAAAGCCCCGCCCATTTCAAGACAACCCGACCCACTTCTGGGTTAAATCCCGCCCACTTCCGGGCTAGGCCCCGCCCAATCCGAGTACGGATACGGATACAGATAATTCATATGGTTAACAGATACAGATACAGATAATGATGTACTCGCTCATCCCTACTAAATACCAGATAAAATTGTTAGATTGTCATTACAGCGGCCAATTGTCCACTAAACACTTATTCTTATAATAAGTTTGCCTAAGCACTCACAGTTCTTTCCATCTTTAGTGACTGCTGTTCAATCTCATAGTTGTTTTCAAAAGTTTTGGTAGCCAACGCTACCGTACTTTAGCTTAGCCGTTAGTGACTTTAGCTTAGCAGCTAGCAATGGCTTCTCCTTCTCCCTCTCCGTCTCCTGCTTTCTCCTGCTAGGTGTGTCAGATGTTCAGTGTGATGACCCCTCCCAGCCACTAGGTGTCCTGTGTCTGGATCTGTCTCTTTGTGTTTGTCTTACAGGATGTGGTTCTGGGAGGTCGTCATCAGTGGCATGTGTTACACCTGGGCCTGAGTGGTTGGGAGCTATAAAGCTCACCAACTTTATATTTTTCTCTCTCTCATCGCGGGTGCAGCTGGTGTTTGCTTTTTTGTGTTCTTACTGATGTTTCACACACACTAACATGACTGATACTGATTCACACGTTATTATCTTTGTTAAATCTTATTTTGTAAAATAAATTGTTACTTTTTTTCATGCAAAGCTCATCTTGTCTCCCATCTTTGTCGCAGCCTAAGAGCCGGGCTATGACAAATGGGGGCTCGTCCGATCCTTGTGACCTGGTGTTGGCTTGACGTCAGAGGTTAGTTGTGGTTTAGTGTTATAAACGGTGTGCCTCATTTTGTAAATGAGTTTAACAATCTGGTTGCTTAGGAGACATTGATGAGCTGGTAAGTAGTCTGTTTTTGCGGTTTTGGATTAAGGTAAGCAATAGTACTGATTAACAAATTGTGGTTTGGTTTGAGGGAGAGAATTTATGTTGCCAGGCTGGGAGATGCTGGTGATTTTGTGGCACTGAGTTCTGTTTGTCCTGTGCATGGCCATAGTAAATTGCCGTTGTATTGTCCCTGTTTAGGCAAAAGAGCGGGTTCCCTTTGGAGTTCATTTGGGGGGTTGTAGTGTGGTGATGAACGTGGTTAGAGCAGTTGTCTCGGGAGCACATGCGAAGCTGCAGGTGGGTTGCCATTTTATGGTTGCTTTGCCGGGCTGTCGGTCTATAGTGCATAAGTACCCACCACAAGTAACATCTGAAGACTAGGGGGGGGCTTAGCTAGATTTTGGATAGGCAGTTAGAGGGACATAGCTGCGGTGATGTTTTGGCTGTGGTTGAGGCTGTCTTGAGCTTGGAGTGCTGCATGTTGGAGTATGGCCTAGTTTTGTCATATTAGTATAAGTAGTTCTGTTTTTGGGCAAGTAAATTAAGTAGTAAGCCATGGCTAGTGTTGAGTTTTTGAGTGCACCTTCAATGGAGTTATTGGAGAGTTGTTCACGGGAGCAATTATTGAGAATCGCTGAGCATTTTAACATAGAAGTTGGTGATAAGAGGATGAAGGAGAACATAAGATCTGAAATGGAGAAATTGGCCATTGAAAAATTGAGGAGAGAGGCAGAAATTAAAACACTTGAGGTGGAGGAGCATAGATTAGGTGTGGAAACTCATACAGGTGGTGGCTATGCCTCTCTTGCAAACCCTAGTAGGTCTGCTTCAGGGTCTTTTGATGTGGCCAGTAATCTGCGGTTGGTTCCTCAGTTTTGCGAAAGGCATCCGGACACCTTTTTCTCACTTTTTGAGCGGGTAGCAGAGAGTAGACAGTGGTCAGACTCTGACCGCACATTACTCTTGCAATGTGTGTTGACAGGTAGAGCCCAGGAGGCATACTCTGCTCTGACTGTGGCTGAAAGTAAAGTTTATGTGACTGTTAAGTCTGCAGTGTTAATGGCTTATGAATTGGTGCCAGAGGCATATCACCAGAGGTTCCGGACATGGGAGAAGTCTGGTAAGCAAACTCATGTTGAGTTTGCCAGGGAGCTAAGTACTCATTTCAATCGGTGGTGTACTTCATTGAAGGTTGAGACTTATGAAGCTTTGTGTAATTTGGTCATTTTGGAGCAGTTTAAAAATTCTGTTCCAAACTACATTGCTGTTTACATCAATGAACATGAGGTGAAGACAGCTGCAGAAGCCGCTAAATTGGCAGATCAGTATGTGATTACACATAGGAGTGACCATGACTACCGTGCTCGGGATGATGTTGGTTACAGGGGAGATGGTAGTAAGTTTCGTTCAACAGGTAAATGGGAGGAAGGAACTGGTCGTTTGGGTAGGCCGGAGCGGACTACACGAGGTCAGATCCAGTTTGACTTGACCAAAATATGCAACTTCTGCAGAGGCAGGGGACACTGGAAAGCTGATTGTCCTAGGAATAATGTTAGGTGTGGAAATAGTGGCCCGCCGGTTAAGCCTATTGCATTTGCTGCTCCTGTTAAACATGTCAGTCCTGTCATTTCTCCCTGTGTCAACAGGTGGACGCTGGTGATAAGTGTAGCTTGGAGGAGTCAGACTTCTCAGCTTTCGTGTCTGATGGCTGTGTGTCGCTAGTGGGGAGTGATGTCACTGTACCGGTAAAAATTTTGAGAGATACTGGAGCTTTTCATTCAAATATTGTGAGCTCTGTATTGCCGTTTTCTCAGGAAACTGAGATGGGTGACCACGTGCTGATGCGGGGAATGGGTTTAATCGTACTGCCTGTTCCAGTGCATAGACTGACACTTAACTGTGGTTTGGTCCAAGGTGAGGTTGCCATGGGCATAAAGCCAGCACTACCAATTGAAGGAGTGCAAATCATTCTAGGGAACGACCTGGTTGGTAACCGTGTGTGGGCTGATGGTCCGCCACCGCCTCCTATAGTAACGTCTTCACCCTCTGTTACAGGAAAACCTGATGAAAGTGCTAGATGTTTCCCTGGTGTCTTTACAGCTTGCACAGTGACACGAGCTATGCACCGTGCTGAGTTGGAGCCAGAGCCTGCATCTGAGCAGGATGGAGCAGAAGAGATTTTTGCTGTCATTCTTGATTCTCTTTTGTCTGTTTCTCGCAGTGACCTGGTTGCAGAGCAGAGAGCTGATCCCTCTCTGAGTTCGCTGTTTGATTGTGTTCTCACTGCTACAGATGGAAAGAGTGTTCCAAGTGGTTACTTGCTACAAGACCAACTGTTGGTAAGGAAATGGTTGCCACATGGAGAAAACTTTGTTGGTGTTTCAGATTGATCTGTACTTTGAACTTTTTGAACTTTGATCTGTGTTTCAGATTGTTGTTCCTTCAAAGTTTCGTGAAGAAGTGTTGAGGACTTCTCATAATCGGTCAGGACATTTAGGGGTCCGCAAGACATATGGTTACATTCTGCGCTACTTTTTTTGGCCAAGATTAAAAAAGGATGTGTCACAGTATATTAAAACATGTCATACATGTCAGATGACTGGAAAGCCATATCAGAGTGTTAAACCAGCTCCTCTGTATCCCATTCCAGTTATCTTGCAGCCGTTTGAGCATCTGATAATTGACTGTGTTGGACCCCTTCCTCGTTCTAGATCTGGTAGTAATTACTTGCTTACAGTGATGTGCCAGTGTACAAGATATCCAGCTGCATATCCATTACGTTCTATTACTATCAAATCGGTGGTAAAAGCGCTGACCCAGTTCATGTCAATCTTCGGTGTCCGAAAGATAGTTCAGAGTGATCAAGGCTCAAATTTTTCGTCTCATCTGTTTGCACAAGTTCTTAAGCAACTGCGGGTTAAACATAACCAGTCTTCCGCATACCATGCTCAGAGTCAAGGAGCTCTGGAAAGATTTCACCAGACCCTCAAGTCTTTGTTGCGTGGTTATTGTGTTGAGTTGAACCAGGATTGGGAAGAGGGCTTGCCATGGTTATTGTTAGCCGCCAGAGAGGTTGTGCAGGAAAGCACTGGTTTTAGCCCCAATGAACTGGTGTTTGGGCATACAGTACGTGGGCCGCTCACTCTGCTGCATGATGTTGTTGGGAAATCAGAACCTCCTAGTAACTTCGTTGACTATGTTAACGGTTTCCGATATTGGCTGTATACTGCTGGGGAGATAGCTAAAGAGAAGCTAACCTCCTCACAAGAGAAAATGAAGCGCCTGTATGATCGCAAAGCTGAGCATCGCCAATTTAGTCCTGGTGATCAGGTTCTTGCTTTGTGTCCACTTGTCAGTTCACCGTTTCAGGCTAAGTTCCCTGGTCCTTTTACAGTTTTGCATCAGGTTTCAGAACAAAACTAACTGTTGTCGACGCCAAAGCGTAGGAAACCTACCCAACTCTGTCATGTAAATCTTCTGAAACCCTATTATGCTCGTCAATTTCAGGTTTCTGAGTCGCGTGGTGGGGAGCGGAAAGATTCCTTGAAAGCAGTTTCAGTGGTTGCAACAGTGGGGAATGGTATGAAGTGTTTCTCTGTACAGGAGGATGACGGAGTTACACCTCCTGATGAGACTTTGTTGCATGGCCGGTTAAAGAATTCTGAGACCTTGCAGAACTTAGAGGCTTTGTTTGGTCATTTGTCTGAGGAGAGGACATGACATTGATGTAGGTGAAGCGCAGCCAGTCCGCCAACGTTTTTACCGGGTGTCAGAGGAAAAGCGAAAGGTGATGGATGCGGAGGTAAAATATATGCTTGAGAACAGTATTGCGGAACCCTCATCATCCAGTTGGGCATCTCCTTGTTTACTGGTAGATAAGTCAGATAAAAGTCCTAGGTTTTGTACAGACTATCGCAAGGTAAATGGGGTCACAAAACCAGATGCGTATCCACTGCCACGTATGGAAGATTGTGTTGATCAAGTTGGCTCGGCTCAGAACGTAAATTCGACTTATTGAAGGGATATTGGCAAGTACCTCTCTCCAAGAGAGCAAGGGAGATTTCTGCCTTCATAACACCTTTTGCCCTATTTTCCTATACTGTGATGAGTTTTGGGTTACATAACGCACCGGCAACATTCCAGCGCCTTATGAATATGGTTGTGCTGTGTATCTGGACGATGTTGTGATCTATAGTGATACGTGGGAAGAACATTTGGTTCGTATCAAGAAGCTGTTTGAACGTCTGGCGGCCGCATGGTTGACAGTTAACTTGGCAAAGAGTGAGTTTGCTAAGGCTACTGTCACCTACCTTGGTAAGGTAGTAGGGCAGGGCAACATGCGGCCAGTACAGGCTAAAGTTACTGCAATTAAGCAGTATCCAGTGCCTACAACTAAAAAAGAACTCCAGCGATTTCTGAGACTTGTGGGTTATTATCGCAGTTTCTGTAAAAACTTTTCAACTGTGGTATCACCTTTGACAGATCTACTAAAAGGAAAAGCTAAGTACATTTGGTCAGCTTCTTGTCAACAAGCATTTGAAGATGTTAAATCTGTTCTTTGCTCACCTCCTGTTCTTGCAGCTCCATGCATGGACCAACCCTTCAAGCTGCACGTGGATGCAAGTGATGTAGGGGCAGGTACTGTTTTGTTTCAGTGTGACAACAGTGGTATTGAACGACCCGTGAGTTTCTACTCAAAGAAATTTAATTCTTTTCAGTTAAATTATTCTGTTATTGAGAAGGAGACTCTTGCACTCATTTGGGCATTACAACATTTTGAAGTCTATATTGACTCTGGTAGTGTTCCTCTGGTGGTCTATACAGACCACAATTCCATAACCTTTTTGCATTCTTTGCATTGTCCAAACCGCAGGTTGATGCGATGGATTTTGTTTTTCCAGTCCTATTGTTTGGATATCCGCCACATTAAGGGCTCTGAAAACATCGTGGCAGATGCTTTGTCAAGAGCACCTTGCTCTTGAATTTTGTACTGTATCATCTTTTATGTGTTATCTCTGGCTGTCTCTCTCTCTCCTTGCTTTCACTCTTAAATACTTCTCCAGGTGCCGGAGTTGCTGGTTGCAGGGAGGAGATCAACAGGCTGGGGGTAACACTATTGGATTGGTCAGTATTTAAAAGGGTATTAGGATTAAAAATAACCTAAGGTTCTAATGATTACTAATTCTGTTTAGTTAAATTAGTTGTAGTTTGACGAATTCCGGTGGGAACCCCGCTTTTATGGAGGTGACGACCCCTCTCTCTCATTGTGGGTGCAGCTGTTGTTTGCTTTTTTGTGTTCTTACTGATGTTTCACACACACTGACATGACTGATACTGATTCACACGTTATTATCTTTGTTAAATCTTATTTTGTAAAATAAATTGTTACTTTTTTTCATGCAAATCTCATCTTGTCTCCCATCTTTGTCGCAGCCTAAGAGCCGGGCTGTGACATCAGTTACTCCTCTGCCTCCTTTAGCGGTAATGGTACGTGTAACAAGTGTAGTTTATTTGTAGACATGGAGGCGAGGCTCAGTGAGTTAGAAGTCCGGCTCCACACCTTGGTAGATCAGCCTTTAGCTACTGTGGCTAGCCAGCCCCCCGGTAGTTGGTGCGGACTGGCCTGAGTTAGCTTCTGGTAGCCGGCATCTGATCCGGCATCTCCTGAGCAGCCAGGAAAGGGTGACTGGGTGACTGTCCGAAGGAGGAATAGTCGTAAGCATTCAAAGCTCACAGGGCACCATCAATCCGTTCACGTTTCTAATAGATTTTCCCCACTCAGCGACACACCCGCTGAGAAACCAACTCTGATCATTGGCAGCTCCATTTTGAGAAACGATTTTGAGGTCACTAAGATTAATATTGAGTCGGTGTGTACATACGCAAAAACAATGTTGGACACCATAGTTTTCTCTGGACCCCTGCCCAATCTGACCAGTGATGACATGTATAGCCACATGTCGTCATTCCGCCGCTGGTTATCGAGGTGGTGTCCAGCAAACGATGTGGGCTTTGTAGATCATTGGCAGACTTTCTGGGGAAGACCTGGTCTGATTCGGAGAGGCGGCATCCATCCCACTTGGGAAGGAGCAGCGCTCGTTTCTAGCAATCTGGCCAACTTTATTAGCGGACCAAATCCATGACAACCCAGAGTTGAGACCAGGAGGCAAGTCACAGTCTAACACACTTCTCTGCCCTTCTAATTCAGCAGTTACCCACCCAAAACCCTACGCAGAGTTGCGGTTTAACACACTTCTCTGCTCCTCCGTTCCAGGAGTTACTTAGTGAAAACCCTATAGTGACGGTGTCTGTCCCCCGACCATTGAAATTATTTAAATCAAAGGTAAACAGAAGAGGAGCTGTGCATAAAAACCTCATAAAAATTAAAACCACAAGAGCAATAGTGCAAACGAATAGAGTAAAATGTGGACTCTTAAACATCAACATCTCTCTCTTCTAAAGGTGTACTAGTAAATGAACTAATATCAGATTATGAAATTGATTTATTCTGTCTTACTGAAACCTGGCTGGGTGATGGAGAATATGTAAGCCTAAATGAATCCACCCCTCCCAGTCATATTAATACTGACATTCCTCGAAGCACAGGCCGAGGAGGTGGAGTTGCAGCTATCTTTGACTCTAGCCTAGTAATCAGCTCTAAACCTAAACTAAATTATAACTCATTAGAAAGCCTGAGTCTTTCACACCCAAGCTGGAAATCACTGCAACCAATTCTATTTGTTATAGTGTACCGAGCACCTGGTCCGTACTCTGAATTCTTATCTGAATTTGCAGAGTTTTTGTAAACTTTAGTCCTTAAAACGGACAAAGTTATTATTGTAGGGGATTTTAATATTCATGTGGATGTTGAGAATGACAGCTTTAGTACTGCGTTTATCTCTCTATTAGATTCAATTGGCTTCTCTGAGTGTTCATGAACCGACTCACTGTTTTAACCACACCCTTGACCTTGTTCTGGTATATGGTATTGAAATTGAACATTTAATAGTGTTCCCACAGAATCCCTCTTTATCTGTCACTGTTTGATAACTTTTGAGCTTGTATTGCTGAACCACCCTCCATTGGGCAAAAATTTCTATACAAGATGTCTGTCTGATAGTGCTATAGCTAAATTTAAGGATGCGATTCCATCAGCTCTAAATTCACTATCAGGTCATAAAATAACAGAGGACTCTTATGCTAATTTCAGTCCCTCCCAAGTCGATCATCTTGTTGATAGTGCTGCAGGCTCACTGCGAACAACACTCGACTCTGTAGCCCCTCTAAAAAAGAAAATACTAAAACAAAGATGGTTAGCTCCATGGTATAATACTGAAACTCGGAAATTAAAGCAAATATCGAAGAAACTTGAGAGGAATTGGCGTTCCACCTAACTGGAAAATTCTCGTTTAATTTGGCAAGATAGTCTTAAAACTATCTATTAGAAACAAAATCCACCAAGACCTGCCCTCAACTGGCAACCGACTTATCTCTAAACTCAGGAACTTTAGAAACAGCTGTAAAACCAATTTAGACTACTTTGCTTCCATAAATCTTTACCAACTAACTTCAATAATTTCTTCATCCAAACCATCAACCTGCCTCTTAGACCCCATCCCGACTAGGCTGCTTAAAGAAGTTTTACTCTTAGTCAGCACTTTTCTACTAGATATGATCAATCTATCTTTATCAACAGGCTATGTGCCACAGTACTTTAAAGTAGCTGTAATTAAACCTCTTCTGAAAAAGCCCAACCTGGATCCAGACGTTTTAGCCAACTATAGACCTATATCTAACCTTCCATTTCTCTCTAAGGTCCTGGAGAAAGCAGTCGCCAAACAGCTGTGTGACTTTCTACATAGCAATAGTTTATTTGAGGATTTTCAGTCAGGATTTAGAGCTCACCATAGCACAGAGACAGCACTGGTGAAAATTACTAATGACCTCCTAACTGCATCAGACAAAGGACTTGTCTCTGTATTGGTTTTACTAGATCTTAGTGCTGCATTTGATATTATTGACCATCAGATCTTATTACAGAGACTGGAACATTTCATTGGCATTAAAGGAACCACTCTAAGCTGGTTTAAGTCCTATTTATCAGATCAATTTCAGTTTGTACATGTTAATGAATCCTCCATGCATGCCAAAGTTAGTCATGGAGTCCCACAAGGATCTGTGCTCTGACCAATCCTCTTCACTTTATATATGCTTCCTTTAGGCAATATTATCAGGAAACACTCCATAAACTTTTATTGTTGCAGGTGATGCTCAGTTATATCTATCGATCATGCCAGATCAGGATCATCGGTTGGCTGGGCTTCGGATGTGTCTTCGGGATGTTGAAGCCTGGATGACCTGTAATTTTCTAATGTTAAACTCAGATAAAACTGAAGTTATTGTTCTGGGGCCTAAGCACCTCCGTGACTCATTATCTAAAGATATAGTTTCCCTGGATGGCATCGCCCTGGCCTCCAGCACCACGGTGAGAAGTCTTGGAGTTATAAATAATTCCAAGATTTCTCACAGTGGTCCTGGAGGCCAGGTCAAGGGAAATTATAGCTTTAGATAATGTGTCATGGAGGTGCTTAAGCCCCAGAACAATAACTTCAGTTTAACATTAGAAAATTACAGGTCATCCAGGTTTTAACATCCTGAAGGCACATTGAAGTTTAACTAACAGATGAGTTTCATCTGGCTTGATCAATAGATATAATTGAGTATCATCTGCATAACACTGTATGGAATGTTTCCTGACAATATTGCCTAAAGGAAGCATATATAAAGTGAAGAGGATTGGTCCGAGCACAGATCCTTGTGGAACCCTATGACTAACTTTGGAGTGCATGGTGGATTAATCGTTAACATGTACAAATTGAGACTGTGTTATACCATGGAGCAAACTGTATTTTTTATTATCTTTTATTTGAGAGGGGTAACAGAGTCAAGTGTCATTCGCAGCGAGCCTGCAGCACTATCAACGAGATGATCAATTTGGGAGGGACTGAAATTAGCACAGGAGTCCTCTGTTACTTATACCATATACCAGAACATGGTCGAGGGTGTGGTTATAACAGTTTATGAACACTCTGAGAGAAGCCAATTGAATCTGACTAGAGAGATAAACTTATAAAATTAAATTATTTGCAGTGATTTCCAACTTTGGTGTGAAAGACTAAGAACAAGGCTTTCAAATAGGTTATAATTTAGTTTAGGTTGTTTCCATTTTACTTGTAACTGAATTTACTTTAATAAAATTACATTAAGTTTCAAGTTTATTGGAATTCAGTTTAAACTAATAAATTCAATTTCAAAATAAATTGAATTATCTTTTGAATTTGTATAATTGTGAACTGTAGTTTTTCAGAAACACTTGAAATTCTCCTAAAACTTACATCAGTTTGTGTCACTTGGGTGGTTGTTATGCGCTCTGATTCCTGCTCCTCCATAATCTCTTCTGTGTCTGAGTGAAAGAATGTCCTAATTACAGCCATTTTAAAGGAGCTGGTGACGTCTTTTGATGTAATATTACCCTCCAATCCAATTAGGCCAACACTTGTCAACCTCACTCAGCAGTCGTGGCTACTAGCCTGAAAGTTAGACCCAGCCACTTCTCAAATTCACCATATGGCTCTACTGAGTAATACAGCAGTTCTAATTCTCTCTCCATCTGCTTAAATTTTATTTAGGTGTGAATGAGGTTTTCTTAAAAGCCTGGTATCAGTTTTTCTGCCCCGCATTTATAGCTAGCACACCCACAGATAGTGTGACTCAGTGTATTTTATGCTTTGTGATTTATCAGGCACTAGCCTTTACAGGTCACAGAGACATATGGCAATATTTTAAATAAGGGTTTGCCTTTAATGTTGGTTTTTTTGCACCTACTACCCTCTGAACAGCAACAAAACATTTAATGTAAAACAGAGGAGGTGTTTTTAGTTTAAAGTTTACATTAACTGCCAACAATATTAACAGAAATAGACCACACAATAGTCAGGATTCTTCTACATGATCATACTTATTTATAATTTGGAGGAATACAAAATTGAAGCCTGTCTCTATTAGCCTGTCACAAATACAATTTTGATTATATACTTATTATCTGCAATGTAGTTGAGGTGATTAAAGACTTAAGCCAATATTTAAGGATTATTCAAAGGGATGCTCTCAAATTGAAGCGTATTGCCCCGTTAGTCTTCAACGAAGGTTGAGGTCAACCATCATTGGTCATTCAGACTTGGCCACAGGTGGTTCTAATGACCATGACAACTGTTGTTACCACAGCCTGGAGCACTAACAAACCAGTGGCAACAATCCTAGCTAACGATCCCACAGAGTTTAAATAGCTGAGTTTCCCTACCAGTGAACTGGAGAAGTCTCTTGGATGAGGGACAAAACGTCTTCTAGTATCTTCAACCAAGTCCAGTTGCCCTTGACGTCAACCTTTGTTGGATAACTATGACCTAGATGACTGAGAACCTTAACAGAAACTCTAGTCTTATTGAGCATCTGATGTTATTATAAGGCAATGATATAGTTTAAATTATATTGTGATAACAATGTAATATTTCATTAATAACTGAAAATCTCTTAAACTAATACACTCACCTATGTCATTGTCCCAACAAGTGGGTCCATTATTTAAAAAAGTCATCATTAGGGAAAATAACCCTGATACTACATACTTTAAAAACCCCTTGGATGTTTAATATTTTGATTATCATCATGAAGTTGACAGCTGACAGGTTTAGCAGTACTAAGAACAGACGGGTTGTAAACAGTGGGACTAAAGACCAGAGATATTTAGTGTCTGTCTGTACTTACAGCAGACAGGCTGTATAGAATATTTTAAAGTGGACAGATTGTATACAGCAGTCCTGGTGGTACTCTGATTAAGTTGCCAGCAGTCAAATTTTGCAGTGAATCAAGGATTCCATCTAGTGGCCAAGTGATGACATATTTTGAGAAACACACATACACATACATACACACGTATGAATAGACACACACACACACACACACACACACACACACACACAACACACACACACACAGTACGACAGATTAAATCAGTGATCATACACCTGGTGTGTTCTGATCATTTTAGATGAGTCTGAAATGTGGGCCAAGTGGGCCATTCCATTACGGCAGGCGGAGATTGTTCCAGATCTCAGTACCCTTAACTGACATTATGCCAGAGAGGGTGACATCATGAGGACATATACTGAGAGATTTGTGATGACTGGAGAATGAATATGTGCTTTATAATGAAATTTGTGTAATGCTAAGCACCTTTCTAGCACCCCCTCTTGGCGTTTGTACATCAAACTGGCCAAGTATATTGGGGGCACTTAATGGTTCAATTTCACTGGAATTTGAGCAGACAACAAATAACTAGAATGGGCATTCACTAAAGTAAATGCGTGTGAGAACTGTCAGCTGTTAGCTGTGACTGCTACCGATGTTGCAGGCAAATTACTGCTCCATCACCAATATTTTAAATTCTGTAAAAGAATCACATACTACAAACTAATTCCTAATTCAGTTAAATAGTAAAGCAGCAATCAGTGTTGGACAGGCCCTCGCAGGTGAAGTGCATCAGATAGTGTTGCTCTGAATTGTCACGCACTTTGGACACTGCACGAAATACTTAAAAGTTCAATTCAATTCAATTCAATTTTATTTATATAGCGCCAAATCACAACAACAGTTATCTCACAGCGCTTTTCATAAAGAGCAGGTCTAGACCATACTCTAAAGTTATTTACAGAAGCCCAACAATTCCCACCAAGAGCAAGCACTAGGCGACACAGGCAAGGAAAAACTTCCTGGGAAGTGAAAAGTCACTTCCTGTGTCCTCTATGTTGTGTAAAGGAGCACCCAAGTAACAATACTTTATGTCCCAGTACTTCATGTGTGAAACACAGAAAATTTCTTTTAATCACGAGTGTCACATTCTTGCGGTTGCCAGGAGGTGGTGCTATGACTGAATTAACTGAATTTTGGCATACATGTGTTGGGGGCGGGACCCCTCTTCAATCACATAGAGTTTGGTACAGATGAGCATGTACACTTAAGTTATAACAAGTTCCTGTTTTGTGGCAAATCATTGATATTCCACTTGCCACGAGCACCCTGGTCGACCAAAACTCACCAACATGTAATCATCGATGGGAGAAGACTGTACAGCAAAAACCTGAGGACGTGCTTGACCAATTCTCTAGGAGTTCATTAAAGTGCGAAGTGTGTAAAGTTGCCAAATGTGACAATTAAATCAAAAATGGCTGACTTCCTGTCGGTTGTTCAACTGCCTGCCGTGTGTTCAAAGTTTTGTAAGTTTTCATGAAAGTGTAGGCCATCAAAAACGAAATAGCAAAATAAATAAATAAAGAGCAAAGAACTAAAGAGCCACAGCTCTCACACTAATAAAGAGCGAAGACAACTAAAGTGTGAGAGCTACAGTGCTCACACTTTAGTTGTAGAAGGGTTTGCGGTTTTAACCCTAACAAGACTCAGGGGACAGGGCTAGAACGCTGATACAAAACCAAAACTTCAGAATAAAGACCAAAACCAAGAAAAAGAGAGAAACAAGAATCAAAATACAGAACAGAGAAGACAGGGCCAAACTAATACAAACACAGAACAGCTCAGGACAGGATCAGCTTGTCCAAATGTGGTGTGTCTATAATGCACAGACATAGTCTCCACTATCAGAGGCCCTGGTTACAGTTCTCTCTACTGGTTGATTTCAGTTTAATGTATTCACTGAATGGGGATGGAGCAAGTAACTGTAAGATCTTATCGAGCTTTGTGGTTTCAACCCTAATAATAACAATATGTAAAATTTTTACACCTTTGATAAGAGGATGAAGAGGGACTATCCTTCTATGCATGAGAAAAAACTCAATGAGAATGAAGAGCGGGAACAGCAGTCAGGTAAACTTTATTATGTTTGATAAACACAGACGAGCCAAGGTGTTAATAAACTGCAACTCGGAAAGATGACGTGGAAATGCGTTCATATGAGTGTGCAAGAAATAAACTTGCACATTCCAGCAAGAAACATCTGTGGGACCAGTCAATACACAATGCGAGGGCACTCCTCATAAATAATTTTAAAATAAGACAGTGGAGTTTAGTTACAACTCAGGACTAATGTGAGTTCGGAAGATGAGGATTCCCATTGACTATTAAAATGTTAATTAGCTGGAGAGACTGGGCAATATCAATCACATCTCAGTAAATAATAATTATGACAGGGCCAGAAAATGGCTGATGATTTTTCTGCATCTAGTGTGTTTTTTAATTTGGAATGTTTTATTTGTGTGCTGGCTTTTATTGCATGTAGAGTGGCATTTTAGCATGCTGTGTTTTATCTATTGGTGTGTTTTAATTTGTGTGTGTGTGTGATGTCATTCATGCCAATAAAGCTAATTTGAATTGAAAATTGACTTTTATTGTAACCTTGACCTTGACTTGACGTGTCTGTTCAGATACTGCGTCTGAACTTAGCCGAGCAGTCCTAGCATGTTCTTCCACTAGGGGGCGCTACACTAGTTTAATGGATTTGTACAAAATTCAGTTTGTACGATCCAGAGTCACTACTCAGTTCATGCATAAAATTTGGTAATGATTGCTCAAAGTGGGCGTGGCTTATTAGAACAAATGGAAATTTCTAGAAATGTCTCATTCCAAACTTCAATAAATCTAAGAAAATCACCCATAACTCCTAGAGAGCTTTTCAGCACATCCACTGACATGTGACTGTTAGAAGTAATGGCAGAGTGAACTGAAGGTGGAGGTGTGGACCCAAATGCAGATGCAGGCGAGGCAATGAGGGTGCAATTAAACAAAGATTTATTAAAACTCAAAAAACTAAACAGGCAACGCTGGGAGCTCAGCGGCAGTGTCCAAACTGAAAAAGAACTCCAAACAAAACATAATCCAAAAGAGCAAAATCCAATAACAAAGTACGAACCAAGAATAAATCCAAAAGGGGTCAGGAAAGTGCGGAACAAAAAACAGATGATGCAGACAAACCAGACTCTACCATGTAGAAGACTTACTCAAACACATACAAGGACGTGACAAAGACTGAGGAGAACTGAGGACAATATATACACACACACAGGGACTAACGAGTGGGGCGGGAGCAACAGCAAGCAGAGAGACAACAGGGAAGAGAAACACAGCTGAGACACATGTGGTAATCAAGTGAAGCTAGACAAGGACACCAGGTGCAGGAGGTTAACAAAATAAAACAGGAAGTACACAAGGACAGATCAACCAAAGTAAAAACACAAAGACAGCAAAAACAGTACACTGACAGAGACGGGACCAAACAGGTGACAAGACTTTTACTTTTTTTTTACTTTATTTATTCAACAATGTTTATAAACAACATATACAAACATGCCGGAGGCGATTCATATACAAGACTATACTTAACATGGAGACAAAAGACTAAGGACAAGACAGACCAGAAATACATATAACATGAACAAATGTACAGGATCAAGAACTAAGATAAGAGACAAGACCGTTACTAAGAAGACTAAAGTGAAAGAACCAAAATAATAAACAAGACTACGAAACTCTAAACCAAGACAACAACAAAATAAACACAGGAAAAACAACAGCACAAAACTCAAATCCTAACAGTGACAGACGTTTGTCTCACTGCAACATTCAATTAACATCTGTATCGCCACAAGTCTGTCTTCAGACGCTACCAAAATCAACACAGACAATCTCTAGATACCCGACATCAAGGGTTTCAAAGGGTATTTAGAATCGGTGATACGGTTAGTCTGCAGTGATATTCAGCATCTTGCTGTAACTTGTACAGTATACACAACATTTTGTTTTCTGCTCATTTTTTGATCTTGTAGTGCTACTAAAAGAAGTGACAACAAACCCAAAACCAGAAGAATGATGCATGATTTTTATCAGAATTATCTCACCAACATCTTGACTGCATTTTAAGTTTAAACTGACAAAAATATCCGAGTCACTCCGAGTTCAGAGAAGGTGTGTGGAAACAGCCTCTCACCAGGGGCTCCTCAGTAAGTTCATTTTATTTCGATCCCACTTTCTTCTTATTTTTCTCTGCTTAAAAGTGTTTGTGCAGCTACAATCTTGGAAACACAAAATGTTGCAAGTGGGTTGAACATGTCACCCAGTAGTCAGGTACATATACAACTATACAACTATAAATCAATTGCTTTTCAAAATCGTTCCTGGTCTTCTACAAGTCGATGCTTACTCAATTACAATCAGGACAATCAATGTTATTCTAATGTCATTCTCATATATGGTCGTGTTTCATAGGTATTGCTATGGTCATTAAACATTTATTTAGCATTGAGATATCGATCAACCATTATGATGATTCACATTTATTCATTTAGCTGACACTTTTATCCAAATATCAGAGGTCACACATCTTTGAAGCAGCTAGGTTCTCAGGGACACTTCAATGGATGTGTCACAGCGGGGAATTGAACCAAGATCTCTCACACCAAAGACGTGTCTTATCCACTGCTCCATCACTACACCACACAATAAACATCAATATTTATTTAATGTCGTCTTGCGATCTGGTAAATATCCAGTATTGATATACTGGATATTTTTAGGTCATGTTGGCTGCTGATAAAATGTGGTAATAGAAAGGTTCAAGACTGGAAGCTGAACTCTTAACCAACCAGGTTTAAGGGGGCTCACTTTTTATTTGTGAACAGGTTGTAACCCCACACAAAAATGCAGCCTGTATGCTGCTTCCCATGTGAATAAATCAGGTTAGATTTTCCCTGAAATTCATTGGTTTACGTAGGCTGTGAAGTTTATGAGGGCTCCTGAGCCTCTTGCCTGCTGATTCTGAATGTACACACCGCAACAACACTACAACTAATGAAATAGAGTCAGCTAAAATGCTTTTTAAAAAATGCTTTTGAAAAATATCTGGCTTTGACAGTTCTTTTAATCCATGAGAATCATTTATTTAATAAAAACTCTCACAAGGATTAAACTTTCTGATGTTGATTTCTGGTTCTGATTTCTGGTCTGGTTTCTACTTAATCTAGTCCTGTTAATTGTATAACTTTGCAGGGGTCCAGACCTCTAGGTTGGGAACCACTGCTGTATTGTAAATTAGTTTTTCAGTAGGGGGTGCCCTAACAGCAAGGAACACAGCGTCATTGACAGTTTACAAACTTTCACAGAGAAAGTACAAATATTACAGAGAAGCCACTGGTCCTCATCAGGATATAACACCAATATCATAGTGATGTGTGTACCATAACATAAAGTACAAACCACAGACTGACTACTAGGGTGTAGGTATTTTTTTTTTTTTATTCGTCCGATTTAAAAAAAATCTCTTGTTAAAGTTCAGCCTGCGAAACTTTGTTGTTGTGAACATGTTGGAAAAAAACGGGGGGGGCTGACAGTTTGAAAAACAAATTGTTCAACCGTCTCTGACTACTTTCTTTCAGTGCAGTGAGGACTGAACTCCTCCTGTGCAGCCGGGAAGTCAGAGACAAAACTGATGTGATACCATGTTAATAAATAAATTAAACTTATAATTAGAGGCGTGTTTGTGAGTTTGTTAGAAAAGAAGATTATAGTAGGTGAATTTGTCTGAGTTCACATCACACGAGGAAAGACAGAGCTGTGTTAGTTAACATTCAGAAAATGTAAATGTATATGTATAAAAACATAAAAACATTTGTCTGAGTACTCAGATATTGTACAAACAATATCTGAGTACTTCTTCCTTCACTGCTGATTGATGGATTAGTACGTGCAAAATGACAATAAAAAAGTGAATTATTCTCCATTATTTTCAAAACCTTGCCAAGGAAAATATATACGGTAGTTCCAACTTGTAGTTTTAATATTTTACAGCATCTTTATTACATACAGCTAATTTATAGTGAATGATGTGTACCTTTGTCTACCTGGTTGATGTTTTAGCAGATGCATTCATGTCATTCCTCTTATTTTACATTTACCAGTGCACACTGAACTATCAGTCTATCAGGTGTGTTATTAGGAGTCTTTTTTGTTTAGTTGAACTTTATAATTGATGGGATGTTTGGCGGTGAAAAACTCCTGAGCTGCAAGGATAGGAACAAACCTGAAAGGGTTAGGCTGACAAAAGCATTGTGTTAGATCCCGAGTTACCCCTGTTCAGGAGGTACTGGACCAGCTCTCCGTCTTAAAGGGTCCGATCCTCGTGGCCTATGGGTATTACCTTATTAGGTATTACTGAGGACTGTTTAAGCTGGTGTTGAAGAGATTCGCCTAGCTTCTCACTGTCTTCTTCCGAACGCCTACCCTGCTTACTCTGAAATGGCACCTGACCGAATAGCCACAGAGCCAAATACCACTCCAGCCATGTCCGTTCACGACAGCTCTCTTCTCATTGATCCGTGCACTTGGTATGGTTGCTAGGATTGTGTTTAGTGGCCAGGAAAAGAGGCCCCAAGGATATGTTAATTTTGTTGGCTAGAGCAACCTATAAGAACCTTAAAGATGTTAGATACACTTTACCTAATACAATTACTACCTTAGTGAAGAAATAAATTCAATGTCTACTACTGGTACTTTAAATGCAGTTATTGTATAATTTATTTCAAAATTGAACAAGGGCAAGCATACAACTAAAAATGGTTAAAAATATAGTAAACTGATAAATTCTTATAAATTCAAAACCTGATTGTGATAGTTGAGCTTGAGTGATTTTGATGTCTTCTTTTTTGGAGAGAAAGGGAAGGGAAGGAGTTGTCCCGGCCGGTGGATTACTTCTTCTACTGCTGGGCTGATGACCCTGGTGGAACCTGAGGCTTTGTACAAAGCCCTCAGATTGTCTTCAAAAGTCTTCAGTCTTCTTTGCAGATGAGAGAGAGAAAATCTTCAGAGTCCGATCATTCTTCAGTTGGTTTGGGCGGTGTGGTTACCCTCAGTGGCGCGATCTCTTGAAGTCCCCTGAAGAATCTCTGAAGTCGTCTCTAGTTGTTGACTTCTCAAATCCCCATCTCTGGTCTTGGGCTCTTGGTCCGGTGCAGTGGTGGTCTTGCTCCGAGTCCGATGCCTTCTGAGATCTGCCGAGGAGTAACCCCGATCTCTTTCTGACTCTTCTTTTTATATCCTACATCGTAGCTGAGTTTTCTCTGTCGAACCAGCCACCACCCTTCCTCTTTTCATGACTGCCATCATGCAGCTCGTCCTTCCGTATTGCAGTTGAACACGGAGATATCCTCGTTTGACCCTTTCATTCATTTACCCTGACTCATGGTCATGTCGCTTTACATTCATTTTAATAGTTCACAACAAGTTCAACATGCCTCGACCTGATCCTTCACTTCCCTTATTCTGTTAAGCTCACACACTTTACTTAATACAATTAAATTCATAATTTCCTTCATTACTTTTCACAGTTAACCATATTCATTGCATCTCTTAGTTGATCATATTACAGTTGTTACTTTTAATGCTTCACATTCTTATTTTCCTTCATTTAGCAAGCTGATTATACTTATTTGTGCTATTCTGTTGGAAGGTACCTTACAGTCTCATGGCTCTAGTGTGTTACTGAGCCATTGTTCGTGTTGTTTAGAGCGTTGGGATCTCAACCTACTTGACAATTGGCATAAAATAAAGTACTCATTATGCAGAATGACCCGCTTCAAAATAACACATGATGTTGCTGGATTATTAATATTATTACATTTTAAATTTTAAATATCATTTATTAGATGATTTCTATCTTGTCAAATAAATATAATAAGTCAAAGGTACATAATATAGTGAAGTAGAAAATAGCATAAATAGAAAAACTTGTAAAAAGTACCTCAAAATTGTACTCTGCAAGTGCAGCATCTAGTAAATGTACTTGGTTCCTATTAATTTCTAGTAAATTTTACAAACCTCAGAGATGGGTTAATCATCTCTGTTTCACTTTCTACGTGTCTAGTTGCTGGTAGACTCTTTTGTGGTATTTGGGGTTATACATGTATAGGCCTACAGAAGTGGGTTTTTTTTTAAATGTCTGTGGTAGATTTTAATTTTTCTTATTTCAGGATATTGGAGTGTTCAAACACATTTAAAAACTTTCAAAATTATAAAGAAAAAAGAAAAAGACAAGATAGAAAAAGCGAAGATACAAAACACTGGAAGGAAAGAGCTAAATGAAGACAGAGGTGAGTCAGAGACATGTCCAGAAAGTCACACAGGAGGTCGTCTCCTGGTGTCTGCTGCTACCTCACCTCCACTGACTCTGACTCTGACTCTTATGAATGCAGCAAAATGAATTCAACTCTTGAACGTCAAAGATCAGAAATAGAAGCGTCATGTTTCAGCAGGGCAGCCAGAAGCATCAGGAGGGCTCTGTCTAGGATGTGCAGAGATAATTCTCCCTCTTCCCGTGGCTGCAGGATTTAATCTTTTGCAATTACTTTTATTTTAGTACAATGTAGTAGAGGTACGGAGAAGCATCAAATGCAAATACTCACATATTTCCAAAATGTACAGTATTCAAGTCTCTATTTCAGTAAACTCAGTATTCAAAGCTTAAGTTATATTCATGTTTGATCAACATTTAACCACGTTGGAGCAAAATTCTACAAAAGAAAAGATTTTCGGGTTTTATTTGTGTTTGATTTAATTTTTAAGTTTAAGTTTTCGATTTTCAGTTTGTATGTTTTCCATTTTATCACCTGTGTGGCTGTCTACATTTAAATAACCACATGGCTACAGGGTTGCAGGCAAATGATCCAAAATGTTGTACGTGTACATAACAGGCTGACAATTTAATTTTTATTATTAATTAAATGATTAAAAGAGAAATGACTTTGTGTTGAAACATGATGTGATGATGATTGATGAAGGGGATTATCTCATTAATACTGAACATGAATACATTAAAATGATCATTTGATGGTAAAATAAATAAAGTAAGGAAAATAAGGGTAAAGGTTGATCATTGTGCAAAAGGTTGCTGAGTTTGGGTGAAGACGTCATGACTTTGAGTCAGCAGTAGAGGAAGGGACTAAAAGAAGGACCAAACTTGGACACATCCTGACCTCCATGTCCAGACCATCAGAAAATGACTTGGACTCTGGAGTTTCTCTTGTTCAACATGGACTGAGGACTTTTAGAGACAGTTTGAGGGACTTGGACAAAGCCTCAAGTTTCACCAAGAATCGACATCTCTGTAAGAAGGATTTACTCCTTCCCCTCCAACTCTCTTCAAAAAGAGAACATCCAAATTACTCAAGCTTATCTGTTTTTGATCAAATTAGTATAATAATGCTTGTTGAAGTTTGCAATAAAATTAAAATCACTGCATTTAAAGTAGTAGAAACTAAATGTATTTATTCACCGAGGCAGTAATTTACTAGTGTGTTACACATATTTATAGGTTGCTCTAGCAAAGAAATTAACTTATCCTTGGGCCACCACTTGTCACACTGTGATTACACACACTGATAGTAATGGTGATCTAGTCATGTTGTTGTTGAATAATTCCTTAGTGTTTTATATGAACATAAAGAATAAAGTTACTTCCAATAGTCTCTCTCTCAGTGTGGGACGAGGTGTTTTAAATGTATGTGCACACAGGCTACGAGCCTCACAAACCTCTGTTAGGTATTTTAGGCTGCAACATATTGCACAGAGCCTGCACAGAATTCCATATTTACGTTGTTACCATACAGCTTAGAAGTCCAACCTCCTGGGGGGGGCGCTGTCCATGGTGCTGATAGACCATGTAGACAGGGTTGTAGGAGCAACTATGAACCTGGACGGGACTTACATTTTTTGGGGTGAAATAAAGCACTTAAACGCTCATTTCTAATGACTTTTGCAAACAGAATGTACTTTACTGTGTGTTTGAAAGAGGGTATTTGCAGTGACAGAAGATGGAGTATAGATGTGGTGGTTTTGAAGACTGTGATTATGAACACTCGGGTGCACAGACAGAAAGACGGACTATAATATAACTACAACAAAACCGACTACACATTCCAAAAAAAACATGGAACAGCAGCTAGTTAATGTAGCGAGCCACAGCACAAACGTGTTCTGTTATCCTAACATCACACTTGTGAGATGATATTCCTTGTGTCTCACCTGGCTCTCAATCTCCTTGTTCTGTGGTCACTTCATCTCACAACAAATGTTTGTGATCACTGGCTTCAGTGCAAACTTTGATGAAATGCCATTGGCCCAACAAAGTCTTTTTACTATGGGAATTTTAGAATATGAGCCCTTGAGTACAATAAATAAATAAGCCATGTCATCATCAGTCTGTGCAACATGGTTACTTGTAGGGAATACAATTTGCTTTGCTTGTCAGTTATCTGTAAATTGTGCTATTGCTGTTCAATACAATTATTTTCCTTTTTAAATCTACATGAAGATACTGATAAGATCACTTTAAGATCACTGCCTTTGTCTTTTATTATGGACCTGTAGCCTCCCAAACCTCTTGATTTGCACTCGTACAGACAGCCAAAACATCCTGGTTATTCCTACAGCACCTATGAACATACTTCTTGAAGTCCATACATCTTTACAACTCAACCAAGTCAGAAGATAGACATTGACATTGAGCTGAGGGGGGCATCTTACCCCACTAACTGGGAAAAACGCTTCTCCTAAAACTTACATTTGATTAAATTCAAATGAATCTGTCAACTGTAGGTATTTATTTAACTTTGTATTATGTTACCCTAAGCATGGCCATCTCCAAGATACAAAAAACTATAAAATATTATTTTATGCGTCGGCAAATCAACATTGAGCTTAGGGGGCCGTCTCACCCCACACTACCCTACAGCAGGCTGTGCATCATGCGTTAAGCCCAACAGGACTGTTTTATCCACACATGTTCTCTCTCTCTCTGCGCATCTTAAAATGATTGTTTGCTGAGTAAATAAAATCTGGTAGCTGCTGAACGCCAAGATTAGTTTCACCGTCTGACATTGCTATAAAAAAAAATAGCAAACAATAGAGAAAAGAAAAAAAGGCTAATTTCCATTAAAAGACTCAATGACAGGAAGCAGTTAATATATCAGAATCAATCCAGTGATTATCTGACTGATGTTGTGTAGGCCTTTCTGTGTGGAGTTGGCATGTTCTCCCCGTGTCTGCGTGGGTTCTCTCCAGGTGCTCCGGCTTCCTCCCACCATCCAAAGACATGCAGGCTAGGTTAATTGGTGTCTCTAAATTGTCCTTAGGTGTGAATGTGAGTGTGAGTGGTTGTCTGTCTATGTGTGGCCCTGCGATGGACTGGTGACCTGTCCAGGGAGTACCCCGCCTTTCGCCCAATGTCAGCTGGGATAGGCTCCAGCCCCCCTACGACCCTGTATGCAGGATAAGCAGTTGACGATGGATGGATGGATGGATGGATGGATGGATGGATGGATGGATGGATGGATGGATGGATGGATGGATGGATGGATGGATGGACGGACATATGACCAGCAAAACACTACAGACTATGAGTCTTGTACCTCATGCAATGGCACAGCTGAACATGACAAAACGATTCCTGGTGGATTATTGTACAGACAGCAGTTTTGAGAGAGTGCTGTCCAATGCAAGAGTATTGGCAGAGGTTTGGGGAACACACGGCCGCTTTCCTCCAAGTGCAGTGCGAACACAAAAGAGGGAAAAAAATGTTTCACTATGAAGGAGAGGATGAGGCAGTGATGGATCCACAACAGGATTACAAAGTGTTTTTCTTCAGCAGAATACTGGACTGTTACAGATTCATGCCAATAAAGCTAATTTGAATGGAATTGACTGCTCTATTAATGCTGTTGAGCGTTTTCCTCAACTCCAGGAGCACGGGAACATATTTGGGGTGTTGTATGACATTACATCCCTCAAGGAGTAAAACACTACTGACATTCTCCAAGAATCTACACCTCTGGAAAAAGCCCTGAGATGTTGACAGACAACACCTTTTTGCAGAGTTCACTGCTTTGAGTAGACAATACCAGCTGTACCTAAACCCCTAGACGCAGTCAAGTTCATATGTGATAACAGGATGAAATCAGTTTTTCCCAATGCTTTTGTAGCATTATGAGTGCTTCTCACCCTTCCTGTTGACAGTGGCTTCAGGAGAACGCAGTTTCACAAAGTTGAAACTAATCAAAAACTACCTTTGCAGTACAATGAAACAAAACAGACTTAATAGTCTGCCAGCAGTCTTCACAGAACATGAACAGCCCGAGAGAAACAAAACAGAGGATGCAGTTAAGACCTTTGCTGCCATGAAGGCCCGCTGTGTGCGCTTCTGAAAGGTAAGTTAGGCTTTATTTGCTCTCTAGTCATTGTTTAAGATGCTAAACTTGCTGATGATACAATGTGCTTGTGGACATTTCGTTTGTGTGATTTTTATGAACATAAGAAAGTGGCATAGAGAGATTTGCGACGGTAGTTTGAGGAGCTGAAATGTGATTATTTAGAAAATAGCTGTGCTATCACGACTGCTTAAAGAAAAAATTCCAACATAAGCATTGCCTCCTGCATAAACTTTAATATTGTTGACATTTTGGGCACACTCGCATTGCGCACCATTTGCGTTATATGTAGGCCTATGGCATATTGGTCTTTCTGTGTTGTTGCTTGTACATAGAGGGGCAGCAAAACGTTTTTCACCTAGAGCGGCAGAAGTGCACTCGCCGGTCCTGACTAGATGGGCAGATATTAGCCTTCTTAATTTTCCTTGAAAAATACAGCAATTTCTGAGTTTTCTTTTTTACCAGTGTGGTAGCGAAAGGTGCCTCTTGGCAGAACACACAGCTTTTATATGGACATTATAGCTTTTAACATATGCATGTATTATAAGACTGTTGATCAAATAAAATAATTCATTAAAATAATTGGATAACTTCACAAGCTGTTAAAACACAATACTCAATCTCACAACCCTGTTATGATTAAAAAGTAACAGGGTTAAATGTGACGGATTGGTGAGTTTTTCCCTTAAGATGGCCACTGCTCTAAATATGGTGAGCACATAGTCTGCATGATATTAAGAAATCATATATATTTAATGAAATAACAAACATAATTAGTATAACTATTTGCAATAGGTTTCTGTGTTTATTTTGATATTCCAGGTTTGAGTCATTAAGCTGACTTACAATGTAGTTATAAAAGAAGGCGGTAACTTGCCTCTCTCTGCACAGTGTTGTTCAGAAGACTAATATGATGTCACTTACTGTTGTTGATGTCATACAATCACTTGATTATTTTTATGTGGGGTAGAATGATTTGTGTAACTGAGGAGCTAATTAATGTAATTTTAATGAATAATCATGACTTTATTTAGATAAAACAAAATAACAGCAAAAATGCACATATATATGTTTATGTAAATGGCAAAATGTATGGACCACTTTAAAATTCTTTTAGTATCCCAAGTACTCTTTCATAGAATGTCATGAGACCTACACGACTAAATAGTGGTGTCAACTAAAATAAACAAGAGAATTTTTTATATAAAGATAAAATGTATGTAATGTTTTAACACTTTATTGAATGGGACATTTCAATTGATATAAAAAGTTTTTAAAAGTAGATTTTGGTTGGTGACCCTATAGATAAAACACACTGAAAATGGTCAGAGGGACTCAAATTGTACCGGTTTCGAAGAATGACGCAGCTAACGTAGCTAAGTCAGTGTAAGTCATGCTATTCAGCTTTGACTTTTTCTGAGCTATTTGACAGACTGACCCTTAGAGCTAAAAACTAAATGCATCTTTTTTTACGACTGCAATTTAAGACAACACACCATTACATACGTACAGACACACAATTCTGCCAATGGGACTTCTGAGAAACAGTCTTCACTACGGCTTTACCTTAGTGTATTCTTTCTACATTGCAGCCAGGAGCTGACTGAGCCAATTTTACACAGCAACTTGCTCTAATCGACGTGACACACTGTCTGCCAGAGAAGGTATTTCAATAGGGAAAAATTAAAAAACAGCACTAAACGAAGGAGAGGCAGAACCAAGTTATCGCTAGTCTGAGAGCAAATGGTTGGAATGAGAAAAGTAAAATGCGCAACCACGATATACTTTCAAGTCAAAAGTTGCACAGAGAACTAAATTAGAAGAGGAAAAAGTAACAATTATTGCAAGATATGAATACACTTCATATAGGTAAAGAAGAAGCTAATAAAATAGAACTGAACTAAACAGACCTGGCACTTCCAATATGACGAAGTAGTATGCTGACTCTCTCAAATGAAGCTCCTTACCTAGTAGGTTATTAGGAAGTGAACAGATGCTGGTGTTGAGTGCTTTGTGAGCCCGAGAGATGCAGTAATTGGTTTCTGTTAATTACATGGCCTTTTGACAAAAAAATAGGTCACTGCAGTGTCCACAGGCTAGGCTAAGAAGACCTCCCAGCATCAGTGTTTCATGAAACACAGGGAAAGTGTGAGGAAGTGACTGGAAATCAAACCAAAGAAGCTGAGACTATTTATTTATAACGTGTATACCTACTATAAGTGCATCTTCAAACATGTGATAGTTGTGCTAAAAATGTTTTTCTTTCATCTTAGAGCAGCTATAATGGATATTTTTCACAATGTGTTAAATGGCAATGTGGAAACGGTGTTGTTTTTAATATAGGGCTACTTAATTTGGACAGTTGGAAATGAAGAAACTGGTCGAGTACCTACATACAACTGCATTACACAAAAGGACATAAGCCATTACTATTAAAAACGATATGAATAGCGAATAACGAACAGTGGAGGGCAGCAATACGCGATAGATGTGTCTGGTCTGCCAAATACAAGAAGAAGAAGAAGAAGTTTCACTAGAACCGGAAGTTGTACGCCATTGAAATTTTATTTGACCAGCTTTTCGCACAGGCTACAAAACAGATCAAACATTGCGCATTTCAGTTATAGTGTACTTTTCGTTGAAGTTACGAGATGAAACACAACTCGAACGTCCCGGCTTTCCTCACAAAACTGTGGACGCTGGTCGAGGATGCAGACACCAACGAATTTATTTGTTGGAGTCAGGTAACGCTGAATTGTATACTACCGTTAGCATGCGAGTTAATGCAACCAGCACAAAACAGAAAGCTAGCTAGTGAGATTAGCCTTAAATCAACGTTGATTTAAGGCTAATCTCACTAGCCGCACCATACGAGTTGAACAGTATTTCACGCTACGTAGTGGTTTCAGCATAGAGAGCGATTGGCAAGTATTAACAGAAGCTAAACATCAACCCAGTCAGTCATTTCCCCACATTGTGTACCAAAGTTACTAGTTAGCTAAAACAAGTCCGGTCTCTGCATAGTGTCAGCATCTGATTCACTATAAAGCTGTGTTTGTGTGCATAGCTCCGGGGCAAGGAGCTACGTTACACACCAAAGTAAATCCAGTAGCCCTCTGAGGAGCTCTCCTGACTGTCATGGTGGTGTTGATTGTTTACAGGAGGGCAACAGCTTCCTAGTATTGGACGAGCAGCGCTTTGCCAAGGAGATCCTCCCCAAGTTCTTCAAGCACAACAACATGGCCAGTTTCATCAGGCAGCTCAATATGTGTAAGCTTGCTTTCATCACTTCAACTTTTATTTGCTTTTTGTTTTCTCTGCTGCTGGCAGTGAATAGTGAACTCTAGGAAAACTTCAATAAAAAAAAAATCTTAAATCGAATCGTAATCGCAATATCTGGCAGGAAAATTAGAGTTTTTTTCCACATATGGTTCAGCCCCAGTAAATTATGACTAAATAATTACACCCAGTAGTAGGGCTTGGCAATATGTATAATGTATTCTGACACACAAGGTCTAAAAAAGTCTCAATCCAACATTGGCATAAAACAGCCCAGTTTAGCGATCTCTGAAAATAGTATGTTAAAGTCTGAAGTTCAGTATGTTATATTCCCCAACTTCTAATTCCCCTGAATGTCGAAATGTTGAATTACTGCCCAGTCATTACTAGTGGGATCTACACCAGTCGTGGATCTGAGGATATTAGAAGAATATCATGAAAAGCCCCGAAATTAAAGTCAATCATCTATAGTGAAACTTTCATGTATTCTTGAATCATTACATATAAAGTGAAATATATCATGCCTTTTGTTGTTTTAATCTTGATGATTATGGTTTATAGCTCATGGAAATCAAAAATGAATTCATCAAAATATTAGAATAAAGACTGCATACAGAAATGTCGACCTTTTGAAAAGCTGAACACTTACAAAATATGCTTGGTTCAGGGCTCCTTTTGCACATATTACTGCATCAATGTGGCGTGGCATGGAGTCACTCAGCTGGTAACACTGCACACAAGTGTTATGGAAGCCTAGGTTGCTTTGATAGCTTGTTTGTTTTGTTGGTCTGGTGTCTTTCACTGTCCTCTTGACAATACACCATAGATTCTCTGAAGTTCAGGTCAGACGAGTTGGCTGGCCAGTCATGCACAATAACACCATGGTCAGCAAACCAGTTCCTAATAGTTTTGGCACTGTGGGCAGGTGCGAAGTCCTGCTGGGAAAGAAAATCAGCATCTCCATAAAGTTTGTTAACAGATGGAAGCATGAAGGATTGCATCGACTCTGGACTTGATAAAACACAGTGAAATAACTCCAACAGATGACATGGCAAACCAAATTATCACAGACTGTGTGTCGGGGACCAAGCAGTAAAGGACACAAGGTCAAGTAAAGTTTAGGCTTTATTTAGCCAACAAATCAAATAAGGTTTCAAATCATAAAAAGGTATCAACAGAATTACTCAAAGTGGGTCTTAACTAAACTGATTTCAGTGTAACAAAACTACAACATAAGTCTGAACATAACAAACCTGACACTAACACTACTGAACACTGTGGAAACGTCCTGCTAGACTTCACCAGCTTGGTTTTTGTGTATCTCCACTAGGGCTGAATGATTAATTGCATTTGCGATATTATCGTGATACGCTAAAGCGAGATTTTCAAATTGTAAAGTCTGCAATTACGCTCTGGTCACATGACACGCGAGAGTAAAGCAGTCGGCAAAGGAAGCATCAACTTCGCACATTACGCTGTACCTTGACCTGTTGTACAATGGCCTTAAGCTTGATTGAAGCTGACACTAGAGAAACTTTAGTGTCAATGTCAAACAGGGAATGGAATTGGCACCCGTAACTTGGTGGTGGTGGGTGAAATCTTCAGGCCATCCGCTGTTTTGACGGACAGAAAAAATGCACAACAGAAAGACACGCCTGTTAAGGTAATCGCATTGAGGCGCCTGCGTAACACACAGCCACCAGTCAGCCCACGAAATATCTGTGAAACAGCATTTCAGACCAAACACACAAGTCCGAAACAGGCCCAGTTTGTCCCGAGTTACAGCCAGTGTGCTGCTCACCAGCAATGGAGGCTGCAGGGAGGGGAACTCCGGTGTTGTCGGAGAATTGATTTTACTTTGTTGGCCAACTTTTTGAATTGAACCTCAAACAGATTATATTTTGAGGTTTTTGAGATAGACTCATTAATTGGTGGTTGAACTGTGGTAATATTGTGTTGTCATACTATACACTTGATTTATTGCTTGTCCGTTTTGAATAATACAGGAGGTATTTCTCCTTCTCCTTAGATGCTTTTGGCGATGTCTCTGCTTCAGGAGTGGCTTGACACTAGAACTGCAACACTTGTAGCTCATATCCTGGATATGTCTGTGCCTGGTGGCTCTTGAAGCACTGACTCCAGCCTCAGCCCACTCCTTGTGAAGCTCCCTCAAGTTCTTGAATCGGCTTTGCTTTACATTCCTCTCAAGGCTGCGGTGTCCTGTTGCTTGTGCACCTTTTTCTCCCACACTTTAACCTTCAAGTCAACTTATTTTGATCCAGCACTCAACTGTGAACAGCCAGCCCTTTCAGCAATGGCCTTCTGCGGTTTACCTTACTTTTGGAGGGTGTCAGCGAGTGTGTTCTGGACAGCTGTCAAGTCTAGGGTTTGTATGGTCATATATAAAAAAAAAAATCAAAGTCATGGTATTTGAATATTTCTTTTTCCAGGCCTAGAAACGTTTTGGAACCAGAAATATTGGAAAAGTAATGGATGGTAGTGTCAATAACACTAAAGAGAATTGTGATTTTTTTTCCAGATTTTCCTACCTGAAAATGTGCCCAGAATCATGTAGATCCTTAAAAAATAATTATTGTGCAAGCTCCTCTCTCCTCTGTGTGTTTGACCGAGGGCAGTGCTTTTTCTATTTGTAGTAGCTTGTTTCTTATTTCACTGTTTTAAGTACACTTCATTCTCCATCTAAAGGGGTACTTTGCGATTCTTATTCAATACACTTTTTGTTAAATTTCTGAATATTTCCTCATGAGTAGGTAGCTCTGTTTTTCATGTGCTCTTAAAAATAATCCAGTTTTCCTACACAGCCCTGGGTCTGTAAATTGAGCACGAACAAAGCTGCTCGGAGTGAGCAGCAGGTGGCGGTGGGAGAGAGAATTCAAACAAACAGCAGTATGTTCGAACATGCTTTTTTACGGGACTCTATACCTGTGAAGATGACTGAGAAACAACCACAGAGGGAAAGGTCTGAGGAATTGTGAGACAAGTTATATAACCAGGCGAGGGGAAGGCTGTGTTAACATATGTGAGGGGTTGCAATGCTGGATACATACCAGATCTGAAAGGAATGAAAACCGATGCTGAGGTTGCTCTATTTCTTCTGGACAGGTGTGTAGGTTAACGTTAGCTTTGCTGTGCCACATAAACGACAGGTTCAAGTGTCACTTTCTTGTCTGTCTGTTGTCATGCTTGTGATGATCCCAGCTGGTTAGATTTGTTAGCTTTGCCACAGCGGTCAGTGTGTGTGTTGTGGATGAGAAATAGATGCATGTGTGAACAGAGCCCCAGTGAATAGTTACAGAGAAACAGGACAGCACCTTGTTCAGCAGTAAATGTACAGTAGAAGTTACAGAGGTCGGTGAATAAAGACTGCAGCGTCTCAGGACTAAAGAGGAGCCCTTGCGTGTTGCTGCCAACTGTTGAATAAAGTGAAGGAGGTTAGCCCCAAAGTTAGCACTGACTTCGGCCCTGGAGATAAACAGTCGCTCCTTTGCTTCCCAGCTCTTATCAGTCACTATATTTTTGTAAAACTATTTCGAATAACTCTCTAGATTTTTACTCTGTTGTGTTTTAGATGCTGCGTTTGTGAGCTTACACATATTTATTTGATGATGTTTGTTCACTATTTGTAACTATTGAAGTTCCTCTCTATAGTCCTACCGATAAATAAACTAGACTCTGTATCTTAGATTTAGGCTTAGAAAAGTATTTTGCTTCAATACAGATTTAAATATTGAGGCTTGTTGTCAAACCTTCTACATTACTGCTAAAACATGGCCTCTTATTGAGGCTAACTTGCTCTCGGAGTTATGCTCTTCTTAAGTTTGTGAGTAGATGTCTGCATGCAGATGCAGAGGGAGGGACGGGGCTGCGTTGTGAGGGAGAGAGACAAGCAAAAGCTGGCAGGAAACATAATAATTAACTCAACATCAAGCTATATCAGAATAAATTGTATTGTCTAATTTCATCTCTTTTGAAATTAAATTGGTATATCTCATTATACCGATTATACTGGCCAGCCCTAGCACACATACATTTAGGAGGGAGTCTGTGTAACTGTTTTTTAATGTGTGTGTGTGTGTGTGTGTGTGTGTGTGTGTGTGTGTGTGTGTGTGTGTGTGTGTGTGTGTGTGTGTGTGTGTGTGTGTGTGTGTGTGCACCCATTCAGATGGATTCCGTAAAGTGATGCACATTGACACAGGTATTGTGAAACAGGAGAGGGACGGTCCAGTGGAGTTTCAGCACCCCTACTTCAAACATGGACAGGACGACCTGCTGGAGAATATCAAGAGGAAGGTTAAGTCATCTGTCCATTATCAATTTATCTGTTCAGTCAACAGAATTAATATTTTAAAAATTAAGCCAAAGACGTCATGACTCAAGGGATCATATAATGTAGCACACGTAGCTGCCATTACCAAATACCCCACAGTGACTGAATGACTCAAACATTCAAAACGCCATCATATATACAGTATGTATATATCATGTTCATTTTCACTGAGATCAGAAATTGCTGAACACAGAGTAAAGTAACATCCACTTGCCAAGCATCCTAACAAACTGCTGGAAACACTTGTTTAGATGCTGAAACCAAAGTCAGTCATGTTCGTTTCCTCTCTTTACACCCAAGGGCAGAGCAAGGTGCAGATTTGTTTAGTCTTCAACCTCATTTCTCATTTGCTGGCTCTCAAATAGTACTTATATCACAGTTTTGCTGTAAACACAGGATTTGATTGTAATTTTTTTCTTTCAGGTTTCTAATGCTCGGCCAGAGGACAATAAGATTCGACAGGAAGACCTGACTAAGATCTTGGCGAGTGTCCAGAGTGTTCACAGCAAGCAGGAGAACATTGATGCCAGACTGGCAACACTCAAGAGGTGAGTCATAAGTTCTGTTATCACTGTCTTGTCTGTCTGTTGTCATATTTGTAATGATCCCAGCTAGTAGCTTTGTTAGCTTTGCCACAGCGGGCAGTGTGTATGTGTGTGGTGGAGGGATGCATGTGTGAACGGAGCCCCAGTGAATAGTTCAGCAGTAAGGCTTGTTCAGCAGTAAATGTACAGTAGAAGTTACAGAGGTCGGTGAATAAAGACTGCAGCGTCTCAGGACAAAAGAGTAGCTAGAGGTTATGCTTTGATGTCCCCAAAGTTAGCACTGACTTCGGCCCTGGAGATAAACAGTCGCTCCTTTGCTTCCCAGCTCTTATCAGTCACTATATTTTTGTACAAACTATTTCAAATAACTCTCTAGTTTTTTACTCTGTTGTGTTTTGGATGCTGTGTTTGTGAGCTTACACATATTGTTCATTTGATGGTGATTGTTCACTAATTGTAACTATTAAAGTTCTTCTTGATAATCTTACCGATAAATAAACTAGACTCCGTATCTTAGATTTAGGCTTAGATACAGATTTAAATATTGAGGCTTGTTGTCAAACCTTCTACATTACTGCTAAAACATGGCCTCTTATTGAGGCTAACTTGCTCTCGGACAGCAGAAGCTGTGGATTCTGCTATATTTCAGCAGAGTAGGACTGGTTACCATGGCAATGCACGTTCATGAGTTTGTTTATCAACAAAGTCTCTGCAGAATCGCACAGTATTCCTTTAAGGGGGCGGTATAGCACAAACGTGCAACTCCCAATCTTCAAAAATGACATCAAATCGAAACATTACCAGTTCAAATGTGGCAGGAAAGTTTTGTGGCTCTTTAAACATCCTCAAGGTCTCAAACATCTGTTTAAAAAAGTTAAATTGATGCAGGAAGGGCAAAATGGCTGACTTCCTGCTGAGCAAAATCTCATAAAGGAAAGATAAATGTGTTCTTTATAATGATAGCAATAATCCTACCAAATCCCATGAAGATCAAAGAAACTTTGTCCAAAACATAGCCTGTGTTCGGGGGCGCCGAACACGCTCTCTGGCCACGCCCAACCCCAATCACTGCAGAAAACTGGATTTCCCACCAGTCCTGAGGTGTGTAAATTTTCATGAGAATTTGAGTATCCTGAGACCATGAAAAATGAGTTTCCAGGGCAGAAAAACAAATCAGAGCAAAAAGAATAGTTATAATAAATATAAAATAGGACTAATAATAATAATTGTAGAAGCAGGTATTGAGCATGAACATGGGGACAGCAGGAGGTCCTTCTCCACAGATCCAGACACCACAGCTCAGTGATCAGAAACACCTGCAGAAAGTGACAGAAGGAGAGAGGAGAGGGACGAGAAAGCACAAAACTACAGGAGAGAGAAGAAGTGGAGTTAGGAACATGCATTCATGGGATAAGAAAGCATAGAGATGGAGAGAGAGGAGGAGAGAGGACCTCAATGCATCATGGGCAGTCTCCCGGCAGTCTAGGCCTATTGCAGTATAACTCAGGGATCCTATGGTTTGGATCGTGAATATGGTAAGATAATGATCAATCCTCTTACGACTCTCAAGTTACCGAAAATGGTGGTGAATGCTCCTGCGAAGGAGCGAGGCGTTCAGTGTCTGAATTGCGAACAGCTGGCTCTCTGTAATTTAGTCCTATGATGTTCTTTTAAAAAACATTGTCCAACTGTGTCTCCTTATTGTTCCAAAACAATTGAACAAATGTTCCAATCACCTATGTTGTAGCTTCAACATAATCATATAGTGGAAAACTCTTTCTGACAACATGTCAGAAACTAATTCCTACATTGGAACTGAATATTTTTGTAAAACAAAAATCAGACAGAGGCTACAGAAGTCACAGGGTTGGTTCTGCAGTCCATTCTCTCTATGTAAATGAACTTAACATGTTTTGTTAAGGGAGAATGAAGGCCTATGGAGGGAGATCTCCGATCTGAGACAGAAACATGCCCACCAACAGCAGCTCATCAAAAAGGTAAGCACTTCCTGGACTCATCACTTTTCACCATCTGTAAGTGTGTTCACATACATCTCAACTTTCTTGTTAGGGGTCCAAGCCCGAGTGGGCTGGGAACCCGCGAATGCAAGGCATCGCGGTTCCCTGTACCAGCGGTGCAGGAACCCTATTGTAATCATTCTGGGGTTTGTTTGTTTTTTTATTCTTCTGCTGCTAATTCCACTACTGCAGCATACCCTGTAAATGCTAGGGACGCGAAACTCACAGGGTACGTACAAGCCCCCGCAAGTACCTCAGCCGCAAAAATTCGCACACTTCTACCACTAGGGGGCGCTATAAGCAAGGTCAACGCGTTTGGGCTTGGAACTCCCGACTACGAAGGTGTATATCAAAAACCTTATATCCACGCGTTTGGGGATCCACCAGAATCTCCTGGTATAGGCCATGCCCATTTCCGCCTAGACTTTTTTTTCGCTACATCGCGAAAACTCAAACCTATTTTAATTAACTCCTCCGAAGCCGCAAGTCCGATCAACACAAAACTTGGCACGGATAATCTCTGGACCGAGCTCTACAAAGTTTGTAGAGGGAATTTTGATCCGACAAAAAATGGTGCAATTATACACTAACAAACGTTTGTGAAAAACGCTATTAGCAGGAACTGAGGGCATAACTTCGGATTGCAATGGCCGATCAACACCAAATTTGGACCATTCATTTGGGACACCCCCCTGAGGGCCTCTGCAAAATTCAGTACAACTCGCCCCTAGGTGGCGCTCTTTAATCCAAAAAATTTGTTCCTCTATAACCAGAAGTCACATTGACATGAAACCAGTGCCGAATTGTTCAGCATGGTCCCCTGATGCCGGACACCAAAGGGGACCCTAATGTGCCCATAGGTGGCGCTGTTATTGCAAATTAAAAATGTTTTCAAAAATCCCATTGACTTACATTCATTTTATATCTCCAGAACCACAAATCCTATTGACACCAAATTTGGGTTAATTGTTACCCATGGGGTCCTGATGACATGAAAAATTTGGTGCAGTTCGGCCAAAAGGTGGTGCTGTTATCGAAGCTCAAATACCCCATTCAAGTACATTTTACCTCATAACAGGGCCTACTACATCACACATTCATAAACCTTATATCCACGCTTTCGGGAGATTGAGCTGAATCACGTGATGTACGCCACGCCCATTTCTGCCTAAACTTTTTTCGCGCAAAATCGCAAAAACTGACAAGCCGGCTGAAATCATCTCCTCCGAAACCGCAAGTCCGATCGACACGAAACTTGGCACAGATAATCTCTGGACCGAGCTCTACAAATTTTGTGTACAGAATTTTGATCCGACTAAAAATATCGCAAATTATACGCTAACAAACGTTTGCGAAAAACACTACTAAAAGGAAGTTATGTCAGATCTTAGGTTAGGAGTGGCTGATCAACACCAAACTTGAGGACCTTATGTAGGAGACCCCTCTGAAGGGCTGTGCAAAATTTGGTGCAGTTCACCGCTAGTTGGCGCTACTCAAAAAAATCCCATTGACTTTACATTCATTTTATATCTCCAGAACCGCAGGTGCGATTGACACCAAATTTAACAGGGGCCCTGATGATACCACAAAAATTTGGTGCAGATCGGCCTAAAGGTGGCGCTGTAATCGAAGCTCAAATCCGGTAAAAAGCCCCATTGAAATGAATGGGATTTCAGACCAGCACACATTTTCACAAACTTTGGAATGCCCGATCAACACCAAACTTGGGGACCTCATCCGGCATGACTTCCCGAAGGCCTGCGTCAAATTTGGTGCCAATCGGCCAAACGGTAGCGCTGTTCATCATATATCAAAAACACTCCCTTTCACTTACATGCATTTTATATCTCCACTACCGCAGCTCCGATTCACACCAAATTTGGGTCAGTTCTTCCCCATGGGGCCCTGATGACACCTGAGCGATTTCGTGCAATTCGGCCAAAAGGCAGCGCCATAATCGAGGCTCAAACGCCATCGCTAAGCCCATTCACTTCGATGGCATTTTCAAACATGCCGCATTTTGCCTCTGTCAGGAAAGGCCGATTGGGACCTGACTCGGGACGTCGGCGGGGCGCCCGGGACGACTCGCGCGGGGCTGGGGGGGCGAGTGGCGCGGGGCTTGGACCCCGTTTACAACTGCTCGCAGTTCTAGTTTGTTATTGTTATTAATTATATATCCTTACTATAAAACATTTTCAGCTACATCGAGAGAAGAAATATGAAATTTCATTATATCTGAGTGTAATGACAACAAACATAAGACAATACAATAAATATCAGTCTTTCATCCAATCACATGTCTCATCAAATGTGATTGTAGTTTACTGGGGTAGTTTAATCCTCTTGTTAAAATGTCAGAACAGAAACAGTCTTTCAAATCAGTATTTACAGTATTACGCAGAAGTGAATACACCCCTCACATTTTTGTACGTATTTGATTATATCTTTTCATGTGACAACACTGAAGAAATGACACTTTGCTGCAATGTAAAGTAGTGAGTGTACAGCTTGTATAACAATGTAAATTTGCTGTCCCCTCAAAAAAACACATCACACAGCCATTAATGTCTAAACCGCTGCCAACAAAAGTAAGTACACCCTTAAGTAAAAATGTTCAAATTGGACCCAATTAGCCATTTTCCCTCCCTGGTGTCATGTGACTTGTTAGTGTTACAAGGTCTCAGGTGAGAATGGGGAGCAGGTTCCTTAAATTTGGTGTTTTCACTCTCACACTCCCTCATACTGGTCACTGGAGGTTCAACATGACGTCTCATGGCAAAGAACTCTCTGTGTATCTGAAAAAAAGAATGGCTGCTCTACATACAAGATGGCCTAAGTTATAAGAAGATTGCCAAGACCCTGAAACTGAGCTGCAGCATGGTGGCCAAGACAATACAGTTTTTCAAGAGGACAGGCTCTACTCAGAACAGGCCTCACCAAGGTTGACCAAAGAAGTTGAGTGCAGTGTCATATCCAGAGGTCTGCCAGCATTGCTCAGACCAAACGCTGCACACTGCTTCAAATTGTTCTTCATGGCTGTCGTCCCAGAAGGAATCCTCTTCTACAGTTTAGACATTAATGCAGGCATGAAAACTCCTCACCTATCGGCGAAATTTGCCGTTTTGAGACCAAAATGGGTCACCCACGTGATTTAAGCAGATCCAATGAGAAAATATTGGGAGGGGAGGGTGTCAACGGTCGGTTATATCTACCATGCTGGAGTCCACCCCAGCATGAGCTTTGCTGATGGCTAAACCTGACAGCTATTCAAGTCCGCTACACTGTGGAGTCTGACAGCTGAACACATTATGGTTAGAACGTTACTGCTGAATGAACTGTCCATCGGAAAGCAAGCCTGATGTAAGACATAATTAAGCTAGCAGTTAAACATCTTTGTGTGTTTGTCTGCATGCGTACCCTTCTCACCTTTTTAACCCCTGACCAGTTTGCATACCTGTTAATGGCTATGTAATGTGTTATTTTGACAGGACAGCAAATTTACACTGTTATACAAGCTGTGCACTCACTACTTTACATTGTAGCAAAGTGTCATTTCTTCAGTGTTGTCACATGAAAAGATATAATCAAATATTTATAAAAATGTGAGGGGTGTACTCACTTTTCTGAGATACTGTATACCCTGCACATGCTCCCTTGAGTCATTATGAGGTGGACTGTGGCATTGGATTGCTTACTTTTTTTGGAAGGGGAATGTCAAATATAACCATAGCCAGCCAGTGCTTTGCTCATCATTGGTATCTGAGCTGCAAATCCAGTTACGTCATCTGTGGAATCTCACATTTTCTTTTTTCAGCTGATACATTTCATCATCACGTTGGTACAGAACAACCACATCCTGAATTTAAAACGCAAAAGGTGAGTTTCCACTGTGTTATGTCTTTCAGATGGGGTTAGAGCAAGAATACTGGTCCTTTAAATAACACACACTCCCTGCATCTTACAGGGAATCAACGATGAAGTGGTCAATAAATCTAATTAGCGGCTAAGCATTCTCAATAAGCCATTTTCAAATGAGTTGCCCAATGAAAACAGAAGAGCTGTCAGATTTACAGCTATTTCTGACATTGTGTTGTGCATGTAGCAGACCAAACAAACACAAACTGTTAGTGGGGCAGAATAATGAGCTGTTTCATGCTAACATGTATGACACTTTACCACAGGCTTGCTCTGACAGTTTCTGCTTTAAAATACTAAAATGATGTTGGGTAGATCATGGTAAATGGTCTGTACTTGTCTGGCACCTTTCTAGTCTTTCCGACTACTCAAAGGACTTTTACACTACATCTCATTCACCCCATTCACACCCTGATGAAGAGAGGCTCAGGGGCCATCTGCCATCAGAAACAGAAATACACATTTAGAAACCAATGGCACCAGGAACAATTTCAGTTCAATTTTATTTATAAAGCGCCAAATCACAACAACAGTTATCTCAGAGCGGTTTTCATAAAAGAGCAATTCCCACCAAGAGCAGCACTAGGCGACACAGGCAAGGAAAAACTTCCTTTTAAGAGGCAGAAACCTCGAGCAGAACCATGGCTCAGGGTGGGCGGCCATCTGCCTCGACCGGTTGGGGTGAGGGGGAGAGAGAGAGAGAGGGGAGGGAGGCAACCTACACAATATACACAAAAAGGTACTGACAGTAAAGGTAATGTTGCTATAGTCTGAATGAAAAATGAGACAGATATTTAAAGATAATAATAATAATAATAATAGGACTACATACAATAATTGTAGCAGAGGGTGTCGAGCAGGAACACGGGGGCAGCAGGTGACTCTCAACCACAGATCCAGACTCCACAGCTCCAGAGCCAGAAACACCTGCAGGAAGTGATAGGAGGAGAGAGAAGAGGGACGAGAAAGCACACGACTACGGGAAAGGGAAGAAGTTGAGTTAGTAACATGCATTAATGGGATGAGGTTGCATACAGAGGAGAGAGGAGCTCAGTGCATCACGGGAAATCCCCTGGCAGTCTAGGCCTATAGCAGCATAACTAACTAACTATAAGCTTTATCAAAGAGGAAAGTCTAAGCCTACTCTTAAATGTAAAGACGGTGTCTGCCTCCTGAACCCAAACTGGAACCTGGTTCCACAGGAGAGGAGCCTGATAGCTGAACGCTCTGGCTCCCATTCTACTTTTGGAGACTCTAGGAACCACAAGTAACCCTGCATTCTGGGATCGCAGTGCTCTGGTGGAGTAGTAAGGTACTATGAGCTCTTTAAGATAAGATGGTGCCTGACCATTAAGAGCTTCGTATGTGAGAAGAAGGATTTTAAATTTTCTAATTCTATTTTACAGGAAGCCAATGCAAATCGACCTGATAAATAGGACTTAAACCAGTTTAGAGCTGTTCCTTTAATGCCAATGAAATGGTCCAGTCTCTGTAATAGGATCTGATGATCAAGTGGTATCAAATGCAGCACTAAGATCTAATAAAACAAGTACAGAGACAAGTCCTTTTCACCAGTGCTGTCTCTGTGCTATGATGAGCTCTAAATCCTGACTGAAAATCCTCAAATAAACTATTGCTATGTAGAAAGTCACACAGCTGTTTGGCGACTGCTTTCTCCAGGACCTTAGAGATAAATGGAAGGTTAGATATAGGTCTATAGTTGGCTAAAACATCTGGATCCAGGTTGGGCTTTTTCAGAAGAGGTTTAATTACAGCTACTTTAAAGTACTGTGGCACATAGCCTGTTGATAAAGACAGATTGATCATATCTAGTAGAGAAGTGCTGACTAAGAGTAAAACTTCTTTAAGCAGCCTAGTCGGGATGGGGTCTAAGAGGCAGGTTGATGGTTTGGATGAAGAAATTATTGAAGTTAGTTGATAAGGATTCAGCGAAGCAAAGCAGTCTAAACATATAACTGGTTTTACAGCTGTTTCTAAAGTTCCTGAGTATAGAGTTAAGTCGGTGCCAGTTGAGGGCAGGTCTTGGTGAATTTTGTTTCTAATAGCTAGAATTTTATCATTAAAGAAGCTCATGAAGTCGTAACTACTGAGAGCTATGGGAATACTTTGCTCAATAGAGCTGGGACTTTCTGTCAGCCTGGCTACAGTGCTGAAAAGAAACCTGGGGTTGTTCCTATTTTCCTCTATTAATGAGAGTAGTCCTCTCAAGTTTCCTCAATATTTGCTTTAATTTGTGAGTTTCAGTATTATACCATGGAGCTAACCGTCTTTGTTTTAGTATTTTCTTTTTTTAGAGAGGCTACAGAGTCGAGTGTTGTTCGCCGCCAGCCTGCAGCACTATCAACAAGATGAGCTACTTGGGGAGGGACTGAAATTTTCATAGGAGTCCTCTGTTACTTTATGACCTGAATTGAATTTACCTGAAGTGAATTTAGAGCTGATGGAATCGCATCCTTAAATTTAGCTACAGCACTATCAGACAGACATCTTGTATAGAAATTTTTGCCTAGTGGCGTGCGTGTTGTTCAGTAATTCAAGCTCAAAAGTTATCAAACAGTGGTCAGATAAAGAGGGATTATGTGGGAACACTATTAAATGTTCAATTTCAATACCATATACCAGAACAAGGTCGAGGGTGTGGTTAAAACAGTGAGTCGGTTTATGAACTCTGAGAGAAGTCTGGTTTCAGTATTGGAATTTGTACTTTAATGACTTGCATGATTAATCTATTATTGAAAGTGTCGTCAAATTTTTGTCTGAATTCAGCTGTCATCATTCTCATAATGTAAAAAAGTCTGTATGAACTTTACATGTTGACGTGTCCCCGTCTGTTTGACAGGCCAATTCTTATGAACAGCAATGGAAAGAAGCCCAAATACATCCATCAGATCTATGATGAGAACGTGTGTGTGGAACAGGTCAGTAAATAACAGTACCTGGTAAACATGGGCAGCAGTACCCATAGTGAACGTTGATGGTTACTTCTCATGTTTGACTTACATGGTTATTTTCATTTTTAAATAGGTAATGTTGTGTTATTTGGGAATAGTTCTGACTGTACATCCTGTTTAGTCGTCTGTCAACAGTCTGAATAGCGTTAAGGGCTCTGAGACGTCAGATGACGTTATCATCTGTGACTTGACTGAGAATGATGCAGAGACGACGGCAGAGATCACAGAGGGATCACCCAGAGCCTACGAGCAAGGGTAGGACTGTTTACTCAGGACTAACTTTTTGCTTTGGTTGCAGTGGTGCAATTAAATTTTTCTTTTAGGTGCATCCAAATTTTTCACAGCACCTTAACAATAAAACTAACCATTTCCCATTCATATTGATAGTTATGTAACTGGTCCCTCCAGGAGCACATACAAAAAACAGCACATACAAAAAATGCCCAAAACCTGGGATGATCTTTAAAGTCCTTTACAAAGTCAAAATTCAGAAAACTCAAATGATCGTGGTCCGTGTCGCCTGCCCGATCCGTTCTGCACATGTGCATTGAACAAGGAGTAAACAAAAACAAAAAACTAAATGTATTCTTGTTTTGTTGACAAATGTCTTGTTTTGTTTGATGGCTTATTCTATAAACTGCTTGAGAGTGGAGTTGGTAATAAACAAACAGAATATTTTTCACGGATGGCATACGACAACTCTTCAATATATATTTTGACAAATTTGCATAAACACTAGAAAAGTCTGCAACACCTGGCGTGCCGCTGCACGACACACAGATAAAACTCCCTCTATTTGCCAATGATTTTAGTCCTGCTATCCCTGACAAAAGAGACTCCAGCACCAGCTAAATATCCTGAATGAATTCTGTCACACCTGGGCACTGACAGTAAACCTTAAAAAGATCAGGATCTTGCAAAACCGATACAGACATCATCAAAACAAGCATGTATAGAAAACACAAAACAATTACACAAATCTGGGCTTAACATGAGCACAACAAAAAAACTTCAACATGGCTGTGAAAGATGTGAGGGTCAAAGCAAGAAATACTACTTGCTACATGTTTTACTCCCTTTACAGGAGTAAAACATGGGGTCCACTCACACCCAACTGTGTCTTTCTATACAGAATTCTGTAAGAGCATTTTATATGTACAAAGAAAAACCCCAAACAACGCCTGCAGAGCAGAACTAGACCAATACCAACTCATTATTAGAATCCAAAAAAAACGCCATTACGAAACACACGCTACCTGTGTGGGTCAGGGGGAATTCTCAGTAGTTGTAAAACTCATGATTTCAGTCAGTTGATTTGGCAACCTCTGTGGTTACTGGTGGTAACAGCAAGTGCATTTTAAAACTACCCAGAATCCTGGACACAGCAAAACTAATGATTAGAGCCCGGCCATTATGAGCTAATTGCATTTAAATCAGCACCAGTGTTTATAACATCACATTTATGACTACTAAAAAGAAACAGACAGTCAGATCCTTCACTCATGTCATGAGTGTTGGCACTGGTGTTGAGCATGGTTGGCCCACCAGAGGCAGAAAAACACAAAAGAGAACAGCTGACCAGAGTCTGCCTGAGCATGTATAAACAAGACTGAGAGTAGCTGTGTTAAGGTGAGTTGCTAATTTGTCATGTTAATTACGTGACTTAAATTATAATAAAAGTAGCCCCCATCACTTCTCCTGTTCTGAAAACATTCATGACTTGCTAACCATCCGTTTTTCATGGCACTCTCCTGGCTTCCTCCTGGGTCACAGCAGTAACGTTATGTTTAATGTTACAATAATTGAGTTTTGGATTCTGCACTTACTATACATTTGTTTCTTACAGGGTTTTTCTTTCGTAGAGAAATTTTTGGCGCCTCCCGAAAGAGGTTTTAGTGAGCGTCAAAATAATCAGAATTAAAAAAGAAAAAAACGTTTTAAATTCTCTGCGAATGTGATTTAAATAGGGATGGGTATCGCTGCTCGATTCCTTTATGGTATCAACCGAAGCAGCCCGGCATCGCGTAAAATCAAAACGTCTCCACTCAAACCAGTACTTCAATCAATACCTAGGCCTGCTTTCTGTAACCAGATTGCTGCAAAAAATTACTATTTGAATTTTTTTACTTGCAGCCAAACACGCAAACAACACACCCAAAGAAAGAAAAGAACACGCCTTTTTTTCCTTATGTTGCAAGTTTATCACCACAAGCTTGGCTTTCTGTTGTTTTCGTCTTCTGGTATCATTTAACACTTCTCTGTACATTTTTATTTGCTATTCTCCTCACTTGTCAGTGATCAATCACTGCATTCACTGCAATTGAAGGCTTTTGTGGCACAGCAGCGATCAGATGATTGTACTCACGGAACCTCCGGCTGCAGCTATGGCTTCTTCAGATGTAGTTGGTTTGATCAACTGGACTTGCAGCCTCTCTTTTCCTCTGCTTGTCTTTGCTGTAGTTAAGTGTTTAAAAAGACTCCTTACTCGTTTTATACTTGTGACAGTCATTTTTGGAGGAGTTTTGCAACTTACCAATAAAGGAAAAAGCTCTTGGGGAGATCTTGCAATTCAGTTTATTGATTGAAAGTTAAAATTATTTTCCGTTCTTTACTTATAATACACATTTTTAAAAAATTAGCTTAAATTTGTTTCTCACAACTTATTTGGTCACTGAACTATTTCACTCCTCTCTCAATCAAGTATAAAAAAATTGCAAGATGTAGTCTTTCCCTATAGAATACTACCCGTGAGGATGACCTAATTAGGATGAGGAGCGACCTGATACAATTTCCCAATAGTTTTATGTAACAGTCATGTGAAACACAAAAAAAATAAAATAGATAACCTTGTCTTGTCCATAAAAACAATAAAAATAATAGGCTATCACTCAACTACTATGGCGTTAACAGGTGGCATTTTATGCAAGGTATCGAATGAAGTACTTAATTCGTATAGGTATCACTTTAAAGAGGTGGTATTATGCTTATTTTCAGATTCAGAATCCTATTTAGGGGTTGTACCAGGACAGGTTTACATGTGTAAATGTGTAATGGGTAATGACGCGAACCTACACATGAAACAGCTGTTTGTTATTATAAAGTTAACAATTTTAAAGACAAAAATATGGGGAAAAGAATGGATTACTACACGCAGGTATCAGGGATTGTCTGAGCTACGGAGAGAGTTGGAGGGGAATAAAAAGTGTTTTGCAAAAAAGTAGCTGCGTACTCTGCCAGCTGCCTGCTCTCAGCTGAATGGAAGTGGATGTCGAGTCGGCTGAATCCTCCAGATGTTTGGCATGCTAGATATCTGGCAGATGTCGGTGATGTGTCAGAAATGTGTTGTGGAGCCAATTTGGTGGTCGCCGAGCGGCAAATCGGGCTAAAAATCGTGTAGTGTGAACTAGGCTTAAACCGCTCCGATTCAGCTGTACATGTTGCCGACCAGCTTGGCAACATGGACTGGAGCAAGAGTTTCAGATGGTGAGTTATTAATATGTAACAAAAGTATCTTTCATCCATAAAGTTTTAACTGAGCTCTGTCTCTACATCACAGTAACAACCCTATGTCTGACTGCCTGGAGGGTAGCTAGTTTGGAAGGTAGAGGAGAGCTCTAACTCTACTAACTAAGTAATACCACCTCTTTAAGGGTCCTGGTTTTGGTACTGGATTGTAAAACAATACCCAGTAGTTTTAACAGTTGTTTCAATAGCCATTTATCAAACAACTGTTGAGCAAGCACAACATAAACCTAAAAATGACATTTTGACTTCCAGCAGTCGCCTCTCCTCTCATCCACAGCTGCTGTATTTTGCATATGCAGCTGGATTAATAAACCAGCTGCTACATTGGTTTGACTGCGTCTGAACTCCACTACGAAGTTTGCACCAATGGTAGAGATGACTTCCTGTTAATTCTCACAATATAAAAGCCGGTATTTAACGATACTGTCTTCTCAGTCCTCTCTATATCAGGTTTTCTGGACCCTATGTGACCCTCACCTGCCTGCTAATCTCTGCAGGGCGATTGGGAGCCTTTCATGCAATCGTTACCCATGTGCATAGTGTAGAAAAGGGGTGGGATGGCGCCAGTGGTGTAGTCTAGTTTTTTCTAGTGAGTATACTGTGATTTTTCCCATCCCATAAGCGCCACTATCCTCACTAATAGTATGTACATGTAATAGAGAGCATTCTGAAGGACTGCTTAGGCTGTGTGTTACCAACTACGCAAAGACCTTAACATCCAATGATAGTTACAGGTGGGAAAGGGCGTCACTTTGTGTTCAGACATGGTGGGGACGTGTTTAGGGTTCAGATTAGAGTTGAATACCCGATTGGGGGGTCAGGGGGTCCTCCCCCAGAAGATTTTGAGCATTAAACATTTAATTTCCTGCATTCTGGAGACATTTTCTGCACCAATTTATGGTGGAAATGTCTAATGTTTAGTGTTAATCACCATCTAACTCAGCTACATTTAGCCTTAGATGTTACATGAATCTTGTTTTAACAGCTGGTAATTTTCAATGCACATTTCACAGAGCAAGATGCAACTATTATTAACAATAATGGAAAGCTGAGGCTTTTCAGTAGCAGTAATAACAATGAACACAGACCAGGTGTGCAGTTCTATCACCAAAACTCATTCATACAGAATCTTTACAGAATATTTGCACTGAGGACACCAAAAGGGTCCACATCCCCTCAAGCTCACTTATCTTCCAAAAACCATTGTCAAACGTAAGTTATGTACTTTATCAGCTTAAAAGCATGAGCAAGCATCCAGGACCTGCTACTGTGCACACACACACACACACACACACACACACACACACACACACACACACACACACACACACACACACACAGAGATCCACCACATTAACGTTTCAGTAACTTTAACGTTCCTGTCATGGTGTCACCCAGAGAGGCAGCAGCTTCTGCAGGCTTACGAAAATACTAAAAGAGTGTAGTTTGAGTTTGCTCGCGTTTCACATCTCCTTCAGTGACTCACATTAGTTCATTTCAAACTTGTGCCGAGTGACCGCCACACAGCTGTTTGGTAGCTGACGTCAGATCCCGGTCACAGGCCACGGAAGCCGCAAACGTCAGTTCAGAGCTTCACAACACAAACGGGGTGAATTTATGAATGAACGTGTAAAGGTTCTGCCACAAAACGATGTTGTTACGTATCATCTCGCTATTTTAAGTGGGTATACGGAAATCTTTGACCGTTCCTAGTGGGTATACGGCGTATACCCGCGTATCACGTAGACTACACCACTGGATGGCGCAATGATTAAACCAGAGGGGACATGTAAATGTGACCTGAACAAGTATCTAACACCGATTCCTGCCAGACCAAGTTATCAAACGTTAGCTCCTCTTTCAAATGTGAAACTTTTTACTGTAGTTGAGTGAAATCTCAAAGTTGCAAGTTGTAGGCAGTCCTGTAGTAGAGGAAGTAGAGAAATGGTCTCTCGTAGCTATGGATAGAATTAAAGGTAATTCTCTCTCACTCAATTTTTTTCAATTAAAAGGTTTATTTTGCGTCAGTGTTAATATAAAAGCAATGCCAAAGCTCTCTGTTTCCACTCTCAATTTGCAGATTGCTGAAGTTGCACCTTCTAGCAGCTAGGGCTCTAGCCAGAACCACAAAATAGAGATACTATTGGTGAAGCCTACCGTGGAGGATGGCATGCACCGCAACAACCGCCATGTTCATACTTTACACTTCACTGCGTGTTAAATTAATAAATTATTGCTTTAAACGTTCCACAACAGTAACAAGCCATGTAACAGTTCTAGGATGGATCGCAATGGGCCGTAGGTTACCTGACTTCAAACTTGGAAGGTGTGAGTGTTGCCGTGTTGTACTGTTAAATTTGCTTTAGCATATTGCGTTGCTAATGTGGCTAGCAGACTCTGCGATTTTGGGACAGTCGAGAGAAACTCTGAGCCTCATTTGAAGCTCACACACTAACGAGTGTAGTGGGTGGGGTTCCTGCAGCTGTTTTTCATGGTGCTTTCTGAGGAAATGTAGTTATAACATTACTACAGCGCTGCAGTTGTGGGCAGCCCATTCTTCTCCGCACTGTTGTGTGTGTGTGTGTGTGTGTGTGTGTGTGTGTGTGTGTGTGTTGCTGCAGTATGTAAATTGACTTAACATTGACATGCTCTGAAGGTAACGACACAGTCAAATTACAAAAATGAGTGCTTGGTAATGTTTACTAGCACCCAGCAGCTTGCTTGCTCCAACCATAAAGCTGCTTTTAGGACTGTGTAGTAACATCTCAGGAAGAATCTTTGCCATCTCAAGCTGCCACTGGAAAAAGTAGAGGCAGGTCCCTCGGCAGGTATTATAGTCCACATACAGAGCAGCTTTCAGTATGGCCCGTTTTAAATGTTTATACAGGAAAGTAGTCTACTATACTAATTATTTTCAAAATCCTGATATTTTTTTAATACATTTTTCTGTTTAATGTGGACATCGGCCCCCAAAAACCCATATCAGTCGGGCTCTACTACTGATTGTTGTTTCAAGAAATATGTCCGGTAGTATTTGGCTTCTTCCATCGTGTATTTTCTGCTGCACATGGCCTGAGTGTGCCGACAGCAGGCACAGTGCTGGTTAACTTGGTGTTCAGCCTACAGCTCCTGACTCCATTACTCCCTGCAGTATTTCAAAGTCGGTCAGCTAATCTCACTAACAAACACAGAGCATTTCCATGTGCCTACTTCATAAAGTCTATTCATGTTTTTCCAGTTAAATGCTTTAAATGTGAAGCTGCAGCAGGAAATGTTCTCTTTGCATTAGCAGCAACTTAATAAAACTCATTTGGTGAAAGATGGGACTTAACAGACGTTTATTTAAATGAAATCTTTTGAAAATGTCATCCCTCAGTGACATAGAAATTGTGGAAGTAGAGGTGGACGGCAGTGCGGTGCTGCCAACAGAGACGGAGGAGAGCACCATGTGCACAGGTGACATCAGACAGACAGAGGCCGGTGTGTCTGCAGCAGCAGGCCAGAGGAGCAGCGCTTTAGATAGCAGCGGACCAACCAGCAGCGCCCTGCAGATCAATAAACCATCAGGCCTGAGTCTGGAGGACCCCGTCAAGATGATGGACTCCATACTTAATGAGAACGGAGCAATATCACAGAACATCAACCTGTTGGGCAAGTAAGCACCGACCCTAACATTCTTTAAAGGGCTTAAAAACAGCAGAAAGTCTGTGCAGATCTAACGTTCTTCAGAGGAATCATTGTTCTGATTAGCCATTTGATTGCTTTACCTTCAGCTGAGTTTAAAATGAACATGGTCTTATAGAAAACATGCAGATTGGGTCTGGACACGTTTCCTCCATTTCTTGTGAAGCTGCTAAACTGTGCCTTGTTTGTAAATGGTCAGCATGCTGTACTGCTCCTCTTTGCTTGAAGAGGTTAAAACCTCTCCTATTCATTCAGATGAATAAAATCTCTCTAAACAATGTTCCATTACACCAATCAGTGACGCATTTTGTGTTTCCTCGCATTAAAGAGAATCATTTTGGTACAACAGTACGAAGAAATTCAAGTTGGGGAGAAAGCAAAACCTTCAGTGAAACTGCCTCCCTTCTTAGACCTAAAACCAGCAGGAATATAATGCCATAACTGCAGTGTGGTGGTGACACTGACAGACTGCCCTTTGGTGTCAGTCAGGCTTTCCATTTGGTCATATATGTCTTCACATTGTAAGTGAAGAGTTGTTGGTTACTGATGGTGCATGATCATGTGTGTGTCTGTGTCTGTCTCAGGGTGGAGTTGATGGACTATCTGGACAGCATTGATTGCAGTCTGGAGGACTTTCAGGCCATGCTTTATGGAAAACAGTTTGGCGTCGATTTCGATGCCTTAGAGGTAAAATGATATCACTTAGACACTAAACCAAAAAACACTCAACAACAATCACTTTATCAATGCCCCTTCAGACTCAAAACATAACATAACATCAGTTTTTGCTCAGCACTGTGGATAAGCTGACAAACATCAGAATAAGAGATACGCACATGGGTATGTACAGTTACTTACAAAAGTGAGTCCACCCCTCACATTTTTCTAAATATCTATATCTTTTCATGTGACAACACTGAAGAAATGAAACTTTGTTACAATCTAAAGTAGTGAGTGTACAGCTTGTATAACAGTGTAAAGTTGCTGTCCCCTCCAAATAATAATCACACTAATGTCTAAACTGCTTGCAAAAAAAGTTTGTACACCCCTAAGTGAAAATATCCAAATTGGGCTCAAAGTGATTTGAGCACTTAGGCTCAGTGAGTGAATGTGTGTGTGAATGGTGAATGCAGAAGTGTAAAAGCGCTTTGAGTGGTCGAAAAGACTAGAAAGGCGTTATACAAGTACAGAGCATTTACATTTACATTTACAAATAAGTTTATCTTGGGCATGGTTCAGGACATGGTTCCAGTAATCCATGTCCACAGCCTGCTTGTCTTTAGCAAACCGTTTGCGGGCTTTCTTGTGCATCATCTTTAAAAGAGGCTTCCTTCCAGGACGACAGCCATGCAGACCAATTTGATGGATTATGCAGCATATGGTCTGAGCACTGACAGGCTGACCCCCCCACCCCTTCAACCTCTGCAGCAATGCTGGCAGCACTCATATGTCTATTTCCCAAAGACAACCTCTGGATGTGACGCTGAACATTGATCTGAACTTCTTTGGTCGACCACAGCGAGGCCTGTTCAGAATGAAACCTATCCCATTGAACTGCTGTATTATCTTTGCCACCGTGCTGCAGCTCAGTTTCAGGGTCTTGGCAATCTTCTTATAGCCTCGGCCATCTTTATGTAGAGCAGCAATTCTTTTTTTAGATCCTCAGAGTTCTTTGCCATGAGGTGCTATGTTGAACTTCCAGTGACCAATATGAGGGAGTGTGGGAGCGAAAACACCAAAACTCACACTCACACCTGAGACCTTGAAACACTAACGGGTCACATGACACCAGGGAGGGGAAATGGCCAATTGGGCCCAATTTCGCTTAGGGGTGTCCTCACTTTTGTTGCCAGCAGTTTAGACATTAGTGTGATGTATTATTTGGAGGGGACAGCAACTTTACACTGTTATACAAGCTGTACACTCACTATTTTACATTGTAGCAAAGTGTCATTTCCTCAGTGTTGTCAGATGAAAAGATATAATTAGATATTTACAAAAATGTGAGGAGTGTAGTCACTTTGTGAGATACAGTATGTGTATGTAGTTTAGGTCGTACAAGTAAAAATGTTTTTTGTAGTAAAAAGATTGTTACTGATTTGTGTAACAGACTGCCTACATATATTGTTACACTTGGACAGAGAATGAGGACTCACTGGAATCATGTCAGTAAGGGATCAGATGAACACCTGTCCTTTAATCCACATCTATTTTTCAAAAATCTTCTATTTTGTTGGGTGTGGAGCCAGTTCTTTGTATTCATCATTTTGTCTCCATGTGTTTTCAGGAGAGCGTGTGCTCCAAAGAGAACACAGCACAGCTAAACCGAGGCAGGACCGAGGAAGACAACACAGGTGAGTCGAGCACACCCAATTACCTGAACTGTACAGGACCATTTATCTACATGAATTTAAGCATTTTGATAAGTTGAAATAATTTGTCAACTTTCCTCTTTGCTGCTTTTCTCTGTTATTGTAAATGGAATCTCTGAGTTTTTATCAGACAGAGCAGCTACAGTAAACTCATGGATAAAGAAGACACATAAAATAGTCAATATAAATATGTGAAAACTGGGCTATGAAGCTGGCCCATTTAGTAAGATCTCCTCCCTAAAGAGGTTGCAGGGCTTACTGTATGAATGTAGCCTAATGCTAACATGTTAAGAACAACTTAATTTAAGCTGCAACCCTAGTGGAACAAGTCAGGATGAAATCTTAGAATACAGTGCCTTGCGAAAGTATTCGGCCCCCTTGAACTTTTCGACCTTTTGCCACATTTCAGGCTTCAAACATAAAAATATAAAACTAATTTTTTGTGAAGAATCAACAACAGGTGGGACACAATCATGAAGTGGAACGAAATTTATTGGATATTTCAAACTTTTTTAACAAATAAAAAACTGAAAAATTGGGCGAGCAAAATTATTCAGCCCCTTTACTTTCAGTGCAGCAAACTCTCTCCAGAAGTTCAGTGAGGATCTCTGAATGATCCAATGTTGTTGACCTAAATGACTAATGATGATAAATAGAATCCACCTGTGTGTAATCAAGTCTCCATATAAATGCACCTGCCCTGTGATAGTCTCAGAGGTCCGTTTAAAGCACAGAGAGCATCATGAAGAACAAGGAACACACCAGGCAGGTCCGAGATACTGTTGTGGAGAAGTTTAAAGCCGGATTTGGATACAGAAAGATTTCCCAAGCTTTAAAAATCCCAAGGAGCACTGTGCAAGCGATAATATTGAAATGGAAGGAGTATCAGACCACTGCAAATCTACCAAGACCCGGCAGTCCCTCTAAACGTTCAGCTAATATACAAGGAGAAGCCTGATCAGAGATGCAGCCAAGAGGCCCATGATCACTCTGGATGAACTGCAGAGATCTACAGCTGAGGTGGGAGACTCTGTCCATAGGACAACAATCAGTCGTATACTGCACAAATCTGGCCTTTATGGAAGAGTGGCAAGAATACAATTTCTTAAACATATCCATAAAAAGTGTCGTTTAAAGTTTGCCACAAGCCACCTGGGAGACACACCAAACATGTGGAAGAAGGTGCTCTGGTCAGATGAAACTCGAAAAATTCAAAATCGAACTTTTTGGCAACAATGCAAAACGTTATGTTTGGCGTAAAAGCAACACAGCTCATTACCCTGAACACACCATCCCCACTGTCAAACGTGGTGGCAGCATCGTGGTTTGGGCCTGCTTTTCTAAAGCAGGGACAGGGAAGATGGTTAAAATTGATGGGAAGATGGATGGAGCCAAATACAGGACCATTCTGGAAGAAAACCTGGAGTCTGCAAAAGACCTGAGACTGGGATGGAGATTTGTCTTCCAACAAGACAATGATCCAAAACATAAAGCAAAATCTACAATGGAATGGTTCACAAATAAACATATCCAGGTGTTAGAATGGCCAAGTCAAAGTCCAGACCTGAATCCAATCGAGAATCTGTGGAAAGAACTGAAAACTGCTGTTCACAAACGCTCTCCATCCAACCTCACTGAGCTCGAGCTGTTTTGCAAGGAGGAATGGGCAAAAATTTCAGTCTCTCGATGTGCAAAACTGATAGAGACATACCCCAAGTGACTTACAGCTGTAATCGCAGCAAAAGGTGGCGCTACAAAGTATTAACTTAAGGGGGCTGAATAATTTTGCTCGCCCAATTTTTCAGTTTTTTATTTGTTAAAGTTTGAAATACCCAATAAATTTCGTTCCACTTCAGTTTTATATCTTTATGTTTGAAGCCTGAAATGTGACAAAAGGTCAAATACAAATACAAAGGGCGAATACTTTCGCAAGGCACTGTATTTTAAGTGGTACAGTCCCCTCCAAAAGTACTGGAACAGTAATTCCTTTAGGAAATAAAAGCTGAAATTCTGAACTCTTGTCTCATACTCATCTTCAATGAACAACAAAAACAAAAGAATTTTCCTTACTGTTCCAATACCTTTGGAGGGGACTGTATAACCTACTTCTCATCATTATCACTGAGTACAGAGTTGTGTGTAGTTAACCTCGAGTTAACCACAAACATAACCTTGCTTTGGCGTACAGACCACTGATGAGCAACAATGTTTTGGAAACACAACTACTCACTACTGTAAATATCACTTTTCCTTCCCACATAAATAAAATGATTCATGTTACTAGTAGTTTTATTACTTCACACATAGTCCTCTGAAATGGGAGGTTAAAAATAAAGTGCCCTTGTCCAGTCAGTCAGCACAGTGGAATCTGCATGAAGTGTGAGGATTCAACTAAATTGCTAGGTCTTCCTGTTGATATTACTTACATTTGCAATCATTGTTGAGATAACAAAGGTTGTACAAGTGCAGCCAGACTGAAGCTCCTGCCTGAACAGCAGTTACTGTTCCTTTATTGTGTTCATTCTAGTTCCACAGTGAGCCTCAACAACAACGTCACGGGTTCTCCAAGTGAGCTGATGAACAGCATTATTCCCAAACATGTTCCCACATTTGATGTTGGTGGAGAATGCTGTCATGCTATTTGTTGTTCTCTATCCAGCAGTCAGAGTGCGCCAATGTTTAGGTGATTATTATTATGGTTGTTTTCTGTGTTGGTTGAACACAGTACATGCTGACTCTTCCTGGTCTTGTGAATTCAGATAAGCAGTTGATCCAGTACACCTCCTGCCCCCTGCTGGCTTTCCTCGATGGCTGCTCTCCTCCTTCAGAGCTGGATCTGGGCACCAGCTCCTCTAACACCCATCCCCAGCCCTCGTCCAGCCCCTGTGTCTCTGTGGAGGCTGAGCCACCATCAGAGCTGCTGGACACCAGCCTTGAGACGAAGCCAGCCTGCAGCTCCCTGATCCGCCTGGAGCCTCTGACGGAGGCGGAGGCCAGCGAGGAGACGCTGTTCTATCTGTGTGAACTGAGTCCAGCTGGACCAGAGCCTGACTCCATCCTGATGGACAGAGTGTGAGCAGGAATGGGACTGGTGTAACGGTGATGCCACAGACTACATCCCTCCATCCTCCAGATAGTATTCACTGTCTGTGTTCCCCCAACTCTGTGTGTTGTGTGTGTGTGTGTGTGTGTGTGTGTGTGTGTGTGTTGCAGTAACAGAAGTGAAGAAAGCAGCAGGCTGGTGGAATAATAGCTTTGTACCATAGACACATTTTTACATTTCAGAGGAGCATTGAAGCTGAGTGTTGAGTCATAACACACACATCACACACATACAGTGATATCTGCATCATTCCAGATAAACATCCAGAAACATCGTTGAATCATAAAAAGGACAGGCTCCATCATCCATCTGACTGCTGTCTGGACGTCCATGGTTACGACTTGGCACACCACCATTAAAGTCCCTGTTTAAATCACGCAAAGCATGATGGGAACTGTACTACCAAAACACAAACATTCTCATCCCAAATGAAAATAAAAAGAAAAACAACAAAGTGACAAGACCCAATGAAAATTGCTTTGTTTTTGTTCTACACATAGTCTTGGAAGGCTCAGAATGTTCCATCATGGAAAAGTGACCCTCTATTCTTTGACATAATTACAGTGCTGTGTGCTGAAAACATGCAGACATACAGGCGAAAGTTATCATTTGCATATAAACATGTTTTGTAAAAACAGTCACTTCCGTTCCCGAGCTAGAAAACAGTAGGGATGCGTTTCACAAAAGCCAGCTGTGATTAGTTTGCCAGTGCTGAAAGGGTAGCGATCGTAGCGACAGCAGCGGCTCAGAATAGCAGAGCCTGTACATCAGAGGCCTGTACCACGAAGCAGGATTTGAGCTTATCCAGGTAATTTCGGGGTTAACCCTGGATTTTCAGTACCACAAAAGTGGTTCACTTCTTACAGGGGCATTTTGCCATGGTAGCTTATGCTGAACGGCTAACCTGCTCCGGAGCAAGGTTATGTTCCAGATAAGAGATCAACTCTATGAAAATGCCGCCTACTGACCAATCAGCTTTCTTGGAAAATTACATCACCATCTGTAGGAAATCCCACAGACCGTTTTAGCCAATAGGCTGCTTTATGTTTGCAGCGGTGATGTGGAGAAACTCTTGACTATGGCGATCCTACAGAGACTGATTAAAACCCTTAGGCTGTTGTTGCCTACAGGTTTTTACAGTACAGCAGGATCAGCCTACCTACTGCCTTTAAATGTGTTTAATATTTTTTATTTGCTCCCAGTCCCAGGTCCACTGTGGTGTAATTATTCTCACTGTCAGAAGAGGGAAACAAAAGCACCTCTGCAGGTTTAAATAGAGGGAAAACTGAGAAGAAACTTTACTGCCATGTATCTGAAAGTGAAACCTCTGTCTTTTTGATGAAAGGAGTACTTTATTTTTATGACAATGGTCTTAAATGTAAAACAACATAAGAAGCACAGGGCACCGGGACCTGGATTTCCACCAGCACAGCTTCACCTCTGTGCTGTTAGCTCTAAAGTCTCATCTACTCTTTATCACATCTGGTCTGACATCATCAGTGACCAGACGACCTCACCTGACCTAACCTTTGTATGTTCTTCTGATTTGTGTTTATCTTTGGCTACATTTCTGTCGACAGAGCTAAGACTTCATAAAGTGACATTCCTTCAGTTAGTGTTGTGTTTAGCCGGGGCTTTCTTCTCTTTGACTTCAGATGTGGGAATGTGAATTTTGTGGTTATTTAATGAAAGCAACATTCTAGAGAATTGGAACACATTGTGATGTTAAAGACTGTCTATTAACCTGTAAAACAAGCACTACTGTCAAAAGCCATTTCACAGATGAGAAGACAAAACCAGCTCTGATCTGAATCTGTCCTCCCACAACACCAGTAATGGGTCTACATTCATTCAGCAGTAGAAAGATATAACTAAATGGGCTGAGCGCCCAAGTTCATTCCTGACCACTTACACAGAGCTTTTAACTACATTTCACAGTCGAAAGATCATGAAAAAAGCTCTGAACCCTCAGAAACAGAAACTTCTCCAGGGCAATAGATGAAGACTAGCTTGTAAGTGGACCTTGAATTAAAATTATTTTGTCAAACAAAAAGTGAGGTTAAAATGTCATGTCATTTGTATTCATTCAACAACATACAGTACTGATGAAGTAGTCATTAGAATGCTTAAAAATGTTGTGTGTCATGATTGCAAAACACTTCATGTTTGTTAGTTGGGGAGGAAATTAGGTCACACTGTTACATATACATAATGTGAATCATGAACCAAAATAAGCTTCAGCCAATGTCATTTCATCGTGTACCTGTAAAAATCTAATGTTCCTAATTATAGGTCATGTTCATGTGACGTGACACATGGTGGTTGTACAGTAGGTTAGTTAACAAGCAGTGTCAGTGAGTAATTAGACATGGCAATATTGAAATTAATAAGTTAAATGAGTAAATGTTGAGACTTGCACAGGACACCAGTAACAACATATTTTGGTCAGTTTGATGTAATCTACTTTTTTTTTATGAAGCAAAGTTTTCCTACTTTCTCAGTTTGAATCACCTTTATTGACAGTATGACAGTAACAAGGCCCAGTTGAAGATGATAAAAAAAACCCATCAATTCATTGAATTTTCAAAGGAACACTCCCTGATTTTGTTACAGAGCATTCCTTAACTCAGAGCTCCGATCTCAGACTGTTTTCTGATGTAGCTTGAGGTGCTGAGTAGCCTCAGTGTGTTGATGTTATGATAAAGGGAAACTGTCTTTCACTGATATAGAAGTGCCTGCGTCCTTTCTCCACTTCTTCTGATAGAGCCACACTTCCTCAGATGCTGTTTATAGTCTGCTGTTCAAGGTCACATGACTTCCCACAAGCTGTCTGTCATTGTTGCCATCCTTGCAGTTACAATAAAACTAATGCTTCAGTGTTCATGTGTTGTTTGTTGTTCTTAGGATACTGAATGTATATACTCTATATTCCCATGTGCAGAGCCAAACCAACAATAGACTTATCCTACTAAAAAGTATTTTGTGATATTGTGTGAAAAAAACAGTGGGAACGCCTCTTTGGAGTTGAGCAGAAAAATATTAGTATTGTTACCTGTACCGTATCGTTACAATGACGAAGTACAAGGCCACTATTCTATAATTAGTATATCTAGCCGGTGCGTCACCACATATGCACACTCCATAAAAAATCCAGAAAGTCAAAGAATTATAGTACTGTAATGTTATGTATTATTGTTATGCACAGTAAGATTTTGAACTTTGAACTGGGGTTTTAAGATTCATTTTTCAAGCAGTAGAGGATTGATGTAGAATTTCTAAGGGACATTGGACTGATCTGAGACAAGCAGTTATACTGTAACAACATGTACTCATGTTTTGTGCAGGTGATCGATTAGACACTTACAGTAACTCACAAAAGTGAGCACACTCCTCACATTTTTATAAATATTCGATTATGTCTATTCATGTGACAACACTGAAGAAATGATACTTTGCTACAATGTAAAGTAGTGAGTGTACAGCTTATATAACAGTGTAAATTTGCTGTCCCCTCAAAATAACATCAGCTCAGCCACTAATGTCTAAACCGCTGGCAACAAAAGTGAGTACACCTGTAAGTGTAAATGAGATGAGTGGTAGTGTTCTCCTCGTAACAGTAGCAGGAGAGGCTGTGTGATGAGATTACAGAGCTTAGAGATCTAGTATCCAGGTAGTGTTCCTAGGTCTGAGCCTTGGGGGAGACCGTATCAAGAGAGGAAGGCTTGGACAAAGGGCCACTTCACGTGACCTGATAAGTGCGATTTCTCAGATAGGATGTGAACCATAGCAAAGAGTCTGTGATATATGTTCAGCAAGATTGGAAATGAATGAAGAATCCACAGGACACACTCACAGATTTCTCATTAGAACTTCTTTTTTCCCTGAATCCCCTTTTCAATGTTGGTATTTTTGTGTACAGGACTGCAACTGGTTAAATAAGCCACTTAATGAAATGAAATGATGCCCTAGAGGGCCTTTTGTACCCAGAGAGCTGAGGAAGAGTTTGTGATCAGATTTCTTTGAGCAAAACTTCTTTTCCTTAGTTTTATTAAACGACTTATAATACACTTACATGTCAAGAGGATTATCATTAGGATAAAAGCACAGGTTAGACAAACAAAATGTACAGCCACGATGTCTGCTAAATCTGTGAGGAACTACATGCCAATGATAAAACACTACCAAAATAACTTATCAAAGAATTAATTCCAGTTTACATTTGAAGTCAAAAGTGAATGCAAATCAGAAGCAACAGGAATTGGTTGGTTGTGTATGTGCAAGCTGCAGAGGGGACACAGCTAGTAGAGCTTTAAACATGATAACTAGAATACCACACACACACTCACCTGGTAATGGTACTAGTAAGTGAACTAGTGCCTCTCAGTGCCACTGCTCATACAACTCCATCCATCTGACAATGTCACGTCAAGTTTTAAAAAGAAAAGCATGCAGCTCTGTCTTTATAGGAAGAAAACACAAGCAGCACTAGGAACACACAGGATATATATACAATGGCAACAGCATGGGGAACCACTACAGCAGGCTGCTGAGGACTCATAATGACATTACATCAGAAGGGACTGGGCTGCAGTCAGCTGGGACTGGACACACTTAAACAGCCTGTTTGGCTCTTTGTTCATTAGCCCTGCAGTGAGGAAGCCATAACGCATGACACAGATAGGCCACAGCCACCAAAATAAACAGTCCTGAAACAGTGAGTGCAGCCCCAGCCTCTCCAGGAGTAACTGATGCACGGTTAGCGACCTACTCTTTTACTAACTGCTGAAACTAAACACAGGTGAGGCAGAGTATGAAGGCGTGTGCACGAGCGTTGTGTGTTTCAGTCAAAGTCTCTGTTGACCAGAACCAGCGGAGCTGCCAGCGTCCAAACGTAGAGGGCGATGCAGATCCAGCTGGAGGAGATCTTCACCCACACAGACGGCCACTTACTGGTCATGGCCTCATAATTGGAGTCAGGGCTGCAGAGAGAATGATGGAGGAAGACATCAGCTGACACATTTATGCTCTGCAGCTATCAGTCTGGATTCCAAACAATACATAATGTTAATATTCACGTGACTGTAGCTTATATAAACATGACTCTCCAGTGTTTCCCATTAATTAACAAACCATGGCAGCACGCCAGTCTAATTTGTTCCGCCATAGTTTCAAAATAAACCGAAAACATTCTTACACATCTCATAATAATATTAAAGACATCTAACATTGTGTTTTGTGGCCGCTGCTGTAACACACTCACAGACTTTGGCATCTGACTCGAGACAACCAACCACTTTTCTTTTGAGATAACTACGGTAACGTTACCTCTCCGGTGAACCATCACCTTATCGTGGTGGAGAGGTTTGCGTGCCCTGGTGAACCTGGAGGCTGTGTTGTCTGGAGCCTAGTGCTCCTGGTAGGGTCTCCCAAGGCAGAGAGGTTCCAGGTGAGGGGCCAGACTAAGAATGGTTCACACAAACCCCTGATGGTAAATCAAAAAAGAGGAGGAATAACCCTGCCCGGAGGAAGCCCGGGGCCCCCGTCTGGAGCCAGGCCCAGAGGGAGGGCTCGTCAGCGAGCGCCTGGTGGCCGGGTTTGCCACGGAGCCCGGCCGGGCATAGCCCGAAGAAGCTACGTGGCCCCCCCCTCTACATCCCTTGGACCCACCATCCATCGGAAGATCCGCAGGGGTCGGGTGCACTGCCACATGGGTGGTGGTGAAGGTCAGGGGCTTCGACGGACCAGACCCGGGCGGCAGAGGCTGGCTCTGGGGACGTGGAACGTCACCTCTCTGTGGGGGAAGGAGCCGGAACTTGTGCGGGAGATGGAGCGCTACCAGTTAGATCTGGTGGGGCTGACCTCCACGCACAGTCTTGGCTCTGGAACCGTGCTCCTTGATAGGGGATGGACTCTATTCTTCTCTGGAGTTGCTCAAGGTGTGAGGCCAGGCGGGTGTGGGGATACTCACAAGTCCCCGGCTGAGCCGCTACATTGGAGTTTACTCCGGTGAGCGAGGGTCGCCTCCCTACGCCGGTAGCGGGGAAAACTCTGACTGTTGTTTGTGCATATGCACCAAACAGCAGTTCGAGTATTCGACCTTCTTGGAGACCCTGAATGGAGTCCTGGATGGGGCTCCAGTAGGGGACTCCATAGTTCTGCTGGGTGACTTCAACGCACACGTGGGCAATGACGGAGTTACCTGGAAAGGCGTGATTGGGAGGAACGGCCCCCCTGATCTGAACCTGAGTGGGGGTTTGTTGTTGGACTTCTGTGCTAGTCATGGATTGTCTATAACAAACACCATGTTCGAGCATAAGGATGCTCATAAGTGTACGCGTGGTACCAGAGCACCCTAGGCCGAAGATCAATGATCGATTTTGTAATCGTTTCATCTGATTTGAGGCCGTATGTTTCGAACACTCGGGTGAAGAGAGGGCGGAGCTGTCAACTGATCACCATCTGGTTGTGAGTTGGGTCAGGGGTGGGGAAGACGCTGGACAGACCTGGTAAGCCCAAACGGGTAGTGCTGGGTGAACTGGGAACGTCTGGTGGAAGCCCCTGTCCGTGGAGATCTTCAACTCAAACCTCCGGGCGAGCTTTTCTGGCATCCCTGTGGAGGTTGGGGACATTGAACATGAGTGGGCAATGTTCAAAGCCTCTATTGCTGAAGCTGCAGCGAAAGCTGTGGTCTTAAGGTCTTAGGTGCCTCAAGGGCGGTAACCCTCGAACACCGTGGTGGACACCGGTGGTCAGGGAAGCCGTCCGACTGAAGAAGGAGGCCTTCCGGGATTTGTTGTCTCGGAGGACTCGGAGGCGGTTGCAAGGTACCGACAGGCCCGAAGGACTGCAGCCTCTGCTGTGGCAGAAGCAAAGCAGCGGGTGTGGGAGAAGTTCGGAGAAGACATGGAGAAGGACTTTCGGTCGGCACCAAAGTGTTTCTGGAGAACTGTCCGCCATCTCAGGAGGGGGAAGCGGGGAACCATCCAATCTGTGTACAGTAAGGATGGGACCCTGTTGACCTCAACTGGGGAGGTAATTGGGCGGTGGAGGGAACACTTTGAGGAACTCCTAAATCCGACTGACACGCCCTCTCTAGTAGAGGCAGAGCTGGAGGCTGATGGGGGTTTCTTGTCAATTTCCCTGGAGGAAGTCACTGAGGTAGTCAAACAACTCCGCGAGTGGCAAAGCCCGAGGATTGATGAGATCCGCCCAGAGATGCTAAAAGGTTTGGGTGTGGAGGGGCTGTCATGGATGACACGTCTCTTCAACATTGCGTGGAAGTCGGGTACAGTGCCCAAGGAGTGGAGGACTGGGGTGGTGGTTCCCCTGTTCAAAAAGGGGGACCAGAGAGTGTGTGCCAATTACAGGGGTATCACACTTCTCAGCCTCCCTGGTAAAGTCTACGCCAGGGGTGCTGGAGCGGAGGGTTCGGCCGATTGTCGAACCACGGATCGAAGAGGAACAATGCGGTTTTCGGTCCTGGTCGGTGGAACAACTGACCAGCTCTTTACTCTCACAAGGATCCTGGAGTGGGCTTGGGAGTATGCCCATCCAGTCTACATGTGCTTTGTAGATCTGGAGAAGGCATATGACCGGGTCCCTCGGGAGATACTGTGGGAGGTGCTGCTGGAGTATGGGGTGAGGGGGCCCTTCTTAGGGCTATCCAATCCTTGTACATCCAAAGCGAGAGCTGTGTCCGAGTACTTCGGCAGTAAGTCGGACTCTTTCCAGGTGGGGGTTGGCCTTCGCCAGGGCTGCGCTTTGTCACCAATCCTGTTTGTGATATTCATGGACAGGATATCGAGCGTAGCCGCTGGCGAGGAGGGGCTGCGGTTCGGTGGGCTTGGGATCTCGTCACTGCTTTTGCAGATGATGTGGTCCTGATGGCATCATCGGTCCGTAGCCTTCAGCTCTCACTGGATCGGTTCGCAGCAGAGTGCGAGCGGCTGGGATGAGGATTAGCACCTCTAAATCTGTGGCCATGGTTCTCAGCAGGAAACCCGATGGAGTGCCAACTCCAGGTAGGGAATGAGTCCTTGCCCCAAGTGAAGGAGTTCAAGTACCTCGGGGTCTTGTTCACGAGTGAGGGAGATTGGAGCAGGAGATTGGCCGGAGAATCGAGCAGCGGGGCGGTATTGCACTTCGCTTTACCGTACCGTTAAGCGAAAAGAGAGCTGAGCCGTAAGGCAAAGCTCTCGATCTACCGGTCAATTTTCGTTCCTACCCTCACCTATGGTCATGAAAGCTGGGTCATGACCGAAAGAATGAGATCGCTGGTACAAGCGGCGAAATGGGTTTCCTCAGGCGGGTGGCTGGTGTCTCCCTTAGAAATAGGGTGAGAAGTTCGGCCATTCGCGAGGAGCTCAGAGTAGAGCCGCTGCTCCTTTGCGTTGAAAGGAGCCAGTTGAGGTGGTTTGGGCATCTGGTAAGGATGCCTCCTGGACGCCTCTAGGGAGGTGTTCCAGGCACGTCCAGCTGGGAGGAGGCCTCGGGAAGACCCAGGACAAGGTGGAGAGATTATATCTCCACGCTGGCCTGGGAACGCCTCGGGATCCCCCAGTCAGAGCTGGCTAATGTGGCTCGGGAACGGGAAGTTTGGGGTCCTCTGCTGGAGCTGCTGCCCCCGCGACCCGACCCCGGATAAGCGGATGAAGATGGATGGATGGATGGACGGTAACGTTAACGGTCTGTTTCTGTCACTAGTTTGAGAAGGCGATTAAGCCTGCAGTACTTCAATTTGGAGTGCACACGTATTAAAGCCTTAGAGTAACGGACTGAACTGAAACGGACCCGTGCAAGCTGACAGCTGTGTTAGCGACTATCCTGCCATCTTCTCTCTTTACATAGAGAGTCTGACCTGAAGAGAGGCTATGAAGTCTTCATGTTACACGATACAATAACCACATATAATATAATTGACTTGATGAATTTAGCGAGAGGATACACAATCCTCCAAACGACAGTGTCCAGTTTTCAAAAAAAGGTGTATATACAGTATGGAAATAGGAATTTGAGAGGGTCTGAGAGCAGGTTCACACTGGCACATGTGACAGATGTGAAAGACAGAGACACTGTAGTGAACGTATGTCTATGCCTGCAAAAATCATCCAGCATGACCGGTTTGGCGATCGGCGATGAGTCTGACATATTTCAATGCTGTGAGCTCCATCCTGGAGAACCAAAACCATAACCATGTGCATGGACAGATACCAGCAGTAGAGAGTTAGGAAATATATTTGTGTATTTATTCTGACTCAGTCCTGCAGCCCCATACACTCACTAGATCACCACATATGGATTCATCTGCCACTGAGAGTAGTCCCCAACAAATGCACTTTCATCCTGTTTGAGAAACATTTGCTAAAAACGTTCATTGGATTAATCAAAACTAACAATAACACAGAACAGAACAGACTGTGTGGCAGTACTGGGATGAAGCCACAGCAGCTTCTCTGCAGTGTAAAGCCCACCTGTACCAGTTGGTAAGCGTCATCATGATGTAGAGTGATGCCAGGAACAGCATGAAGTGGAAAAAGGAGTAGGAGTAGGTGACGCCGTCCCTCTCATTGTCCACAGCTCTGCTGAGGCCGCTGCCTTCCTCAAAGCCGTCAGTCTGAGGCCCATCCTCAATCAGAGCAGACTCGTCACTGGTCAGAGTCAGCTTGTTCACCTGGGCGTTGGAGGAATTCCGAATACTGATAGACAAACAGAGGAAAAGAGGGAACATAGAGAACATGGTGCCTTTGAAAAGACCAGCTAACATTCTCTACTAAACATTCTCCACAAGCTGATAACTGCACAGATAAAGCATTTCCTCACCTGGAGTAGAGGACACACATGAGGAAGAGTATCAATCCCACAATCCCTTGTGCATCCCACCACTGAACCACATGGTCCGAACCTGTGGGACTGGTGCTGTTTAGCCCAATAATACCCAGAAGGCTTGGGTTACATTTCCTGTCTAAGACACAAGAAAAGAAGAAAAGAGTCAAACTTGCTGACGATTCAAATCCTGATGTGTTGTTGATAGGGTTGGGCTGATAGATGATGCCATTATCCATCAGCGATGGTTGATAGACATCAAAACGTTGAGCCAGCACTGTGATTGCAAAGAACCCCAATTTTACATTACACTGCCTGGTGTAAGCATTATTATTAATTGTATTAATTGTAATTATTATTAATAAATACACCTAACTCCGCCTTCTCCCCACAGTCAGACACACCTACTGTATAACTGTGGTCTCTCACTGCAAACACAGTGAGACACACACAGCCAGGAACACTAACAAACCAACGGTATCGATGATTTTGGCAAACGACCCCACAGAGTTTCCTCACAAGTCATTTCAGAACTGAAGGAGTCTCTCGGATGAGGGACAAAATGTTGTCAAATCTCAAATGTTCTTTGAGATGTTGAGAAAATAGTCATCGTTATCATTTAATGAGAATTCATACTATTTTTAAACAGTCTATATGCCTGCCCTATACTCTGCTGTGCATTAGCCTGCTTTATTGCTCTGCTGATCTGGTAATACTTCCTGTACCCTTCAGACCGTCTGGAGACACATTTGGGGCTGTTCTACTGGATGAGAGGAGGACGTGAATAAACAAAACTTACTGAAAACAAGGATATCTTAGAGATATTCAATACTGCAAGTTCAATACTGTGCAATAAATATGTAGTATACTATATATTTATTGCAAGTTATGATTACTGTATTTTTTAAATTGGAAAATGTGTTTCCCGTAAGCAAAAAAAAAATTATGTAACTACATGCCCTGGACGCTGTTTTCTCAATTTTTAGTTCTCAATTTAGTGTGTACACAATGCTCTGTAGTGTTTTACAAAGTGACTGGCTGTGTTTATGTTTTGAAAGCATTGTTTGATTTTAAGCATAGATGACATGGTTTTGAGGAGACTGTTTTATTTTGCCAGAAGAGTCAGGGGTTTTGTGAATGTAGTTTAAAGATTAGGATGTGGGTTTAAAGTTTCGAGAAAATGGATGTAGGTTTGAAGAAATGTGTCTTGTGAAAAACTGTAACACACATCTGTGCTGCCAGCGTCCAGGGCATGTAGTTACATAATTTTTTTTGTGAAGCTGTGCTCTGTCAGACCTCCAACACACACACACACACACACACTCCATTTTTATGTACTCCTCCCAGTGCAAAGGGAATGCATAAAGCTCTCTATACAGTAATGTTAACTTACCAGGCTCATTGGTCATGGCAGACCAGGTCAGGTACATGGTGTACAGGGTGACCAGGGAGGATTGCAGCAAGCCAGACCTGGGCTGTGACTCCTTCACACAGAAAACAGCAGAGATTAGCAGCAGGCAAAATAAATGTAAGACCAATTCTAACAAGCAAAATCACTCAGCTCTATCTGCTGAGCCTCATGAAGGCAGTGGCACATGGCAGTTTGTAAATCAATGTTAGGCACAGATCTTCCTCTATAGCTGCATTTATAATCCATCCCCTTCCCTCCCAGCTTTGTACAATATATGTACAAATGTGAAATTCTCCAGCTTTATATCTTCCCACTAAGATTAAAAAGTGAAAATGTAAACATTAAGTACAGTCCATAGATACACAGAAACTGAAAATCCTGTAGAAAAAGCAAGTGAAATGTGCTGAGGGAACCCACGGCTCATTCCCCCATCTCAACCTTAGTCAGAAACATCCCTGCTCAAACATGAACGTAAAAGAGAAGTGGTGTAAACCTGGATCTGAGGCAGAATAGACATGACGGAGGCAGCGATGCAGAGGAGCATGTTGATGCTGATGAAGACCTTGTTCTCAGTGCAACCATCAGCGTGGGTGTAGTAGATGTAGAACATGACCAGAGATACCAGAGACAATAAGTAGTTCACTGTGGTGACGGACAGCAGAGCTGCGTACACACAACACAACCTCATTACATATGTAAAGTGGCAGAATAACAGGGTTAATGATTACGGCAAGTCCTTTACCTCAGTGCCATGAGACATTCTGACTGGATCTCTTATATGTTTGAATTACCATTACACTTAATTTCATCATTATGACTTCTAACACAAAGTCTTAGAGGCGTTCTCTTCCGGACTACAATATATACGTGTCTTGGAAAAATACTGACTGACAGGATATTTTTGCCTGATGTCACACTTTCAGGAATGCAAACTAATCGTTGGTGAAAACAATGTCAAAGATCAGAGTTTGCATCCCTGTACTACATCATTAGGTGGTTTTTAATGTCCTGATTTTCTACTTCAAGCCCTTTGTGTGTCACATTTTGGTTTTATATCCCTCCCTGCCACTTAAAACAGCCAAACCACAGCCGACAAGCTGTCAATATCAGAACTCTTTTAAGGTTGTTTTCATCCATATGTTTAGGCTGTCACCATACCTGCATACCAGCAGCGAGAGTTGCCCTCTTCCATCTTCTCCACCCATGATTCATTCCAGGAATGGGCAAAGTCAATGAGCAACACCAGCTGGATGAGGATGAAGCAGAAGGCTCCTGCCATGCCGACATAGAACCACACTGTGCAGCAAACAGAGAAGGAACTTTACTACACCGTCACATTATCTGCAGGCTTTCACGTAGCCAAAAAGACATTTAAGGACTTTTTTACTACCACCTTAAGATAAATTAAAACTCATGTCTATGTAGACTTATACTGTGGATACCATGCTGACCAATAAAAAGCTTACTCCTGGTTGGTAAAGAGACATATGAACAATGTCCAGTAAAGACCACATATCTCCAAATTTGGTGGCTTAAGGATTTAGATGAAGCAAAGACTGAATGAATAAAACCAATCAGAATCAAAATGCTACGTCCCAAAACAACAGTTGGTGTTGATTTCTTTAAAATGTTCATGCAAGGCATCTTAAATCAGTGATGATATCATATGCTGGATAATCCCTATAAGATGTGGCATTCAGCTTTGATATACTGTCACAGAGCTCCAGATACTAAAACCAGAGCAATGGGCAAGAATAGCTACCGGTAGTGAAGGGACCTTCTGAGATGAAAAAGGATCCAATAGTGATGGCAGCAGCTGCAGCAAACTTAAAGAACCAAAACCTGTAAGAGACAAAAAAAGTCTCAAAATATTAGTTCCCTGACAACAGATCCTAACCCAGTCTCTGGCAAAGACTCCAGGATTCAGTTCCTGCATTGATTAGAGCTGAAATGATTAAATCATCAGAAAATGAACCGCGGATCATTTTGATAGCAGCAAAATGACAAACATCTCCTAATTCTAGTTCCACCTATCTGAGGATTTTCTACATTTCTCTGTTCTGTATCAATGCAAACTGAATGTCTTTCTGTTTTGGATGGTTTGTTGGACATGAGTACTTTAACCCTATCCAGGGCTTTGGGAAGCTGATGGGCACTTTTCAAGATTCTTTCACATTTTATAGACAAACAAATGATTATTCAAAAGAATACTGGACAGATTAATCAGTGATGAAAATACACACAGCGCTCCAGCTTTACAGGAACCAGTGGGATGTCGGCTGTGGCTTTTCACAAACGGATCGCTCCGTCTTTCTGTCTCTGTCTGTCACCAACTTTTCCTCCGCAGAAGCGGATAAAATCTGCTCCATACCTATTATAAAGTGCAGCAGGCTGGCAGATTGGTGCAATACTCCCGTGAAATAAGGCAGAGTGAAAGCTGCTAGTGTAGTGTTTTTAGCTGGTAGTTGACGGTCCAGTCAGTGTCTGACGCACTGTCAGATCTTCTAATGGTCCTGCTGTCCTCCCCAGAGATCAAGGAGAATGATCCACAGGCTGTATAAAAAATGTTGATCCCACAAAACCTGTGATGCTGTGGACTAGGACTCTGTTACCTCTTTTCTACCAAAAAAAAGAACTGGTTCGGAACTGGTGCTGGTTCAAAGTTGGTTCAACTTGCGAACCTTCTCAGAACCGGTTTCTCTTTCCACTGACTGGAGAGCCCAACGAACGACGTCATTACGTCACCGTGTTGTTGGTCACAATAACCCCGCCCCCTGCCCCCTACGTCAGCATGACGTGGTAAAAGAACGGTTCCAGTCCAGCAAAGAGTTGGTGCCGCTTTGGAACCAGTTTTCCTGGTTCGCGAGTAGGCACCGGCTCTCAAAATGCTTTGGTGGAAAAGGGGCTTGTCAGATCCAGGAGGCCAGAAGAGAGTAACTGTAGAAAGTGATAAAGCCTTACAAGTGTGAGCTGTGATAAGATTTAAGTTCAATGATAAATAAGCATTTTGTTAGTTTATAAAACAATTTATTGTTAGTATTTAAGTACATTTAATTGCAATAATATAATTTTTGTTTCAAATTTCACTCTGGCCTCTTTTTTTAAGTTTGCATTTGATACATTACCTTATTATCTCAATTAAAAGGATGGAAACAAATGTAATGTGACACAAAAGGCAATTTAATATTTTGGCTGGTAAAATTTTTTTATCTACCAGCCACCTGCTCACCACAGCAGGGAAGCCAAAAAGGTAATTTCCAATCCCGCTTCAGAGGCTTGGAAAGCAGACCCTGCTGGACCGTATGTACATTTAACATAAGTTAAATTTACAGATTTTTAAAATAACATGATAAATATATATGCTGGTACTGATTCTTGTCATGTGGCTTTGCATAAAGTGCTAAATAGTGGAAGCACCATCAGTTTCTATGTTGCAGATGAGAAGTCTAGTACAGCTTGTGGATGGTTGGTGCTGACTCACCCGTTGTGCAGGGCAGCTCGGGGGTCCTGGCTGCTCTTCACTTTGATCATGAGCAGAGAGAAGAGCAAGAAGAACATGGCCATGCCGAAGCAAATACGGTACACAGCCTTGTAGCCAACCAGCACATCACAGTTAACGTGTCCCTCCACGCCAGGAATAGATGAACCCATCCCTCCTTCACAGAAACCTGGAATCTACAACAGCACACAGAACAGAAGCTATGGTGCTTGTCTGCTTGGTCTTTGCAATGTTTTTATTGTACTAGGGAGCCAGAACATATTTAATACATACCACAAAGCTTCTCAGACAAAGCTTTAGTACCACAGGTTCATAAACACATAAAGAAATGAACATGTGTCATAAAAAATGATTCACCATTTGCTCCAACTTCCTCACAATAAATGCTCCTTCACAATAAAAGTACCAACTTGTCTCACGAGACAAGACACAATATTGGGTTCAGGAGATCGTGACCAGACTTTAAAATTATTTTTGAGAAATCTTCAATGCCAAATATGAAACTTTTAAGCATTAAACAGTTCATTTCCTGCATTCTGGTGGCATTTTCTGCATCATTTATGGTGAAAATGTTTTTACTTATGTAAAGGGAAACACAATTCAGGTGGCAGATGTGACAATTCAAAATCTAAAACTAACACAATCTAATGCAATGCAGCTCTCAGACATTCTGTGCTGCTTTCAGATATGTTTCTCCTGTAGTTCAAATTTTCTCATGTAATATCATCCCTGCTGAGTCAGCACACATGCAGACTTGATTTAGTCTTCCCTCCACTTTTTGTGTCCACTTTGTCTTTGTTTGGAGAAATAACCTTTTTAAATGTTCTCGTGGCACCTTTTTACCTCAAAGACAAATTAATTAATTTTAATTCAGTTAGAAACTCCTGGACTTTGTGTGGCGCTGTGATCCAGTGGATGCAGCCCCCCATATTTCATACAGCTACGAAAAACCTATGGCTGGGGCTGCTTCTTTGAAATTTTGTAGGGGGGCGCTATTGAGCCATTTTTCACAACCAAACTTTGCAACAATATTAAACAAGACGTGTGAGCCAAGTGTTGTGAGGTTTTAAGTATCATTAGCCATGTGAAGGCTCACAATGGACATTTTTGTCACCAAGGTGCTAGAAGGGCTGTTCTTTCAAGTAAACCTCTTAGAGATTTACATGTCAATATCCAGTCAAAGTCAATAGTCAGCCTTATTGGCATCTTGAAAGAACACATTTTAAAATTTACTTCTTATGCCTCTTTCATATTTTTTACCCTACTTAGCACATTAGCGGACAAAAATGTCCATAGTAAGGCATTTATGCTTCTTATAGCAGGTTGAACACATCTATCGCAACACTCTTATCAAGAGGGGTGTGATGAGACACTTAACCGACAAGACGAGACAATATTGGGTTCACGAGATTGAGACGAGATTTTAACACTATTTTTAAGAAATCTCTAATGCTGAATTATATGAAAAGTTTGAGCATTTAACATTTAATTTCCTGCATTCTGATGAATTTTCTGCACCAGTTTATGGTGATTTTTATTTCATTTATATAAAGACAAACAAAATTCAAGTGGCAGGTGACGATTCAAAATCTATAACCTAACTATAACAGAATCTTTGTCAGTGCAGCTCTCAGTCAGTCTATGCTGCTGACAGATCTGTTTCTCCTGTAGATCAAATTATTTAATATCATCGCTGCTGATTCATCATTTAATCTCCCCTCCTCTTTATGCCTTTGTTTTGGGTAGTAACGTGTTTAATCTTTAAATGTAACTGTGGCACTTTTACCATAATAATTAGTGGTGGGCCGTTATCGGCGTTAACGTGCTGCGTTAATGTGAGACTCTTATCGGGCGACAAAAAAAATATCGCCGTTAATCTATTCTCAAAGTTGGGTTGGAAGCTGGGTCTATACTACGCAAGCTATGATGACTTTCACCTTGATATCTTAGCGCAGATGTACACCGAATTGCACTGTAGGGGGCAAGAACGAGTCTTCGAACCTGTGTGTATGCCTACTGTAAATTACCACATCAAACGTGACGTGATAACATGGATGCAGCTGTTGCTGCGTTCCATTTACCTCGGAGGTCAGAGCTGGGGATGATGTCACACCAGAGTTGACGGCGTTCCAGTTACAACATCGCTCGGCCAGCTGTTTGTTTACAACTAGCCAGGTTAGCTATTGATGCGCCGGTTGATTAAAAAAACGCATTGTGCGGTATTTACTCACACTAACTGTAGCAACACGTCCACAGACAGCTGTTGGACAGCACTTTGTGTACGAACATTTCTGAAGCCGCTGGGTTTGCTTCTGGGAAAATTTACTTTTAAGAAGCTTCCCAACGGAAAATTTGACAAGACTAAGGTTGTTTGCACCTTCTGCAATGCGGAATTAGTTTACTGTAGGAGTTCTTACAGTCTCAAGTAGCCTACCACCTAAACGCAAAGCACATCACACGCTACACACAAGTACATCTTATTGAACATGATTTATTTTCATCACCAATTATCATAGTAGAACAGCTTTCTCAAGCAGTTTGTGATGCATTTTGGAAACAGGAGATGAACCCCTGGTCTAATGCGCCACCTGGCTTGAAACCTGGCTTGAAACCCGTTCGCACACATATTTTAAATGCCTTCGGCAGAATTCAAATGAGCCATTTTAATCTAGATTAATTTCAAGATTAATCTAGATTTAAAAAATAATCTATGCCCACCACTAATAATAATAAATTATTACAATTTAATTTAGTAATTAACTCCTGGACTTAATAGCTCCTCTGTTTCAGCAGATTTTCTGCTCATGGTCAAAACTTTCTGCAGATTCAGAATCTCCCACATATCTGTGTTCAGAGTAGGGGTGGGAGAAATAATCCATTCTTAGATGCATCGCGATGCGGACGTGGAAGATTATTAATCGATGCACAAAAGTCTAAAAATCGATTATTTAAATGTTAATTGATAACAATGTTGACGGAACGCAAAAGGCAGAACTCGCGGAAACGCAGCGCCCGGACCGTCTGAGGAGCGCACGCAACAGAGAGACCAGTGTCCCCTGTATTCGTCACCCCTGTGGAATAAATAACCCCAAAATGTCACACAATCATTAATATCAGTGCTAAGTAATTATTTTAACTTCGCACACTCGCGAGCATGGTGACGATCTGCAGCTGTGTGTGTGAGGCCGAGCGAGTGAGAGAGAGCGAGCGGCAGAACGTGACGGTGAAAGTTAGCGGTGAAAAATATTAGCAGTAAGTTTCAGTCTGGTAGTAAACGTGCAGCGTAGGTCGCTGTGTGACCGTTAATAAAAGTCTGTAGTTTCCCCGACGGCTGGAAAAGTTCAAGTTCATTTCAAGTTCATTTTATTTATATAGCACGTTTTATAACAGCCACTGACTGACCAAAGTGCTTTACAGAATTACACAATTAAAACAATAATAACAATCATAGTAGCGCAAGATAGATAAAAGCGGCAAAGCTAAAAGCAATTATAAACAGGAATAGCAAAACATTTTCAGGCTTAAATATAAAAGAAAACAGAAAAAGCAAAGAAAATAATATCAAACTCATCAATACACAGAATATGGCAGTGTCCGACTCGATAATCGTAAAAACGAGATAATAGTATCAAACTAACAAAAAGTGAAGGCTGTTAGCGTGAGCTAACATCTTCCTGTACAAGGGCTCAGTCTGCCTCCCACACCAGACTCCGCAGCCTTCAGCGTCACCGCCCCCCCCCTCTGGAACTCATCCCCACAGAAACGCTCCCTGTCAGGACACTTTCAAAGATCTACTAAAACACAGCTCTTTACCCAGGCATTCAGTCCTGAATGACTTTTTGTTGTTCTGTTACTGTAACTATGTGTAAAGTGTCCTTAGGTCCCGTAAAAGTTGCTAAAAAGATTTATTTATTAATGTAACATTAGCTAAATTAGTAATGAAGTAATATTAATTATCAGCTGTATGTCATTACTAACTAACCTACTAGTCAAGGGTTGAGAACATCAGGTACAAGCTGAGACTAAACTGGTGTACAGCTCTGTCCTGTGTACACATACTGTACATGCTGATACTTATATTTCAGTTTTCAGGAGTCTGACAACTGGTTGTGAATGAAATGGACCATGGAGCTGAGGTTAATAAAGTAAACTAGGGATGTAAACTAGTCCTTTTAAGCTAATTAGCAATTTTCTTTTGGATTTTAATGTGCAAATTAAATGCTTAGTAATTATCCAGGGATCCTGTATATAAAAAATGTGATGCATCAAGATGCATCGATAATCGTTTTATAATCGAATCGCAGCCCTCTGAATCGTAATCGAATCGAATCGTGAGGTGCCTAGAGATTCCCACCCCTAGTTCAGAGTATTACCAGACTAATGTCATCATTTAATAAAAAGTCTGTCTGCCTTTACTTTGCTGTCCATTACATTATTGTTCAGCTGGTAGTAACGTTTTGAGTACCTTTCAGACTGTTTGAACGAGCAGTTTGGGACTGCATGTTCCGTGTGAAACTGAAAGTAAATGAAACACTTTAATCAGGCAGAAACTTCACCACAAATTCACACACATTAACTTCCAGTGCAGCTCACAGTCCCAAACAGAGCAGGCTGTGCTTCAGTTTTTAGATGTTTATGTTGCTGGGCTGAGCGGATTCACTCCATGAGTCTTATGTTATCAGTTATACATTTGTATTTTACTGCGAGAGAAAATTAATTTGTGGCTTGACAGCGTGTCAAAAATGTCATTTGCGTGACTCTCGTGAGACAGATTTTTACCTGACGAGGTAAATTTAGCCTCTTTCTCCATTGCTTTCCACTTCTAGCATGAAAGCTTCTTCTTTGTGAGTAGTCTTACAGACAAGCAGTCATGGCAGACAGTGGAACTGAAACTGCCCCTGGCATTTACGCGTAGAGCACTGCAGTTAGAAATGAACAACCAGAAATGTTCTTAATAAGAAGACTGCTATCTCTTCCTGAAAAGGCATCTTTGTAACAAGTCGACAACGAAATTTCACGTTGACAAATTATTATAATCGCCAATTGTTGCAGTCCTAGGTTCAACATCTCGTCACACTTGTAACTACCATTTAGCTATAAAAAAGCAAATAGGATAGGATTCCAGGGGTGGTGGTTCTTGGACCTAATGGCAGTAGGGCTGAGTGATTAATCGTTCGATTAGCTTATCGTGAAGACAGCAATTAAATATGTAGGTTAATTTTACAGAGCATCTGAGCCATTTTAACAAGTCTTGCAGTTACAAATTCAGTTGTCATCCTTGTGTGACAGATTTGCTCACCACTCTCAAGTGCCATGCGCCTCCTATTATGGTCATACTCACCAATCAGTGGGTACAGGGCATGTAATAAATTAGCTTTATTGGCATGACTGTGAAACAATAATGCCAAAGCATCATACATACAACATAACAATCAACCCCATACATTGCCCAGTGTCAACTCACTCTGAAAGTGTTTCAGTAACGGAGTGTTTATAAATTGTACTGCCCTAGGTAGCAGTATCAATAATTCAAAAAAAAAATTCACAGCAGAAATACATTTCATACGTTGGTGTTTTCCTTTACTGTAATTATTCACTCAGTTTGGCATCTTGCATGTATCTTGTGTGAGAGCAATCCTACCTACCTTCTTAAGCTGCCCCTCCATGCCGGGCATCAACATAATACACGCAATACCCACTCCCAGCAGCAGGAAGAAGGCGTAGATGAGGCGAGTCACTGTGGAATTATTTCCACTGGGGCAGCATCGACACAGCAGACAGGGTGCACTGCCACACAGGCATGGGATCTGCATACACAAATTAACCAAACTTTATTAATTTTTTGAAGAAAAAAAAAAAATCAATAAAATGTGCTTAACAATACCATCAAAAAAGTTAAAATACAATGATTAAGGGAAAGCTAAGCTAAAACGTAGGCTATGTGTCTTAAGATTTTTTTAAGGAGTTAACAGACTGCGGTGCCCTCAGCTTCTCTGGCAGGCTGTTTCAGAGGCGAGGACCGCAGACACTGTGTGTGTGTGTGTGTGTGTTGTGTGTGCGCGCGCGTATGTGCGCGTGTGGTCCTGACACTACAGCGCCCTCGCGTGCAGGAGCACAGTATTGCTCTGTGGCTGCTGTCTGTCTGACAGTCTGCCCCCCCCGCTGATACCCGACTCTGTTTACATGGCAGCAGTGTTGCAACAGTTAACGTCTTACCCGGCTGTTTGTTGACATGATTCGACAACATCGTGTTTACAGTCTCCACATATTCTTCCAAATGCTGCGCCGTTCATCCAGATTAAAGGCAGTTTTAAAGCACGAGCCGACGCATTCGAGACTCGACATGTTTACGTTATTTAGGTTAACTTAGCTGCTCTCCAACAAAAGGCAGCTCATGTAGCCCTGAAATTTGCTACATGAGCCAAGATAGTATCCACGTGATACAGTACAGACTGTGTGTTAGGATTCTTGAGGAACAGTAAGTAAATGCTAGCTTGCTAACGTTATCTTGTGTTTATTGATGTGTCACTGTGGCGGCCTGCCGTTTCGTGTTACTGCGCAGTAATGACAGCTAATATGAAAGCGAGGCAGCTAATAACAACAGTAACACAAACACTGCTTCACAGTCGATGTAAAAGCGGGTTACTTACCCAGCTCGCCATGGAGCACAGTCCCAGAACGGCTCCCATAATGTTTTTCCTGCTCTCGTTCTACGTTAGATTAGATGGCTCCTGACTCCCAGAAGATGGACGATGCGGTTCTTCTTCTTCTTCTTCTTCTTCTTCTTCTTTGGGGTTTAATGGCGGTTGGCAAACCAGTTTAACGGTGCATTACCGCCACCAACTGGACTGGACATGGAACGAGAGATTAAGTAGGAAATAAATAAGATAAAATAAACAAAACAAAATAAAAAAAATAAATTATTTTATCTAACTCAGTTTCTTCAAGAAACTTAATTATATGACAATATATCTGGCCTGGTGTTTTCCCCAAGAGACCGGACATTGAGACATCATGATGTTTTGCCTTCTATAATGGCTGAAAGAGCTGTTCCCTCTTGATAGTGTATCTCCTACACTGAAGGAGAACATGTTCAACCGTTTCTAGTTGGTTACAATATATACATTTCTCAGTTGGGTACTTACCTGTTTTATATAATGAAAGGTTTAGACCTGTATGTCCTATTCTCTGACTAGTGATTATATTTTCTTCCCTACGTTTCCAGCCCACCGTCCTCCCAGCACTAACCTGTCTCAGCACATTATATAGTTGCCTTCCAGTTTCACTATTGTCCCAATGCTCCTACCAAACTGACTGATAAATGTCTTAGCTTCATCTTTAGTTAATGGGTTTTTAGGTCTAAATGTTTGATTTTGAGCGTTCCTTTGGCCAGAACATCCACCTGCTCATTTCCCTCCACACCAACATGAGCAGGAACCCAAAGGAAGCATGTGGATAAACCCTTTAGCTCCATCCTGTACAATATAAAGAATATGTCATTGATGATATTGGATCTAAATGATGATTTGCCAGATTTAATAGTCATAAGAGCAGACAAGCTATCAGATGCAATAACAGTATTATTTGTTTCCCTCTCTTCTATCCACTGCAGGGCCAGTAATATTGCAGTCAACTCTGTGGTATACACTGAGACATGATCTGATATTCTTTTCTTAATATATGACTTACTTGCTGGGATATAAACTGCTGCACCTACACGCCCTGTATCAGGATCTTTGGAGCCATCTATGAATATAAACATGAAGTCTGTAAAAATGCAGATCAAAGTAATTCTGTACTATGCTGCATTCTGGAAGTTTCTTTGACATATCCTTCAATTCCTGCTGTATGTTTAGGTCTACACTTGGTGTTGGGAATAACCAGGGAGGAATGGAAGACTGTGGCACTGTAGGGCTGTAATCTAATTGTCGTAATCCTATGACTTCTGCCTTTGCATCACCAAACCACCCAAAACTTGTGAAATTTGTCTCATTGTGTTCCCAGCAATCTATTAAAAGACTCTTGGCAGGATGTGAATCACGTTGCCCCCGGAGATTAACCCAGTATGCCAGCAATAACTTTACTGAGTCCTAACGGCATTTCTCCCATTTCCACCTACATTGCTGACACCAGAGATGATTTGAATGATCCACTGCAAATTCTCAAGGCCTGAGCTTGTAATATATCCAACTTCTTAAGGTTTGATCCTGCTGCTGACATGTACGCTACACATCCACAGTCAAAAACGGATCTCACGAGTGCCCAGTATATATTTTGTAGAGCTGTTCTGCTTGCTCCCCACTCTTATCCTGACAGACAACAAAGTATATTGATGACCTTTTTACACTTGTTCTTAACTTTGTCTAAATGAGTATTCCAGGTGAGCTTCTCATCAAACCAAGCCCCAAGAAATCTAATTGTTTTGACTTTCTCAAGTGGTTGTTCATATAATTTCATGGAAATAGATGTGACTTTATGCCGCCTTGAGAAACAAATCACCTGTGTTTTTGCAATAGATAATTTGAATCCCCATTTATTTGCCCATTTTTCCACAGCAGCTATTGCAGCTTGCATTTTCTTACTGACGTGCAAAACATTGCGGCCCCACAGAGCCCCGTCATCTGCATACAAAGATTTCCCTATGCTTTGTTCAACCTGAGAGAACATCTTATTTATCATTATGCTGAATAACAATGGGCTACACACACTACCTTGTGGAGTCCCATTCTCCACCTTATATACACTGGAGTATTCTGCACCTAATCTTACTTGTATTTCCCTTTCAAATAAAAAGTTCATATGTTCTACCACCAATACCCAATGACTTCAACTTAATAAGTAACCCTTCTTTCCAGAGCATATCATATGCTTTTTCAACGTCAAAAAATACAGCTATCAATATTTGTTGGTCTGTGCTTTCCTGATGTCTTATTCTAAGCACAATACTGAATCCATTGTAATCCAACCCCTACGGAACCCACTTTGGTATGGGTACAGAAGAGTTTTACTCTCTAGGTGTGAGGTTAATGCAATAGGTCTGTAACTAGAAGGGTCTGACAGATCTTTTCCTGGTTTTGGAATGGGCACTTTTTGCTTGTTTCCAAGATAAAGGAAGCTGGTCAATATCCCAAACTTTATTAAACAATCCCAACACCATGTCCAGTGCATTATCGTGTCATGTGTGCCAACATTCCATAACATACACCGTCTTTCCCTGGAGTGGTCTGACGAGCACTCATAATTGTTCTTCTTAGCTCAAACATATTAAACGGTAGATCTAACGGAACTCCTGACACCTCCCTTTTCTCTGTTATTTTGTGATTCTCCATTAAGATTCTATCTCTACTCTCATCTGTGAGATTACATGAACTATGAACCCTTTCAAATGTTTGAGCAAGAAGTTCTGCCTTTTCTAAATTATTGACAGCCATTTTGCTCCCAGTGTTCAACACTGGTATCTCATAATTTCTTCTAATCCCCCCATTCTTCTAATCATGCCCCACACATCTGACAGCTGTACTTCAGATGTGGGGCGGCTGTGGCTCAGGAGGTAGAGCAGGTTGGCCGTTAATCGGAAGGCCGGTGGTTCAATCCCCGGCTCCCCCAGGCTGCGTGTCGAAGTGTCCTTGGGCAAGACACTGAACCCCGAATTGCCCCTGGCTGTTCCACCAGTGTGTGAAGGTGTGTGAAGTGTGAATGATAATTCCGTTTGAGCACTTAGGCTCAGTGAGTGAATGTGTGTGTAGTGTAAAAGCGCTTTGAGTAGCTGAAAAGACTAGAGTATAGTGCTACAATACTGCCTCCAAAATGTTCGTTTTTGTGTTCTTATTGTCCTCCTTACTATTGCTTGGGCCCTTTTATCCTGGATCAGTGCATCCTGAGAATGAAGTTTCTTGAGAATGATTTATTCCTGGCCTTTATAGCTTTAGTTAGTCATTCCACCAGGGTGCACTCTTGGTCCGTTTAGTTCCTGTACTCTTGGGGATTGTTTCCTCAGCTGATTGAATAATCTCATTAACTATTGTACTATTGTTTACATCTGTCTGGCTCCCTCTTTAAGTTTCCTGAATCTGTTTGTACTGATCTTTTGGAAAACATCCCAGTTAGCATTTCCCAATTTCCATCTGGGAATTTTCTTTCCCTTATCATAAAAACCTTCAATGCCAACTTTAGTTACCATAGGGTAGTGATCACTTTCTATTGTGGTATGTTTGATCACACTCTATGTGCTTAAACATGCTATTTCACTAGACATAAGTGTTAAATCAAGCACTGCCTTTGTGTTTTGCATACTATTGTATGTGTTCCTTCCCCATTATTAATATATACCAAACAGTGATTATCTATAAATTCTTCAACTGCTAAACCATTTAAATCTGTTTAATTGCTACCACATAGTGAATTATGTGAATTGAAATTCCCACACCATATCGCATTATCTTACAATAGTCCTCCAACATCCTTTGGTATATCTAGACTTTTTTCCCACAAGGATTATAGTAATTAATTATGCTAATATTACCTCTATTAGTCCATACCTTAACCGCAACTGATTCATGATCTGTGCTTATACATATAACCTTATAACTCATTCCATTTTGTATGAATGTCACAACGCCTCCATCGTTTCCAGAATTTCTCTCCTAACAGCAGTATATGCCTTTATAATAAAGTCCAACTGTGGCTTTAACCATGTCCCCTGTATACAAATTACATCCGGTTTCTCTTCCAACTTATCAATATACTTTTTAAACTCTTGGCCAATTGAAATTAAGGTTCTTGCATTCCACTGGAGTAGAATTACACACGCAGTCTAACACACTTCTCTGCCCTTCTAATTCAGCAGTTACCCACCCAAAACCCTACGCAGAGTTGCAGTTTAACACACTTCTCTGCTCCTCCGTTCCAGGAGTTACTTAGTGAAAACCCTAGAGTGACGGTGTCTGTCCCCAGACCATTGAAATTATTTAAATCAAAGGTAAACAGAAGAGGAGCTGTGCATAAAAACCTCATAAAAATTAAAACCACAGGAGCAATAGTGCAAACGAATAGGAGAGTAAAATGTGGACTCTTAAACATCAGATCTCTCTCTTCTAAAGGTGTACTAGTAAATGAACTAATATCAGATTATGAAATTGATTTATTCTGTTTTACTGAAACCTGGCTGGGTGATGGAGAATATATAAGCCTAAATGAATCCACCCCTCCCAGTCATATTAATACTCACATTCCTCGAAGCACAGGCCGAGGAGGTGGAGTTGCAGCTATCTTTGACTCTAGCCTAGTAATCAGCTCTAAACCTAAACTTAATTATAACTCATTTGAAAGCCTGATTCAAATGAGATGAGCCTGGGATGGGAGCAGGCCCTGCCAGGTTACGGGCTTTAGTCCACAGATTCCACAGAATGAATTTTGTCTTATTTGGGCCCGAGCATGAAACATGCGAAGTTCTGAAAGCTCGCCAGATCGGATGATGTATGTATTATTGCTTGTGACATGTCTGATATAGCCTATAAGTTACTACTTTGACTTTGTTGTCGATTGATCAGATGATCGATTTTCACAATGGCAGGATGTTTAAGCTGGATTACTAGTGTTTGCTGGCTATATAATAATAAGACAGCTAAGTTAGCTGTCTAGCCATTCTTAAAACTTTGCTGTATGAATGGTTGCTTTTCAAGTCATCCTTATGTTAAAGGTTTTGGCATTTTATAAATTAATTTCTTGTCAATGGTTGTGACGAGATTTATATGTAAAGGCCTTTTCAGATGGCTTGGTTCTGCGGGGTTGCTCTGCACTTCTTACTTATATTAACAGACAGGCAGGCAAGCACTTCGTGAGTCAACGCCAGGGAGAGGGGTCCAACTGCAGACATTCACTGTGGAGTCGCTTGCGGTGCAGACCTCCTCTCAGGTCAGCTCCACACTCTCAGGACGTTCAGGACAGGAGATAACCATAAATAAACTGTTTTTTACGTCCCCCACAGGATGTAACGTGATGCATTCTCGGTTGTTTTGCTACTCTACACATCGCAACAACAGTAAGTGACTGGTTAGCAAAAAACAAAACATTGAGTAAAGTCTGAATGCATTGCTCTTGGTATGTGTTCGCTGTCAAAAGAGCTACCGCTGTCAATATTGTACATCTAATTCAAACAAATTACAGAATGTTACACGTGTGTAAGTTAGGTTATTTGTTGTTCTACATAGGTAACGTTAGACTATGCCAACGGTTTTTCTTTGGATAATGTAAGCTAGTCATAGATTTAATGGATGTGGCTGTCTGTATGGACGGATCAACGTCCTCTTTGACGACACAGAAGTTAGCTTCTGATTCGCAGCTTCTGATTCTGCAGTTAAGGGGAAAGTTAACGGGAACTTACCTGAGAGTTAACGTTGCTGAGTAGTTTAAAATTTGTGAAACCTTTATTTAATTTGTGAAAATACTATACAGTGCTATTTCACTGCTTTTTCGCATGTAGACCACATTAGACCAGGTCCAGATACAAAACTACTATACCTAGAGCTCTCAAATCTGGACTAGATTGTCCCAGAGAGGCTAAAGTTTCAATCAAATATAGTTTCAGATTTGTAAAACCTTTATTCAATTTGAGAAAATACTATAAATTGTTATTTCACTGCTTTTTTTTCACACACTTGCGCAGCCATTTGAAACTTAAGCAAAGAGTTCTGTTTTCAAAGAATTGTATGTTCAACATTTAATGCACACAAAAGTAGTGTACACAGAGGGAGTGCTACAACACATTTTAAAACCAAAATAGTATCAAATATTGAATATCAAGATCAGTTGACTGAAGTAGAGAAAGATGTTTCCTAACAGGATGACATTGAGTGTGAGTTTGAAGAGTCTGTAGGTGACATACAGGACTTGGAAATTTAGCTTGAACGTAATCTTGCTGCTCTGTTTTTGAAAATGCAAACAATCCAGCATATATCAGAAAGTGCTACACAAGAAGTTATTTAGCAGATCAATCAAATCCACTTACTTTCACAGCCATCACTTCAAAGTAAAGTCCAGGAGATTATCAGTCAGCATTGTGGTGGTGTGGATAATTCCATAGTGAGCAACGTAAATGTCGTTTCACGAATTAATGTCCTGTTGAAATTTACCTCTGCAGGAGGATTCTTATCAACAGCTAGAGCAGGAGAACATCTTATATACAGCAAGAATTTCCTCTCGTTATGCCAGTTGAGTTTCGTTTTGACAGAGATAGTTCTGTTGTATATGTCCCCAAACTGAAAATGTTGCAGGCTTTGTTAAGCAATAAGGATATTTTGGAGAAGGTGCTGCATGTAGAATGTTGTGCTTCACCAGAAGGATACCACTCATTCAGAGATGGCCCTCATTTTAAAGAAAATGTTCTTTTGAATGTGGAAGAGTTTAGGATCACTCTTGGGCTAGATATTGATGATTTTGAGGTTGCTAATCCACTGGGAACCTCCAAGAAAAAACACAAACTATGTGCAGTATATTGGGTACTTGCTCTTCACTCAATACAACTTGAAATTTTATGTAGGGTCAAGACTGTGAAAGAACATGGCTATGCAGAAGTTTTTCGTCCTCTCATTCAGGATCTCGTTACTCTTGAGGACCACATTGTGTATGTTGAATAGTGATGTGCGGATCGATCGGTTTGCAAAATCTCAGAACATAGAGAGCTACTGCAGCAAACTTTTCCGACCTACAAACTCTGTCCAAAATATAATTTTATTGAATATTACCCTCAAATGTGTGAAAGTCAATGTGTGGACAATGCATTTTGAAGGGAAGTACAAATTTTTTAAAAAGGTTGTGCACGACACTTGTAATTTCAAGAATGTAGCACACACCTTGGCTGTAAGACACCAGAAGATGATGGCCTTCCATTTGGATTCTGCGTCATTCTTTAAGTCTGTGGAAATTGATAAAGTGAGGTCAGTTAGGATCACATCTTTCCCTGAAAATGTTCAGCGCTCACTACATCAGCGAAATGCCAAACAAAGTACAGTGCTGGTTGCATCTTCCGCATGTGTTCACAGTGTAAAGTATAGTGCAGATATGATCATTTCAGTTGGATGTTCCTCCTGTCTCCCAAGACAGCAAATAACAGATATTGATGTTATCAACACAGAAATCCTGCTAATCTGTATGCTTTTGACCTCATAATATGTTGAACATTTTCGTGCTTGAGTTGTGCTGCAGTGGGGGAGGGTCTCTCACAGTCACCCAGCTGTCCGATTTGAAGGATGTTTTCCCCCTACCTTCCTATAGGGTGAAAGGCACTGTGTATGTGACACTAAAGCTTTACCTATTACACTGAATGACATTATGTGGAATGGGCACTAAAGTGATCTTCACTCAGTCTAGGACCATGCGAAGCTATAAACCAGTGGTTCTCAACCTTTTTTGAGCTAGCACCCCCCTATCCACTCTCCAGATCCCTTACTGCCCCCCATCAAAAAAGATGTTGACTATTTGGCCTGAATATATTTACATTTTTTTTAATTGTTACTATTGTTATTAAAAACGTGGAAAAGGTAACAAAAAAGCCACGTGAAAAGTAATTATATTTAACTAATAACTGAATGTTCCTCACAGAAACTGTGTATGAAGCAAAATACTGTTTTTTTGGATGGGGCACTTAATAAGTGGGGGGTATGGGGGTCCTGCCCCAGAAGATTTTGAGCATTAAACACTTAATTTCCTGCATTTTGGTGAAGATTTCTCCCCTAATTTCTGCCTTTTCTGCACCAATTTAGGGTAGAGAAGTCTAAAAATTCAGGTGACAATTCAAAATATATAATTATAATAGAATGCAATGTAGTGAGGCTCTCAGGCATTTTTCTTGCTTTTAAATATTTTTCTCCTGTAGATGAACGTCTCGGGTTACGTAGGTAACCCTTGTTCCCCGAGAAAGGGGAACGAGACACTGCGTCGGTGACGACACTATGGGAACGCCTCTAGGCGTGGCAGGGCTGAATGCGAATGAAAACTACTCCAATCCTATTGGCTTAGTGAGAACGGTAGCATGTGACGGCGTAACCGTAGGCGTATATAAGCACGCCGGCACATAGGTACATTAGCCTTTACTATTGTTAAGGCCGCTGGTAGCAGCCGTGTGTTTTTGGTTACTGCCACTGTGTTTTCCAGTATGCTAAGCAGGCTGTGCAACCACCGGCTGAGGATTGGCTGGTGTCAGGAGGATCTGCCTGCTCCCGCCTTCCTCCATCCTGATTGGAGCAGTCCCACAACTGTCCACCAATCCGTGAGCTGTGGTTGAGGCCTGCCGCTATAAAAGTCACCATACTGCCGTACAAGAGAGCGCTCTGTCATTACTTGTTTTGTACCTGTGCTGACCACTGTTTCGTATTGAGCCTAGAAGTATGTATATTGTTTGCTGGTTGTTGCAGCCTCACTAATGTGCTGGCTCTTGTTTATAACTACTACTGAGAGTCAGTAGTATTCTGTTTTTGGGAATAGTCTTTTGTTTAGCTGTTAGCTAAAGATACTGTGATAGCCATTTTAGTTCACCACTCGGGTAGTTATTTTTTGTTAAAGGACACCTGAGTGCGTTTTTGTGTTTTAACTGTGTGTCTGAAGAGTTGGGCTAGATTTTAGGTTTAGTACTGACACCCACTCCACACATAGGATTTTTCATTTGTTTAGTACACTAGGTTTAGGGGTGCTGCGCTCCCTGTGTTTTGTTTTGTGGTGTCCTATATAGAGGTTTTTTGTTTTCATTTTGGTTTTTGAGTAGTAATCCCCGTTTTGAAGGGATCTCTTTTTGTTATCTTGAGTTTATGTTTTCGCAGCACCCACTTGCCCAACCTTAGTTTGTTTTAAACCTTGTCAAACTCTCTTGTTTAAATAAATACCTTTTCCACAATACCAACTCCATCTGGTTTATGCGTACGTCCCCTTTCCCCTAGTGAGCTGGGACGTAACACTATGAAGCAAGGCACTCCAGGCGGGGAGAGGCGCAGTGAACCGACGCAGTGTCTCGTTCCCCTTTCTCGGGGAACAAGGGTTACCTACGTAACCCAAGACGTTCCCCTTCGAGGGGAACTTGAAATGCGTCGGTGACGACACTATAGGAACGAGATACCCACTATGCCGCGCCGAAATCCCGTCTGCCCTAGCGTGCAGGCAACCTGTGGGCACGACTAAAGGGACAGCGCCTCGGGTGCGGAGGGAAGGTCCAGACTATAAAATCGGATGAAAGTGTGAGGAGTGGCCCAGCCAGCTGCATCACAAACTTCCTGGAGAGATGCTCCAGAGAGGAGAGCCGTGGAGGCTGCCATGCCTCTCGTGGAGTGAGCCCTTACGGCCATAGGGGAAGGCAATTTGCGCACCTTACTTTAGAGATTTTGGTGCGACTTCTACTTCTACTCTGAGGTTTATGGATATGATCTCCCTCCAAACCCAGAGACAGGCATTCTTGGCTAGTCTCACCAGCTCAAGACTCTTAGCTACTGTAAGGCTCTCTCAATTCAATATGGGATGGTTATTACTAAGAATATTATTCCTAAAGTCTGGAACAAAGATATATCTCCAAGTTTTGAAGCTTGGCTCACAGAGCTCTCAGATACCTTATATATGGAAAGAATCTGATTTGAGTTATTAAGGTATCAGACAGATTCCATCAGATTTGGCAGCCTTTTCTTGATCATATTACAAAGTGAAGAGGAACCTCATGACACCTCAATTTCCTGACTGTGTTTGAATAGTTACTTGCTTGTAAGTTTTTAATAACTGTCACAATTGCGGGTGGCCACAGAAACTGTCGTTATAGAGTACAGCTTGCCTTTTTTCCCCTCTCTCTCTCTTTTTTCTCCCCAACATGCTTTGGGGGAGGGGGGTGGAGGGGGGTAATTGTTTGGGTTGATGCTCTGAAAATCTATAAATAAAGTACGCCTACATTAAAAAAAAGGTAGTGTATGCTTATGTTGGTAACAGGTTTGACAAAACCATCAAAACATTTAGGAGAAAAACGTGTCATAAAATGGGAAATTAAACAGCCTGAGATGGCACAACACAATTTCTTGTAATTTTAAGATGTCTTTAATCCCTGGCTATTTAAAAATGATGATAAGAGTTTAAAGCCCCCCCAAAATATCACAAAACAGGGTTTTAGGGGAGCTGATGTCTAATTAAGGGGAGTTAAGCCTTCCCTCATAGTTTACAGCCTGAATTTCACATTTAAACTGAACGCTTACTGCTATTTACAGTGTCCTTCCTGTGGGTGTGGCAAGTTCAAGTCTTCAATTTAAATTTTAACACATAAATCGAAGTGTAGTACATTTTAAAATCTGACTGCAGTCATAAACCTGGTGAGCTGGTTATCTGACAAAGATGCTTTATTTTCCATAAGTAACATCACTGTATGCACTTTGTTGACAACAACTCCAATGCACTACATCAAACAAGATACAAAAGCTAATGAAAGTTTAAGTAATCCAGGCAGGAAACTAAGTACAGTCAAAAAGTGAACAAAGAGCTAGACCAAACCAACTATGTAGCTTTGCCTTCAATCCAGTCCCTGTGAAGTTTCTCCTGTAAATAAAAGTGCAACAGGACAAGGTATTGCTCTTAACATTAAGGCTCAACAGAATCAGGACTACAATAGTAACAAAACAATGAAAAATACATTGTGCCTAATAATGCTCTTAGGCCCGAGCCCTATGACACAACATTTTATCAGTGTACACTGAGCATGTTTTACCCACTTATTCAGTCGGTGCTAAGACATCTCAGCACTCTGCCACATTTAAACAAACCCAACTCCACAGTGAGATGGCAAAACAATAAAAACATGACTAAATCTCTTCTCTCTTCTTCCTTTTCAGCTGGCAAACCACAAAACTGTGAACTGCAGCATTGGTAAGGACTGGAGTGGAATTCTGCAAGTGTTTGACAGACAGTAACACATTCTCCATCCTGTTGCTTCCAGATCACTCACTATATTTCATTAACCTGTATAAAATAGTCAAAAGTGCTGCCTGATAACCAAGGTCACAGCCAGTCATCCCTCAAAACATTTGTACAGTCTTGTGTCTTCTGTGGCTCTGGAGAAGCTTTGTCAAGTTTGAGAAAATGAAATATTGATGTCATCTGGTCCTTTCAGCTTGGGATTAGAGACCAACAAATGGAGTTTGGAAGACATGGCTGTACCAGGCAGGGAGTTTTACCAGGCCGCTGTTTTGGAAGGGTTTTACCCCATTTTGTATACCCAGTTAAATGTTTTCTTTAAATGATATCCTCAGATAATGTCTTATAATGTATGGCTGCCAGGTTGAATTATTTCAACTTAGTTTCTGAGAAATCATGGTTTGTCATTTTAGCATGGCAAATGGGCCTAAATACTACAATACCTATGAGCCCCAGCTACCACTGACGTGGAGAAGAGGCAGTGTGAGGTGTAGCGAAATAAAAAAACTTTGACAACCAAACACGGTGCCATACTTCAGCCACAACTTAACTAGAATTTAAGAGTGAACTGATTTAAGCTGCATATCAACACTATTGTATTTAGCTTTCACCCGCCATTAGGAGTGCTTGGGAATTTTAAATCTATTTCACGTCAGACTGGTTGCCAAGAAAGATGTGAGTTATATGGTGTCTTTGTTGGGCACCAGCTAAAATCCTATCTGCAGCATTCTGCAAGATCTGAAGATGTAGGTGATTTTTAATACAGGGAGTTAGAGAAATGCAAACATCATGTGATAACAGCATGGATAAGCTTGTCTCTAAGTCCTGTCTTTACAGGAAGAACTAATAAAGGGCAGTATGGGGCATAGCCAGGTTCCAAAGAGTCCATACCACTACCTGACCATACACCAAAATAAAGTCTCTTATAAATAATTTTTATGATTTAGATTTTTCATCAGTTCATTTATTTTGTGTAAATTCTGTTTCTCAAGATAAAGGTCTTAGTGCTGTTTTAAACCCTTCTTCACACTCTGGAGGGTAAACAATTAATGAGTGTTTGTGTAAAAGTAGTCAAACTTATATTAAATGTAAATATATTTGGATCAGCCTATAAAATATCCACCATGTTAAAAATACAGAGGACAAACCTTCAGTAGCTACATGTGGTAGCACAGCCCTGATGCAATTTTTACATACTAGCGCAGGTTTGTGTGATACAAAGTTGGTGAATGAATTCAATTAACTTCCCCCACTACTATGTAAGTAATAAATACAGCGTTAGCATATACATGGATATTAAAGCACAGACATTTTTGACGGATAGAAAAGGAGAGCAGGAGATTTCCAAATCACAATACCATATATTTACATGAGTGGTCATTTTCAGTCACTTCTGTCCTTTATCACAGACAATTCAACATTTGTTTTAATTACATTCTGCTAATTCTTTTTTCAGGTACATGAATTTGTGTTAACTTGGTCATTGAGTGAGTGGAGACTCCCACCCTCAATACAGTCTATAAAATGAAAAGCTGGACATACCTTGGTGATCCCCCAGCTGCCCTGCTCAGCAGACTGGGTACAGCCAGCGCCATTTCCCTGTATACAACTGGAGGCTGCAGCTGAATCACTGATCCCCCAGGCTGACAGACTAAACCTACTCTCAGATCACCTTAGGCTACACGTACAGGAAGCTCGTCCCCTGCCTCAGGGCCAAGGCTGGTGTAGGTGACAGAGGGTTCCAGAATTCCAGGACTGAGTGGGGGCCGGTTGGTGGCTGGCTGGCTGCTTGTGTTCCTGAACTGCTTGTAGACTCGTGGGTCCTGGGCCACATAGGTAGATGACGAAGAGTAAAGGACCAGGCCCAAGATAATGATGAGGAATGACAACATATAGAGGCCCGAGAACTGCAACACAGAGACAGACAGAATTAAACCTAAAAGCTGTATTTCTACTCTGTGGTTTTATGCTGGTTCAGATGGGTAAGTGCTGACGTGGTGCAGTAAGGGTATTGATGCATTTCCGTTTCTGGTAATTGTATGTTGGTAGCGTGTTTTGCTGCCCTAACCTTTTTTTTAAAAATTGTTAGATTCATCATTACAGCAGCTGTCCGCTAAACATTCATTCTAACAGTAGTTCTGCCAAAGCATTCACAGTGCTTACTATCTTTTAGCGACTCTCGTTAAATATGAGTTGTTTTCAAAAGTTTTGGCAGCTAACACTACCGTACTTTAGCTTAGCTGTTAGCGACTTTAGCTTAGCAGCTAGCGATGGCTTCTCTTTCTCCCTCTCATTGTCCTGCTCTCTCTTGCTCGATGTGTCAGATGTTCAGTTACTCCTCTGCTTCTTTTGGAGGTAATAGTACGTGTAACAAGTGTAGTTTATTTGTACACATGGAGGCGAGGCTTGGTGATTTAGAAGTCCGGCTCCGCACCTTGGTAGATCAGTCGTTAGTTACTGTAGCTAGCCAGCCCTGGTAGTATGTACGGACCGACCTGAGTTAGCCTGTGGTAGCCGTCCCCCGGCATCTCTGAGCAGCCAGGAAAGCATGGCTGGGTGACTGTCTGAAGCAGGAACCATCGTAAGCATTCAAAGCCCATGGGTCACCACCAAGGTTATTGAGGTGAGTTTGCTCTAAACCTAAAATTCTAACTCCTTTGAACGCCTTGTTCTTAGTCTTTCACACCCAAGCTGGAAATCACTGCAACCAGTTCTACTTGTTATAGTGTACGGAGCACCTGGTCCATACTCTGGTAAGTTATTATTGTAGGGGATTTTAATATTCATGTGGACATTGAGAATGACAGCTTTAGTATTGTGTTTATCTCTTTATTAGATTCAATTAGCTTCTCTCAGAGAGTTATAAACTGACTCACCGTTTTAACCACACCCTCGACCTTGTTTTGGTATATGGTATTGAAATTGAACATTTAATAGTGTTTCCACAGAACCCCTTTTTATCTGACCACTATTTGATAACTTGTGATTTTCTATTACTGAACTACTGTACATACAAGATGTCGGTCTGATAGTGCTGTAGCTAAATTTAAGGATGTGATTCCATCAGCTTTTAATTTATTATCAAGTCACAAGGTAATGGAGGACTTCTATGCTAATTTCAGTCCCTCCCAAATAGATTATCTTGTTGATAGTGCTGCAGGCTCACTGCGAATGACACTGTTACAAATGACTCTGTTGCCCCTCTAAAAAAGAAGACAATAAAACAAAGACAGTTAGCTCCATGGTATAACACTGAAAATCGCAAATTAAAGCAAATATTGGGGAAACTTGAGACGAACTGGCGTTTTTCTTGTTTAATTGGACAATATAGTCTTAAAACTTATAGGAAGGCTCTCTGTAATGCCAGAGCAGCGTACTACTCGTCATTAATAGAGGAAAATAGGAACAACCCCAGGTTTATTTTCAGCACTGTAGCCAGCTGACAGAAAGTCACAGCTCTATTGAGCAAAGTATTCCCAAAGTCATAACTACTCTCAGTAGTTATGACTTCATGAGCAAAAATTCTAACTATCAGAAACAAAATTCACCAACACCTGGCCTCAACTGGCACCGACTTATCTCTAAACTCAGGAACTTTAGAAACGGCTGTAAAACCAGTTATATGTTTAGACTGCTTTGGTTCCCTCAATCTTTACCAACTAATTTCAATAATTTCTTCATCTAAACCATCTACCTGCCTCTTAGATCCCATCCCGACTAGGCTGCTTAAAGAAGTTTTACCCTTAGTCAGCACTTCTCTACTAGATATAATCAATCTATCTTTATCAACAGGCTATGTGCCACAGTACTTTAAAGTAGCTGTAATTAAACCTCTTCTGAAAAAGCTGAACCTTGATCCAGATGTTTTAGCCAACTATAGACTTATATCTAACCTTTTCTCTCTAAGGTCCTGGAGAAAGCAGTTGCCCAATACAGCTGTATGACTTTCTACATAGCAATAGTTTATTTGAGGATTTTCAGATTCAGATTTTCAGAGGATTTCAAAACCTGGATGACCTGTAATTTTCTAATGTTAAACTCAGATAAAACTGAAGTCACTGTACTGGGGCCCAACCACCTCCATGATGCATATAGTTTCCCTGAATGGCATCGCCCTGGCCTCCAAAACCTGTGAGGAATCTTAGAATTATCTTTGATCAGGATGTAATATTGCAAAAATCAGGAATATCCTGTCTAAAAATGATGCAGAAAAACTAGTCCATGGATTTGTTACTTCTAGACTGGATTACTGCAATTCCTTATTATCAGGCTGCTTGAAAAAGTCCATTAAGACTATTCAGCTGATCCAGAATGCTGCAGCACGTGTTCTGACAGAAACCAGTAAAAGAGATCATATCTCTCCTGTCTTAGCTTGTCTGCATTGGCTTCCTGTAAAATCCAGAATAGAATTTAAAATCCTTCTTCTCACATACAAAGCTCTTAATGGTCAGGCACCATCTTATCTTAAAGAGCTCATTGTACCTAACTACCCCACCAGAGCACTGCGCTCCCAGAATGCAGGGTTACTTGTGGTTCCTAGAGTCTCCAAAAGTAGAATGGGAGCCAGAGCGTTCAGCTATCAGGCTCCTCTCCTGTGGAACCAGGTTCCAGTTTGGGTTCAGGAGGCAGACACCGTCTCTACATTTAAGAGTAGGCTTAAGACTTTCCTTTTTGATAAAGCTTATAGTTAGGGCTGGCTCAGGTGAGTCCTGAACCATTCCTTAATTATGCTGCTATAGGCCTAGACTGCTGGGGGATTTCCCATGATGACCTGAGCTCCTCTCTCCTCTTCTCTCTTGGATTAATGGAATGAGTGCAACCTCATTCCATTAATCCATGTTACTAACTCGACTTCTTCCCTTTCCCGTAGTCGTGTGCTTTCTCGTCCCTCTCCTCTCTCCTCCTATCACTTTCTGCAGGTGTTTCTGGCTCTGGAGCTGCCCCAGATTGCGGGTAGGTTGGTCCAATAGACAATGCCATCGTCCATAGTGATTGGCTGACAGACATCATAACATTGAGGTTGCATCGCAGTAAGTTTTATAAACTCGCCTAAAAGACACAAAACTCATCTTTTTGCCATATTTTCCATGCATGCCGGCTTGTTAATGAAGTAGCTTTTCGAACAACCGAAACCAACATCTGCACTGTGTGTTCACTGTCGCTTTACCTCGTCCATACTCCATACCAACATCCACCGCAACTTGTAACGTAATAGGCTACCAAGTTTTTTTACCAAGTGAAGTATGTGCGAGTGAAGATATGCACATAATATGACCACTACCTATATCTGGTTGGGGTACTGGAGCTATTCTGGATGCTCGCAATGCTTCTTGGCAGTTTGTTTTGAAACCTTTTAACATCTTGCCGATGTAGGTCAGTTGAAAATTAGCCAGTAGACTAACACTGGCACACTTACAGTAATATTGATTCTGTGCTGTCCTTATAAATAAAAATAAAGAGAAATAATAATAATAATAATAATAATAATAATAATAATTTGTTTTTACCTTATAGTGAAAGAGGAAGAGGCCACAAAAGAGGCTGTACAGGTCAGCCGTGAGCAGAGAGAGATTGACTGAGGTGGCACTTGTTCTCTTTATCACCACAGGCATGAAGCTGTACAGGCCAAACATGAAGGCACTAAAACCAATGTAGAAAAGACCTGCAAACACACATTTACATTTTATGGTAAACTTACTTGTGGTTGTAAATACAAGTTGTGTGTGTTGTGTGTGCATGCTTCACCTATTTGCCAGTCCCACGGTACCTTCAGCAGCTCCTTGTGTTCCATGATGGCCCTGCAACACAGCACATGCACAGAGATTAAAATAGTTTTATTCCACATTCCCTGCACACATATAGTAGGAGTTGCATGGTACCTGCCAGAAGCGTTGATCCATTTGCTTTAAAATTATTTCAATCCTCAACTGTAAACTCAATTGTGTACTGTGGAATCACTTTGTAGAATGCAACACAGCAATCACACATTCAGTTCAGTCATTGCATTTATCTCATTATTAGATTCAGTTGGCTTCTGTCAAGAGTGTTCATAAAGCCACTGTTTTAACCACACCCTCGACATCATTGTGGCATATGACATTAAAACGGAACCTTTAATAGTCTTTTCAAAGAATCCCTTTTTATCTGACCACTACTTGAAAGGTAATGGGGTTACACCTATCTGGATGCTCCTTCCATGTATGAATTATAACAGCCTCTGTCAGGATTATTTTCCTATATCTTTTTATTGCTCATGAGGCATGAAAAATAAAATTAGAATTTAATGTTCTTTAAACACATATTTTTCAAAAAAAAAATCCACTAAGGTAGAAACCGTGCACGTAAGTCTTCAACTGAAGAAATATATATTTAACAAACCAATGAATTAAATGATATAATATGTGACAGGGGCGATTCTAGGATCAGACCTTTAGGGGTGCTCAGCCCCTAATGAGAATGTAGCATGCACACAATACCTTGCAAAAGTGTTCACTAATTGGTGCAGAGTGAAGTGGGTCAGCCAAGGGTGTCACTTTGTGTTGAAAAGTTGTGGGGACATAAGGCCTCAGATTAGAGGCATGATGATTTGGGTCATGAGATGTGACGATGCATGAGAACAAGACAAGATTTTTAGCACTTTATAGATTAAATATTTGATGCTGAAATCTATGTGTGGGAGGTCTAAGGTCTTCCCCCAGAAGATTTGAGCATTAAACTGGTAATTTCCTGCATTCTGGAGACATTTTCTGCTCCATTTTACAGTGGAAATGTCTTTTTTATATGAGGGAAAACTATATTGCATTGCATCTTTTCTTACTGTGCAAATAAACCTTTCTCAAAGCATTTTCATTTGTTAGTTAACATTTCTTTCTCTTATATACATATAGACATGCAGAGATTCCTCACTTATAGAAGGATGTTGTCTTTGTGTGATAACACATTCCAAACTGTTTTTTATAATATATATATATATATATATATATATATATATATATATATATATATATATATATATATAATATTTTTGCCTATATATAATATATTTTGCATAAATAAATGTATAGATAATTTTAGTATATAATAAATACATTACTAATTGTCCCTTCCTTCTGCTGCTGGGTCCTGCCTCATCTGCACCTTCCACAGCAACTTTTCCACCAAGGAAGCATTCGGTTAATTTGGTGCATTCAGCTGCCTTATGCCTTAATTCTTATTTTTCAGCACCACACATTTCTTTTTCCTCTTTCTTTCTTTTATGTGAAAATGTATATTTTTAATGCTGTTAAACTAATGTGGTCACATATTATAACATTTTCTAATACTGTTTAATGCAATGCAAAAAACTTTGAACCTCACTTCTTATACCTCAATTTCACTCTTTCTCAGCATCCTCAGCTTCACTATCACTGCTGCTAGCATTTGGGGATGCTCCTATTTCTGGCAGCCATTCATCATCACTGCCACTAGTATTATCCTTACTTGATTCTGATGGAATTTGCTCCACTATCCTGAATGCCTTTTTATTACTTGCTGCACTTGAGCTCTACAAAACACTCAATGTTACTCACATAATGGAAATTATCTGCACAAAATATTGTTTTTGTTACAAAAACTTAAAGTTTTACATTCTAATAACATAAATCTATTGATTTACATGCAAAAAAGGTATTGCACATTAAGTATTTTCAAGAAAAACAAAGTTTCAGTAATTGTAGTTGAATTATAGCCAGCGATGCATAATGTCCAATTTAGTGGACAGATGATTAATCGTGATTTCCTACCAAAATAAAATCAATACTTGGAAAGTTTAACAAATGTATTACTAGTTGTTACTAGATGTTACCAAACAAATTTAAGTTGCACTTATATTGGCTTACCAGAGGGTGGCATGATGCACTAATGTCCACTTTAGTGGCTTATGTGCAACTAGACTCTGTGCCCATACAAGTAAACGGCTTTTGAATAGCTGTTCACTGAGGTGATCACTACATGTGAAAAGGTTAAATGTAAATGCTCGTATTTGTATAGCACCTTACTAGTCTTTTTGACCACTCAAAGTGCTTTTACACTACATCTGCATTCACCAATCAATCACACACATTAATACACTGAGCCTAAGTGCTCAAACAGAAACTAACATTCATACACAGGCGGAACAGTCGCCAGGGGCAATTCAGGGTTCAGTATCTTGCCCAAGGACACTTCAACATGCAGCCTGGGGGAGACGGGATTGGACTGCCGATTAATGGCCAACCCTCTCTACCTCCTGAGCCACAGCCTCCCCTCAAGGCCCTATGGCTTAAGTTAAGGCCCTCCCTCTCAAAGCCCACTGTCTTCTGATTGGCCAGTACCTTAACCATGTTACCAGGCTCTTGTTGCCGCTGAGCGGTACCGGAGATGTTTTAAAGAAGAGACACGCCACTCAATCACATCCTCAATACAACTCTACTGGAAATGTCTGTAAAGGCAAATATGGCGGTGATCTCGCCTCTCCCACTATAAAGTCAATAATCTGCTTTTAGAAGCCAAGTTAACCAATCGTGTGGTTCCACTAACAAAAGGGTCTGTTTTACTTTGACCGAGCATGTGTGGAAGTAATAATGCATGCATAGTAGAAATATAACCAGTCGGGAAAAACGCTTTTTAAACCTTATATTGGGGCAAAGTCGTCAAACTCAGCAATTCAGCAATTTATTTACTGCTGATTCTATTCATGTAGCTTTATGTCCCGGCCAATGAGCCTAATTAAAAAAAAACGTGCAGGTTTTCTTACCTTATACCTAGGCAGTGCATCAAAAATCAAGGCTTCACCACAGAACATCATGGCCAATTCCAAGTCAAATCCTAAACGAAAAAACGAGACAGCTTCCCAATGCTATAGGCTACAGCCAGAAGCCCAGCTGATTTCATACAGAGATCCCGCAATAATCGTGGAAAGAATATCCGCCAATATCCTGCATTTGCTCATTCATACTGAACAAAGGTTTGCCATAATCATGCAACCATGTGTGCTTTCCAGAACCTGCAGCGTAAAATAAGACCTCTACGTTCATGTCAGCTGTGGATTTTCACACAGACATCTTTCCCTCTCTATTATTACAAACATTCCCGGCTCAGATGCAGATCAAATCTGACTCCCCTTTCCTACTTTCATATAGTGCAGCAAGCCGACATATTAGTGCAATAGGCCTACTCCCATAAAACTGTGTATGTTTGTGTGTGTGTGCACGAGCAGACTGTCTCATTTGTGTCAGAGTGGTTTTAAATCGTCTTTCTATCTTTGTTTCACCACCTCCAGCTTCTAGTTCGTCATTTTAATTGATGCATGTCTAAAGCATATAAAGGAGAAGCCTAATATAGGCCCGATGTCCAGCCTGCTTGTGAGCTATGACACGAAAAATGGCCCGAAGCCCAGCCCCAGGGGCTGAAATGCAGGGTTCTACTCAGTAGTAACAAGTAAATGAGCTTCTTCAATGATAAAATTCTAATTAATTAGACACAAAATCCATCATCTTCTGTGGTTGCAGGCTTCCTGCTGCCCCCATTATCCTGCTCAACACCAGCTGCTACAATTATTGCAGACTTTTCATGTCAGCAAGGATATTTTGACTCTGGTTTACTGTTCACTCATCGAATCCATTCTCACCTTCAGTATTTGATCCTGGTACAACCTCCTCATCACCAAACCCTCCCGCATAATAAACCACTGAACTGTACAACTGCTCTGTGATCAGGAAAGCCACCTTGATCACAGAGGGCCCCTCTCACCCCCTCCACCAGTCTTACTGTTACTGCCATCAGGCAGGCAATATAAAGTTCCACTGGCCAGGAAAAACACTTCTGCAATAATCATTCTGAACAACAAAAAATAGAGCACAGCTACTGTTTTTATGTAGTTTTTAAATGTGTTTTATGTGTGTTTTAAATGCATTTTTCTATCAATCTATCAATCTATTATTATTATTATTATTATTTTATTTTTATTTTTAATATTGCTATCATTACTAGTACTATTATTATTTTTATTGATGTTTGTATTATTACCACTGCCATTATTAAACATTATATATCTCTATAGAAAAAGTACAGTGACAATGACTTCTTGAACCCAACCCTTTTTCAAGTGAGCAAAATTACTGGAACATGTGTCTGACCTGCCCTGATGTTTCTTGTTGCCCAGGTGTTGCCTTTTAGGTTGATTATCCAAACATTAAATAGCTCTGCGTGACTGGTCTAAGTTTTCATCCTTAGTTCAAACCTATAAAGACTGCAATTCCTGTTAAAGAGGATAAACCAACATGAAGAGCAGAGAGCTGTCTATGGGAGAAAAGCAAGCCAGCGTCAAGCTCAGAAAAGAAGGCAAATTGAACAGAGCCACTGGACAAACATTGGGCATAGCAAGCACAACAATTTGTTCTGAAAAAGAAAGAAACTACTGATGTAATGAGCAACAGACGTCCAATAGGTCAGCCAAGGAATTCATGTCATCAACAGTAGATGATGACAGAAAAATGTTGAGACCTGTGAAGAAAACACCCACAACATCAGTAAGTGACATCACCAATGACCTCCACAGTGCAGGGGTGAAGGTATCACAATCCACTGTTGGAAGAAGACTCAGAGAGCAGAAATATAGAGGCCACACCACAAGATGCCACTCACAAACCACAAACCACTCATCAACAGGAAGAATCGGAAGATGAGAGAGGTAAGCCACAAAAGTTCTGGAACACAATATTTTGGACTGATGAGACCAATATTAATCTCTACCAAAGTGTGGAGACAGGAACTCCAATTCTTTTGGAGGGAGGCTGTATAAATAAAACTGACTTGGTAGATACAGCAGTGCACCACCAATGAGGTCTTTAACATATTTTTGGGAATAATTTGGAAATCTTCACTCCAAATCTCAGTGTCAATGTGGAGCTAATGACTGTATTAATATACAGTTGGGTATTTTGATACACAGAATGTTATGGCTTCATGTTTCTCAACGTAACTAGAAAGTAAAGTTGTTATATAGTGCAGTAAAAAGTCCAATATTTCCTTATGAGTTCAGTAGAAGTATAAAGCAGCATAAAAAACTCACAGCTGAATGCCACTGAAGAAGGATCCAAAGAGCCCCATCATACCAAGGAACTCCACCCGGCTCAGGTTCTTCACAATGAACTCCTCACAGACGTTGGAGATCCCATACAGTGTTGCTCCTCCCAGAACCAGAAGATCCCCAAACAACTTCTGCTCTCCTAGACAGATGAGGGAGAACTGGAACATGAGCATGACTGCTTCAAGCACATATGCTTGAAGCAATCATGCTTATTACATATTACTACATATTGCTGGTTGTTGGGTTTGCTTACTACAACCACATGTACCTGAGTAAGTTAACGGATGTACCGCCGTTATGTAATCAAAAGTATTACACATACTTCAAGTTCCCATTAAACGGAAAGCAGAGTGCTATTTACTTTATGTTTCCTGGAAAAACAGACTCTGTGGGAACTGGTTCCACCTCCCAGTGAGTCAAAACTGCACCCCGGCCGAGACCGAGCACAGCCTCCGACAACGATGGAGGCCAGTTTGACCACTGGGAAAACAGTACTGAGGTAGTTTTGTTGCCGGGTTTGGCTCTTGCCCTGACTGCCCTGACTTGGCTCTTGCCCTGACTGAGCCAGCTAAGGAGGCTGTGTTCGGTCCTGTTCATGCCGTGTTCACTTGGGAGGCTGCTAAGAGTGCTATTGTTGCTTGCCAATCCTGCCATCATTACCCCCACCCCTGGCCTGCAAACCACCAGGGCTTGATTAAATGTGTGAACACACACTAACACTCTCCCGGTGCTCTGAGCTCCCAGTACGGGCAGAGTAAGCTAATTTCACCAGTTAGTCTGGTAGTTGCAGGCTAACTGAGATAATTAGCTAATGGCAACTAGTTAGCAGCAGTTAGCTGTTAACTTACTTCAGCAACAAGTAAAGCTATCTGTCCATCAGGAAACTCCATCAGGAAACAGTAAATCAAAGAGTTGAAGCAGAGCAGCCGTGGGACATCAGAGCAAAAACTAGAAAATATTTTCTCCATCAAATATGATCCAGTTTCAGCAAATCAGTGAATAAAGGTTTGTAGAGTTATCAGTGGTTTCTGGTTTGGCCCCCAGAAACATTGCTTGTGCGGCGTCATAAAAATTGAGAAAGCTTTTTGAGAAAGCTTTGCGGCATACCTAGCAGCAGTGTTGGGCAAGTTACTCAGAAATTGTAATGAGTTTCTTTTTTACTTATTAGTCCTTTAAAAAGTAATATTACTTTAACTTTATTACTTTGCATTTAAAGGTTCAGTGTGTAATATTTCTGAGAATCTGTTGACAGAAATGCAATATAATATCCATAACTATGTTTTCAGTGGTGTATAAAGACCTTACATAATGAACCATTATGTTTGTTTTACCATAGAAAGAGCCATTTATATCTACATAACCGTGGGCATCCCCTTCTGTGGAGGTCGCTGTATTTTGTTGTCATGTTTCTACAATAGCCGACAGTGGACAAACAGCGCTATAGAGCGTGTTTCATCATCACAGCGTTCTTCTTCTCCTTTAAATGTGTCCATAGAAGAAGAATAGGAAATAATATTAATAATAATAAACAGTCTCTGAGTAGACTTCTGGTTTATTAGAAGTAAGAAGAGAAATGACATTTGGACAAATGAACAAGTGTGGACGGATGTGGATTTACTCAGATGGAAGGCTATAATGTGGGACAGATGTTTTCGAAGCGGAGCTGAAGTTGTCTGTTGTCTGCTGGACAGGTGATTAACTTGTTTGTCAGATTTAGCGATGCAAATGAAAACTGTTGTTTGATAGCTTTAGCTAGAAGCTGGCCATAATCACAGAGAGACGTGAGCTGTTTCCCTGGTGTTTTGGATCAAGGAGTGGCCCTGTTAACTGGTGACCTTCAGCTGAATGCGCCTGTGGTTGTCCTAGTTACGACAGAGAATACGTAGCTGTAGTTGTTCATTAAAAAGACAAAAAATACCTTTCTGATTTGTCTTTGGAGTTGTGTGTGTGTAAACGTGTCACATACCACTTTGTCATGCTTTGACTGCGTAGCTATACAACTCGCTTGGATAGGGAAGGGGGTTGCAATTCCCTCACCACTAATGAAATGAGATGTCCTTACCTCGGAGCGGCCATTTTAAAGCGATTCAATTAAATGACAGATTGCACAGCTGCATCATCTGTCCACTGTTTCAGCCTACCACTGTGATCTCTGCCAGAGAAGCAGACCAGCGGTCAGCACTAATACATAAAGGCTCAAATCTTCACAATCTAAAAACATGTCTGTCAACATTAAGACATGTAGAAACACCTCGAGGTAGCAATAAACATTAAAGCATTAAAGCTGCCCATCCACCACATCCCATTCAACAACAATATGAGTGATATCAAAGTGAAATGACATTAAGGAATGCAGGAATTAAGGAACTGAGAGGTCCTTCAAGATGGCACGCTGAAATTGATTTCCAGGTCAGAGGCTCAAGGGTTTGGGAGATGAGAAAGGCCCAATATTTACAGCTGTGGAAAGAACGCCTCTCTCCATTGTTCTCCATTGTTCTGTTAGCTTTTTGGCTAACAGCTGATTTGAAAAACATAAGGTCTGGTGCCGCTGACCTGCCACCAAGTCATGCATGTTACAAAAACAAACAGATGAAATGGCAGTTTATTATTGAATCAAGAATTTACAAAAAATGCAAAACCTACGTTGATTGCAATAGTCTTCTGACTGGCTACCAAATTGGTTCTGCCCCCTGCACGCGCATTTTGATTTTATGGGAATGGAGATTATTGTATGTTTCGCTAAAAATATAAAGACAACGCATTTTTGATACTCTCTTGTCTTCATTTGTGTATTGAAGTAAAACAAAAGTAACTAAAAGTAATAGTCAAATTACATTACTTTTATATAGTGGTACTTGGATTATGTTACTGATTACATTTTTAACAAGTTATTAGTAATTGCACTGGATTACATTTTTAAAGTAATCCTCCCAACCCTGTACATACATATACCACATTTGTTTTCCAGTCCAACCAAAAACTGTGTCTGTCTCTCTCGAATGAGCTGACTGCTGTGTACTGTAAGTGTGTTTGCAAGTGTGTGTGGGTCCTCACCGAGGCCTTGCTGACGACCAAGAAGGATGTCAGCTCCCACCATGCAACCGATACCCAGCAGACACAGTCCTGCCCCAACAAAGTGGACAGCCTTGTACCTCACCAAGAGAAAGAACCAGGACAGCAGCAGGACCACCAGGATGGCAAAACAGTCCAACAGCTGAGAGGAGGGACACAAGCACAGAGAACCACATATGCACACATGATGAGCTGTGCACAGCATCAAACTGGGGACCTGTGACAACACAGCCACAGCCAGGCCTTCCATCCCTGTAAAGCCTAACCCCCATGGAGGACTGTACGAAGGGACTCAAAGCACACCTGGATCCTGATCATAGAGGTGTGTCTGTTTGATGTATTAATTTGTGTTATTAAGTTATTTCTGTTTAGGCCCAAAGGAAGGAAGGAAGAAAAGTGTCCACAAACACATCATATCTGCTGCGGCTAAATTAACCATCTGGCTAAGCTAGGAGAAACATGGCTACGCTTTGGAGTGTGTTGACTCCGCCTCGGGGTGGAGAACGCATGCTACATGATACATGTTTTTTTTACATTAAGCTTCACAAAGAGAGTGCTTCCACAGTAAGTGGATGGACTGATGCTGCCGTCACTAAAGAAAAAAAAACATAAAAAAACATAAAGAGAAGGAGGCTGATGTATCCTGACTTTTACTCCCTGCTAGGTTCAGGCTCCAAAACAAAAGATACTACATTTGCCACAATGCAATTAAATGGCATAATAATGAAATAATTTTGTTAGGGCCTTCGTACTAACCACAACAAGGACATCTTGGTGGGACTAACCTGTACACTGGAGAGTGTGGTGTACTGGTAAGCTTTAAGGACCAGATAGTTGGCCTCAATGTCTATTAAACCTAGAATCATGTATTTCCACCAGCGCTGCTTCAGAATGGCCAGCAGGTTCCCCTCCCCTGGTGAGACAGTGAGAGAGAGGCAGGGAAGATAATTAACACACTAAACACACATCATACCTAATTTGGGGCTCATCCATAGCCGCCACATCAAAACAACATAAACACTTGTGAACCAGTGCAGCAAGTGGTGAATACCAGCCAGTCCATTACAGCCTGCTCCCTGAGGGAGACCATATCAGCAGAGTGAAACCTGTACCCCAGCCTTAGTCGGTTTCCCTACCTCCATGTAGGAGGTGCTTTTAACAGAACAATTAATAATTATTTTATTAGTAAGGTAGAATTATTTTATTAGTAAGGTAGAGAAATTTCGATCTGGTATGTGTCCAAATATCTCAGCATCTTATGATGCAATATTAAGTAAGATAATGAGTGAGAAGAACCATTCTGTCACTTTCTCATTCAGTCAAGTTGACAGAGGTTCTGTTGAAAAAATTCTTGCAGCTCTTCCTGATGGAAAGGCATCAGGCATGGACCATTTGGACTCCAGGCTTATCAGGGTGGCAGCTGAAGCTCTGTCTGTTCCTATTGCTCATTTGGTCAATTTAAGTTTGATGCGGAGCATATTTCCAGAGAAATGGAAGGAGGCTAAAATCATACCACTGCCTAAAAATAAAAGAGCCACATTTACAGGACAGAACAGCCTACCTATCAGTCTATTACCTTTACTCAGCAAAGTTATGGAAAAGATTGCTTTTGAGCAAGTTTATAAATATTTTTTTTCTAATGAGCTGATCACCAAGTACCAGCATGCATATCGAATAGGTCACTCCACATGTACTGCTTTAACTCATATGACCGATAACTGGTTAGAAGAAATCGATGCAAACAGATTAGTAGGAGCGGTGATGTTGGATTTCACTTTAGCATTTGACTTGATTGATCATAAAATACTGCTTCAAAAATTAGAATGCTATGGCTTTACACCCTCGTCTCTGTCATGGATGGGGAGTTACCTATCCAATAGGAAGCAGCGGGTGTTCTTTAATGGTCAATATTCATCTACTAAGACAATACATTGTGGAGTGCCCCAGGGTAGTTGCCTTGGGCCTTTGCTATACTTGATCTTTACAAATGATTTACCTTTTATTGTGGAACATTCAACTATTGTTATGTATGCAGATGATTCCACACTGTACTGTTTTGGAAAAACACCTCAAGATATCTCAAATCTATTAAATCATGATTTGCAGAATATAAGCAAGTGGGTAAAAGATAACAAATTAGTTTTAAATGTAGACAAATCAACATCTATGATATTCTGGAAAAGATCAAAACTAACTACCCAGCCCTCTCTGGACTTGTCAGTCAATGGGCTGCAGCTAAGACAGGTGATGCAAGCCAGGTTACTGGGCGTCACCTTGGATTCTTACTTGTCTTGGTCAGCTCATATTGATGGAATGATAGTTAAAATGGGGAATGGTATTGCAATGTCCAGAAAATGTATGTCATATATTCCTATGTCCATTGCTAAACAGGTTGTTCAGTCGCTTGTTTTGTGCCATTTAGAAAACTGTCCAATTATATGGTCGTCTGCATCACAAAAAGACCTTCGTAGGCTTCAAGTGGCACAAAATAGGGCAGCAAGGACTGTCCTCCGGTGCTCTCTTGACACTAACGCGGTCCTGATGCATAAACGCATTTCTTGGCTCACAGTTGCCGACAAAATTAAATTACGATTAATTTTAATATTGTGGAATGCAGTTTTTATGAAACAGCCACAGTTTCTCTCTGAGCAGCTTGTTTTTGTAGGAAGTAGACACCTATATGCCACCAGGCAGGCATTGGGTGGTGATATAAAACTTCCGCTTCCCAGGACAAATTCTCTGAAACGCACATCACTTTATAGAGCAATATCTATTTGGAATAGACTCCCTGTCTCATCACGCAGAATTCAGAACAAATATAAATTTAAGAGGACAGTAACCCAGGAATTGCTGCAAATGACCTTGTGAAAGCTGGAAAGTGTCATTTTCTTTTACTTGGTAATATTTTGTATGTAATTGCAATGTTTGATTTTTTTATTATGATTTGTGTTGTTTTGCTTTGTACAATTTTATGTTGTGAATATTTTAAAAGAGGACCCCAGGAAGATTAGCTGCCATTAAATGGGCCGCTAATGGGGATCCTAATAAAAATCAAATCAAATCAAACTACACAAACATCAGACAGACAATACACAATAATGAAAATTTAAAAATCACACTGAGTTATTTAAAAGGCCAATAGCAACAGGGACAAATGACTGTTTAACTCTATTGGTCCTGCATCTAGGCAGATTGTATCTTGGATGGGGGCTAGGATCAGCTAGACTGACTGGGCTTTCCTCAAAGCTTTCCATTTTAAATAGACTGAATGTTCAGCTAACGCATGTCAGTAGCCAGATTTGAAGAATATAATTCTCTGAAGGTTAACTGTGTTCAGCTTGGTTGGAAAAGTCATTAAATGTTTAATCCTGATCTGTACTTGTTATTTTTAGTACAGACAGTAAAGTGCACAGGTAGAGCTCACAGGTGTATGACTGTTTGAGCGCCTCTATGAGTGTGTCAGCTAGAGGTGGTCTAAACTAGTGTGAATAGGATCAATACCAAAAGAAATGGATCCTTCTTGGTACATAAACACTCTTCTTAGAGCATACTATACAATTTGTTTTGTTCACATAATAAACATGCCTGTTATTTGCAATTTAGTCTTGAACATGCATACGAACAGAAATACATTAAATAAAAACTGTTTGGCTAATCATTTGGCTGCAAAGAAAGATTTATTCAGGATTAGCCTAATAAAGAAGCCTTTACTTCATAAATCACACTGCCTTTAATAATAAAAAGCATGTATATTGGTTCTGACTCTGATGTACCACATCAAAAGCCACATTTTGAGGTGCACGCACGCACACACACACACACACACACACACACACACACACACACACACACAGGCACATCAGTTTCTGTCTGTACCTTGCCTGACTGCCAGTGTGGTGGTGTAGACCAGAAACAGCAGGATGTAGTTGAGAAAGCTCTGGAATACTGGTGTGTTAGCATGGAAATCATCAGCCAGGTACTTGCTGGTCAGACCGATAGCACAGATTAACAAGGACAGGACCTGACCCAGGGCCAGGGTCACCAACAGATCCCTGCAGAGACAAAAGGTCATCAGTGTAATAGTCTCAGTATTCCATCAGGAGCACGACAGCAATACACACCAAGCTTTATGTTTAACACAAACACAGCTGGCTTGAAGTCACAAGCCTGATTTTTTTGGCCACTTGAGGGCAGCAGAAACAACTTGTGACTACAAAACTGACATCATCACCTTTGAAGTTGATGTGGTGAACTTATGGACAGACCAACATGATTGCTGATGTGGAGTTGTGTATGTGTCCTTATCCACTCTGAACTTCTTCACTAGCTGTCTGTCATCTCTCCCACAGACATCTGGCTCTTTAGCTAACAGTGTCGTAAGTAGCTCATGTATGGTGGCTTTTAACCTGGAAACATTGCTTACATATTTTTTGTCCATGTTGACATGACCTCATTCAGTGTCTGCAGAGATGTGAGAGAATCTCCCAGCTAAAAGGACTGTGGAGGCCATTGGAGTACATGTAAGCCCTTTGATTTGTTAGAGCAGCCAACACTTTCCTTTCCATCTTTCCACTGTCCAGGTTTGTTGAGCCTGTTAACTGCCGCTGAATTGTTTGTCATTTAAAATGGGGACATTCCACACCACATTTTGAAATGGCTGATTTTGTCACCATCACCTTTTGAAAGCATTTGTTAAATATGTTATGAAAAATAGCTGACACCGAGAAATATTAACTAACAAAGAAAAATGCTTTGAGAAAGCTTTATTTGCACAATAACAAAACATGCAATACAATTTTATTTATTTATTTTTTTTCACATCTTTTTTTATTGAGCAGATGTATTACACAAATATTACAGGAACACATTCTTTACCCATTTTTACAGCCTGTAGTATTGGGATCAACCCAAGGGTAGGCGAACAGTAAGAACAAAGGAAACAACAATAATCACGAATAGGGAGAGCAGTAAATAAAAAAATTAAAATAAATAAATAAAAGAATATATATATATATATATATACAGGGTTGACCCTTTACAGTGGACCCTTTACAGTGGACGGTTGACCTTTCCCCCAACCCCCACCCCTCACCCCACCCTCCCGCAGCGAGTTTCACTGATCAGTGTTTAATCATCCCAGTTACAGTGTGATGCATGCCAAAATCTGGAATGCTAGTTCGGGTCAAGGTTTGCAAGATACGATATGAAAGGTTTCCAAGTCCTATTGAATTGTAGGACCTTATCTGCTAGAGCACATCTTATTCTCTCCAAATGGAGGGTATTAGTCAGGTCCTCTAGCCACATCTTAGAAGTAGGGACGGTTGTATCCTTCCACATCTTAAGAATTAATTTCTTTGCTGACATGAGGCAGAAGGAAAGAAAAAGCCGGTGATCTGTGTTTAATGCTTTAATTGTCTCAGATAAACCAAGAATAATAAGCAAAGGCTCCGGCTCAATGAGGGTACTCATAACTTCCGACATAATGTCACATATAGCAATCCAGAAAGATTGGATCTTGGGGCAAAGAACAAAGCTATGAAGGAGGGTTGCCACTGAAGTGGCAATACAATTTTAATATAGAAGAAACAAATGTGCATTGTCCAAAGAATGTAACTAGGTAAAAAGAAAAAGCAGCTGATAACTTCATTATATTCTGTTATATTTGTATATTTATGAATTGTCACCTGCCAGCTGATTTTTTTGTTTTGTTTCCCTTTACATGAAAAAAGACATTTCCACCATAAATTGGAGCAGAAAATGTCTCCAGAATGCAGGAAATTAAGTGTTTAATGCTCCAATTTTCTGGGGGAGGGCCCCCAGATCACCCATTCATATTTCAGTATTTCCGATTTATTCAAATAGTTTTTAAAATCTTCTTGTCTTGTTCTTCTTATCCTCACACCCCTAATGTGAGCCCTTATGTCGCACCCACTTTTCAACACAAAGTGACATCCTTGCTCTGCAGCCTCAGCCTCCTGTTCTTAGCTTGCAGCTGAGGAACTCACCTCCACCAGTTGCGCATTTAGATGTTTCTATGCATATCTCAGTTGTAATGTCTTATTTATTAGTTACTTTTGCCTTCTAGTCTGGCTGTTCTCTGTAAGCTCTGGAGACCATTGTGGTTTCTGTTATACTCAAATCCCATCTGACGTTCCACAGTCAGAATCACTGAGATCCCATTTATGCCCCATCCTGATGTCTGCTCTGAACAACTGAACCTCTTGACCATGTCTGCATGCTTTTATGCATCGAGTTGCTGCCACCTGACTGGCTGATTATTTGTAGGCTACAGTTGTACCTAATAAAGCTGCCAACATCTGCCTGATGTGTCTTTGTGAGCCTGCTTTGTTCCTGCTGTCCACCTTTACAGTAATAAAATTCTTGTGTCTGTGGCAGTAACAGTACTCTCTCTCTCTCTCTCTCTCTCTCACACACACACACACACGCACACAGACACACACACAGGGTGACATGGACCTGATTTGCGGTCTAAAAATCATTCCATCTGCCCCAGGCTCCATAATCTAAGAGAGGCCACGGATGAAGTAGGGGCAGATGGCAGGAAGTAGTAGGGGGCACGGAGTGTGTGTTTCTGAGTGCATGATAAATACAAAGTGAGTGTGCGAGACATAGTGAGGTAGATAGCTGGAGATGGACAGCAGCCATTGCGCAGCACAGCCTCGGTGCAGGCTGATGAAGCCACCATGGCAGCCTCCTTCTGAGCAAGCAGGAAACCGAACCAGCACCCCGTGTCTGGACTCCGCTCCAGAACCACAGGAATGTCCCCCTCCCCACACACGTGATGTTATGTTCATGTTGCATGTTGACATCTGTTGCACAACACGCGTCCTGCAGCAGCAGACCGGAGGGGACAGGGTTTGTGTTACAGGTAATGCAAGAAACAAAAGGAAACCGAGCCCCTGCCGGTCTGACTGAGCTGAGTGAAGGTACAGCTGCTCATCGGGATCTTACCTAGTTAAGACCTTCCTGATCCGCTGGTACAGACTCGGCGCCGGGGTGCCCGTGCCTCTTGGGACGCTCTCGACAGTGGATACCACAGAAATCATCCTTCCACAGATGGCGCGGAGATCAGCGCATTCTGCTCCGAGGAGGACCGGAGGGGGCGGGAAAGGACGGGAGCGGTCTCACCTCGGAGGAGAAGCAGTGGACCCTCCTGGGCTCCGTGTCGCAGGCAGCAGTGCAGTTCAGAGGAAATAGTGCGCAGCAGCGGTGTTGCCCTCCCCTAATGAACCATTCAGGATCCAGAACCAGGCCCGTCATTTACCGCGGAGATGCTGCTCGCACCACCAGGTGGCAGTGTGGCCAGACGTCCTCATGGGCTGAGGGCGGAATACATCAGTAACACGTCATTTGCCCTCCTGCACTAAAGAACTACATCTGAATAATGTCACCACGCGTGATTTAAACCTGGAAGAACTTTGGTATAAAACAAAGGCCAGATCTGAATTGAGTCCAACTTCCTCCTGCACCCCACCCTCAAGTCATTTTCCAAAAGGTATTTATTGAGTAACTTACATTACCTGTAAAGATGTTATTTAACTCCTCATCCAAGCAAGCATCAGTCAGCCTTCCAAACATAAAGACAACAAACAACAAGCCAAACAGAGAGTAATGACAGACTGACTAACAGCCTCCAGGTTCCATTTGGGCCCTTTATTAAACTCTTGGTGAAGGTATTGTGTCTGCACACCTGCCCAGAATGAACGACTGTGTCTGGGCTGAGATGTGTTTCTGTGACCAAAGTTGGTCATTTTTCCAGTCAGCAGCTCCTCCTCTCCTCCCAGGTCAGATCTGAGTATTTCGTTGCTTTCAGTGTGTAAACATACTCATCCCATTTAAAAAGAGTCTTCAGGACATGGATCTGGGAAACAGCTAAGGACTTGTTGCTCTGGACCATCCTCCTTCCATGTTCCAGGATCAAGCACTGTCACGCCTCACCAAACCGCAGTCACTGTTTTGGGTGACTTGGCAGAAGCACAGAGTCACCTTCATCTGTTTATGATCTCACAAATACATTGTTCTTCTTTCCAAACCCTTTTGGCTTGTGACCCCTCATCACAGACTGTGCTCTCAGTTTAACCAAGAGGAATTTTTCTTTGCTTCATTTGAAGGATTTCTGATTTCTAGGGGAGCCACTGTTTCACAAGAACAAAAGAAGGGTTAGTGAAAATAGAAAGAATCTGTAACAGATCAGTCAAGACTGAGCTATCACCATGAGACACTGATGGAAGTCCACTGTATTGTTTTTGAGGCACCACCGCCTGGTACAGTAATACCTCATTACTATCTGTAACGAAACATTTTGTGTCCCAAGTCAGACGAGGAAAGGAACAGGAGCAGTAGGTTAAGTTGAGCAGGAAGTGGGCCTTTTAAACTGTGTGGTAATCACTTTCCTTTGGTTTGTCCAGCCTGTCTGATCACCCATCCTTGTTTTTAGGGTTGTCAAATATTGACATGGTGAGTTTAAAGTTATTTTTATTGTCTGTCAAATCTATGAAAGTAAGACACAAGTTGAGTATGAAAAATTGTTCAAATTGTAGCTTGACAAAATGGTCTAAACTCAAGGTTCACTTATTGGCTTTCTGTGGACTTTCTCATTTCCCAAATTTGTGCCTGCTCGACTTGTGTCTTAGTCCCTCCCATCCGAGATGCAAGAGAGAGAGGTGACGAAACAGGCGTTTAATGTAATAAGATGTCCTTTCCTCAGAGCTGTCATTTTCAAGTAACGTCAGTTAAATGACATGTTTCTCAGCTGCATCATCTGTCCAGAGCAGACCAGCTGTCAGCACTAATACACAAAGGCTGCACCTTTTGCCTGTAAACCAGAGATCATTACAACCCCCAGCCTGATGAGGTAAGCGTTTCATCATCAGTCCCTGTAAGAAGAAATGGCAGTCACATTTATCTCATATAGCCCTAATTACAACTGTCATCGCAGGACTCTAGTGTTGGAATGACACATGCAGACTATATGGGCACTATTATTACAATATGAAACAGGTCAGTGCTGAATGCTCTGGTTGATATTACAGCCGAATAATTTGATGTCAGCAGCTGTTTGCACTGTTAGTTACGATAATAGATGAATTGGTGTGATGCATGGATCAGCTCTGACCTTATCTGAATACTCATGTACACATAAATCATCCACCTGCCCCACCACCAACTAATTACTTTATCAGATTTAGATACCAGCACCTGCACTTTACCCCACCTCCACCGGATTTCCATGGAATTTCTTTATTCAGTTGTATTGACGTTTGCGTTGTCTTTGATGAATGACTGTTGGAGAGGCTGCTGTCAATAAAGTTTCCAACCATGCAGTAAAGGCACAGCAAATTTCGTGGGACAAAATAAAAAAATGCAGTAATAAACCTGACAGGACAGAGAGAGAGACACATAATTCAACTTTTACCCTCTGTAATGTTTAAACGGAGTTCAGGATTGATCAGGGGGTTACAATAGTTTTACTGTATGAACCTGGACTGTGTGTGAGAGCTTCTTTTGCATGTGGAGAGGAACACAGAACATTAATTAAAATTAGATCTTGATTGATCCCATCAGTCTGTCGGGAGATTTAAATAATAATATATGTTGCTGTGGCTTGTGCGTAAATGCGCAGTGTCTCTGGAGAGGACCCCCACCCAGCCAGCTGCTATTCAGTGTTATATTTTGTGATTGCTTTGCCCATCCACACACATTCACATTCAACAACATCAGTGATATCAAAGTTAAATGACATTAAGGAATGAGGTTAGAACAGTGTTTTATGAGGCACTACACTAATGGTGAAGGGCAGAAAGTTTGATCGATTGCATGTAATCATTTTAAATAACTAATACAACTTATGAATACAACAGGAACACTGTAGTCACGCCTCTGTTAAACTTCACAGCGGCTGAAAAGACTTCTGCAAAGGATACACTGGTGTGTCAGCGCTTATAGCTCCTCCAGGTTAATGTTTTATTTTGTCATGGAAAAATCCTTCACAGTGACGTATGAGGAACTCTTCTGTACAAGCCGTCAGCAGACACATGGACAGACAGTGCATGTCTTTATTTCAGAGCTTGGTCAGTCTAACAGGAGCCACTAACAAACCATGAACACATGACTGCAAGCTGGGGGCCACAGGGACAAACACACAGCCACATGAATTTCTCATATTTACACATTATTAAGCACTCTGTCCCAAAGCCCAAACTCGTGTTGTTGGTAGTTTAGCTGCTCTCTAAAATGCAGCTGTCTTTCCCAAGATGCCTGTAGAATATGGGGACAAAGCCGCGTTTCTTCTTTGTTACGCGCTGCGTGAAGGGGAGTCATTTTCTAAGTCTCCAGCAGTAAACAGCAGCTGGAGCCTGAATGATAAACAGTGAGCCAGAGGGTCTGAGAGGACAGAACAGGGTTTGTGGAACGCGGAGTCTGTGCAGACAGTCTTCTCGTGTCTCTAATGGCTTGGAGAGCCTTTTCCAGAGGTCCTGGAATGTGAGTTTATTATAGGACGAGAGCTGGTGGCAGGAAGTGAGCTGGCTGGCTATGTCTACTTGTTTCAATGTCTTCGAACTTGTTAGAGATGAAGGAGATGGGCAGAGGTGGGGAGAGGAGTAGTGAGGGCTCACCACCTGTCCAAACTCTCCTTTTTTTGTCTGAAGAACCTGAGGGTGGTCTGTGCATCACTGGCCAAGCCGCTGCTGACAAGCCCCGTACCGCTGCAGGGCACCTAACACGTCCTCATAGGAGACGTTTCTGTGGGAGGGTAGGGAACTGAGGACAAACACAGAAAAATAAGGTGCCATCTACTGCTTTTTTTGTAATATTCACCATGGCAAAGTAGTTTCATAATGAAGCCTGAATCTTCTGCTTGTGTATTCAGAATCCAGTCCAAATTACAATTGTTTGTGCCCAAGTCACTATATTTAACAGACAAGTCTGAACACAAACACCAACAGCAGACAGTAGCTTACATGAATTCAGTGAGTCTGATGTGCCAGGGCAGGAAGCCCAATGTGCTGTCCACAGGACCAAACTTCACCACCAGCTCAGGGTCTGGAATGTTTTTTGACTCTGAAACAAGAAAACAGAGAGGCAGCAGCTCATCAGCAAAAGTAATGGTACAGGATATGTGAAGCCTTTTCTTTGGTCTGACTCTCGGGCAATGAGCTCCACCACACCACACCTAACTGTTACCCCTCGTGGGGTAGGTGGTCACATTAAAAAAGCAAGTTGCTGCCACCCAGGGGTGGAAATGAACTTTTTGGTTCACCTGCCATTGTGGCTGGTAGATGAAAAAATCCACCGGCCAACATTTTGTCCCAGTCAAAATAATAAATTGCCTTTTCTGTTACATCTACATTTGTTTTTGCCCTTTTAATTGAGATAATAAGATATTATGTCAAATACAAACTTAAAGAAGAGGTCAGAGTAAAATTTGAAGTAAAATTATATTATTGCTATTAAATGTACTTAAAACATAACAGTAAATGGTTTTATAAGCTTACAATAACTTGTTTAAACTTATTTATCATGCAACTTAAATTTTATCACTGCTCACTCTTAATCATGCTTCATCATTCAATTTAAACCTCATCAGACTACTTCAAATAAAGACAAACATTTACCTGTAGGCGTTCCATCATTTACATAACTATCAATGTGTATGGGCAATGACATACATGACCTACGCGATAGATGCTGTGAAAAATTTGGTTGCCCCTAAATTTTGTGGCGGTGCACCTAAATTAAACATTTAGACACACCAATGCAACCAATGGTTACCAAAAAGTTAGTCTGGAACCCTGTGTTGATAATGATATGCTAATGTTACCTGTTATTCATACTCAAGTGTTTCTGTTGAGTTTTCCAACATTCCAGCAGCTGTGATGCAGTGCAGCATGCCTTCTGTTCTCCACAGAAGTATTGTCAAGATTTTCACTAGCACATAATCCAATTCTTGTTTTGAGAGTAACATCTTGCAGTAAGACCATCATATTAACAGACCTGACTGATCCGAACACATACGACATCCCAAACAGAGACATGTTAGGATGAAGCGGTACCTCTGAGCAGGACATCTAGCATGGAGACGCTGATGTCTCTGGAGCTCCTCTCTTTGTTCTCCACAGAGCGGCAGAGCTGCTGCGCTGCCTGGACAATGCTCTGCTTCCCGTCCTCTGGAGACAACACTTTCACTGTGGGCCTGCAGGAAACCACTGACACACACACACACACACACACACACACAGTACAAAGTATGATAATCTAAGCTTGATAAAACTGTCAAAACCAACGACATGGACAAAGCCCATTGCAGTTACGTCAAATTAAGCAAAAACACTGTCATTAAAAGAAATCAACTACATGAATTAATTCTATAATAAGCTGAAATATGCATTGCATTGAATGAGAAGCGCATTTTACAAACTTGGAAAATGACCAAACAGATAAAAAAAAAGATATATACCACTGATCAGGAATGAAGAGACAAGATTATAAATAAAAGAAATGATTCAGTTCTTTTTGGACTGTTGAAAGAAATGAAATGAACTGTCATATATAGACCAAAGAAATGGTCTATATATGACAGTTTCTTCAGTAATACAGTCCTTTCAAAAATGACCACAGAAGGAGCGTTAGTTATTTCGGCTCCAACAGCAGTAAGGATTAAGGATTCGAGTTAAAGAAATTATTTTGCTGACTGATTCGTGTAATGAAGCATTAGTAATAAAGGATTTCCAAACCCAGGCATTGATATTCCGGTTAGCCCGTAGGGGGGACAATCAATACATATATAAAGATATGTATGCCTGTAGACAGTGGGCACCTCGGCCTTCCAGATAGAAATGTATAATATAGCCTTTGACATAGCTAAATTTGATGAACACAGCAGTCATTTAAGCTAGACTGAACTGGAGCAGTTGTTACATGTGCTGTCTCAGAGATGAAAAACATGCATCAGATGAAAACTTATTCCGGACCACTCCAACACTGCGTGGTCAGCAGTTCATACATTGACTGAATAAACCCTTTCAAGCAAAAGCACTCATCCATGTCAAATAACGACCAGGAAAAAGCCTTTTCACCACAGGAAATGGAATAAGAAGTTTGCACAAAAATAATATGTTTTTATCTTTTAACTGAGTTTGGAGAAAACAGCAAGATTACCACTGTGGTTAAGGTTTGGACTAATGTTAGTGCATTCATTATAATATGGGTGGTGTGTCTGAACAGGTGGTCAGCAGCACAGGAGCAGCACAGGAGCACCACAGGGGACTGTACTTCTCGTCTCTGTATTTCTCTTCACACTTTACTAGTGTTAGACCGATAGACGATGCCAACGTACATCGGCGATGGCTGACAGACATCATGACGTTGAATCGATGTAACTCCAAAATCTGTGACCTATCAGATTCTGTGACTAAACCCAAACAATGATGTTTTCCTAACTATATCAAAGTCTACTTTTAGTACCTAAACCCAACCAAGTAGTTGTGGTCCTGACCAAACTGTAGCCGCTTTGTCAAAGCCTCTAGCACTTAACTTCCCATTTGGGTCCCAGAATCTGATAGGTCACACATTTTGGTGTCACACAGACATCGTATTGTAAAACCTCCCCCCCAAATGTTCACATTATTGGCCTACCACCGTGTGAAAACGGGTTTTAATGACCACAAAAATTCTTATTGCTTTTAAGCCTATGCTTTGCACCTGCCTCAGAATTCTTTTCTCCTTTACACTCTGATGCACATAAGACGACTGATGCCCCCTGTGTGTGTGCGCGTACCCACGCACCCGATGGCATCGTCCATCCCCATGTTTCATTGTACACATCGTCTGATGGAAAATTTGTAGACATCAACAAACCCTACGCTTTACACCTTGGACTTCCAGCACAACTCAGATTCCTGTCATCTACAGAAATACTCAAATGATTCTGCAGTTGTTGGGTATATCAGCGATGGACATGAGACTGAGCACAGGGATCTGGTTGACCGCTTTGTGTAGTGGTGTGGAAGCACCCACCTCCTTCTAAACTTGACAAAGATGAAGGAGATGGTGGTGGACTTCAGGAGGAGCAGGACAACAACACTGAACACCATTCACCTTCTAGGAGAGGAAGTGGAGGTGGCTGAAAACCTCAAATACCTGGGTGTACACATTGACAACAGACTGGACAGGAAATACAACACCGAGGCCGTCTTCAAGAAGGGCCAGAGCAGACTGTACTTCTTGAGGAAGCTTAGGTCCTTTAATGCATGCAGCAGGATGTTGTACATGTTCTATCAGTCTGAAATTACAATTTTCTTTGCAGCAATCTGCTGGGGTAACAGTATCAGAGCCCGTGACAGCAAGAGACTCAACAAGCTAATAAGGAAGGCTGGCTGGGGTCTGCTCTGGGGCCCCTGGATTTGGTTGTGGAGAGAAGATTGTTTCACATCATGGACAACACTTCACATCCGCTTCACAACCTGCTGATCGGGCAGCAGAATGCATTCAGCTGGAGACTCCTACAACTCTGCTGAAGCAAGGACCCTTACAGTACACAAAAAGTCTCCTCTTTGCAGGAAAAGGAGACTGAAGGACATGTGAATGTTAAGGACATTACACTACAGTTAATGCAAAAGACGCATCATCAATATGCGCACAGTTGCAGTTGTGTATGTGTACATTTTGTACATTATATGTTAGTTTGCTTGAATATGTCTGGTCTGTAAATTTTTTAAATCTGTGTCAATTTTGCTGCTACAACACCGCAATTTCCCCATTGGGGATCAATAAAGTTCATTTCATATATGTCAGAAATAAAGAATACAGTCTAGACCTGATCTATATGAAAAGTGCAGTGAGATAAATGTTGTTATAAACTGAATATAGTAGTAGTAGTAGTATTATAGTAGTAGTAGTATAGTAGTAATAATAGTAGTATACTATTTTTCTTACCACTATTTTATTATTACTTCCAGTTTGGACAAAACAGCAGTTTCATTTTCGTGGGTTGTTCAGACATGGTCAGTCTCTTTGTTAATGCTAAGTCCTAACTCGTCAATAATCAGAACCATTCATGCAGATAGAGTTCAGCATTTGAAAGTTTGCTGTAGCACCACGGCAACCTTTCTTTAATGTCCCACCCCATTCAGGCTGTGATTGGTTGGTTCATCAAAAGTGACTTTGATGAGCAAATTTATGAAAAGCTGAACATGATTGTAAAAAAAAAACAAAAAAAAAACAAGTCCCCCTACTCTGTCCGCAGAGACAGAGTAGGGGGGACAAGAAGGGGAACAGGTGAGCGTTACATAGTGCCCACTGGTTAATGAAGTTTATTTAGGGCCGTAATGAATCGCCCAGAAACCTGATATGGAGAGGGCAGAAACGAGGCCCAGCAGCTTACACCAAAGAGTAAAATTAGAAGTACTGGTACAGCTTACCGGTGAGTACCAGCCCACGCTAACATCAAGGCTGCAGACATTTTCCGTCAGCCTTATAAATATCCCTTTACCTTAGAGTATTGTCAGACAACCTCAGCCATTAGGAAAACCCATTAGGCAATGAACGCTTGTAAAACACACACAAAAAAGAAGTATGACATTTAAGTCTGAATTTCTCCTCAGCTATGGGATTTACTTAAGTGAGTTACACAGATTCCCTTAAACAGTTTCCTACAGTAGCGTTAGTAGTGTTACCATGGAGACTGCTTGCACCAGCACTTACCACCATACAAAGTTGATAAGAAAAGAAGAAAGAAATTGAAGTAAAGAAGACTAGAAAACTAAATTGGTTGGAGGAGGAAGAGATTGTACTGCTGGAGGGATATAATAAAAGAAAGAATGTATTAATGTATTAGTAAATTTGATCTGCAAATTTAGAAGGAAATCACATTGAAAATGAATGCAAGAAGTCTGGTGAAGAGGTCCATCCAGTATATCTAAAAATGCTTGTGTTCTCACCAAAAAAAGAGATCACTGATTTTAGGAGGGGAACTCCCTTAAACCGAAAAGTATTGTATTATTATAACCCAGCTAGGGTTATAACAATACTCCTTTTGTTTTGACAGGAACTTTACAGTGGTGTTCAGCAGATGGGTAAGGGTATTTGAAACTCTGTGACGATGCAGCACACTTTTGACTTGTGTACATGAAACACCTCACCTATTACAGACTGGAAAGGCCCCATAGCATAAAACCATAGAGCAATCATTAATTATACTTATAATAAACTTATAATACTTATAAGAGCACAGCTGTGGAAAGTAAAGTTATCCACCTCAAGGACAGTTAGACTAGTCATGAATTGACTGTAGGTCAAATTTATAATGTAAAAGCAATTGCTCATCATTTAGCATATCCATTAGATTCTCCTGGTCGTGAAACACTCTTCTCATAATATGTTCATTTCCTTTATTTTTCGCCATAAACTCAGCCATGTTGCGATTAAGATAAAGCCAGAGGTACTTTCAATTTTTTCCCTTAGTTTGGTTACTAAGGTCTTTTGTGCAACGGTTTAAAGGTGTGTTCACATACAACATGAATTTAATCCTTTCAACGCGTGGTTTTATCACTGGACAACTGCCATGTGTTCACACAACGTGATAATGCGAATAAACACAACCCAACCCAATATTATTGCTAATTGCAATAAACGAATCAAAGTGATGCTGAAATAACTACAATATGATGCCGATTTGTTAGACACATGAATTCAGACTTTGTCAGGTCTGTCAGCAGAACAACAACTTTTTAAATTTATGTTTTCTGAATGGAGTTCGGATCGATCAGGGCTATGCTATACTAACTTTTCCACAGTTAAGTACAACGATAACTGGAATAAAGTTAACTCACTGGTTGAACTCACCAGGTAGTTCAACTTCTTCGCTTTCCTTTCTCCATGCAATGTCAAGCAGCAGTCTAACAGAGCTCTGGGTGCCAACTGACACTAACAACAACAGTGGAACCTGAAATGCACGGAAATCCCCGGCTGAGGAAAAAGCTAATTTAATAAAAGGAGTTTACTCTGAGCTCCTCCCACGGGTAAACAGCGTAGTTGTCAGAGCATAATCCAGACTGACTACGAGTGTTTATTTGTCCAAAAGCTGCAGCTGTACTCTCGGCCAGCAGTATGTCACTCCCGAGCTCTGCCTGGTCCTCTCCAAACAACGCTCTGAAGCCATCTGTGACGTCCATGTGAATTTCTCATTCAAGTTGAAGAATTTGAACTCGAGGGAACCAGTGAATGTCGCAACAAATGGACCTTCCTCACTGCCCGGAGTGAATTTGCATCTTTGCATTGACAATGTATCAAGATGTGCAAATTGCTAGATTCGCTTTCAGTGAACACACCATAACACACTAAAGGGAATGGTTAAGTACCAGGAGAAAACCTTAAACAGCGTTGAGTCCGGCAGCCGCAGTTGCTTTTCTCAGGCTGCACAAAGTTGGAACCACACTTTTGCACGGTCTCGCGGCATTTTTCTTTGCAATTGCCGTGAGATCAGTCATTAGATCTCAGCTCACAGTAAGCTCACGCAGGTAGAATGTGTCCGACTTTACGGCGCCGTTTTTATACCCCGCTGCTGCAGTCACCTGCAGCTCACGTTAGACTATGAAGTCGGCGAAAGTCAGCCGTCGTCATCTCGAATGCACCTATACCCAATCTGAGCTCTGTCACTAGCCTCGCGATAACTGCCACCTGCAGGTAGACGTTAGACAACAGAACTGTTTGCGCTCTACTCTCATGTAAAATGAACCACTCTGGCCCAGCCCACAAATACACTCCTTCCAAAACAGTCTTAAAGAAGCAAAGTCTGCAAGAAATTTGTACAATAACTCACTAAAAGAGTGAAGAAAAGTTACGTGAAATTAAAAGAAAAACTTTAAAAGAAAAGCAATATGAAATGAAAAGAATGCGTGGAATGAAAATAAAATGTAAATGTAAAGACAAGCAATGTTAAATGAACAGAAAATATGCAAATAAGCAATTAAATAAATGTTCTTCATATATACCTTTTTGTGTTTTCATTTAGGCTATAACACCTGTCTTAAAATGTAAGGGATACTGGAGCTTGGTTGGGGTGGTGGGACTGCTCGCGGTGGGCGCCGGAAAATTTCCCTTATTTTCAAATCCAAAACTTGACAGGTATGTTTTATTTATCACGCCAGAGAAATCCAGCTGGGGAAACCCGGCTTCTCTTTTACTTGACATTTAAGAAATCAGTTTACTGGATAAAGAAGACTGAAAACCCGATTAAATTGAAATGCATGTAAATGCGCGACTAAAATAACAGTAGAATACAAGTCCTCACCATGGTGCTGATGATCACTACCATTGCTCAAGAACTCCACACTGTATTTTGATCCGTCCACACCCAGCAGGTCCTGCTGCTGCCTTACTATCTCCTCCAGCAGACGGGAGTTGTTCTTCCGAAAGATACCTTAGGTAAGGGAGACAGATGAGTTTAATAAGCATTAAATCAAGAATTTAAAAAATAATTTTCATTTATTTCACTAAGATGCTTTAGGAGAAAACAGCAAATGCTACAAGGGGAAGATGAACCATACCAGCTGTGGCGAATTAGGCAAAACACTTTTTCTTCAAAATATGTTCCATCCAAGTTGTTAAAAGTTTGGCAAATTTAAAAGTGGAAAATAAACATCCAGACGTTCTGTTCATCCACGGTGAATACACACTGCAATAAGTCACACTGGGTCCCACATTTAACCAGGAAAATCCCTTAGACCCAAATAATAAATATCACCTTTTCAACAGGCATTTCTGTTTCCTCAGAGAATAGGGAAAAAAAGCATGCACATAATGTGGAACAAACTACTATAACCTCTACAGTCACATGACATTACCCAAACAAGTCATGGGAGGATGGAGGATCTTTTCTTTACTTGTGTAAATGCTGGTCAGATAGAACATTATGAAAGTCAAAAACAAGTCAAACTCAAGGGGAGCCAACACAATGGACTGTCAAGTGTTCAGTCAAAGGAAACCTGTATATCTGACCACATCTGGATTAAAGTGCAGTTAAGAACACTTTTGCATATTCAGAGGCCAGAATTTACTTTAAAACACCAACAAAAGGAAGACACAAGTACAGACCCTGCCAAATGTAACATTCTGATTTTATTCATTTGGGGATGATTGACACATTGACTGTCTTATGGGGGGTCTTCTAACCTTTACGTTTAACCCACTGGATATAAAATGACTCAGCGGGAACATTAGAGAGTAGTTTGCAGCAGACACAAGATCGGTGTGTTAAGTTTGATACATTGTTGTAGAAAGGCAAACGAACTGACATTTACAACCAGTAGACACAGAGAACAGACTGTACCACAGTTAAGTAACTTAGTGTAAAATGTTTACCGTGATGATCATATACGCTGACATAAGATATACCCACAGCCATACACCAGACCACCAGGTTGGCTATGTCCGTATAGCTGGGCTCTTCTTCCGCTACCAACAGGCCAATGTGGACCGGCAGCTTCTCCAGCGACCTGCCGTCAGACAGCCACCGTGACCGGCGGCTGGCATTCCGGCTTCCAGTTAGCGGGTTAGCGTTAGCATCAGGGTTATGATTTAACTTCTTCTGATGATCCGACAGTCCAGCCAGGGCTAAAGGCAGCAGCAGGGCGGCCATCGCGCGCTCCCACAACCGGCCCTTCCAGCTCTTAAGTCGGACACGGAGCCAGGAGACGAGCGCTCTGTTGACGTGGACGAGAACTAGCAAGAGCCGCCATAACAAGCCGTACAGCAGCGCCATTAGTGTCTCTTTTCCTTCTAAGTACGGTCTTAAAGGACGGTGGCGAGACTTTGCAGTACAGGCAATTCTGTCTCTCGTATTATCTTCCTGCTAAATGTGTTTCAGCATTACCTGCTGCCCAGCCTACCTGCCGCCATCTTCCTCTCTCCTTGGTAACCCCTGACCTGTGAACCCTCAGCGTGATACACGTAGCTTGCTGATTGGACAAGATAAGAGTGACGAGTTGCTATGCAAATGGCGCGTTCGAGACTGGTCGGAACTGGGATATTTCCCAGTTGAAACTTCCGACTTCCGACATCAAAGCGTTCCAGGTGCATGGTGGTGCATGACGCCGAAAGTGAACGAAAATCGTGACTGACAGTGACAAAGTGTGCACACCAGTTGCACCCTCAGAAGTGCTGTAGGTGTTAATTAAAAGGATGGCAGTTTAACTGCAACAACTGACATAAATAGCCCATACGTTAGTAGTTTGTGTAACTCTCTGGCTATATAAGTTGGTAGCCCTGAAGTCAGTCAATGTTGTAGGTTACACTTCCTAATGTTTTGGCATTTTTAACATTAACATTTGTGCAGAAAAGATGACTTTATGAGATTCTTTACTGTAGCCAGATACCGTATGTGTAAAACATATTTCTACATCAATATACATGCAGAACAGGTTTTACTATATGATCTTATGTATTATTTTAATTCAAATACATACAAATATACGTTTTGTTGCCATGTAGTTTATGGTTTACCATTTACAAAGTGTGCTTCCATGGGCACTGACATTGTTATCTGACGTCATTCAGCTGCTACTCCTGAAGTAGGGGTACAAATTTTTTCTCCGAGTTCACAAGTAGGAAATCCATAGACAGTAGCCACCCCGCTGTTTTGAATGGAGAGCAGTGAAAGCCAGTTTTGGACCAATGAAATACTACTACAGGGCTACTTCCTGTTGGCACCAGCGTCTACTGTGCATGATCGTATTTTGGGTAGAGTTTTGCTTTCTAAAGCAGAAGGTTTGTCTAGATTGGTGTATCCAGCTCTATCATTATATGTTGATAAGAAAACATGTGCAGCCATCGACTCTCTCTTATTTAAATTCATTTGGAAGAATAAAACAGAATATGTAAAGAGGAAAACTTTGATTAGGGAGTATTCAGAAGGAGGCCTTAATGTGTTAGATTTCAATACCATTAATAGTATCTTTAAGATTAATTGGTTAAGACATTGTTTAATTCATAAAAATTGTCCTTGCTTTTTTATTCCCAATTTTATGTTTGATCAGTGTGGTGGTTTGAGGTTTTTGCTTTCCTGTAATTTTGTTTCGGGTAAACTTCCTGTTAAACTTGCCAACTTCCATAAACAAGCCCTGGACACTTGGAAGATTGCTTTCAAGCACAACTTTTCCCCACACACATGTATTTTGTGGAACAATCAACATGTTGTATATAGAAATAAGACCATGTTTTTTAAGGACTGGTTTGACCGAGGTATTGTGTTTATTTCTGAACTGTTTAGTGACACAGGGGACCTGGCTACATATGAGGAGTTGGTCCAGCGAAGGAGAGTTGAAATATCTCGGTCTCAGTTTTCCAAAGTAATTAACAGCATACCCGCTCAGGTGTTATCCCTCTTTAAAGCTGCGTTGACTTATGAACCTGTATCAAGGGTGATCCCACGTTTGTGGCTTGGTGGGAAGACTCTTGAGGACAGCTCTTGTAATAACGTGCATATCAGAAGGGTTTTTACCTCACTTGGTAGTCAGTGTCCCACTGCCTTTTATCGCTGGAAAGCAGTTTTTCCGAATTTTAACAGGACGCTCTGGTCAGAATTTAACCGTTTTCTTGTCCCCAACAAAGTGAAGGAAATTCAGGTAAAAATTCTACACAGATATTATCCTTGCAATGAATTTATTCACAGGTTTAGATCTGATGTCTCCCCTTTATGCTCTTTTTGTGAGTCAGAGATGGAGTCGCTCTCTCATTTATTTTATGAGTGCACTTTTTCATATGATTTTTGGTCACAAATTGCATTATTGATATGGGAATCACACATACTTTATCTGAAAGTATGGTCTTATTTCTGAATGTGGAATCTATAAACTGTGAAATTGTTGATCTGGTTAAGTTGTTATGTCTTCTGGGTAAACATCATATTCACAAAGCAAAATGTATGCAGTTTCTTCCAAACAGACATTTGTTTTATATTGACCTTAAAAACTTATATTTTTCTGTTGGCAGAATGTTAAACAAGAAAGCCTTAAAGACATCCAATATCTTAAAACATGTCATAGACAGAATTTAGCTGTTATTCATATACCTTTGTATTGGTTTACTTATGTGCCTTGTTTGTTTTTTCGTTTGCTTGTTTTGTTTTGTAACCCGTACTCCCTGTTTTTGTTGTCTGTCAAGTACTATTGGATTAATAAAGTTGTAATAAAAAAAAAAAAATACTGTGCATGATCGTGCAACATAATCGTGGTTTGATGACGTAGAAAAGCTGTAGAAACACCGTAATTCTGGTAGTTGCATACCTGCGGCAACAAAAAGTTTCATGGCTGAGCGTGTTTATCTGACTCGGATCGTCTCTGATTAATCAGCCCACCTACGAGGCTCACCTGTCAAACACCAACGCAGCGTCACTGATGGCCGAATAGTATTTTTAGATTTGCTGAGAGTTTATAATCAAAGCAATACGGTTACATCTGTCATGTGCGATGGGATGTCACAGGGTTTTGATGTCATTTTTGAGCCTACATGGAACCGTCCATGCAGGCTTTGGTCGGCTTCACTTTTTCAACTGTGGCTTATGCTGCGTTCCAGGCAACTCGGAACTGGGAAATTTCCGACCTCCAACTAGAAAAACTATCCTGGAACACCACTTGAAGTCGGATTTCCTACTTGTGAACTCGAAGAAAAAATTTGTACCCCGACTTCACGTGTAGCAGCTGAGTGAAATCACAAAACAATGTCAGCGCCAATAGAAGCACACACTGAATGGTAAACCATAAACTAAAAGGCAACAAAACGTATATTTGCATGTAGGTGTCAGGTTTAGACACCTAAAATATCAAACAAGGAAGAAAGACACAAGAGAGTTACTGGCTTTTTACTCGCGAGGAGAACGGACAGAGATGCACTCAGTTACAAACTCCAACCGTTCTGAGGCATCTCCGCCGCTTCCTCTCTTTTTATTATGAACAAGGAGGTCCCTAGTTACATACACATTGCTGCTACATGGGACAAGGGAATAAACAAGGACATGAACTTGAATTTGAGACAGTTAGATTAAAATATGTTGTTATGGCTATGGTGCTGTGAAGAATGTTCCAGAAACTATGTAAAACAGCTGAGCTGCATATCAGTAGTTATTTTGGTTCTTGCTTCTTTGGGTGTCTGGCTCTGTGACCCATCCACTGCAGGTTTCCTGTGAACAAACTCAAGGATTCATATTAAAATACAATACATATATTTCCATATATGTATTTCCATGTACTGAGTAAATATGAGATAACTTATATACATAATGATTCCAACATTTCCCTCCTGTTTATCACATATTTGCTCAAATTCTCATTTCACTTAAGTCAGTCACTTCTGTTAAGATTTTCGACTGCAAGATCATTTTTATAAGCTCCAATATGCTTACACTCAGAGTTCAATGTTACAGGTTAGAGGAGACTCGTTCATAATCTCATGGATAAGAAAACAAATCTGGTACTTGATGTAATGGATCATTTTCTTCATTATCAGTATCATTGTCTTTGAATTCTTCGAATTGATTCATTTCACCCAACAAAGGATATAACTGAGCCACTCTGTGCTCCATAGGTGATATAGCTGTGGTAATGATACGGTGTACCAGTGTTCTAAGACAAGGAATAAAACAACAACCACACAAGGTCAGAATAGTCGCAAATACAGTTATGGACACCAAAGCGGAGGTTATCAGAGCTTCCCATTGACCAAACACACTTGACCATGAGCCCCACAGTGAATTATCTATTCCGGAGTGCTCTTTCATTTTCCCGTTAAGGGATCGAAGTCCTGCAATGGCATTAGTGAGACTGCCATCTGCAGCCGTATTGTTAGGTATGAACATGCAGCATTGCTCTCCGAACATTGCACAAACACCTCCTTGTTCTGCTAATACCATATCTATGGCTATTCGCTTCTGGAACGCCATGAGGGAGGTGGCAGCAAGTTGGTCATGAATGGCCTCAAAACCGCTCTGGGTCCAATTTCCTAGTTTCTGAACGTTGTAGTGGATGTAATTTATTCTGTCTACATTTTTATTAGTTGTACACCACCAACAGAGTGCTGATTCAAACCCGGATAATATTTGATTTGCTAATTTATATTCATCAGGAACCCCTCTAGGAACTCCAATAGCATCAATATAAGTAGGATCTGTTATAGATAGCCAAGGGGTATTATCCTGGATGCTCCTTCTCTTATGCAACCACTGATGTGGCATTACACTCTTCAAGTCAATGATTAAATTTGCAACTGTCATGGGATATACTGAGACTGGTAAGATCAGTGTTACTAGTGAGCAGAGTCCTGTCACATTATATGGTAATTTGTCAAACAATCTATCATCTCCACACCACCACCAGATGTCTCCTCGAGAAATTGGTCTGAATGTGGTTTTCACAGATATTATAACAGTACACCATTCTTTGGATAGTTTACCCAATTTTGCACCTGTCCCTGTCATATTTATGCATGTGAAGTTTCCACGTGCTACTCTTTTAGAGAATAAAGGTTTCTTTTTGTCTGTTGTAGTAGTGGTCTAGGTCCCGCATTAACACTCACGCAATTTCCTTTTGTCATGTTACCCGCTTGTTCTACCATTAGCAACCAGTTATTACTATATCCAGTAATTCCTGTGGTCATTTGAAACCATTCATCAGTGGTTTTTGGTGTTCCAATAATGCGTATTCCGCCTTTCAATGACACAGGAGATAAGGAGGATTCTGTAATGTTTACATTATTCACTTCACATATGTAAACGACAAATTTTGGATCATATCATGAACTAAAAGCCCATAACAGGAATCCCCAACAACTGGTTGGTGATCTTCCCATAGAACTATAGGAAGGCGGCGTCAGAGTATTAGATGTCAAATCTACTGTCAACAAAAGTCCGGTGTTTGTGTGTGTCAGTTTAAGCAGTCATCTATGATGTTGTGCACATTCAGTAGTTGCCCAACAAGGTGTCCAGTTATCATTTTCATTTGCCACTAGAGTCGACTATGATGTATCTTGCAGATCATTTGTCATATACCATGTATTAGCACTATAATCACTACCTTTAGCATTTCTACTGGTAAGGCTAGAAAATGGAAGCACTACAGAAACACTGGTATTTTTCTATAATAATTATTTCCCTGGCAGAAGTGTGTTTCTTACGTGGCCAAAAGTAGGTACCTCCAGGGAGATCACCACTAACATGCGCCACACCTTAAAAGTCATCTCACTGCTCTTACTCCCTAATAAGGTCAGCAGCCCGTGGGTTTCTTCACTGACTTTCGGGCCTATCCAGGTTCTAAACACCTGAATCCGTCCTATTATCAGACTTTGGCTTGCTTCCCTTGTTGGAGCTTGAGACAGCAGAAATGACCTTCTTACAGTGAGTCAGATGCTATTTTAATTGCTGTTTTTCTAATTTCTTCATCCAAACAGAATTTCATATGGAGTTAATCCTGTTGTCCATCTGTTGAAACATAACTCCTATTTTTTTAAATTAATTGGTTTGTTGTGTGTTCCGTTATCACTATAGATTCTTTCTGGGATGCCATATCGTGGAATAATATCTTTACACAATGCTTTTGCTACCGTCAGTGCATCTGGATGCTGAGTAGGAAAAAGTTCTATCCATTTGGAAAAGGCATCTATTATCACTAGACAGTATTTTTTCCCTTCACTCTTATTTATGAAGTCCATGTGTATTGCTTGAAACGGATACTGAGGCTCAGGGAACCGGCCTCTTCTTGGTCTAAGGTTCCCCTGTGAGTTATGTTCAGGCATGCTCTACAAAAATTCTTTGAAAAGGCATTAAATCCATATGTAGTATAATGTTGTTGCACCTGAGTCACCATCCCTCCTGTTGAGACATGAGTAACTCCATGGCTCAATATGGCTGCCCATTTAAATAGATTCTTAGGTAATATTGGTTTGTTGTCTGGTCATACATACAGATCATCTTTCAACTGTGCACCATTACGTAACCAAACATCTTTTTCAAACTGGGGACTTTGTTGTTGCATTTCTTTAAGGGTTGATTGATCTATGTCTGTGTGTTCTGTCATTAGAAGAACATCTTGTTTCCCTGTAGCTGCTTCTTAGCTATTTTATCCGCAAAAGCATTTCCAAGAGACACCTCATCTGTCTCTGATGTGTGTGCTGCACATTTACATATGGCTATAGCCTCTGGGAGCTGTACAGCATCAAGCAGTTCACTTAGGAGTTTGGCATGTGTTACTGGTTTTCCTGTAGATGTTATCATACCACGATTCTTCCAATACTGGGCAAAGATATGCACTGTGGCATATGCATATTGGCTGTCCGTATATATAGTTACCTTTTTTCCTTTCATTAGTTTACATGCTTCAGTAAGTGCTACTAACTCAGCTGCCTGTGCTGAGTAGTTGGAGGGTAGCTGTGTTGCCTTTAATACTGTGGTGTTTGTGACCACAGCATATCCTGTTAATAATTTGCCTTATTCATTTTTTCTAGATGAACCATCTACAAAAACACTTTCCCCTTCTTGAAGGGGTTGATCTTTGAGGTCAGACCTACTTTTAGCTGTTTCCTCAGCTAGTTTCTGACAATCATGCTTCTCTCCGTCATCTGCTGTCGGTAGAAGTGTCGCTGGATTTAATGTGGTACATCTTTCTATAGTTACATGCGGTTGTGACAGCAACACTGACATGCAAGACAAATGTCGAGCAGGTGATAAAAATGTCATATTTGTCTGGGGAAGTAAAGCTGAGACCGCATGTGGAACTTTTAAGGTCAGTGGGTGAAAGAGTACAATTGCAGCGCTTACTTCTACAGCCATTGAGGCAGCTATTACAGCACGCACACAATGTGGCAGAGCTCATGCCACACTGTCTAATTTGGAGGAGAAGTATGCAATAGGTCTCATTTTATCTCCATGTTGTTGAGTTAGTACTGATGTCATAAAGTATCCCTTACAATCCACCATCTGGATAAAGGGTTTACTATAATCAGGTAGTGCAAGAGCTGCACTAGAAACCAAAACTTGTTTTATTTTACAGAAAGCTTCTTCAGCTTCCTCTGTCCATTTTAATGGTGAATTCATTTTAAGATCTTCTTCATACATTATCTTACTTAAAGGTGAGGTTATTTCTGCATAATTTGGCACCCAAGTCCTGCAGTAATTAGTTAAGCCTAGAAAAGACATCATTTGTTTCTTTGTCTGTGGTTTGGGTGCTTGAAGGACAGCTACTTTTCTGTCTTCAAGGAGAGTTTTTCCCCCTGCACTGAGGTTATGGCCTAAATATTTCACTACCCTTTTACACAGCTGAAGTTTATTTTTGCTCACTTTGTGACCTTCCTTTGCCAAATGCTGTAGTAGTGCTATTGTATCTGTCTTACAAGTTTCTTCATCTGGAGATGCTAACAAAATGTCATCCACATAAAGTAAGATTTGACTATTACCAGGAGGTTGGAATTTAGCCATACTAGCACTCATAACTTGGAAAGAAATAGTTGGTCTTTCGCAGAAGACTGGAATATTACAAGGAGAGTCTTCACATCTTATTATTACTCCTACATTAAATAAATCTTCTATTACTGGTTTTATTCCTTCTTGTGCTTCCTGTTTTAATGGTATTGTCTTATGCGAGGCCTATAATCTGATTTTGGTCTAATTTTTACAGGTACTGCTCCTTTTACTAGGCCTACATCACTAGGTCCCTTAGACCACACTTCTTCATCCCAGAAGAAGTCTTGTAACAAATCGTCATCTTCCTGTATTAACATCATTAATTCTCATTTATTTGTACATTGTAGGTGTATTCCCTCTTGCACTTGGGCTGACCAAAACAAGGCCTTTTTTTTTTTTTTTCAGTCCAGTACCAGCACTTGCCCATGTGTTCACCGACGTTGCTATCCAGTCAGTAGCATTCTCTCCCTGTTGCACCATTTTCCCCAAATCTTTCCACTGCATGTTTTTGTTTTTATACAGAGAAATGTGTGGTGGTACTCTCATTCTGTACAACTGCATGATACTATCAATATATATTTAAAGTCACTCCTGCAACAGATGTGCTATCTGCATCAGAATAAATATAATTGATGGTGATTTTAGTTGGGGTAATTTGTGTCAGGCTTTTCTCATAGTCTCTTTCTGGGCCTGTTGTGATTTTGTCCCTCTCATTGTGACATGCAAATTGTCTGCTGACATTGCACTTTGTAACTCAGATATTGCATTTCTTCCTTCACTTAATAGGGCTGTGGCAGTATTGTGTGGTGGCTTGTTTGTTATGTCTAGGGAATAGTAGTATTTTGGCTCTCCTATCCCTTGAAGGACACACATGTCCCCCTGCAGCAGTTCAGCTTTTCTTTTTACTACAATCTGTCCCTCAGCTGATGGTATTAATGCTAATCCTAGCAACAAAGACCATCTCATCCTAGTAAGTTTACTGGTCATTGTGGAAACATTAAGATGGACATCTGGCATGACAGACCCTCAGGATCTCGTATCCACACGGGTTCAGATTCAGGTATTTCAGTCAGCTTCACTCATTGCAGGTGGTCCTGCATGCTCCAGAATCACACAAAAAGATAATGGGTTTTCCATTTACTAACAGTGTTACTTCAGGTTTTACACTGTCTATTGCTAATAGATCTTGGAAATTTATCATGACATCCTTGACATCCTCATTGTTTAGTTCAGTAGGTTCAGTTGATTCAGGAGACATGTTTGATTTGTTTTCTGACCCTAGTCATGCAGATATATCCTTTTTTTATTCTCCAGGCAGTCTCGTGCTAAATGTCCTTCTCTTCCACAACACCAACATCCTGTCATATTTTCCTCTTCTCCTACCCCTCTGTCCTTTGCGACCTCGTCCTCGGCCACTAAATCCCCCTTTTCCACCTTGTGCCTGGTAGAAAATTTCTGTGTCCTTCTCTAGGACAAAGCTTTCTACAGCTTTTTTACTCTTTTTTTTATTTATCACTTTTTCAGCATGGAGGGCATGGCTTACATAGTCCTCCAACTTCCCTGTTGTCAGTCCTATGTAATGTCTATTAACCCATTGCCTGATTGCATCTTTTGAGTTTGCATGTAAGGCGTTTTTTAGTTGTTGTCTAAACGCTCCATCCTCAACATTATCATCTTTCAGGCCACTATGTGTTTTAAACACAGTAGTCATTCTCACCCTATATTCCTTAAAGGGCTCATCATCTTTCTGTTTTGTGAAACAGCACGTGCTCACTTCCTTTTTTATCATTATTTTCTTTTTCTTTAGCTCGTCTACTTCCCTCTTCTCGTTTACTTGCTATTTGTTTCCAAAAATCAATACTATTCCAACATGCTCAATAATAACATGGTATAATATTATATAACAATAATAATAACCGGCTTTTATTTTTTTATTTTTTCTTTGAGTCACTCTGTGTATTCTTTATTATTGCATCTTGTAATTCAGCTAATTTTTGGGTGTTGAGGCGTCCCTCAAACCCGTAGTCATTTATCCATTTATCAAGATGCTCGATGTGTTTTGGATCTAATTTTTCAACATACTTCCAGTCTTTGCACGTTAAATCTTCCTTAGTTAAAAGTTTACTTTCCCCTTGTCCCTTTTTGCAAAATTTAGTCCAACGTTTCAACACCTAGGGTGTTCTACCGTTGGTTTTTCACCCAGTGGGACAGTAATAAAATACCTGTCGTGGTAATTCTCACTTCAACTCTCACGAGTGGAGAATTCTTGCCTCTGCATCCACGTCAGTTTTACTGTTTACAACCCCACTGCTTTATATGGAAGAAGATTCCAAGTGGAACTCTTTTCCCAATCACTCACTCATTCACTCCTTTCCACGGATTTTATCGGCCCTCTACTCCCCATCCAGATGTTTACACGTAATTTGTCGGGTACCTGTAGGACTCCGTCGCCTCTATATCGCTTTCGAATTTATTGGACTCCGCCGTCCCCTTACGGATTTTATAGGACTCCGCCGTCCCCTTACGGATTTTATAGGCCACTTCTCAAGTGCCTTTCAGGACTCCGCCGTCTCTATACGCTTTTAGGCCTATTTTTATGCACGGATTTTAACGGACTCCGCCGTCCAGTCCAAATGTCACGGATTTTATATCCCAGTAGGACTCCGCCGTCCCTTCACCTGTCAGTGCCTATGGATTCACAGGGTTTTCACAACGCGCTTCGACCCTCAGTCACACTTGCACGTTTAACACAAAAGCCTACTCACCACTGTTGTCTCTCTCTCCTTTGGATTACCGTCAACCTTCAGATCCCAGTCAGCGAGTTGAAACTCGGTCCTGGAAAAGGATCTATTGCCGTGGCCACGGTCTTTCCCGGTTTCTAACTCGCCCACTGGAAACCTCGGGTATCTTGGTATCCGGCTCGAAGGACCAAATAAATGTCAGGTTTAGACACCTAAAATATCAAACAAGGAAGAAAGACACTGAGAGAGTTACTGGCTTTTTACTCGCGAGGAGAACGGACAGAGATGCACTCAGTTACAAACTCCAACCGTTCTGAGGCATCTCCGCCGCTTCCTCTCTTTTTATTATGAACAAGGAGGTCCCTAGTTACATACACATTGCTGCTACATGGGACAAGGGAATAAACAAGGACATGAACTTGAATTTGAGACAGTTAGATTAAAATATGTTGTTATGGCTATGGTGCTGTGAAGAATGTTCCAGAAACTATGTAAAACAGCTGAGCTGCATATCAGTAGTTATTTTGGTTCTTGCTTCTTTGGGTGTCTGGCTCTGTGACCCATCCACTGCAGGTTTCCTGTGAACAAACTCAAGGATTCATATTAAAATACAATACATATATTTCCATATATGTATTTCCATGTACTGAGTAAATATGAGATAACTTATATACATAATGATTCCAACAGTAGGCTATTTAAATTAAAATAATACGTACGATCATATAGTAAAACCTGTTCTGCATGTATATTGATGTAGACATACAGTATGTTTTGCACATTAGGTAGCTGGTTACAGTAAAGAATCTCATAAAGTCATCTTTTCTGCATAAAGGTTATTGTTAAAAATGCCAAAACATTACGAAGTGCAACCTACAACATTGTATAGCCAGAGGGGTACAGAGGGGTACAGAGAACGAGTAACGTATGGGCTGTTTATGTCAGTTGTTGCAGTTAAACTGCCATCCTTGTAATTAACACCTAAAGCACTGCTGAGGGTGCATTCGGTGTGCACACTTTGTCACTGTCAGCCATGATTTTCGTTCACTTTCGGTGTCATGCACCACCATGCACCTGGAATGCTTTGAGGTCAGAAGTCGGAAGTTTCAACTGGGAAATATCCCAGTTCCGGCCAGTCTCGAACGCGCCATTTGCATAGCAACTCATCACCCTTGAGGAAATCTGACTTCAAGTGGCGTTCCAGGATAGTTTTTCTAGTTAGAGGTTGGAAATTTCCCATTTCCGAGTTGCCTGGAACGCAGCAATATACCGCTACACGTAAAACACACACACGCACACGCACACACACACAAACATTTGATTGGTGGTTGGCAACCAGCGTTTAGCAGCAGTACTGTCACCTAACGGACTGGAGTGTGGAACAGGTGCCCTACAGTCTTAACTTACTTGAAATCAAATAAACAAACACAACCAATTAACAAAAAAACACACAAACCTAAATCCTCTCCATTAATCCCGTATTCCGTCCTTCAGAATGATATTTAATGAGGTGCTTAGATATTGTAAATGTTCTGTACTTGTATAGCGCCTTTCTAGTCTTTTCGACCACTCAAAGCGCTTTTACACTACACCCACCATTCACACACTGAGCCTAAGTGCTCAAAAGGAAACTAACATTCACACACAGCCAGGGGCTGTCAGGGTTCAGTGTCTTGCCCAAGGACACTTCGACACGCAGCCTGGGGGAGCCGGGGATTGAACCGCCGACCTTCTGATTAACGGCCAACCCGCTCTATCTCCTGAGCCACAGCCGCCCTGTTCTGCATGCTTTACCCCAAGACAGTGAACCTAACCTTAGCTTTCTCTAAAACTGCTGCTATTTTCCTCCTCACCTTCACATAGCCCCTACACAGACAATCCCAGCTACCTGCGTGTGCTAATCCATCCTTTCACCCAGATTCTTTGTCTTTATAATTGCTATCTTTATAATAACAAAAAAAACGCTGTTTTGTGTGTAGGTTTGCGCACTTCCCATCACAAGACGTGAACTGCACGGCCATCGGCTGACGCTGAAAGTCGTGTAGTCTGCATGAGGCTTTACTTTCATTATTTTCTTTTACCTACTGTAATGCTATCAAAATGACAATAAGCTCAACTCTATATACTGATAGATGATCTGGGGTTCTCTTAATGATTTTATATGTTGGGATGTACACGGCAGCTCCTGTACGTCCGGTCTCTGGATCTTTAGAGCCATCAGTAAACACCATGCGGTTATCTATATAGTGCTGCTGCATGTAACTTTCACTTACATGTTATTCTTCCTAAGTGTGCCTGCTTGGATTTCGTTTTGATTATTTACTGTATGTTCAGGTAAACGGATTTACAAATAAGCATGGAGGAATATCTGATTATGGGACTGCTGGACAATATTTTATGCTGCACAGGCCCAGGCTTTCTGTTTAAGCATTTCCCAACAATCCAAAACTGAAACAGTTAATTTTATTGTGTTCCCCACATTCTTCTAAGATGGCTTTAGCGGGGTGAGAGGTACAGTGTCCCGGAAGATTAATCCAGTATGTTAACATTATTCTTCCTCCATTTCCACTTGGATGGCAGCCCCTGGAGAGGTTCCATATCTAGTTTTTTAAGATGGCATTCTGCCGCTGACATACATTGTATCCATAATGTAGTGTAGATCTCATCAAGGTCTATTTTAAGAAATGATGTTATAGTGTGCCCAGTCCCTTCCTGATAGACATCTTAAAAGGTTATTGATTTTTTTGCATTTGTCTTTGACCTTATTGGTGTGCTGGTTCCAGGTCAACTTTTCATCAAACAACAATCCTAAAAGTCTGACAACTTTGACTTGATCGAGGATTTGGTCATATATTTTTAAGGACACTTCTTTATGTCGCCTCGAAAAACATATCACTTTTTTCTTTGCAACAGACACCTTAAAACTCCACCTCCACAATTGCTGCCTATAATGTCTTCTGAATAAAGTTTCGTCCTTTATTCATAGGCCCCCATTGTCCACATACAAGGACTTTCCAATATTTCTTTCAGCTTTTTCAAAAATACAATTGATCCTGATTAAATAGTACTGGACTACACATACTGCCTTGTGGAGAACCATTTTCAGCTTTATAGAATCTTGCATATTCTGTGCCCACCCTGACATCTATTGCACTGCCAAATAAAAAGTCCAACACCCAGTTGTACAGTCTACCACCTACAGCTCATTTATTCAATTTAATAAGTGACCCTTTCTTTCATAACATATTGTACTCCTTTTCAATATCAAAAAACTGCTACCACAACCTCCCCATTTGTCTGAGCTTTTTTTAAATTTCAGATTCCAAACATAAGGTATGGTCCATTGTATTTCTCCCTTTCCGAAACCCACTTTGATATGGTGAGTACAAATCTCTACTTTCTAGAAGAATGATAATCTCTCTGTTATCATATGCTCCATGGTTTTCCCTAACTGTGATGTGAGATCTATTGATTGAAGGGTCTTATGAATCTTCCCCAGGTATTAATATTATAATTTTAATATTATGATTAATTGTTTCCATGCTATTGGTATTTTGACTATTTCCCCAATCTTGTTAAATAATCTTAAAACTACAGTAAGTGCATCTTCCAAGTGTGCTAACATGCTTGTCCTTCCTTGGAGATGATTCGCTTATTTGAGTTGAGAAGGGCTATCTCAAAGACAAGACAAACAGTACATCTAAATCATAAGTGGTTGTGCTCTTCCCACATATTGACACCTGGATTCATATCAAGAGTTTTGTCTCTGCACTTTCTTGCTCTGACAACTAAATTATCTGACTGTGTACTTTAACAAATGTTTCTGCTAACAGTTCTACCTTATCCACATTGCTGACTGGTGTTTTACTGCCACTTATTAACACTGGCATTAGCTCCTTCTGATTCCACTCATTTTTCTAATAATTCCCCATATATCAGCCAGTGATGTCTCTCTTCCAATGTTATTCCAGTAATCCCTCCAGCATGCATATTTTGTTACTATTATCGTCTTCGGACTATGGCCTGTGATCTATTGTAATGCCTCCCGCTGATGTGAACCTACACACGAAACAGCTGTTGTTTAGGTAGCAGGAATTGTCTGAGCTACAGAGTGAGCTGGAGGTGAGTAAAAAGTGTTTTGCGATGAAAAAGTAGCTGCCTGTTCTGCCTGCTCTCAATGGCTGGATGTGGATGTCGTCCCAATATTTGGCATGCTAGATATCTGGCAGATGCTGGCAATATGTTGGAGAGCCATTTTGATGCTTCGTTGTGTAGTTCATACATAAGGACTGACGATCACTCGCTGTCTTTACTCCAGATCACAGCCTGACGGTCATCGAGCTCGCTGAGCAGCAAATCGGGCTAAAAGTCATGTAGTGTCAACTAGGCTTATGTTAAATCTATTGCAAAGGTTATAATTATTATTATTTCGTGTCCATTAGCAATTAGACTTCTTGAATTGTACATGTTAACGATGAGTCCTCCATGCATACCAAAGTTAGTCATGGAGTTCCACAAGGATCTGTGCTCAGACCAATCCTCTTCACTTTATATATGCTTCCTTTAGGCAATATTATCAGGAAACACTCCATAAACTTTCATTGTTATGCAGATGATACTCAGTTATATCTATCGATCAAGCCAGATGAAACTCATCAGTTAGCTAAGCTTCAAATGTGTCTTCAGGATGTTAAAACCTGGATGACCTGCAATTTTCTAATGTTAAACTCAGATAAAACTGAAGTTATTGTTCTGGGGCCTAAGCACCTCCAGCGACGCATTATCTAAAGATATAGTTTCCCTGGATGGCATCGCCTGGCCTCCAGCACCACTGTGAGAAATCTTGGAGTTATCTTTGACCAGGACATGTCGTTCAACTCTCACATTAAGCAAATTTCAAGGACCGCCTTTTTTCACCTACGTAATATTGCAAAAATCAGGAACATCCTGTCTAAAAATGATGCAGAAAAAGTAGTCCATGCATTTGTTACTTCTAGACTGGATTACTGCAATTCCTTATTATCAGGCTCTTCGAAAAAGTCCATTAAGACTCTTCAGCTGATCCAGAATGCTGCAGCACGTGTTTTGACAGGAACCAGTAAAAGAGATCATATCTCTCCTGTCTTAGCTTCTCTGCATTGGCTTCCTGTAAAATCCAGAATAGAATTTAAAATCCTCCTTCTTCCTCCCACCCTGAGCCATGGTTCTGCTCGAGGTTTCTGCCTCTTAAAAGGAAGTTTTTCCTTGCCTGTGTCGCCTAGTGCTTGCTCTTGGTGGGAATTGTTGGGCTTCTGTAAATAACTTCAGAGTATGGTCTAGACCTGCTCTTTATGAAAAGCGCTGTGAGATAACTGTTGTTGTGATTTGGCGCTATATAAATAAAATTGAATTGAATTGAATTGAATTCCATTGCAGTATAGTTAGGATCCCATGATAGTGCTTGTGAGCTTGGTGTTCCTCCACTTTATTGTTCCTTGGCCTTCTCCCTCACTAACCCTTCATTCCTAAGGAATTTTCTGCTGCTTAATTGTTATTGTGATTTTTTTCTGTTTTCTTTTTTGTTTGCACAGAGCAGTATACCTCATTGACCATAAACAAAACAAATTCATTTTCCCCTACAGTCTTAGTGTCTTCCTTAATTTTGTCACATCCCTCACATGGTCTTGACTTTTTACTCTCTGCACTGAGTTGTTCATCGTTCGTTCTGTCTGGTTGCCAACTTACTCTCTTGGTTGCTTCAGTGTATGTAATCCCTTCTGGATTATGAGCTGTGTTCTCCTCTACAGTTACAGCACTTAATCTTAGCACATTTACATATTTCTTGTGGTCATGTTTACCACAGCACCTTTAATACCTTTGTTTGCCTTTACAGCTGCTACACATCCATATTAATGACACTCAACAAGGTATGACCAGGTCCTGCAACATATGTGTCTAAAATTGTTTTTCAGGTATGTTGTAGTACACAGTGAGACCTTTGTAGAGGACTTCCCATGTCTCTAGATGCTACTTTTGCCAAGTTATAAGGCTGATTTGAATTTTGTATAATCCAGATTTTTGTATAACTGTATGACTGAGGCCAGTTCAGCCAAACATTAGTGTATTGACTTGATGCTGCAAAGCTGAGGTCTAACTAAACACCTTGTCCTATGACGGCTCTGTCTCACACAACAGAAAATAACTTTGAAGTATGACTTCAAAGTCCAACAGGTCACTGGAACCCATCGACTCAGTTTGTAAAGGCTAAAACACCTAAATTCCTTTTTTTTCAAACCTGTCCCACCTAGCAGCCTGGTATAGAGTATGGGGAGCTGAATACCATGTGTTGTGGAAATTATATTCCTGGGGAGGTGTTGAGCAAAAAATTGAGTTACAACAAAGTGTTGTCTTTGAAGAATTTATTTAACAAAAAAGAAATAAACAGAGAAGTACTACACCACAAATTAGCTGGACCAGATGTTCTGTCTCCTAGGACAGTCACTTATGTCTGGCCCTTAGGGCTGCATGATCATTTACAGTCTAGGTTTCTATGTTTTGGGGAACAAAAGATCCTCTCCCAGGATCTGACTGGTCCCAGTCAAAACAAGGAGAGGAACAGCTAGTAAGGAAAACATTAAAACAACTCCACATCCCTGATCTTAACCCCTACACACGTAAGAATAGAATGATGAGAATAATAATAAAAGGAACAGGTTAAAGATTAAAACAATATATCCATCCATCGTCAACCGCTTATCCTGCGTACAGGGTTGCAGGGGGGCTGGAGCCAATCCCAGCTGACATTGGGTGAAAGGCAGGATACACCCTGGACAGGTGTCCAGTCCATTGCAGGGCCACACATTGACGCACAAGTCACACTCACATCCGCATCTATGGACACCAATTAACCTAGCCTGCATGTCTTTGGATGGCGGGAGGAAGCCAGAGCACCCGGAGAGATCCCACGCGGACACGGGGAGAACATGCAAACTCCACACAGAAAGGCCAGGGCAACCGGGGTTTGAACCCACGACCTTCTTGCTGTGAGGCCTAAGTGTAGAAAATTGTACATCAACATATGTTCTCATTTTACTGTTTAAACAAACACATCATCAATTGAAAAATCAATATAAAAATTAACCTTTGCTGTTTTTGTGGAACATAGACATTCTGGAGTTATGAGCAATGGTTGAAATACACAGTTCAGTCTAAACTATAGGGTCAAAATAGTCAACATCCTGATAAGGAGTGACCCAAGCAGTATCTGCCAAATGCTCAGGGACAACATCTGGTGGGTGAGAGCTGCGCGGACAGTCCTGCCTATGACACCTCGGATACAGGGAATGACGCAACATCCTATCAGGGCGAACACTGCTAGAGTCATGACTAGAGCAGACAGTAGTCAGGATAACTGACTTCCATTTACTGAGCATTGAATCAAATCAATTTATTTGTGCCAGACTTCTCTTTTAGTTCTTAGCTAAAGTTTAGACAATGCTAAAGTGAAAAAAACATCACTGTCAATGTTGTTATTATATGTTGTTGATAAACGTGCAACAGGAATCACCAAACATAACACAAACGCTTCCTTTCTCTACCAGTAACATGTCTGACGCCAGCCTATTTTGCCAGGCCATCTGGGAGCTAGCATGCAACTGTGCTCCCAGAGCCCTGAGAGCATCACGTGTGAGAGTAAAGTTGCTGCGTAAAGTAAACGTAATTTATCCAATCTACATTTTTGTTAATTGTGCACCACCAACACAGAGTTGACTCAAATCCGGCTACGATTTGATTTCTTGCTTTAATATATCAATATCAACTTTATTTATATAACACACTTAAAACAACCAACGTTGACCAAGGTGCTTCAAAGGTTAAAATACAACAACAAGACACACAGTAAAACTACAACAATAAAACATTATAATAGACAGTATACGATATATAGTAATATTAAAATTAAAAATTAAAATTGCCAGGAATGATAACAGACTTAACTGAAAGAAAATGCCAAAGAAAAGATATGTTTTTAACAGTGATTTAAAGCGTTCGAGAGTTGGGGCCAAATTAAACTCATTTGGGACCCCTCAGGACACCCAGATGGCATCTATATACACATTAGGATGAGTAGAGGAAAAGTCCGGGATGGAGCGTTTCTGCCTGTTTAGGCTGCAGGGTATCGTACAGCATGATGAGCACATCCAATGCCAAGACTACTTTTGCGCATGTATCTCTCCATTCTTCCGGCAGAGTTTGGTACAGTCTGTGCCGTCGTTTACTTTGCATTCAGTGGCGCAGTCCCGTGTGTGAGCACACACCAGAAAAATGCCCCACCGACTGAGAAGCTGTGTGAGTATGAATCAAATCTGACGTCTGTCACCACTGTGGTATTTTGAGGAGTGGATATGGCGGTGCTTGCGGGGGCAAAGAGTGGACATCTGGCAAGTGTCTAACAGGACCGTGTGGATTTTGTAGCTGTATGTGAGCATGCAGTCCCAGGTCCCGGCCGGGGTCTGGTGAGCGTCAGAGAGTGGGAAAGGTTTAAATTTGGAAACTACATGTGAGTGTTCTGCACAGGCTGTGTAAAGCAGAGGCAACTGCCGGTCATACATGCATAGCAACTAGAATTTACAATGGCGAACACAGAACTATTCAGCACTCGGTACCAGACGTTCCCCTTGGGTGGGAAGCTCAGTGGTGCTACTGCTCACTTTGATCTGTTGAGACTATGTGGTATCAGTATGGTTGAGTTGGATGCAGGTGGACGTTTGCAAGACATGTACAGGATAAGAAACACCATAATCACAGAAATACCAGGACTGTGAAAACGCCTTTGCTTCCAGTGCTCTCTCCTGTGTTCAGGTTGTGGAGAGCAGCTGTGGTCACTGAGGGTAATGCTCTTTTCACATGGGAGTACAGAGTCAAGAGAGCAGGAGACGTATCTCAACATTTCATCATCACAGGCTTTTGTGGAGGAGATAGAGTGCCTCACTAGACCGATTCCTGTCTGTTGTGGTCTGCCAAATAGGACTTCAAATTGGCTCAGAACCCATTTGTTTCTTACATGGGCATGTGAAAAAGCACACAAATTTAAGCTCACATTAAGCAAATTTCAAGAACTGCCCTTTTCACCTATGTAATATTGCAAAAATCAGGAACATCCTGTCTAAAAATGATGCATTTAAAATCCTTCTTCTCACCTACAAAGCTCTTCATGGTCAGGCACCATCTTATCTTAAAGGGCTCATACCCAGATAGCTCATATATGTCTTGCTGATGTCGGCCTGAGATCGTACAGCGCTGAAGTGACAGGTTGGGTTGTCAGGTAAGCGATCACTTGACTAACGTTAAATAACGATTATGTTAATTATGTGACATGAAATACAGCATAACGTTATTACAGCCCTGTACCGTTGTGCCATACCTTTTTGCACTTTTTATACACAGCGTCTATGTATTTACACAGCCAAGAAACCGGACAATTAACTAGCATAAGCTAGTTTAGCTAACGTTAGCGAGTCTCAGAATTAAAAAGCTATTTTAACCAGCAAAATTTCCCGTTTATTTAGTTATGGCTATGGCTGGATATAACCAAAAGTGTGTTTCCAGCATATGAACGGCACTTACAAATTGTTTTACGTCAACGTTACCTCACATTATATAGCTATCTATCTATCTGGCTAGCTAATGTTAGCTAACCCGGAAGCTAGCTACACCCATTTGTGGAAAAAACATTCACTAGGGACGCTTTGACTCCGCCGAAATCCCGGCCTCATAATCAGAAAAAATAAAATAAATAACCTAGCTACTAGCCGGTGTGCAGATAAGAGTATGTGGGACCACCATGGGACCTTATTCTGGAAAAATAAGTAACATGAGGTAGCAGAGACGCCACATAAATAATCCAGCCAAAGATGGTGATTCTCCCGCCTCTCCATATATCCAGCTGCAGCCCGCAGACCTGACGGAACCTGAACTTACAGTAATGCTTACCTAATGTTAACCATTTTATTCTTTAGGGGGCCAACTACAGAACATTAAATCCACCTCTGAGAAGTTTCGAGGCGAGATATAAACTGAAATAAACTGTTTAGATTTCGAATATTGGCAGTTTGACAAAAATTGACGGCGAATTCAAAGTGTTCAAACATTTTTGGAGTTGAGAAGCTCTGTAATTACCGATGGGTGTCAATAACGTTACCGGAGGCTGCACAGCAACACAATGGAGGTTACGACTTACGTGCGCAGCTGTAGGTTAACCGGTCGACATAATAGAGTGTATATAAAAAGGTTGACGTGTATACAACTTTAGGCACACACCCTGTGATTGTTAGGGTAAGAGTAATATGCCTCGGGGGGCTATCGGGAATAGTTAGCTAGCTATAGCTTACCGCCAGTTAGCTCCTCCAGGCCCAGTCACACAGACCACTACAACCAACACAGCAGACGTGTCCAGCAACAAATGAACGATACTGTTAATGTTTGTATCGCTGTTATTCTGTCATTAAATTCTCAGTAATGTTATAAAGTTTTAACCTAAATCAAGATACATCTGGCTTGTTATGTACAGAATATTATTGGTTTGTGAAACTTAAAATCACTTTGGAACAAATAAAATATACAACAGTAGTTTGAATTGAAACATTGCTTTATTATTATCATTAGGCTATTATAAATTAATATTTGCAGGAATTATAGTATTAATATTAATATTAATGATCTACAATGCATGCGTGGTAGATATAACGGTGGTGGAAAATGCTTTTTAAACCTTATGGGGTTTGTGTTGGGGCAGCCATCAAACCTTTTAAGCGTTTTTTCCCCCAATACATGCAGTTTTTATGTCCCGGTGACCAGTGAAAGTGCAGTTTTTGCCCTCTCCCCCCATTCATTCACAGAGGGGCCTGGTCTTGTTAGTTAGACCGAAACAGAGCCCTTTAGAGTCGTTGTTGGTTGTATTTGAGCATTCAGATTAAAAAAAATAAATAGTAAGCCTGTCTGTGCCCCCTGCTCTGTAGGAAAAGTAAAATAACTTCTGTTATGAGCAGACAATTTACAAATATAATTGCATTGAAAATTAATTCAAGCAGTCTTTTCAATTCTCTGTACCTGTTTCTTTGTGAAGTATGCCAAATACTTAAATACATTGGGCCATATGTTCTTGTTTGTCCCTCAAGCAGAGTCTGTCTTCACACCCACCCTCCATCCACAGTGTTTCAGTCAGCCCTTATCTGCAGACCTCCCTCCTGGCCAGAAAGGTATGTGTTACACATATGTACATTAGAGTAATATGGTATACCAGTATTTATTGCTTTTTGTTTTCTTATGTGTTTATTTTGTATTCTGATGTGTATTTTAATATAATTTCCTATGTTTTTCTTCCTTGTTTATTGTGTAATCATTTTATAATGTGTTTTATTTATTTTTTTTATATTATTGTAATTTGTTAAGTATGGCAAATACACCTTCTTACTGGACTTTGAAGCGAAAATCTAGGGCAAGGGTTAAGCAACAATTGGAGTCCATTTGTTCTGGTTAGTGGCAATGAGGTTCACAAAGAAGAATTTGTTGATGCTTGCAATGAAATTCCAGTTAATGTTGAGGAGGACTTCATGGATTGTAAATCATCTTTCGCTGAGTCTGAGGAGTTTAATGATTCCTTTGATTCTGACAAAAATAGCGTAGATAGTGAAGATGAGGTGAACCATTTGGAAAGTAATTTGACAAAGTGGGCATTAGAAGAAAATATAACTCACAGTGCATTAAGTACCATCATCCATCACTGCCAGTTGATGCAAGAACATTGCTGCAGACTGCACGGTCGGAGTCCGTGGTTGTCAAGGAAAAGGCTGGAGGGACCCTGAAGTCGATGAAGACTACTTTGGAGGCTAATAAGTGCAACTTGGCTAGTGGTGTCTGCCTAGTAGTGGTGCAGCGGATCATCGTTGATCCGTGATCCGTTCGGATCAATATCTTCGGTTCGGCACACACGTGATCTGCGGATTGATTTATGAAAAAAAGTTTGCCGCATGTCCAGTCCACACACAGCGTGGTCATGACGAGCGGAGGAACACCTCCGCGTCATTTAAATCCCCTGTATGGGAGCATTTTGGCTTCCCTGTCAAATATAATGATGAAGGAAAGAGGTTAGTGGATAAAACCGTGACGTTGTGTAGGCACTGTGGCACAAAAAAGCCACATGACAGTGGATATATTTGCATTAAAAAAAATTCTCTCTTATTTAATTTGTATTTATTTATTTGTATTTATTTATTAGTCTGTTTGTTTGTCTGTTTGTATTTTTGGTCTTTCAATATTTATATATCCACTATTTTAGTGTATGTATGCGCTTCTACTCCCACTATTACCCAGAGACAAAGTGGGGTTGGGCTCTCTTTTGTCCTTCTTTAAGTTCTTAATTAAAACCTGCATATCCCTACAAACCTCTGCATCAAACATTCCTCCCTCTGGCCACTTGGTTGTTGTGTTTCTTTAACTTTTGTACCAGCAGTGGGTGCTTGCAAAACTGTCCTCTGTGCTCGGACATGGAGCAGCCATCCTGACTCCTTGGTTGTCAAAATCCAGGCAGAAAATTCAATTTCCTTTCAATTTGGATAAATGTCCTTTTTGGAGGTGCAAATATCTCTTTAATTTTATGTTTACCGATTACTGATCAAAAACAAAACCAGAAGTCTAAACTTACACTGTTGGCTTCAAATGACTCTGCTATTGTTTAATTTACAGGCAGCAGCTTGTGGAGAGAACAAAACAGTCTCTCCCTTCTATTTTTTGTATTTCAATTAAACAACTAATCCAAGAAATGTGTAAGAAATGAAAATTAAACCACGGAGGCTGTAACTTATTTCACCAATGTCTTGTAAATGCTTCAGTCGAGCCCTGGCCCTTGTGGGCCTTTATTCACTTTGTGTCAGCCAGACAACTTTAGACAGGAAAACACTGAATGAAGATTAAGATCAAAACACTTACCCAATATTACCTGCAATGGGCTCTGCCTGGGCTTACAGTGAAGTCAGGACAGAGCCTTTTGTATTGTAAAGTTTTTTAACTGCATGGTAGCTGCCACCTATTTCCAGGAAAAACCTAAAAAAAAACATACACAGAATAAATCAGTAATATCTCTTCAACCATTAGGCCTAGATGCATAATTCTGGTATCTCTTGAAAGGTCAGAAGCTAAGGAATATAAATCCATTACATTAACATATTTATTTTACCATCACAGACTAGATGGAGACCACATAATAACTTCAGTTTCTCCTTTTGCTCTTTATTTTATTGTGATCAGTGTTGGGAGCGTTACTTTAAAAAAGTAATTAGTTACTCACTACTTGTTCCAAAAAGTAACTGTAGTAGTAGTTAGTAACTGAATTACTCTATAACAAAAGTAACTCGTTACCAGGGAAAGTAACTATTTACGTTACTGTTAAAAAAAAAATCTCTGCTGCTTCATCGAATCTCTGTTTAGCTGCTGTGTGTGTGTGTGTGGGGGGGCGTGCTGGCATGTGTGTAAAAACACTGGCTCTGATTCGCTACTGTCCTGGAAACCTCGAATTTCCAGGACACTACCATGAAACATGACTCTGTCTTAGCCAACGTAATCGCTGGTTGAAAGGCACCAGAGCTCCCTCTTGTCCCTCGTCTCTCGGCCGGCAGAGTTTAGCAGGCACAGGGAACAGGTGAGGGCCACGTTGCGCTCAGAGAACCTGATATGGAGAGCGCAGCGTACCGGTCCACTTCAAGCACTGCTTACCTCGTTATTAACCCCACCTCCTGACTAGCTTGTGAGCCACGGGTGCGTTCAGATTACACAGTTTATTACATAGGTAACGCACCGCATCTCCTGACCAGCCAGGAAAGGGTGGCTGGGTGACTGTCCGAAGGAGGAATAGTAGTAAGCATTCAAAGCTCACGGGGCACCATCAATCTGTTCACGTCTCTAACAGATTTTCCTCACTCAGCGACACACCCGCTGAGAAACCACCTCTGATCATTGGCAGCTCCATTTTGAGAAACGTGAAGTTAGCGAAACCAGCGACCATAGTTAAGTGCATCCCTGGGGCCAGAGCGGGCGACATCGAGTCTTATTTGAAACTGCTGGCTAAGGATAAACGTAAATACAGTAAGATTGTTATTCACATCGGCGGTAATGACTCCCAGTTACGCCAATCGGAGGTCACAAACATTAATGTTGAGTCGGTGTGTTCATACGCAAAAACAATGTCAGACACCGTAGTTTTCTCTGGACCCCTGCCCAATCTGACCAGTGATGACATGTATAGCCGCATGTCGTCATTCCGCCGCTGGTTATCGAGGTGGTGTCCAGCAAACGATGTGGACCATAAATTTTTTGCCATCAGATGTTGTCCATGATTCAGCAAGTGCTATGGGTCCTAGTATTAGATATCAGTGAAGGTATAGCATTTCTGTCTGAGGCCAAAGGGTTACTGAGATAGTTTCAACTACAGAACTTATGGCAGGAGCTAATGCTCATCAACTGTTATAATTTTATGATGGAAGTCTGCGGCTAACTAACAGTCACTTTCATTCTCAAGTAATCTGTTGATTTTTGTTTCTATTAAATAGTGACTTGTATATCACTAAGATTTCTTGTTTTACTTGGCTTTTCTTTTTCCTTGCAATTTAATCTCTTATTACTTTTCTTTCTTTTGAATTTAAAAAGCATGGACAGTCAACACTACTGTTACACTCCGTTACAAAGACTGTTTCTAGTTGTCCTACACAGAATTTCAACAAAGAAAGTGATAGTGACACATTTCAAATTTTATTTAAAATACACATTTTAAATTTGGGCAGCACGGTGGTGCAGTGGGTTCAAACCCTGGTTGCCCCGGCGTTTCTGTGTGGAGTTTGCATGTTCTCCCAGTGTCCGAGTGGGTTCTCTCCGGGTGCTCTGGCTTCCTCCCACCATCCACAGACATGCAAGCTAGGTTAATTGGTGTTTCCCACCTTTCGCCCAATGTCAGCTGGGATAGGCTCCAGCCCCACCACGACCCTTCAGATATTTGAAATATCTGAGATAAAAAGACAGGACAGAAACGTAAAACAAAGTAGATAATTGCCAAACTAACAATCGATCTAATAATAGTCAATTAGTTTCTAGTAACATTACAGCAACCACACACCTATAACATAGGTGTTATTTTTAAATTAATGCAGAAGTATTAAACTAAATTACATTTATCTGACTCTTTTATCCAAAGCAACTTACAATTGCTATATATGTCAGAGGTCGCACGCCTCTGGAGCAACTAGGGGTTAAGTGTCTTGCTCAGGGACACGATGGTGGATGGGTCACACTGGGGGATTGACTCTAACACCAAAGTCATGTGCCTTATCCATTGCACCATCACCACCCCAATACTTAATTAAAGTATTAAAAAGAATAGCAACAGTGTGGCTTAGTTAAAAAGCTCAAGAAGTGGGTATCCCATAACACTCACATGACACCCTTCAAATCATCAGTAATGGAAGAGTGGGAGATGGCCAATGCGTTCATTTCTGCAAAGGATAAAAGAATGGGTGATTACTCAACTGATAATGGCAATCACAAATTACATAAAATCCACAGAGATTAGTAATTTTAAAGGGGATTAGGGTTGGAAGATTTGACCTAAAATCAAAATCCCGATTAAGTGAACATTTTACCACGATTACAACTAATGAAAGGTTATTTGGGGGGTTTTCTCTCCTAGTTCACTGACCCGGCTTGTACCGCAACATGCTCAACTATTGTAGGTGGAATGTTTTTCGGGAGTGAGTTGAGTGAGTTCGGAATTTGGGTTTCAATTAGACGTCCAGCCCTAGAGGGGACACATCATGAAAAACTCCTCTTTCCAATGCTTGTGCAAATACATTTGGGTATCAAACTGTGAAATAAGAAAACCCAGCCAGATTGCCTAGATCACAACACAGTGCTTGTTAGCACTCAGTTACATATGTGCTCTGACAATTCATTGATTAAATCGATTACTAAATTGCATCAATGCTTCATTTAATCCATATAACTATAAATGAACGTATGGGAAACACTGCGCTGGAGGAGCTCAGAGTAAACGGCTTTTATTAAATTAGCTTTTTTAATTTAGTTTTTGTGATTACAGCGTTGATTTATCTTCACTGGAGCTTCTTGGCAGCGAGTGTTTGTGAATTTCCGGTTCCACTGTTGTTAGCATTAGTTGGCACCCAGAGTTCTGCTGGAATATTACTTCATATTTATATAAAAACCGTACAAAACTGGACTACATGGCGAGTTCAGATTATAGTTGTCTGTAACTTTATTCCAGCTGTTGTTGTACTTTGCTGTGAACAAGTTAGCATTGCATAGCTCTGATTGATCCAAACTCCATTCAGAAAACAAACCTTTTAGAAGTTGTTGTCCTGCTGCTTTGCTGACAGACCTGACAAAGCATGAATTCATATGTTTAACAAATTGTCATCAGTTTGATCCATTTATTGCAATTAAATCACTGCAAAGTTTACTTTAGGTTCATACAGCTGCATTGTTGCACAGCTGTATGATAAAACCCCCGCAAGGAAAGCGTTGCAAGGATAAAATTTGTTATACAGGGTCAGTATCAGCTTAAGTGAAAGCTCACAGAGAGGGACTGAGCAAAACTCTGTAAAGGTGAAAGCTAGGGACACACTGTAATGAAAATTCATTACACATATTATTTACGTTAAAGTCAGATGAAAATTTTAACTTCTTTAGATCGCTTTGATTTTTTAACACTTCACTTACCTATCATAAGGTTATGCTTAACTATAGCTAGGATTGGAAAATCAAATCAAAGCCGGAAAAAAATACTTCAGTTAACTTACCCTATTAATGCCTCTCAGCCAGGGGTGAAGAAAAGATTGAACCTAAAAAGGAGACAGGTAATGTCAGTTGGTGCTGATGGAAACTAATGTTACAACATCATTAACATTAAACAACATTGTTTTATGCTAGGTAAACACAAAGTTGTTTATTAATGCTAGCTAGCTTAGCTATCTGTCCCATTCAGTTAATTAAGCTAATGTTAATTCAGCTAAAAAAGCTAACGTTAACCAATGCCTCTTGAACGGTTTTAGCCAGCGCCCTTTAAAGAGAGAGTTGCGTCAGTGGGGGTCCAAAATGCTACATCGTCACGTGGTTCATGGAGACCGCAGATAGTTCCCGGAAGTCCTAGGCGGGCAATTCAAAATGAGCAAGAGAAACAACAAACAACGATTTTAAGCGATTTCTGTTAATTTAAACAACAAATGCGTTGATTTACAATATGTGTACAGCACAATGACATGTAACTGTAGTTACATCACTATTTTTTTAAAAGGACATATAGTTTTTACAATAACAGCTACAATCACCTACCTTGTGGACATTTTTGGCAAACATGTTTAAAATTTAGATGAGATTTACCTTTCTAACATACCTTTTAATAATTCCATGGTACCAGGGTATTGAGCTTACTGACTAATGTAATCTTTATGACTTCAGATAGAACAGACAGTTGACTATCAATGATTGTCACGTATTAATTTAATAAATCTCCAATAAACCTAGAAAACAGCATGTTAAGTGGTTTGTGTCTGTGAACTGTGTCAGAAAAATGAGTATGAACGTTTGGTTTCCCAGCTGACATGGGGAGGAGGAAAAAATGTTTGAATCAGGTCAGGAGCGACCTTACAATCACTAAAGAGACTAACAATAAAATATGTGAGGTACTTTTTCCATAAAGAAATAACACATCACTGGCTTTATATTTTGTTTTATTAAAACATCACGGCAGATCATCTTCAGGCTCCACTGAACCCCTGTGATTCTTGTACTGAGAGAGGGAGAACAAGAGAAAAAGGGTTAGACAAAGCTACACATCTGTAAAGATTCATCCAGGTCATGTTTATCCAAGAAAAGTAGAATTGGGAGCATCTGGACATTTCAGAAGAAGTCCAGTTGCTCTCAATTCAACCTTTCTTGTAAATGGCTACAGGTTTGATTGAGAAAGTTATGGATTGTTAAATTTTGGAACTTCATTAACAGCTTTTGCAGCTGATGTTGGCATCAGTTACTGTATAAGTTGTTAGTTTTGTTTTTTCAGTTCTCACATACAGGAACTTTGATAATGATATGAATGATATGAATTTGTACAAAGTAATTATGTAATTAGAGTAAACACAACCAGTAAGAATTGAGTGTTCACCAATATGGTGCATTCAGCCACTATGTATTAATGTGGGTAAATAAACCTGAATTGTTGTGTGGAAAATAAGCTCATAAGCTAAGACAGGATGTAGACACTGAGAGAAGGGAAAGAAAGTATAAGAAGTACATATATCTTATAAATGGTATAATAGTGTTGTTTTCTATCTCACCATGGTCCACTCAGTACTCTTTAGCATCAATGCTCCTCCACCTCACAGAGTCTACTGCACTAATATAATTAATGTTTACTATGAAGATTGTTTTTATAGTAAATCTCCCCCCCAAAATAAATAAATAACATCTTGAAATCCTTTATTCATACATGCATCACTAATATATTTAAATTAAATTAAATACCAGCCCCTAAAAATACGTATTTTAAAATAAATTAATAGGCTGCCCCTGTTTATATTGTCTGCTGCTAACTTTATCCATTGCCAGTATGTTAATTTGTTAACCATAAATGTCCCTAAATCTTCTAATTTAGTGGGGGAAATCCACTAATATGTTTCACTGCACATGTTAACTTAATTCAGTTTTGCTAATAATATATAAACTCATTTTTTACACGTCTTACCTTTCAAACGTGCATATCAGATAGCATTTTCTATTGCTGCTCTGCTAGCATATCATGCTAACTTCCGGGAACTATTCAGACGCTCCATGATCCGCCATTGCAGTGAAAAACTGGTCCATTGGAGTGAACGGAGATGACGCGACTCTCTATTTAAAGGGCTCTGGTTTTAGCCATCTTAAGAAGATAAAACCCGGTCAAAACATTCCGAAATGATGTTAACAAGCATTAGACCGCTATAAAAAACAATCACACTAAACTGTTTGACTGTACCATCGTTCAACTTACCGTTATAAACGCTCTCCACAAAGCTTGCAGTCCGAACTGATCCAAAGAAAGAAACAGTTCGAGCGCTTGTTCCGACGGTCCCGGGCCAGAACAACTACGATTCCGCCGACTGACTTCTGGTCTGGTATGAACCGCTTCGAAAGAAAAAAAAGAAACAATTCGCGAGCTCATTTCGGCGAGTCCGGGCCAGAACTATTATGATTCCGCCGACTGATGGATGCTCACGCCCACTCCTGAGTGTACACAGACTACATGCGGGCCGTATCTGGAAGGGAGCAGTAAAACGGGTGTGACTGTTACGCGGATCTGCCGGTTTGGAGGCGGATCCGGCCCAGAGTCAGCTGCTATCTGACTCTGGTGTTGTCGGAGAATTACTAAGCTTGTCTATTAAACACGAGAGGTGTCACTCTGTTCTACTTTAGTTAGCCAACTTTTGAATTGAACCTCAAATAAAAAAGTATTTTTAGTTTGCTTACGGGGATACAGAAAGATGGACTCCTAGGAGATTTGAACTGAGATCAGGACTCATTAATTGGTGGTTGAACTGTGGATTTTGTATTGAGCGCTTACTGTATAATACACTGTGGTGAAAATGTAGGCGACTTGATGATATTATATCATACAATTTAATGCCATGACTTGACTCAACTTGTCTTTCTCATATTATTATAATTTGATATATATAATTGATCATAATAATAATTCTACCTAATTCATCATAACACAAGCCTGACCCACAAGAAGGACCAGTGTAAGTTTAATCTATCTAATATCATACACTGATTTATTGCTTGTCCGTTTTGAATATTACAGAAGGTAAAGAGCTTAAAAATGAATCGCAAATTAAATTGTAATCGCAATATTGGTTAAAAAAAAATCGCAATTAGATTATTTTCCATAATCGTTCAGCCCTACTTTAGACAAAAGAAACTCAGACACTTTAGTGTTTAACACGGTCACAACATATGCTACACATAATAACAAATCCCCCAGCTGTTTGGTTTGTACAAAATCTCTGCAGAGACGGCTCGGGTTCACAGTCAACCGAACACTACACAACTTCCGCTTATCAAAAATGACCGTTTTGACAATGTTTTGTCAGCAATAATCACGCAGCAAGTAATTAAATCTCAATTGCGTTTAACTTCCGATTAAAATGTCTTCACAGTTTAGCGGTCGCGCTACTACAATAACCATGGTAGAGACGCACAAACCTTTTGGCTGCATTCCCGGGCTTTGTCTTCTTTACTCTAAACAGCTCAATTCCACTGAATCAACCAGTCACATCAACTGTCTTTCCCTTCTTTACTTTTGCAGAGGTTTAGATGCAAGCAATGTTTTCAGATTCTCGAAAGAACGCCTTTTGCCAGCAAGCCAAAACCCTAATATATAACTTATAGGTCCTATATTTTAGATTCTAGGTTTCCTGTAATTATAGCAGTGCAATCAGAGATTATTTTCTTGCTTGCTCATAGATCTCTACCAGTTTAGCAACTTTAAAGAGGTGGTATTATGCTTTTTGGCTTTTCCCCTCTCCTTTACTGAGTTATACATCTTTTTTGTGAATGTAAAAGGTTTGCAAAGTGAAAAAGCCCAAAGTCCAGCCCAAAGGGAGTTCCCATCTCCCACAGAAAGCTGTGCTCAGAACCGCTTGAAAACAGCTCGTTTGTAGTCCAGCCTTTCACTTCCTTTACTTGTGACATCACAATGGAAACGCGTCATAAAGCTTGCCAAGCGGCTGGCGGGGTCAGGCACGCCCTCAAACCAAGCTAGTCTGAGTGGAGGCCCTTTGGCTCGACTATGACGATGACACATGGAACAATAAACACAACTCATCATTCAAAAAAAAGATCGCTTGAGTGAATTTACTTTACGCGGTTAAAAACAGCTTCTTTCATATAACTCTGTGAAAGCGTAACGGATCCACCTGATTTTTCCCTGTTCTGTTAATTACTGTGGACTGTATGTGCTGATGTAGTTTGGCATTTCAGACTTGTATGGGCTCTGAGAAAATTGCTGTGTTTCATTCGTCCCGCGTTTCATTCGTCCCGGCTCTCCCCTAACGTTCCGAACACTGCTGATTCCATAGACTGATTGTGATATCACTATTTGCCTTCTTAATTGTTTTTTGTTGTTGTTTGTCATTGGTACCAACCACAATTTTTTATTTATATTCAAATAGAATAAGCCAGCATTATTTTACATTTAATTCTTGGTCTCTTGAGTCTCATTTTAAACTACTCACTTTGCCCCAGCAGCCATTCCAACCAAATCAACTAACCTATCCGATTAGGTCACCACCCATAATCCTTTGTGGGTGTTACAGTGTTGGGCATGAAGGTGCTTATAGGACACTGTTAATTGATGCTCATGTTTTGGTGAACGTGAACTGAATGTATACATTTAAAACTCAAATAAACCAAAGCCAAACTTTGAAAACATGGATGTAGGCCTATAATTCATGAAGGAAAGGTGGAAAATGAAGGTTCAGAAAGTTATTAGGCAATCTATAGAGCATTTCTTTGACCCACACAAACAAGAGAAGGATGTGGTGATTGTTTGTTGGAGCTGGACAAAGAGATCGGATCTCAGTGTAGACACTTGAGTCCTATATTAATATCTGATAATCAGTGTTGGAGCCAATTTCTTGTGTTTGGTTATTTTATAATTTAGATGATTTATTTTGAGAATAGGAATTTGGATTTATTAATTGTTTATGTATTTAGCTGTTCTGAGAGAGGACAAGCACAGTCTTTGACCTCATGTTTAGTTTGACAGTATTTTTCTTGTTTGTTTTGTTTTAAATAAATGATCAAAAGAGGAAACAAGTGACTAAAGCCTTATTTTTGATCATTTACAAATGTGAGTCAGATATAGATCCTTCTAACCTGGCACAGTGGTTTTAAGTTGAAAATGGACAATACAATCAAAGTTTAAATCATATATCTATAGAATGTAGGCAAGAGACACATTATAAGGTGTATAGGGGCAACATAATTTCACCTTGCTCATCTGAATTCAAGTGTTGACCTGCTTAAACCAATGACTTTTTCAAATCAGTCTGAAGATGATGCAGTTTTATGAACATCCTCCAAAGAGTTTTCTGAAGTACACTGGACTGAAAAGCTAAAACCAGGGGATAATTTCAGTGTAACAGAGGTCACAAGCAGTGACCTAAAACTGATCCATCCTTCAAAAGCCACCTTTAGTAGACACGAGTTAGAGATACATGAGACTAATGCAGACCTCAAGGACCTTGAAATGCACTGCCACATCCTCAGAAAAAGCACTTAATTCTGTGATTTTTATTTATAAAAGGCAATCAATACATTTAATGTAAGTAATGTTTGCACAAGAAACATTAGGAGCAAAGTCCAAGTACAGAGCATGTGCTGCTTGTGAGTCTTAACACAGGCAGTTAAAAAAAAACATGGTAAGCGTCATCCTCTGAAGCATGAGGTATACAAACAACACCATATACATTGCAATATAGGTTTGCATGCCTTTTTTGATCTATGTCTTGGTGCTTTGACATTTTGTAGTTCTTAGAAGCATTTTTAAAGCACATGTAGTCCTTGCTTCAGCTGCATTCTCACTAACCTAGAGCTTTACCTAGAAATGTGAACACTAGGATCAGACAGACAGTGCATACACATATAGTGAGTACTAAAGTACTGATGAGGCTTGGAAATATATGTGAAAATGACAATGTGAGCATCATATCACTGTAATACAATCAGTGGCACAGGTTACATTTTTTTATGCATGTGGTATCATTTCCAGCAATGGTACATGGTGAACATGAAAATGTATTGTACTTTGTGGGAATCGTATGGTACGCTCAGGCAGCCACCACCATGGCTGAAAGCTGCAACCGATGCAGAAGTGCCTTATGATGCAATAACACTACACTGCATAGACTTCCATTCAAAAAGTTCCATCCTTTCTGCAAGAATACATTTTTTCACATAAAGTTTAGTTTGAAGAGCTAATTTTTCTTCTTATATGTGTCACCAGGGTTAGCTTTAGAATCCACTAAAGAGGTAATAAGGTGTTTTGGAGCATGTTTTCTTGATCCGACAGCCTATCAAGCATGTCAGCTTGTCTCAACGAAGGTCTGTCCAGGCTCCTTATGTTTTATACAAACTTGGATTTTCCAGGTTGTGGATGAGGGGTAAACCCAAAAACAAGCTCAAAAATTTCTATTCAGGAACTTACATGTGATTCATACTTCCATGTTTTTCAACAGTTTGTTGATATGCTTAAATCAAGTACAAGACACAAGCACAAGACACAATACAGTCACAGTAACAGCAGTGCGCTTGATAATCTCAAACCCATCCATCACATAATTGGTGGGTCCATGTATAGTATGGAACAGTATGTACTCTTGCATTATGGCTTATCTTCTAATTTTAATAGAGCACAGGTGCAGTCATTGTCCCCTCATCCTTTCACAGTATGACTGCAGCACTTGTTAGACAATGTCAACAACAAACATTAGGACAAACAGCCCTGAGATAGTGTTCAAAGAGGTCATGGTTTAGGTAGCATTTTTGGACACTGTACTGACACAACCTTGGGGACCAAGCAAAGACACCATGGGGCATGGTCTGAATCATTTTCATTCACATTTAAATGTACATTTTGTTTCAATAAGCAACATGAAAAACACCATAAGAAACACATAGGTGTTACAAACATCTCTCACGTTACTATTATATTCTTTTACAGCAGTATTTTTTCTGTGATTTTTTTGTTTATTTTTGAGTAATACTTATATTCTGACTTTAGCCACACATTGAGTCACAGCACCAAGTCCTTGTGCACATGTCAGAGATAATGTAAAACATTTCCAATTATCTTATTTCCTAGGGATTATTAGGGGGAAAGATTTTATGTCACATCAAGCAGTGTTATCTCTATATTTCATTCCAATTCAATATGCTAACACTTTTGAAAAATATTTAGAATGGCTGCATTTCTCAAATTTCTTTCCAAAATGGATGTGAACATGGACAATGGACAAAATGGTAGTTATCTGCAATGTCTGCAGAGTTGGAAGTGTTCACACATGTATGTTAAATTAACAACAGCTTCACACTGGTAGGTTTATTCTTTTAAATACATGTGAATCAGTGATTCAAACAGACACTTGTGTATTGAGGAGATCTGCTATATGTGCAGAGGAGGAGAAGCAGAATGTATTCCTTCAACAATTCAATGGAGTTGGAGAAACAAGTAGTCAGGGGACAAATTGCTTTCCCCCTGTACTTCATTGATATTAAGCATCTGGATCTCAGTAATTACTTTAGTTCAATAAGTACAATGTTATCTTTGCTAAGAGAAATAATGTCCAAAGCTGCAAAAATAAGACTCAAGTTATCCTATGAGCTGATAACTTGTCATATGACATACATGACCATCATGTGGCATAGAACAACTGAAGAAACCATACCAGGGTTTGCATTCATACAACACAATATGTGTCAATCAGATCCATAGGGCACAGTGAATATGTGAAAATTATTAAAAAGTGTCCCTGCTTAAGCACACGCAGGAATAAGGGAGATCTAAGGCACTAATGGTGGCATTAAAAACCTCCTTTTGTAGAAGAACACATTGTCTATGTCATCTGAATATGCAGATCCTTTGTTTTCTCACTCTCATTCTCTTTGGTCTGCTCCGGAATAAAGCCATTTTGAGGCTTGCAAGCTTCCACAAACAGTGGAAACTCAGACAAGCTAGTGTTGCACTCCTTCTCTTCATTGTCATCCTCTCCTTCGTCCTTCTTTTTCCCTTCATCTGCAGTGGGTGTGTTGCAGTCAAAAGTAGGCATACTGCAGCCGTAGGCCTCGCTGTGTGGACGCCGAGACTCACCTGGTATGTTTTTCTTCAGGTCCCGATTCCTGTTGCGCTTGGCCAGCTTAGTGACAGAGCCCAAGCGGTTGAAAATGTTGTCCTCAGATGTGGTCTGGTGGTTGGAGCGCCGGTCGCACTGCTCTGCACCCCGCAGCCGAAGGTTGTTCAGCTTTGTATCAATGCTCTCCTGGGAGGAGGTATTATAACTGTTGGTGTCCAGGCTGTTGAACATGGCGCGACGCTCTGGGGAAAGCATGTCCAGGGACACGGCCCGCTGGTCAAGGCCCAGTTGCCGTCTCTCCATGCTCCGGATAGTGGCGGCTCGCTGCAACTTGTCATGGACCTCAACACTCATACGCCGACGAGTTTCCCGGAACTCTGCTCGCACATTTGCTTTCCACTCTGCTGCATGAGCCTTGATCTCTCCGACCTTGGTCAAAGACAGTTATTAAAAATCAGTACATCAGTTGTGAGTAATGCCGTAGCATAATGAACTAATCCTTGTTAAGATAAAGAGGTCTAATTAATCCATGAAATTTTATCTACCTTGAAAATCAATATAAATTTCATCACCAGTGACAAAACTTCTCACCCCAATTGGGTCTGTCACACATTATATCAGTGGTTGCCATTTTGAAGGGACCATGAGATGATTAACAAGAAAGGAAAGACACTATATTTCTGAGCATGTCTGACCATGAAACATGCAAAGACCCTATTGAAACTGAAAGAATCCTTTTTTTCTGCCCCTCCTTTGTTCTGCAAAGTAATCACATTTTTGGCGGTCTTAACATGCTCAGAAACTCACCAAACTTTGCCCAAAATTGCAATTCTATCCCATTTTCACCAATTACAAGGTGAGTACTTTAATAAACTCCTAGAGAATTAGTCCAACCGACTTCAGAATTTCGCTGTTTAGTCACTGAAGATTAAAAACTGTACAAACTGGTTTTCGTGGAGTTTTTGTGGAATGGTATCATTCACCATGAAGTTGTTCTAATTTCAGTGTTTACATGTTTGATAAGCCCTGATGTGTTCATCTAGCCAATATTCAGTCGTAGTCATAGCTTCACAGTTGCTGGAAATCTCATTGAAACTGCACACACGTCGGAAGTTGTAAACACTTATGTCTCCTATGGGTTTCACACATGGGTGTGGCAAAATGGCTCCTCCATAGCACCCCACTTCAAAGTTTCATTCAGCGTCCAAAGTGTGTGAATATTCAGAGCCACATTGATTGACCTCAGGAAACTGTTGTACTGCCACAGCATGCCCCATTTTCGTGAAGGTGTGAGGGCCATTTAGCGCTATGTGGGTAGCGTTTGTATTAGTTTGAATTAATTACGTTAGTTTGAAAAAAAAAGTATTTTGTAAAAATGAATTATTCTAATAATTTACTATGCAAAATATCTATTTGGTCACAGAGACAAAAGCTGCTTTCTTCTTAGCTGCTTTTAATCATTAAATGCAGGGTAGGTAAGTTTGAAAAATTAGCCAGAAACTACTGAATTTTGAAAGTATCCAACAGCGAAACTCCCACCCCCTCACTTCTGAGGGGGTGGGAGTCAAAGCCACGCCACCAAAACATGTGAACGTGCGTTGCCAGAGCACAAGCAGAGTGTGACAAGCAGACAGGAGCGCAGTGCAGCGGCTAAAATCATGTCTGAATCAAAGTTGAGAAAACACCTAATTTTATCATTATGACAATAAACGACTAACTCAGCTGTTAGTGCTCACTATCAAGCTAGCATGTGAATATTGGGTAGATTTAAAAAGACTGACTTTGATTCAGTAACTAGCTGGGTTGCTAACTGTTAGCTGTGGTAGCAGCTGTTGCAACATTCGACAAAGCTAAAAACAGGTTGATACATATTTTCACATTACCGTCAGTTACACCACACAAATGTGAATTTAGTGCTAGATAACACATTGTTTTGCATGTTGGAGCTTCCACAGTGACAGCATCTTTTGTCTCTGATGAGGACTGCCCCCCAGAGTCAAGCACAGACCCGGAACAGGATTGGGGTCGAGGCGAATCAGAGGAAGGTGGGCAACCAGAGTCTGAGAAAGAATAGGTGGGATGGGGAAAACGAAGTGCAAGCTAAAGAGCACATATTTCCAGACAAGAGGTTCACGCTCCAACGACAGCGACAGGTCCACCGATCAAAAGAAGCTTTTCCTAAAAATTAATCCAACTTGTGAATCCTGTCATATGAAGTCCATCACTCTCTGTCTGCTAACTTCTCTCATCCTGCACCATGTTGTCGTAATGTGACTTTAATATAAAATCACATAAGCCGTCTGTCGGAGCTAGATCAAATGAATGACGTGTATTTACATGTATGTATTTGACATTATTTGATCATTTTTTATTTTTAAGTATTATGCTGTTTGAAATAAATAAACTGTTTCATAGTAGTTTCTGCTTTGTGCAAAAGGAATTAAAGGCCTATCCCATATGGACGCCTGTCCCAAATATAGGCAGGATCAATTCAGTGATTTTAGCAAATAAAAGCATGGTCTATTATTCAAAGCTTTACATTATTAGTATATTATCTCCCAGTGCAACTGTCTCAAAGTTTCTCTGATGGTTGAGTCAAGTTTCCCCCAAAGTCCTTTGGGTGTCAAAAATAAAGTCCTATATAAATTGAATCAATGAACATTGTTATTAGTTTTTACCAGTGTTGGGCAAGCTACTTGGAAAATGTAGTGAGCTAAGCTACTAGCTACTCTACATTAAATGAAGCTTCACTACACAGAAGCTACCCCCAAGTGAAATGTAGCAAGCTAAGCTACAGCAACGTGGCAAAAGTAGCTTAGTTACATCTAAGCTACTTTTAATTTTTTAATAGTTTATAGTTAGGTAATTTATATGTAAATATTTATATACACACACAACATAGGCCTAGTTTATATTGAACCAACTTCATTCCACAGTAGCAATAGAAGAAAAACTAAAAACCTGCTCCAATGTGTGTGTGCAAGAGAGCTAAATCAGACACAGAAACTCTCCTACTTACTGCCATATCATTGCTGCTAAATGTACTTCCTCATGGAACAAACGGAGAACCACTGTTGTTCGTATAAAGCAACTTAATTATCATATTATTAATTAATTAAATTAATTAATTATTATTAATTATGAATAATTCTATATTCTATAAACAACCTAAACATTCATGGCAGAGAGAGCGAGAGAGAGAGAGAGAGAGAGAGAGACACTCAGTCGCACGTGTCTTTATTCCCCGGCAGCAAAGTCGTAAACATCAACCCAAGGATCGGTATGTGAAGTCACCATCACACGGAAGCGCTTCTGCTGGCTGCACATACAGGTCCGTGTGTGGCGGTGGTGTCACTTACTGATGCATCAGAAATGCTTGGGAAAATGTAGCGTGTGTGGAAGCTACCGCGCTACTCGGCCAATAAAAGAGCTTCGTTACTGAAAAGCTATTTGATTCAGAAAATAGCGACGCTACCACCAAGCTACTGAGAAATGTAGTTAAACTAGTAACGGCGCTACTTGTAGCGACGCTACTGCCCAACACTGGTTTTTACTTATTGCTTACTAATTATACCACCACTAACTACAGCTCTGCTTCTGCCATTGTACTCGAAAGTTGTGTTAGAGATAGTGGTGGGCATAGATTAATTTTTTTAATCTAGATTAATCTCACTGTAATTTTGAAATTAATCTAGATGAATCTAGATTAACACTTCTGTGTACTTGTGACTCATATAAATGTTCATACACAAAGTGCTGTCCAACAGCTGTCTCTGGACATGTTGCTACAGTTAGTGTGAGTAAATACCGCACAATGCGTTTTTTAATTAACCGGCGTATCAACAGCTAACCTGGCTAGTTGTAAACAAACAGCTGGCCGAGCGAGGTTGTAACTGGAACGCTGTCAACTCGGGTGTGACGTCATTCCCAGCTCCGACCTCCGAGGTAAATGGAACGCAGCAGACTAGCCAAAAACTTGAGCGAAGTGGCGAGCAGTAGCCAAGATGGCGGCGGAGTAAGTTGCACCTACGAAACTGTCCTCCAACTTTTCGAAAAACTGCATAAACTTCTTTAATTGTGGCATTGCAGTAATGTCACATAACTCTTCAAACAAACGCAAAATTGAAGGTCGCCCACCCGTTACGCCTACGAAAGCGCCCATAACAAAAAAAGGGAAAATGGAACAAGAAACGGCTGACAACATTGTGGCTACGCTCAAGCTAGCTATCCAGGAACAAGGCTCTTCCATTGGAAAATCTATTGAGGAGCTCAAATCGTCCATCAACTTTCTTTCCGCTGACATACAGGATATAAAAGGTACAATGCAACACACAGTTGAAAGAGTGAGCAAAGCCGAAGAAAAGATTCAGTCCCTAGAAAACAAAGTGCTTGAATTAGTGTGATACAAAAGGAGATGGAACCTACACCTTCGTGGTCTGCCTGAGAAAGAGGGAGAGGAGGTGAGAAGGAAGGTTATCGAAATATGCCAAAAGGTAGCTCCCGGCCATGATGAAAAGTTTTGTGAAGTGATTGATTCAGTTCACAGGCTTGGCAGAAAACAAACAGCCAAAGCACAATCCTGCGATGTCATCCTTCAGTTCTCAATGAGACATTTTCGAGACATAATCTGGAAGATGTCCAAACACTCTGAATATCTCAAGCGGGAAAATCTCCGATTCAAGGAGGATCTTACACCTGAAGACTGCGAAAAATGGAGCCGTCTGTGGCCAGTAATCCAACAAGCCCGTCAGGAGAAGAAAATACTTTGTTGGTGGAAGGGCCTTCGTGGACAACAAGGAGATACACTGACTGATGTGATGCCCATAGTCAAGTTTAATAAGGAGGATAAGTTCTGTTGTTTTTTTTCTTCACATAACCAGTTTCAGGTTACTGTGACAATTGTTCTGAGTTAACATTTCTGTTATCAAACTTTTTCCTGTTAATGCTCGAGGCTTGAAAGACAATACTAAACAAAAGACATTATTTCTTTATGCAAAAAAACTTTAATGCAGACTTCTGTCTGATCCAGGAAACTCATTCTGTTGATAAAGACTATAACTTTTGAAAAGCACAGTGGGGAGAGGATCTATGGATGTCGCATGGACACCACCGCTCTGCAGGAACACTAACCCTTAAACACAGATTCAGTGGGAAGATCATCCTCACTCAAGTTGACCCACAGGGACACTACATTCTTATGGTTCTGTCATATAATAATCAGATATTACTAATGGGAAATGTTTATGGTTATAATAATGGGAAAACAAGGAACTATTAGAAACCTTAAACACCAAAATAGATGCCCTCTTAGAAAGATTCTCTGATATGAAGATTATTCTGGGTTGCGATTTCAATTCTAGTGTAAATGATGATGTTGACAGATGGCCGAGTATACGTAAACGAAACCTTTATATGACTGATTTTATGAATGAGAGAGGCTTAATTGATATTTGGAGAACAAACAATCCCAACTCCAAAGAATTTACATGGACAAACAAATCTGGTTCTCTACAGTCGAGAATAGATCTATGGTTAATCTCTGAATCCTTAATGTACTCACACTGTACCGACCACAAAGCCATTCTGTTAAATATGAATATGTCTTTAAATAGGGTACATAAGAGGGTTCCAGCTTATTGGAAACTCAATAATACACTTTTACGTAGTGAATCTCTGAACTCGGTTATTAAAGAAAAGATAACTGAATATTTTAAAATGGCAGAAAGTGAAATGGCTTTTGGGAAATACTGGGAACTGTTAAAATTTGAGTTAAAAAAACTTCTAATAGTAACTGGTGCAAGTAATAGGAAGAACAAGAAAAAAGAAGAAACTAGCTTGATAGCTGATTTGATTTCACTGTCATCTATGTTGCCTGATAATATGTCTGAAATTCAAAGAGCACAATTACAAACACTGCAAACCAAATTAGATCAGTTATATATCAGCAAAGCCAAGGGGGCCTTTATACGCTCGAGGGCCAAATGGATTGAAGAAGGAGAACAGAACTCCAGTTATTTCTTCAAACTAGAGAAGCAAAGGCAGAGCAGAAATGGGTTAACAAGACTCTTCCAAAATGGCACGATTGTTGACAATCCAAAAGTTATTTCTGACATTTGTGAAAACTATTATAAGACTATATCTGAATCTAATCTAAATACAGCTGAAATGGATGCTTTTTTTTAACACTTTGGGGGATATTAAAAGAATCAGTAAAGTTAACCGTACAATTTGTGATATTCCTATAACTATTGTAGAAATCAAAGATGCTATTAAGAAACTCAAAGTGAACAAGTTGCCTGGAAATGATGGACTGACTGCTGAATTTTATAAAGCTTTCTTAGCAGAGTTGACCCCTTTTTTGCTTAATGTATTCAATGAGAGTATTAACAATGAAAAACTCCCTTCTTCGCTGTGCCAAGGCCTAATCACTCTAATCCCAAAACCCCAAAAAGATACTTTGAACTTGGATAACTGGCATCCCATTACTTTGTTAAACAATGATTATAAAATAATTGCATTACGTTTAGCTAATAAACTAAAATATGTTTTTAAACGAAATTATAGATGAATCCCAAAATGGCTTTTTGTGTGGTAGACATATAATTGATAATATTAGACTCGTACTTGATATTTTAGACTATTCAGATTTAATACAAGACAAAAGTTTTATTCTGTTTCTTGATTTTCACAAGGCTTTTGATTCCATAGAACATCAATCTATGTTTAAGGCTCTCGATTTTTTTGGTTTTGGAGAATTTTTCAAAAAATGAATACGCACCTTATATGCTTCTGGAAACAGTTCGATTAAATTGCCCCATGGAACTACTAAAAGGTTTGGAATAGAACAAGGAATTCGTCAGGGTTGTCCTGTTTCTCCATATCTATTTCTTCTTCCTATGCAACTATTAGCCTCCTTTATAAAAAATAGCAGTTTAAAAGGTATTTCAATAGCAGGAAAAGTAATCTATCTGAGTCAACTAGCTGACGACACAACATTATTTTTACAGGATAGATCTCAAATTGACGTTGCGGTGAGATTGTTTGATAAATTTTGAGCAGCTTCTGGTCTGAAGCTCAATCTATCTAAATGTGAATTACTTCCCATCAAACCATGCAATGATTTAGAAGTGTCTGGAATTCCAGTGAAATTTAAAGTTAAATACCTTGATGTTATTATAGTTAAAGAGGAAAATTTAAGAATCAGTGAAAACTTTAACCCGTTAATTTTTTCCCTACAACAAAGATTTAACTTATGGATTCAAAGAGATTTAACCATAACTGGTCGCGTCTTGCTTTCAAAAGCTGAAGGTCTATCTAGACTTGTGTACACTAGCTCATGTCTTGATGTCTCTAAAGATTTATGCTCAAAAGTGGATTATAATAATAATAATAATAATAATACATTTTATTTAAAAGCGCCTTTCTGGACACTCAAGGTCGCTGTACAAAGATAAGATAAGATACTTCTTGATTTTATATGGAAGAAAAAGTCCCATCTCATCCGAAAAAATGTTATGATTAACAAACTGAGCAATGGTGGTTTCAATGTATTAGACTTTCACACTCTACATTCGACTTTTAAAATTAAGTGGATAAAAAGGTACCTATCACATCACCAACTCATTATGGAATTTCATCTCAACATATGTCTTTAAAGCCTTAGGGGGTTTCAATTTTTTACTGAGATGTAACTATAAAATAGAAAAACTTCCTATAAAACTGTTAAATTTTCATAAACAATTGCTTCTGTGCTGGTCCATGGTATATAAACATAATTTTTCCCCTCACAAGTACTTCATCTGGAATAACCAAGATATTTGTTTCAAACACAAATCCCTTTTCCTTAAAAATTGGGTTTATAATGGCCTACTTCTTGTCTCTCAAGTGTTTAACAAGGAGGGTAATATGTTTACTTATAATGAGTTTTTGTCAGAATATAAAATACCTGTGCCTCCTAGAGAATATGCACTTGTTTTTGATGCTGTTCCTTCAGGTGTTAAAATGCTGCTCTCATTAACTACCAGCGATACTATCCCTCCAACCTCACTGCCAGAACTTTATATAGGTAATTCAGATCCCTTTTTAAATACAAAAACAAATAATAAGTGTATAAGGGAACTTATACAAAGAAATACAGTCAGTAAGCCTAACTATATTTTTCTGGAATAATCAGCATGCTAAAATAGACTAGGAGAAAACATGGCTATTACCAAGGAAATTTTTTGTCTCCAATAAAGTGTGTGAGGTCTCCCTAAAAATTCTGCATAGATGTTATCCTGTTAAATCGGTTATTGCAAGATATTTGTTAAATGTTGACCCTTTTTTTCCTTTTGTCGCAACACAGATGAAACAATATCTCATCTTTTTTGGGAATGTACATTTAGTCAGACTCTTTGGGAGGACCTCAATCTCTTCTTAAATAGAAAATTAAAGTAAAATTAGTAGTAAAATTCCACATACATGCCAGCAAATGTGCCAACCAGAAACCAAACTTTACTGTCTTTATTTCTTATTTAAAATCATACCTGGACACTTTAAAAATTTGTACAAACTGTAAAGCTGTGAAAACCTTAACCCTATGTGTTGCTTTCAACTTGTGATTTTTGTAACTTTAGATTATTTTGCCTAACTTGTCCTTTTCGTTTATTGCGTTGACTGTGCACTTGGGAATCTACTTTACAATGCTACTATTGCATGAATGTAATGTAATGTACTTATGTTTGTGTAAATAAAGAATTTAAAAAAAAATGGAACGCAGCAACAGCTGCATCCATGTTAACACGTCACGTTTGATGTGGTAATTTCACAGCAGGCATACACACAGGTTCGAAGACTTGTTCTTGCCCCTTACAGTGCAATTTGGCTCGGTGTACATCTGCGCTAAGATATCAAGGTGAAAGTCATCATAGCTTGCGTAGTATAGACCCAGCTCCCAACCCAACTTTGAGAATAGATTAACGGCGATATTTTTTTTATCGCCCAATAAGAGTCTCACGTTAACGCAGCACGTTAACGCCGATAACGGCCCACCACTAGTTAGAGAACAACAAAGCCCTATTCAATAAAAAATATTTAATCATGTTGATGAATGTGTCATGGATTTGGGCTGGTTGGGTGTGTTTTGGTCTTGATTTCTGTGTTCATTCCCTGCCCTTGTGTTTACTGTTCTCTGTAGTTTGTTTTACTTTTGTGATTTGTTTGTTCATCATGCTTCTTTCTGGTTTTTTAATTTTACTAGTGCTTTGGTCTTGTTTTACTGTCTGTGTTATGTGCTTTGGTAGATTTTGTCAGCAGTGCACTAAAGTAATTGGTTATGTTTTATTTTGTGATTTCGCCTCATGTATAATGTGAGCTTTACTTCCCATTTTAGTTTGTAGGTTTGTCTGCCTCCAGTGTCACTGTCACTCTTTGCTTCCTGTGTTGGCTGTCTCTGATTGCTTTAGTGGATTCCCCTGTGTCTTATTAGTGGCCCCCTCACCTATTGTAATTTAAGTGGTTTGCCCCTTCAGTCTGTGCCAGTTCAATGTTTTTTTCATGTGTTTGAGGCCACGTTTACACATAGCCGGGTATTTAGAGAAACGGATATTTCCCCCCCTCCGTTTTCAATAATAACATCGTGCACACAACATTGTTTTCAAAAAAGTTATCGTTTACATCAACCCGCATAAATACGCCGCCAAACCTATGGGCGGCAGTGTAGGGAGAAGGATAAAGCCATGCAAGCCAATCAGACCGCGGTTCGCCCAGGTCGGATCCAAAACCGGCAGCGGCGACGTTGCCAGGCAACATATCTACGTCTTGGAAGGGAAGAAGTAAAAATGCTGACCTCCGTGCACTTCTTCGCCTCTGCTCCTCAATATAGTACTGTAGTTGTACTTTCAAATGCAAACAGGCCAAAAGGGTTTGCACAAAAGTAAAAATGAGAACTACGTTAACAGCATCCATTATCAGTAACGTTAGCCAAACAAACTGTAAACTTAGGGCGCTCACATGACGTTAAGCATTTTCTGGCGCATAATGACGTTTGAGAACCTAAAACCCCGTTTCTCCCAGTTTACACGGCAACACATAACCGGCGTTTTCAGAAATCTCCACTTTGCCCGGAGTTTTTAGAAATAATCGTTTTCTGTGATAAAAACGGCGTTTTCGTGTAAATGAGAGGGCAAAACGCAGAGAAATATCTGCGTTTTCCGTGTAAACGGGGCCCAAGCCTAGTGTTTCCAATGCCTGTGTTCTCCAGTGTTTCTCGTGCTTTTTTGAATTTACTTTCTGTTGGACTTCTTGGGTTATTCACCCAATGTGTTTTTTGGGCTGTTCAAATCTCCTGTAAGTTTCACCGTATTGCAATAAACTTCTCTATCACTCTACCAGTTACATCTCCATCTGCATTTGGGTCCACAACCTCAGATTACCAGCGTTCAGCTGGCAGCTAAACGTGACAGAATGTTCTTTACAATTTGGGAAGAATTGGGTCCTTTACAGACCAGGACTATGGACACCACCCAACTACTGTTCCCATGCACCACACATGGCTGATCTTTCAGACCCAGGACAGTGTTGCAAACAGTTCAGTCACACAGTATACAGACAGTTTGTAGTGTGGGAATATGGAAGACAGAGTCATGAAACTGAGTTGCTGCGTCTGGAAGATATGCAACCTTTATCCTGTCCATCCTGAACAATAGAGGTTTTATCCCTCCTAGGTGCAACGTGTAATGTCACTACTGACAGTGCTATACAAATAATTTCATCCACTTTGGGGATAAATATTTATACTTAAATAAACAATCAAGCAACAACATTTATTTCTTATGCCTCAAATAATGACAACCAAAAATGGTAGAACACTTGTTTAGTCTTTATTATTATATTACTAGAACTACAACCTATATCACAAATATATAACTTATAAACATCATTATTGTTAAACATAAGTATATACAGGATGAAAAAAAGTTGTCCAGAAGTATCTTATCTGATTATGAAGGCAGTTCAGACTTTACACGTAGCATTGTATCGCTCTCCTCTATCGCTGTACCTCTCTGACATGATATGTAGTCCTTCTCCACCTTGAGTACAAGCTCCACTTCCTGGACTTTTTGTTGTACACCTTGCTGCACCTTTCCTCATAACTACAAAAACACACAAACTTCTTCACCACATTTGTAAAATAACACAAGATAATATTAAACGCACACACAGATTAGATACAATCTATAGATAGATGTAAACATAGGCTGACCAGATGATAATAAATCAAACAAATAAATAAACAGGTGCAGGTAAGGTACAGGTGAACATATAGACAGTTTAGACAAATGGTAACGATATGTATATAAATTCAGTGTGGTCTACACCTGCATTGTCTTACCTAATCTTAGGTTTGGTTATCTTCTCCAAGACATCAACAGTGCTGCTGTTTTACAACTCAGCTGCAGCTACTGATAATTGATCGTCTCTTCTCTGGCTCCCATCATCACTGTACACTGTCGTAGCTACCATTACCTGTATGCTATGTAGGTAGCTGCACTGACTACCAATACTTATTATTAAATGAAAGTAACAAATTACCATCAAAACGAAAAAAGCCAGATTACCTGTCCATCAGAAATAGACTGCATTTGTTAATTTTCAGCCCCTTGGGGTCCTTCAGTTGTCGGTGCTTCGGTCTGACCTCTTAGTTCTTCGCGTTGTCCGGTCTGAGAGAGTGACCTAGTGCTGCATCATTCAAAAACGTTTCGTTCAATTGATCTAATCCTGTATATGACTCATGAGGAATGAGTAGTCTGAAGGAGTCATTTGTTTAATTTCACGTTAATAGTTTTAGGCTCTAAGTTCACACGTCACACGGCAGCTGCACAGGAAACAGAAGTGATTAGCTCACGACTCTCAACTGGGGGTCTCTAGGTTTGAGTTGTTCATTTGTCATGTGACAACTCAGCCACTGTGGAGCAGGAATGGACTAATTGTTAGCCACTCACATGAGTCCTCAGAGTCTTTCATTCATTCGGCAGCCTGAGTTACTGCCAGCGCCGGAGAATGTGAGACTGCTGTAGGCTGATGAGACTTGTTCCGGGTCTGCTCCACCTCAGTATTCTGATAGGGTTCTACCGGGAGCCGAATTACCTTAACTAGTCTCCTCTCAAAAACAAATGGACCCAGCTATTAAAACATCAAACACAGCCACATAGCAACGTTAACATTAGCCCTGTGGTGTGTTTACAGCTGACAGCTGATCTGGGTCCGCCAGAGAACACAACGTAACTTTTACTTTTTATTTATCAACAGAGCCGTGCCGTTGTTTTACAGCTCTTGACTGGTGAACAATCTAGTATTTTTTGAGAGCAATGTGCTTATGTTTGTTTCTCTCTTGTTTGCAGAATCCGGACCTTGTGGCCCATTCTGCATCCAGAACTGCCAAACTGATGGGTTTATATAATGTGTTTATTTCTTTGTTCCTCTCTCTGTGCTGGAGTACTTTTTTTTTTGAATTTGGTGCTTTATTGTGGTGCTTTTATATTTTATTCATGGATAGGGACATTAAGCTACTGTATGAATGAGCACTTTAGTAAATATAATTATATATACATATAAATGGCTGGTCTGGTTGTATAGCCTACTCATGATTTCTTTACTTGAAAAATTAGCAGATTGTGAAAATGGACAATGGAGATTTAGCAGGAGTAGTGGCAATTGAAAATTTTAAGAACATATTTCTGTGGTTTTTACATGGTTATAATTTGATTGTGCTTCGCTGGGGCTTTATAGAACATTGACAGAGAATGATCAAGAGGTAAATTTGTGCATTATACATTGTCAATTAAAGCAAACCAGGTAGCCTTCCATGGTTGAGACAGCGCTGTTTTTTTACATCGGCCACTAGAGGGCTGCAGCAGCGTAATAACCAGCCTAGTTCAAGTAAACTAAATAAATAAAATGATGTGATAGCCATTCAGCTACCACACAGCTGGCTCACACAATGTAGGGAAGAGAGAAACAGCAGTTATAATCTCAAAAACAGCTGTTCTGTAAAGTATATCAGAACCAGTACAACACTAGGTCATGCAGTTTACAAGAAACACATTTCTCTCCAGCATAACTGTCGCCTGTCGTGTGTTACGTGTTCAGCACACACATGATGCTGTGATTATGCACAAGCTCACAGCCGGGCACTGCCGGAGGAACGTGTGTAATGCGGCATCACACACTGATCTTTGCAAGAACAATATCTGTACAGGTTGTGTTCTGTCCACACAAAGCATAATGTCCGCTCTCATGGGCTCATACACAGTTTCTGTGAGGAGGGGTGTGTGAAGGGACTTCTGACTGAACAGAGAGTGTACTGCTTGTTGCTTGAGCTCAAGCTGCAGATTAGCCAACTGGCTCTCACAGTGTGTGGAATGTGTGCTCGGTGTGGCTGATTCAATATAGACAGGCACAGACAGCACTTATTCAACTTCCACACAAGGAGCAACAAGACTACAACAGGATGATCCAGGGGCACACTGCATGTCAGCTACACGCTTCCTGTTAGCTCAATGTCAGCCTGATGTTAGCATCCTGTTAGCTCAACGATCACTTGCCTCCAACATAGCAACATCAAGGCCGGTGTCACCGGAGGTTGGAATGGGGGAAGCGTGGAGCCACTGGGAGACCCATGAAGGGAAGAAGCAGAGTCATCCTGCTCTTCCGCTAACAGCAGGTCGAGGGTCGCCTTGCCAGGTCGCCTCGCATCTGGGATGGAGGTGGTGCCTGTGTTATGGACGCTGCAAAACTGTACAGATGTAGCGGCGTTCTGCCTCGGTCTGGCCGGCTTGCCGGAAGACATAATTTTTCTCTTCTTCTGACTGGTAATCGTCTGCTCTTTAGACAGCTCAGTGCTGAAGACAAATGGGAGCCAAAGGCTAAGTCTCGTCGTTGTGTATTTACAAGGTAGGAGAGGTCCACACTGTGGGTGGGCGTAGACAAGATTTTCTCAGTGATTGGGGTAAACCCAATAGTGATAGCCTTAGAGGGTGAAGCCTAAATAGAACTAAATTACTGTAAGAATATCGCAATCTCATCAACTTTCACACCCTGGTGGAAAGCTAAATTAAATTAAAATTTAAAAATACAAAAACAAATTTTCCATCATGACATCACAGCGGAATCACCCACAAACACCAACTTTTCAAAAGCAAACAACTCTTGTCATTCAATACACTAATCCAGAAGTACAGGTTTGGTAGACACCAGTTCCTCCACTACCAACAACTAAAATTCTCATTTAAATCTAGAATTAACACTATCAGTGTTGTTGCTGCCATAAATGTTCAATTGTCATTTTTACCAGTAACTCTTTTACTGGTATTATTCATACCAACATGCTAGTATTTAGTAAATAAAATAATAATGTGTCAAGTAATTAATTGAAAATGTGTTATAGGGACAATGCTAATGGTGTTAAATATGGCAAAGCAATAATGATAATATTATTCTAATTATAGTTGCATTTATTATTTAGTATTAATGGCAGTGTTATTACTGTAATATTATATATATATATATATATATATATATATATATATATATATATATATATATATATATATATATATATATATATATATATATATTATATATATATATATATATATATGTATATATTATAATGGTAGCGGGTGAACTGGGAATGTCTTGAGAAGGCCCCTGTCCGTGGGATCTTCAACTCAAACCTCTGGCGGAGCTTTTCTGGCATCCCTGTGGGGTTGGGGACATTGAACATGAGTGGGCAATGTTCAAAGCCTCTATTGCTGAAGCCTCAGTGGGAGGCTGTGGTCTCAAGGTCTTAGGTGCCTCAAGGGTCGGTAACCCTTGAACACCATGGTGGACACCGGTGGCCAGGGGAGCCGTCCAACTGAAGGAGGCCATTTGGGATTTGTTGTCTTAGAGGACTCCGGAGGCGGTTGCAAGGCACTGACGGGCTCGAAGGGCTGCAGCCTCTGCTGTGGCAAATGCAAAGCAGCGGGTGTGGAGGAAGTTCGGAGAAGACATGGAGAAGGTCTTTTGGTCGGCACCAAAGTGCTTCTGGAGAACTGTCCGCCATCTCAGGAGGGGGAAGCGGGGAATCGTCAAAGCTATTTACATTAAGGATGGGACCTTAACTGGGGAGGTAATCCAATTATTGGGTGGTGGAAGTGTTTGTGGAACACTTTGAGAAAACTCCTAAATCTGACTGACAAGCCCTGTCTAGTAGAGACAGAGCTGGAGGCTGATGGGGGTTTTTTTCCCTGGAGGAAGTCCCTGGAGGAAGTCACTGAGGTAGTCAAACAACTCCACAGTGGCAAAGCCCCAGGAATTGATGAGATCCGCCCAGAAATGCTAAAAGCTTTGGGTGTGGAAGGGCTGTCTTGGGTGACACATCTCTTTAACATTGCATGGAAGTCGAGCCCAAGTAGTGGTAGACTGGGGTAGTAGTAGTAGTTCCCCTGTTCAAAAAGGGGGGCCAGAGAGTGTGTGCCAATTACAGGGGTATCATACTTCTCAGCCTCCCTGGTAAAGTCTACTCCAGGGTGCTGGAACGGAGGGTTCGGCCGATAGTCGAACCTCAGATCGAAGAGGAACAATGCGGTTTTCGTCCCGGTCGTGGAGCAACTGACCAGCTCTTACTCTCACAGTAATCCTGGAGCGGGCTTGGGGGTATGCCCATCCAGTCTACATGTGCTTTGTAGATCTGGAGAAGGCGTATAATTAGCACCTCTAAATCTGTGGCCATGGTTCTCAGCAGGAAACCGGTGGAGTGCCAGGTAGGGAATGAGTCCTTACCCCAAATGAAGGAGTTTCAAGTACCTCTGGGTCTGGTTCACGAGTGAGGGGAGATTGGACCAGGAGATTGGCCGGAGAATCGGAGCAGCGGGGTCGGTATTGCACTCACTTTACTGCACCGTTGTGACAAAAAGAGAGCTGAGCTGTAAGGCAAAGCTCTCAATCTACCGGTCAATTTTCGTTCCTACCCTCCCCTATGTTCATGAAGGCTGGATCATAACTGAAATAACGAGATCGTGGGTACAAGCGGCCAAGATGGGTTTCCTCAGGCGGGTGGCTGGTGTCTCTCTTTGAAATAGGGTGAGAAGCTCGGCCATCCGCGAGGAGCTCAGAGTAGAGCCACCGCTCCTTTGCGTTTAAAGTAGTCAGTTGAGGTGGTTTGGGCATCTGGTAAGGATGTCTCCTGGACACCTCCCTAAGGAAGTGTTCCAGGCACGTCCAACTGGGAGAAGGACTCAGGGAAGACATGACTAGGTGGCGAGATTATATCTCCACACTGGCCTGGGAACACCTCAGGATCAGTCAGAGCTGGTTCATGTGGCTCGGGAAAGAGAAGTTTGGGGTCCCCTGCTGGAGCTGCTGCCCCCGCGACCCGACCCTGGGTAAGCGGATGAAGATGGATGGATGGATGGATGGATGGATGGATGGATTTACTAGAATTATTGATTCTATCATCAATTTAGATATTCTCTACATTACTACACTACAATAAATTAGTCCCACACTGAAACACAAAAAAGAATATGAATATAACTGCAACCAGTGGGTTCAAACCTTTTTTTTTTGCATTAGGCATTTGTGTGGTTGAATATTGTGATGAAACACTTTCTGCAAGTATTTTATAACGACTGGACAGGCATTTTCTGATCAATAGCTTCATTTTTATAACTTCACATCAAGTGTGTGTCTATTTTTGTAATTACCTGAGTTTAGTTGTTTGATGACTTGCACTGAAGTGAATCAGCCAGGGACGCATAGTCCGGGCAGTAGCTGCTGACAGCCAGCCTCAAGCACACTTCCAAATGTTCATCAGTCATGGTGGAACGGTACTTGGACTTGATGATCTTCATGTGGGAAAAGGCTGACTCACATAAATAAGTGGAGTCGAATAATGCAGTCAAGGAAGTAGCACATCTCCTCATGTTGGGGTACTTTGCCTCTGTGAGTAAGTTCCAGAACTGTCCATGAGCTCTTGACTTCAGCTCAATGTCGGCTTGAAGAGTCAAAATCTCATCTTCCACTCCAGAGGGGTTCAGTTGAAACAGTGTTGCAATTTTTGATGCGAGTGAATCAACCTCAGCATCTTCCCGAAAAGGATAACACATGAATGTGGCGACTGGCTCCAGCAATGAAAAGTCTTGAAAGCGTTTGTCAAACTCTGAGAGACAATTGTCAGTCTGCTGCGTGTAGCGTGCACTGTCAAGTTGCACACAGGCCTTCCCTTGCGTCTCCAGCTCTGATGCCAGGTTCTGGAAGTTTGACAAATCATGGCGCTGCAGCTTTCAAGAGAGATGTTGCATCTTTTCGTTTGAAAGCATTAACAGAGCTGATCATATTGATCACTGTTTTGTCTTTTCCTTGCAGCTCTAGATTGAGGTCGTTCAACATGTTTGTCAGATCGGTTAAAAATGCCAACAGCCACTGACTGTCATTTAGTTGCTTGTATTCTGCATGTCCAGCTACACAGAAAAACTCCTTGATCTCCGGACAGAGCTCTCGAAGTCTTTGCAGGAATTTTCCTCGACTAAGCCATCTTACATCAGTATGCAGCAACAACTCAGAGTGGTCGCAGTCAACCTTCTCCAGGTGTGCACGGAATAACCGTCTTTGAAGAGATCTGGCTCGAATAGAACAGGCGATCTTTGTTGTCACATCCATGATCTCTTTCATGTTGAGCATTTTAGCGCATAGCACTTGTTAGTGGATTATGCAATGGTAGTTCAAGAAGTCTGTGAAAGCATCGTCCTGCCTGCACTTGGCAATAAATCCATTCACGCGGCCAACCATTGCGGGTGCTCCATCAGTGGTGATAGACACCAATTTGTATACTGGGAGCTGAGTTTTCTCAATAAAAGTTTTAAATGACTGAAATATGTCCTCTCCTCGCGTGTTTTCTTTCATGGGAAGTAATGTCAATAGCTCCTCTTTTGCAGTGAGATCACTAAACACCATACGAATGAAAATGCACATCTGCGCTGTGTCACTTACGTCAGTAGATTCGTCTAACTGCAGTGAAAAACACTCACAATCACTGATATCCTTCCACATTTGCTGGGTTACATCCTCAGCCATGGCTTCACAGGGCCGTGTAACTGTATGTCTTGACAGCTGCAGAGCTTTGATTGAAGATAATATTTCTGCCTTATTTTTAAAGTCTCGAAACAATGTGTTGGCTGCTTCAACGAATGCGTCTTTTACCATTTCTCCGTCTTGGAAGGACTTCTTGTTATTAACGATGATGTGACTCACCCGGAACGATGCTTCGGTGGTGGCTTTCGCTTTGGAAGTATGTTGTGAAAAAAATGACTGCTGTCCGGACAACAGCGATTTTAATTTGTTCAACTTTCTCTTTCTCAGCTCGCTATTTGGTGGGAAGTCGGTATCGTATTTTCCATGAAGAGTCCGAAAATGCCACTCCACATTTCCCTTCTTTGGCATTGCGATTTTAGTCCGGTAGATGAGGCAAACGCACTTAGAAAATGACACTGTGAAAAAAAAGTCCAATTCCCATTCCGTATGAAAGTGATACATTTTTGGCTTCTTACTTGGTCCAGCAACCCCACTCATTTTTGATGGTCATAAACTTTCTTTAGTTTAAAAGAAAAAACCGAGTGTTTACAATCGTTGCATTGATGCGTAATGCATTGATTAGCTTGTTAGCTTTGACGCCGGGTTTGTGAATGCGCGGCCAAACGTGAGGGGTGAGAGGTGAGGTCACTGTCTATTGCGCATGTGCGGTTCACTGTGATTGCCTCCCGACAGGCTTACCTGTATGTCAATCAAGCGATGGGATGGATTCTAGCCTATTGAAAAAAATAGTAGTTAGTTTAATAGTTTTTTAATAGTTTTTTAAAATGTCATGCGATCGACCAGTAGTAGCTTGGCGACGTAATGAGCCCCCCTGATGTAGACATTTCCTGGATCTTTTGTGTTGATTGGATGAACATTTTGTAATTTGTAGCCTGATTTGCTTTATATAACATATAGCTTGTTTGTATTTATTGAGCCTCCTAATGTTCAATTTGAATGAAACTTTCAGGAGCTTTTGTGTAATGCTAAGCACCTTTCTTGTGCTTGTAGGGCCCCCTAGTGGCGTATGTACATTAAACTCTCTAGGAATATCTGGGGCACTTATTTGAACATATCCTGTGAGTTTTGTGACAATTGGTTGCAGATTTGTGTTCTTTATGTTCAGAGCCACAGCACTTTAGAAGTTCATTGGTCCATATCTTGAAAAGGAATTGAGATATCAACCTTCTTTATATAACCTTTAATAGGCTTGATCCAATTATGATTCACTGAAAATTTGGTGGCAATCGGAGCCACAGTATAGGACGAGATGTCAAAAATGTGTTTTTCAAAAAATTCAAAATGGCGGATAAATTTTACAGACGGACCTCAATGGTCCTTGAGGCTTTTTTGTAGAGCACATTGAGCTGGACCTGTGTGAGAAATTTCTGTCAATTGGACTTACAGTGTGAGGGGCATGTTCTTTCAAAGCATTTTTCTTTGCACTTTTTAGCCCTATTTACTGCATCACCATATGGCTGATTAGGTTCATATTTCCATGGAAACATATGGACACCATTTCTAGTTATTCCCCAAAGTTTCATGTTTCTGGCTCATTCCAGCTCACGGGAATTTAAGCTGGCGTGGCAGACAACAAACTAGAATGGGCATTCACTAAAGTAAATGTGTGTGAGAGCTGTCAGCTGTTAGCTGTGACTTTTGCCAAAGCTGCTGCAAAGTACTGCTCCATCCGCAATTTAAAATCCTTTAGTGCTACGTAGGGAAAAGAATCAAATGCAACAGACTAATTCAGTTAAATATTAGAGTAGCAATCAGCGTTGGACGGGCCCTCATATGTGAAGCGCGTCAGATAGTGTTGCTCTGAATTGTCACGCATTTTGGACTTCCTGTGTCCTCTATGTGGTGCAAAGGAGCACCCAGTATTGACCCAGTACATCATGTGTGAAACACACTGAGAAAATTTGTCAGGGCATACTTACTATTGCTAGTAGGTGGCGCTATGACTATAACAGAATTTTGGCATGTAGATTGTTGGGGGCAAGACCATTATCATTCACATAAACTTTGGTACAGATGTTAGCTTGTGCACTGAAGTTATAACAACTTCCTGTTTCGTGACGAATCATTGATATTCCACTCTGTACCACGGGCTGCCCCAGTCGACCAAAACTTACCATTTGTATAACATGTAATCATCGATGGGATAAGACTGTACAGCAAAAACATGAACTCGCATGGACTAACTCTCTAGTAGGAGTTCATGTGTCCAGTGTTGCAGAATAACATGAAGACAGAACGTGACTAATCTTATGAAAAACTTATTCCATGTATACAATTACTGCATTTAGAAAAAACATACACATAAAAACAACCACTGCAAGTTGGTAGGAACTGAACTCCACAGTTGAAAGCAATTATCACTGCTGCTGGAGGTAGGATTCGAACCTGGGTCTAAATGAAAAGCACTGCTTGGGGAACAAGCACTCTTATCAAGTAAGCTATAGATGGAGAAATCTGAAAAGCCAGAATTTGATCATTTGTTGATGGAAAAGTGTATTTGCTTAAAAGGTTTTCATCATCAATTTGGTGTTTTAAGTTAGGAGACATCTTTAGTTTGTTATTAAGTTGAAACACCATTCAGGTGTTGAAAGCAATTATCACTGCTGCGGGACCCACATCTAAAATAACAGGTACTGCTCTTAGAGGGTCGTTTCCTCGCTCCTCGAACCTCGCTTGAACCAGAAATTGTTCCACTCCGCCATCTTGCATCTTGCCATCCAAAAGCTGTAATTTGTGCTCCAAGGAGCGAGGAGCGATCTCTGAGGAGCTATGAGCGAGGATACACCAGTGCATCCTTTGCGTAAGTCTTTTAATGACCGACACGCCCATGTTTTATTGGGTAGCCGGTATATTAATTGGACAGGACAAGTAACATTGAACTCAAGTGTATCGCTGCAAAGTCATTACATTTGAGTTGTTGTATGATTCACTGCCTTGTTAAAATCTGTGTTCATTGTAGGGCTGAACAACAAAAGCCCCACATACAACTTTATTTATTTATTAGTTTTCTTTCTTTTATTTCTCCCAGCAACTTTTGTAATGAAGAGTGAGAATGAGAATGAGAGTCTGTCAGCAAAAAACATGTTTTACATAATTTATCGTCATTGCTTTTCAGTCACTTGTGAAGCTGGTTTAGTCCAAATAATATATAGTAAAAACGTAAGGAGTTGGACAAGTCACTAAACTGCACCAAATTATCTAATGAAGCAAGCAAAGCATCTGATGAAAGCAGCCGGTGGCTCTGCGAGTAAAATCAGCTGATGAAAGAAGGCTATCAATGAAAGCGCTACTGCGAATAATAATAAAGAGCAAAGACAACTAAAGTGTGAGAGCCACAGCTAAGCAAGGGACTGAGGAGGGAGGAAGAAGTAAGTAATTAATTTTTTTATTGTAGCTCTGCTTCAGTTATCATTTTTCTTGTTGTTTCTCTTTTCTTCTTCTTTTCTCTATCATCCCTCTTTTATATTGCCTTAATTCAAAGCATTTACTCTCCTCATTTCCCAATTCAGTTTCCCCCACATCCCCATTTATTTATTTATTTATTGTTCTTTCTACCTCCTGAAAATACACACACACACTCACATACAAATTGCCTTTCAACATGTTTAATATTCAACATGTCAAATCCTTTCCAGTTATGTTTTGTCTTTCTTTGGTCTGTTTTTTGTGTATTTTCACTATAAACTATTGTGTCTGTTACGTATTTCACCTGTTATGCGTTCCATCACTAAATAAAAAATTGTGATTTTCTGCTCAAGTTGGCTCAAGTTAGATAAGGTTAGCTTAGATAACTATTGTTGTATGGCTTTCCATATTACTTTAGCAGCTAAGGTGATCAATGATAATGATGTAACGTTACAAAGCAAACGTGGGGTGTTAGGGTCAATCCATTGGTAACACAATGACAGAATGTATGACTATTTTGGTCATGAGTTTCTTATATTTTCTGTAATAAAAAATCTTTTCAAACTCGGGTCCGTGGTCTAATTTCTGTCAGTTAAGGGGTCTTGGTTAAGATTGAGAATCACTGTTAAGAAGTGATCTCATTTACAATATTTAGTCTAACCGTTTTTTATCAGCCATTACATTTAGCTGTTCTAATATTGCACAGCCTCTCTGATGAAAGAAAACAAAAACGCAGATGTCTCACGTGAGCTAAATGCAGTCAAGTCAAGTAATCCATGCTCGTAATTCATGCAACGAGCAGGGTGCATCTGAAGAACACGTGATGTGGAATAATCTCACAGACCACAGGCGATGTGTATGGTGGAGGTCAGACAGAGACAGCTGAAGGCATCTATCTGTAGGCTACTATTGTACTACTAAAAATAGATACTGTAAGAATCTAATCAGAGCCAGTATATCCAGAACAAATAAGATCACATGTTAAAGACCATTTTGTGAGTAAGACCTTATCTGTACACAGATATGGTCTTAATCACAAAAAAGCTTGCTCTACCCTGGCCAGGAATAGAAGCATAAAATATATATATATCAACATCTTTATCAGCATTTATTATTCCTTGTGAGAGCATACCTCTTCTTTTGTCTTTTTAGACAGCACCCTCAGCCAGTCACCAATCATGTTCAGCACTGCAGCAAAATAGGCCAGACCACCCAGGATCCAGAACCATACTAGTGGTCTGTACCACTTCCGGTACTCAATCCTCCGGTCTCCCCCTGTTTAGAAAATGAGACATGTGCTGAATGCATTGCTATGAATGAAGAAATGTAAATCAACTTGCTGCAGCCACTATGCATCTCCACCTGACATTTCAAGGAATGAAGTTCAGACGATGAGAAATTTGCAGAAGAGTTAATTGTGTTTAAGTTTGTATTAATGAGGTATATTTCTTTTTCTAGTAGCTTATTTCTTATTTCACCATTTTATTTCTACTTCATTCTCCACCTTTAGTGTTTATTCACTAATTTAGTCCCCTTCAGTTCTCTCTTCCCCACACTCACTCAACTAGACCTAAATGCACACTGTAGTGCCCCGCCTCTTTCTTGCTGTCTCTGCCTGTATTTGTCTACTTAGTTGCCTTACTACATCAGCAATATGTTTTATAAAGTCGCCAAAAAGATACAGAACTTGTCTTCTGGATTTTTCCACCTGTGAGTCCATTTACAGCAGTAGGTGCGCTGCATATAGAGGAGGCTTGTTAATAAATTTGCCTATCAAAATGAAAACAATGTTGTAGCTAAAGAATGAAAATATTCATTGTTGTGTTTGCTGTTCACTGTTGCTTTGTGTGGTCCGAGTTTTGTAACGTTAAAGATAACAACTTTCTCTCTGTGTTTCTCTGCAAAATAGTAAAATGGGTTGCCAAATATGGGCAGCCTGCACAAATACATTATATGTATGGGAAACACTGTTTGAACACTTGATGATTACCATATAATTTCAAATAATATTAATGATTCTTGGAGATAGATTCCTAATATAGTAATTGGTGACTTAATTCTATGGCATAGGTGTTGGAAACAATTCTAAAGGAATTTGGTCCTTATTTGCATGATAGCATCACGCAATTGCTGCAGATTTGTCGGCTGCACATCCATGATGCAAATTTCCTGTTCCACCACATCCCAAAGGTGCTCTATTCTGGATTGAGACCTGGTGACTGTGGAGGCCATTAGAGTAAGTTCAAGTTTATTTATATAGGTTCAGAATACACAACAAATATACATGACAAAAACCATTTGACGGCCTCTGAATAGAGATGGGTGTTTAGCAAGGATTTTAAAGTGTCAGCAGTCCAAGCAATTCTTATTTCAACAGATAAAGAATTCCAAAGATTAGAGCAGCTACTGAAAAGGCTCGGTCACCTTTGTTTTTTAACTTGGGTCTGGGCAAATTGAGGAGCATCTGATTGGATGAGCCCAGTGTTTTGGCGGGAGTGTGTACATGCAAAAGTTCTGATAAAAAAGGTGCCAAGCCATTTAAACAAGCAATAAAATCTTAAAACACTACTAAAGCAGACAGGAAACCAGTGGAGAGAGGACTGGAGTAATATGCTTACGGTTTTTAGTTCCTTCGAGCTGCTGCATTCTGGACTAACTGTAACTGATGGAGAGATGACTGATCCACTTCAACATACAAAGAATTACAGTATCTAGTTGAGACATTATAAATGCATGGATTACTATTTCAGTCTTTGCACGGTAGATAGGGCTTGACTTTAACCAAGTCTCAGCTTTTCAAATTTATAAGCACTGTCGAAGATCACACCTAGATTCTTGATAAATGAACGACTATACGTTCCTACCAAAAGTACCACTAGCATCTACCCAAGCACTTCCCCAGGTCGAGCGAACACAACAACCTCAGTCTTACATAGATACTTTATTTGATCCTTCGCAGGAAATTAAAATCTGTTAGAGTAGCAGCAACCACCTTCAGTCCTCACACATAGACATCACAATTCATATAGTCAATTTGTCAATAATAAAAGTATAAAAATAAAATACAATAATTTGTTAAGTGAACAGTCACACAAAGAAGCTAGAATATACTGGAGTCCTAGTCACAAAGATAGAAGTAAATAACAATACAAGAATAAAACAAATAAAAGAACCCCCAAAAACACAAAAAGTTATTGCACTAAGTACAAGTATCTTATATCAGGGAACAATGAATTCCTCAGTTATTTGCTATTTAAGAGCCTAATGGTGGCAGGCAGGAAAGACTTACGATGCTGTTCTGTCTTACATTTTGGTGTGATCACCCTACCATTGAAGGGGCTCTTCCGAAACACCTCTAAGGCATAAAGAAGGTGTGAATCATTGTTCATGATTCTGTTCATGTTCTTATTTTTATTAAGACAGAGAATTGTCTGATTCAACCATATTTTAAGATCTCTCAGGCAGTTAAGCAAGGACTGAATTGAGGCTTATCATTGGATTTTACAGGCAAATAGATTTATATATCATCTTAACATACTTTATACTTTACTTTATTCAGTCCCATCGCTGGGAAATTTGTCTTGGACAATGTGCAAAGTCAGTACATACAAAAACAACATACATTAAAAACAAAATAGAAACAAGTGGAGACACAATGTCAGTCAATGCATACAATAAATAGAAAAGAGAGGTAAATACATTTAAGAGACAATGAAAATATAAAAGTATAATGAACTCATGTGAATTGTAGCCTTAGTTTCCTGTTCTTAGCTGACAGGAGTGGTACCCAGCGTGGTCTTCTGCTGCTGTTGGCCATCTCCTTCAAGGTTCAATGTGTTGTGCGTTTAGAGATGGTATTCTGCATACCTTGGTTGAAATGAGTGGTTATTTGAGTTACTGTTGCCTTTCTGTCATCTTGAACCTGTCCATTCTCCTCTGACCTCTAACATCAACAAGGCATTTTTTTTCTCCACATAACTGCCACTCACTGGATCTTTTCTCTTTTTCGAAGCATTCTCTGTCAACCGTAGAGATGTTTGTGCATGAAAATCCCAGTAGATCAGTAGTTTCTGAAATACTCCAGAAATACTTCCTGCCTGCATCTTACACCCTGCTGTTATGTGCTGTACTGTCTCAGGGGCATCCTTGCATAGTCTGCACCTGGGGTCCTGCCTGGTGTGGTAGACCCCAGCCTTTATTAATCTTGGACTGAGTGCCTGTTCTTGTACCGCCATGATTAGTGCTTCCGTGCTGTCCTTTAGTCCAGCCTTTTCCAGCCAATGGTAGGATTTCTTGATATCAGCCACTTCTTCTATTTGTCTGTGGTACATACCATGCAGCGGCTTGTCTCCTCATGAAGGTTCTTCGTCTATCTTGTCCTCACCCTCGGGTTTCTGCTGCCTGAGGTATTCACTAAGCCCTTCATCTTTAGGGGCCATTTTCCTGATGTACTCTTCTCTTGGATCTTTGTTGTTTCATCCTGGACAGTGATCTTGACACTAGCCCTACGCCTTCCTCACTACGTTTGGTGTCCAGTCTCAGGGTGATGGATTTGAGGTGAAACCCTCCATGCATTGTGAGGAGCTTTCTTGTTTTGATGTCAGTAGCCTCTATCTGCTCCTCTGGTCAGGACATTATACCAGCGGGGTATCTGATGACTGGCAGGGCGTATGCGTTGATGGCTCGGATCTTGTTTTTCCCATTCAGCTGACTTTTCAGGACCTGCCTTACTAACTGTAGGTATTTGGCTGTGGTGGACTTCCATGCTGCTTCCTCATGGTTTCTGTTAGCTTGTGGCACCCCAAGGTATTTGTAGCTGTCCTGAACATCTGCAATGTGGCATTCTGGTAGTTCAACCCCCTTGGTTCTGATCATTTTACCTCTTTTTGATACCATGCGACCACACTTGTCCAGTTTGAATGACATTAATGTAATTGCTGTAGATCCTGGTAGTGTGGATCACTACTAAATACCTGACATACAAAAAACAGTAGTGCACAAACTGCAGTTGAGTGTATTAAGAAGCAGAATCTCATTGCTGCTCATATTCTTTGAGAGCTCCCTGATAACATTGATGCTCCCAACAGTATAGACCAGACTGAGTCTACTTTATATCTACTCCAGACATGTTTTAAAACATAAAAGTACAAGGTACCAGGTTGATTTTAACATTTTAAAACACAGGGTTGAAGAGATGAATATGCAGTTTATTTGTACTCGTTTATGTACTTACAATACTCAGAAAGAAAAAACATTTAAACGTATTTAAGAAATGATATACACTAGATGAATGAATAAACTATTATAGAAATAAACTATTACTAACCAAATAACTCTTTTACATGGTGCAGTAATAAGAACCGATGCTTTGAATAATATCTATTTATCACAGTTTTTTTCTTGAGAATAAAATGTTTTATAAATAAACTAAGAAGCCTAAATTATAATAAAAAAAGAAACTGCAACTCTAATCATGACCTAAATGTCATCAAAGTCTGATACAAATTTGACATGTGCTCTGATGTATTTATAGTGATTAATAAAATGTAAAAACCAAAACAGTACAGGCATTCCCATTAATGAAAATTTGACTATGAATGACAGCTTCTCACCTGCTACATAATCACCTATTCCAACTGTTGTCAGAGTGATGACGACAAAATATGTTGATTCAAGAGCTGTCCAGCCCTCAATGTGTTTGAAGATCACAGCTGGGATGGTGACGAACAAAATGCAGCCAACCAGGATGAAGAGGAGTGTGGAAGCCACACGGATTTTAGTCTGACTTATCTGGTTGTGTTTATTCTGTGAGAGAAAAATACATACACGCGCGTGCACACACACACACACACACACACACACACACACACACACACACACACACACACACACAAAGTATAAGTGGTGAAGGCAATGATACCTTATTTTCAGTAGGGTTCTGACTGTTTGAACCACTAAAAGAGACATCCTTGCCTCATACTGTATATAATACTGTATATATTTGTATATTTCAGCTGTGTGTTGCCTCTTTTGAGGAGAGCCCATGGACTCACGTGTAGTTAAGGTCTACAAAACAGTTCTACAGTCTTTGCACATCAGTGCATGCACTACTATGTATTCACATCTATACATGGAGAGTCACCGTTTGGTCTGTCTCTCTCTTAATTTTCTATGTAGTTTTGAAGATGTCTGTGTCAGTTAGGTGTTTAGCTATGTTTCCTGTTTGTCTTGATTGTTTCTAACCAGGTTTTAGAAATTAGTGAGGTCCAGATTATTTATTTTTAGTAGAGCTCATTTACAGTAATTCATACCAAAATACATCAAAACACACCAAAAGTTATATACTACAGTCACACATACTAATAACCTATAATGAAAGACATACAGAGGCCTGTTGGCAAAATATATTTGTATTAAAGCTAGGCAGCAGCCGTTAGGCATTCATTTAGATCAAGAAGAGGAAAACGTGAAAGTAAGAATACATAGAGAGGAAGAGGAAGCTAAAATTAAAGCTAACTGGAAGATGAGCATGCAGCTCTTCAAAGGACTCTAGAGGAAAAACGGATTAAGATACAGCATTTGGAAGCAGTGAAAGGTCTCAATGCAGCACAAGCAAGAATACAGGTGTATGATCAAGTGAAGGTCAAAGAAGAGCCAAAATACATACAACAGCATGAGATGACAGCAGATAATCAAGAACCTGCTCTCACAAATCCTCTGCCCCTGTGTATGCCTCCTTTACCACAAGCTATGACCATCTCCTTAAATGAAAGTATATCAGAGCTTGTTGAGGTGCTGGCAGGTGCTTTGAGTGCCAACAGGATTCCAATTCCTGAACCTTCAGTATTAAGCGGGGATCCATTGAAATACGACTGGAAACTTTCTTTTGAAACAATGACTGACCAGAAGAACATTGAAGACAATGAGAATATATACTACCTCCGTAGATACGTAAGTGGACAAGCTAAGAAAGCACTTGAAGGCTATTTCCTACTCGGAACTGAATCTGCCTATGTTGCAGCATGGGAGATTTTGGAGGAGAGATAGGAAAATCCATTTACAATTGCAAAATCATACAGAGATAAAGCTCCAGGCTTGGCCGAAGAAGGGACATAAGGACAGCTTTGAGCTTAGAGAGTTTGACAATTTTCTTTGTAGTTGTGAGGCTGCCATGGTCCACATCAATTAATTCCTGTCTGGCTTTCATCCACAATTCAGCCAGCGCAAGAAGTCCTTGTATATGCTCTGTTTGATTCTTAAAGCGACATGACTTTTGTTCTAAGCGAAGTAGCTGAAGCCTTGGAAGCAAACAAAGAACAAGTCAAGCTCAAGCTCTCTACTATGACCTCAAGAACCACAGTAGTAAGTTCTCAATTAGTAAATGACCTACAAGTCAGAGGCTTCTACTCCAGTAAGATCTCGTTACCACCAGTCTGCACACGTGAGTATATTCCAGCCAACAGAACTCACATACCAACAGATGAAACTGCAAAGGCATGGTCCCATTTAGAGCACCTCCAAGAAGATATCGCACCTCTACAGGACTGCAAAGTAGGTCTGCTCATTGGGTACAACTGCTCACAAGCCTTACTACCAAGGGATATTGTGTCTGGGGAAGAAAATCAGCTTTATGCATAACATACTGCCCTTGGATGGAGTATTGTTGGCCACGGCAATCCCTGTGTAAACTACAATGATGCCATCGGAATCAGCCATTGCATAGTAGTGAGACAATGGACACCAGGTTTGGAGCCTTCTGTTAATCTCAAAACTGAAGTACACTATGTGAGCCGAACCAAAGTGAAAGAACTTAATCCATCACACATCATTAGAGTCCTTGAATCAGACTTCTCAGAAAAGGCTGGTGAAGATAATCATGTGTCTCAAGAAGATCTCAAGTTCCTATCGAGGTTAAGAGAAAACATCACACAAACAGACAATGGTCACTACAAAATGCCATTACCATTCAAAGAGGAAAGACCAACATTACCTAACAACAAGACATGCGTAATACACTGCCTGAACTGTCTTGAAAGGAGACTATGGAAAGATCAAAGGTACTACAAAGACGACGTAAACTTTATGGATGACATGATTTCACGTGGCGATGCAGAGAAGGTCCTTGAGGAAGAAAATGACAACAATCCTGCTTGGTACATTCCACATCATGGAGTTTACCATCCACAGAAAACAGCAAAAATCTGCGTAGTATCTGACTGTTCTGCCAAGTTTCAAGAAACATCACTTAATGACCAATTGCTCACTGGGCCTGACCTGACAAATACATTGGTGGGTGTACTGTGCCACCTCTGAAAGGGTTCTGTTGCAGTCATGTGCGATGTTGAAAGAATGTTCCACCAGTTTCATGTGAAAAAGGAAGATCAAGATTATTTAAGGTTCTTATGGTGGGACAACAGCAACTTGGAAACTACACGATCAATTTACAGAATGAAGGTCCACTTGTCCGGAGCAGCCTCGTCTCCTGTCTGTGCCAACTTCAGCCTAAAACACCTGGCCGCTAAAGGGCAAGGTCAGTTTAGCGAAGACGCCATACACTTTATTCAACAAAATTTCTACGTAGACGATGGTCTAATAAGTGTTCATCCTGAGAAGGAAGCCATCCAACTTGTCAAAGAATCGAGAGAACTTTTCAGCACTGGAAAATTAAGACTCCATAAGTTTGTTTCTAACAGTAAGAATGTGATGGCAACCATCCCACAAGAAGAATGTGCTACAATTAAAGATCAAGACATGGCCTTGAGTTTACCACATATGGAGAGAGCTCTTGGTGTAGAGTGTTGCATCACATCTGACTCATTCAAGTTCAGAATTCAAGTAAAACCCAATCCACTAACGAGAAGAGGTGTACTCTCTACTGTAGCCTCTGTGTACGATCCCCTGGGGTTCATGGCACCATTCATCCTTTTTGGGGAAGCAAATACTCCAGCAAATGTGTAGTCAGAAGATTGGCTGGGACAAGAAACTTCCAGAAAACCTGAGACCTGAGTGGGAGTTGTGGATCAGAGACCTTCCCAATCTGGCTGAAATGCAAATCAAAAGATTCTTCTTAACCTGCAAGGTTTGGCAATGTCAAAAGTTATGAGCTTCACCATTTCGCTGATGCAAGTGTGTCGGGATATGGTGAATGCACTTCCTGCGCGCTATTAACCAGTTTGATGAGGTTCATTGCTGTCTGGTAATGGCAAAGCCAAGAGTTTCACCAACCAAAATCACAACTATACCGAGACTTGAACTCTCAGCAAAAGTTGCTGCAGTTCGAACTGGTTCACAGGGCTGACGTTTCTGTGGCAAAAGAAACGTTGCGTTCTCTGTCAGGTAGGACCAAGGTAGGAGAAGTAAAGGAAGATGATCCCAAACTCAACAAGGCTCTTGTGTGTAACACAAAGGCAAGGGAAGACAGATAATTATTGGATCGTCTACAGAAATTCTCTGATTGGTCAAGGGGAGTAAAAGCATTTGCGAGATTACAACACCAAGTCAAAGAGTACAGAATTGTGAAGCAATGAACAAAAGAAAGTACAAACCTAGAAGAACGGAAATAAGTTGAACTTTTTATTATTAAATTAGTTCAAGAAGAAGCATTCTCAGATGAGATAAGGAGCTTGAAACTAAACCAAGTAGTGGCAAAGACAGGAAGCTGCACAAGTTAAGTCCATTTTTGGACGAAGATGGTATCCTAAGAGTGGGAGGGCACCTGGGTCAAGCCACGTTACACCCACTCATGAAGCGTCCTGTCAAATGTGTCAAGTGCAGAAAATACATAAAAAGTACTGAGGAAAAAAGAATGGGTGACTTATAGAAAAAAGAGAGAACAGAAGTCCACCTTTCACTTAAACTGGCATAGACTGCTTTCGTCCAGTCTATGTTAAAGAAGGAAGGAAAAATCTCAAAAGATATGGTCTCTTACTTACATGTCTGTGTTCAAGGGCCATACAGAGATGATTGATGACATAACAACTGACGCATTTATCAACTCTTTAATAGCATTCATTGCCATAAGAGGAAATGTACATCAACTAAGATGTGACCAAGGAACCAATTTTGTTGGTGCAAGGAGAAAGTTTGCAGAACTCATGAAAGGAATGGATCAAGAAAGAGTGAAGGCTCTAGGATGTAAATTTCTTACAAACCCCTTCAGCAGCAAGTCACATAGATGGTGTCTGGGACAGGCAAATAAGATCCATAAGAAGTGTTCTTACTGCTATTCTCGACCAGTCAGCACAAAGGCTCGACAGCACCTCTCTAAGAACATTCCTGTATGAAGTCATGGCCTTCAGTAACAGCAGACCACTCACTGCTGAACATCTGAATGACCCATCCGGACCTAAACGTTTAACTCCAAACCATATCTTTACAATGAAGTCCACAATTGGGGCGACAGTCAGTCCGTACGGATTACGCTGGGAATCGGAGGGTCATCGGTTCGAATCCAGCTCGGACCAGAGTTGTGGAGTGTGGACTGGTAGCTGGAAAGGTGCCAGTTCACCTCCGGCCGAAGGAAGCCTCGAGCAAGCCCCTGATCCCCCAACTGCTCGGGGCGCCGCACTGAATGGCAGCCCCCTTACTTTGACATCTCTCTGTGTGTTGCTATGGGTCCTGTTTGTGCATGTGTGCGTATTTCAGACCTGTGTGTAAATACTATCATAATAACAGAGTGAAAACACTGATTTTACCCTCGTGGAATTATATAAAGTATATCTAAAAAAAAATTATTCTGCCTCCACCTGGCATATTTGTCAGAGAGAATCTTTATCTTCAGAAGAGGTGTGGCAGAGTGCAGTATTTGGCTAATGAGTTTTGGACTTGATGGAAGAAAGAATATCTTTTGAACTTAAACGACAAAAGTGGCACAAAAACAGAAGTAACTTAAAGGTCAATGACATCAGGTCAAAGGTCAATGACACTTCTGCAAGATGATCTGGCACCATGCAATGAATGGAAGCTGGCCAGAATCACAGAAGTTTATCCAGGTTCAGATGGTAGGGTGAGAAAACTGAGATTACTGCTTAGTGACACTACATTGGGCAAAAGGGGGAAAACTCACAACTAAAACGATGTCCCTTGAAAGACCTATACAGAAAGTTGTTATTCTGCTTGAGGCAGACTAAGGTGTAAATGTTTGAAATGTGTAAAATTCCTTGTTAAATGGTTAAGAACAGGAAATGTTTGTAACCTGTAACAAATATTGTGTTTAGAGAAAACCCACATTGAGATTTATGGGGATTGTAATTGTTCCAATTACATTTTTGTAATTTTTCTATTTTTTTTAATGTAACTTTTTCTATGCAAGTAACATTTGTTATGTATGCTTTTATTTTGAAGTCACAAGTTTTGTTGGGCTGCTCTCGCGTGAGTTGTATTGTTGCTCTACACCAGCGGGCAGCAGATAGCATAGACGTGTGTGTTCCAGTGAAAATTTTCATGGCAGGCTGAAGCAGACCTTGATGTGAGCGATTTTAAGTTTACCTTTGAAGACTCAAAGACTTCCCTTTCTTTGTAGCATGAAGCCAACAAGGTATTTGTTTTGTCCATCTACATTTTACTTTAGTAAATGTTATTCCACATGCTGTGCATGTTATTGTTTAGTTAAGCTAACATCGTTTCTGTATTTTCTCGTCAATGTTGTTTTCAAGGTGGATTTGGAGCGAGGACTTCAGTAAACCAGTAGCAAGAAAACCACTTGTGTCTGCTTGTGATTAGAGGGAATTATGTGATCTTTGAAGCTAACCAGACCTGTGACCCACAGCAGGCTAGCATCAGAGGTCTTTTTTTAGTTCAGGGGAGTGATTTTCCGCCATCTTGATCATGAAATCTCATGGTTTGAACTGCCATCTTGAACCGGATCAGTGACCACCCACGTGGTTGGACCCATCCCTCCTTTGTCTCTCTCACACACATACACGCACGCACGCACGCACGCACGCACGCACGCACATGCTTGCTAATTTGTTGTCTGAATTATTGGCTTTATTTCATTTTTTTATTAGAATAGTTCATAGGGATTTACTTGCTAAAGTTATTGATCATTGATCTATATTTGAGTTGAATAAATCCTATTATAATTTTAAGAAGTCGTTTCCTGTGATTATTTGTGTATAATGTTGTAGTAAGAGTTGGTTGCCACAGCCAGTGTACGGACTCACACTTCTCTGTTTGCCATCTATAGGTGGTTAAACCCAATTTTACACTAATCAGATATGGTTCAGATTTGGTTATTGGTCAGTGATTCCAGGGTGGTGCAAACACAGGCCACAGTATAGAGAACACAATACACACTATGACCTAAAAATGGACAGATTGAGACAATAGTGCAGTAGTGCACTATTGTCTCAATAGTGCAGTAGTGCACTATTGTCTCAATGAACAATTATTATTACCATTATTATTATTATTATTATTGTTATTATTATTACATGTCGGAGGTGGATGTGATATACAGGTTCACATACACATACAAGCATACATGTACACATTACGATGAGTGCAAAGAACGCTGGAATAAATAAGTATTATGTGTGGTGTTATGTACTTGAGGTAGGTGGACCACTCTAAGCTGGTTTAAGTCCTATTTATCAGATCGATTTCAGTTTATACATGTTAACGATGAGTCCTCCATGCATACCAAAGTTAGTCATGGAGTTCTACAAGGATCTGTGCTCGGACCAATCCTTTTCACTTTATATATGCTTCTTTTAGGCAATATTATCAGGAAACACTCCATAAACATTCACTGCTATGCAGATGATACTCAGTTATATCTCTAACTCAGTTATAAGCCCTCTCATGCTTACAGGCCACAGCTTGAGAACAGAACATCCTACAGGGATCTAAGTGGATTCTTTCTCCATTGAAGAGACAAATTGATTGATATCCCGCATGTCCGTATAGCTTACGGGTCGCCAGCAGAGGCCGATAAAGACACCTCTGCCAAAGCAAACTCTTCTTCTCAGCTAAGCCGACCTCACCAAGATGGAGGCCTGCCAGTTGGTCTCCATTGACACAAACGGATGGAAAAAAGCTAGAACAGTGAAAATCGATTACCTGCCTGGTATCGGTTCTACCAAGCACCTTTTTCTCTCTCTCCATTGGACATCTAAACTCCCATTCAATTCGTTATTCTTTTGGGGTTCATAAGACCAAGATGCTTATCGAGACAAGCCCCCACCACTATCACTAGCCGCTCTGGCTACCGCACCCTAAACAACCTCCTTTACCCATTCATCTCTCTTCTCTCAACCCCTTCATCCCTCTTCTTTCGACTCCTTCATCCCTCTTCTCCCAACCCCTTCATCCCTTCATCCTCGACGCCTTCATCCCTCAATTCTCGATCCCTTCTCCCCTCGACCCCTTTTCATCCCTCTTCTCTCGACCCCTTCACCCCTCCTCTCTCGACCCCTCCTTCCATAAATATTCATCGATTATTATTTATTCTCCTTCATGTGTAATGTGTGCAACTGTAACACAAGAATTTCCCCTTGGGGATCAATAAAGTATTTCTGATTCTGATTTAACATGGGGGTAAATGGAAATTGACTCCCTTTTGGATTAATACTACTGATGAACACAAAAACTCTAGAAGGTCTATTTTAGCCAGATAAACATTCAGGAACAAAAGAACACCAACAGTAGTTCCCTCCTTACAGTATTTTTTCTGAAATTTTGCCCTGTGTTTTGTTGACAGAAGAAAAGTTACCTAATCCTTTCAGAATCAAAGAAAAATCATAGATAATTTGATATTTACATTGTTACTCACCCGGAACATCTTCTCCACCTTGGCAATGCTTTTGACAAATATGGTACCAAGCTGGTCTCCAACACCTGCCAGGAGGAATCCAAACAAAGGGATACCAAATATTGCATACAGAATGCAGAAAATCTTCCCTCCCTCGGTGCTTGGGGCAATGTTACCATATCCTGGAAGACAAAAGGAGACAAAAAGAGGTTTCCAAGTCTACATGAAGCAATGAAAAGCACTGGGCAGATTAGTTACATATCCTGATAGATAGACAACATGCATATCAGACATGATCAAAATATCTAGGCATCGGCGGGTCCAGATCTTTTTGATTTTGGGTGTTTCAAACTGACCTACCAATCACATCACCACAGAATGCCGCAATACAAATGTTCTATAAAGCTTCCATACTTTATTCTTTAAAGTATGTGTGGAGTTATAGTTTATCAACAGAATGTGACTAACATTTATGTCAAAGATATCTATGTATTGTGTTGCAAAGATGTCTGTTGATCATCTTTGACTTTTTTTGTCCCCATAGCAATTGGTTTTGCAGCAAGACATGGAGAACAGACATACAATACAGTGCTATAAAAAACAAGAAATACTAAATGTTTTGGACTCCAGGTAACAGTGTATTTAAAGGAATAAAATGCTTCCAAGAAGAAAATACACACAATAGAAGTAAGGGACATCAGTTACACAATCAACATGACAATCTTAAATACAACATGGATATGTAAATCGACAGATTAGCAACTTCGTGGTTACTTTGCTGGACAACTAGGATTTCACAGCTGACTTTTACTATTTTGGAAAGAGCAGTTTTGGCCTTGACAACGAGATTACCATACCAGCAAATAACAGAAAATATTAATACAGATCCAGCCAGCCCACTATGTTAATATCAAGGTAAACGTTTTTTAAGAGCTTGTCAACTAAAATGTTAGGCTGAATTGTCTTAAAAGCAGATTAAACACCTCAAAGGAAGTAAAATATAAACTAGGATTTTATTTATTGATGTTTCAACAAGTTTACCAGAGTAACAGTTGCATCATCTACACCTCGCTCAGCTCTGTAAGCAAACTGCAGCGGGTCAAGAAGAATCTGTTTTTGTAAGGAACTATTTTTCAGCATTTTTTCAAAACACTTCATGACTAAGGAGGTGAGGAGAACGGGCCTGAAGTCATTTAGTAGATCCCACCTTCACAATCTTCTGAGGGATTACATTGTCCTAAGAGTAGGAAACAGGAAACAGCTGACAACATCTGTAAGATCATCAGTGTTAGTACAGGACTCCTTACCCGTCTGTACAGTTAAAAACAGCCCTGCAGCCTCAGGATGACATGTTTGCTCTTTTTGGGAATTTACACAACTGTTATAAATATTTGGGGAAACCCACGGGGCAAGTATGGGTGGAATAGATACACAGACAACAATTAAAAATCTTTAGTGCACAGGCTTTCTCTGACAGGAACATTTTTGCAATATCTTTGATTTCACTTTACAAACCCCTCCCCCTCATAACAAGCCAGCCACGACATGGTGTCCAAATCTCTGTCCGAGAGTCATGTTTCTGTAATCTCCAGTAAACACACATCTCTAAATTCATGAAATGGAATCGTACATGGGCTTGAAACTCATCAGTTTTATTTGGTATTACCAGGTTATTTGGTGCATTTGATAGAATGATGGAAGGCAGGGGAATATGGAAGAAAGATTGTTTTCTCAGTCTTTGGCACACTCCACCTCTCTTGCCTTGCTTCCTGGTCTTGCAGGGAAGCTCGCTAGTAAATTCCCCTTTTCACTTGATTAATTGGTAAAAGAGATTGGGAACGTTTAGATCTGAGGGAAATTTATATTTCTCATTCATTCAGAGTTTCCGCAAGGTGGAACAGCATCCACAATAAAACAAATCTGTCCACTCCATACTATTTGTTTTCCATTAAAAACAAAGTAATAGAATACTGTAAAAAGTCAGCATATTACTCCTCACACAGTGATCTCTCAGATTGTTGTATTCAGTGCATAAAAATACCAAACAAACAAAAAACCACATGTATCTTTGCTGAGCATGAGCTTTCATACACGGTATGTGTAATATCTCTTTGTACGTTAGTGGTGAAAGCGTGTTACTATAGCATCTAGTCTGCCCTCAGTCCAAAATAAGAAGATGAAGAAGTAAAGTTGGCTATTTAGTGATAGCTTTTAAAGACAGCTAACTGTATAACATTACTGATAGTATCTGTAACGATTCTCAGTTATCCAGGGAAGGTTAAAATCAAGGGCAACAGGACTTGGTTGAGGATACTTAAAGACATTTTATCTGTCATACAAGAAGCCTGGGGTGTGTTTCCCAAACGCATCGTTGCTAACTACGATAGCAACTTCCTTGGCAGGAGTTATGCAGTTGCGACACAACTGTTTCCCAAAACCTAGTTCGAACTATGGTGGTAACTATTTATTCTGCTGTTTTTTGGCATCTAACTAGTCCTGTACCGTTTGTCCTAGAAACTTGGTTCCAACTTAAAATTGTACATCTTCTTCATGGGAGGCTATTACTTTTGTGGCTGATATCTGTTATGGTTGATTTTATATTAATATTTTTATGATTTTAAAATGAATGGGTTCCTATGGGAGCAGGTACTCCACCCTCCAACTTTAAGAGCTTAGTGCTCCGGCATATGTGCAGCTAGAGACTCAATTTAAGCTGTAAGCTAAAAAAATGTTTAGTTTAGGAGCTATGCCCTTCCAAAGTGAAGGGTTTTACAGCTTTTCCCAGACTTTAGAGTGTGTCATGTGATCATGTCAGAGTGCAGAGAGGAGGATTTTGCAGACCCGAAATTTTTTTGTAAACTGCTGCTACTCGCACATATTTATCTCTATAAGCACGAAAAAGGCACCAAAATGTAGCCACATGCCTTTTCTCCCTCAAAATATCAAAATCCTGCTCAGTGGACATTTAGTTTTTTATCTCTGATCCTTAATTGATTGGAAAGTCTGAGTCATCTCCCATTCACTCCCTGTTGTAGCTGCAGGCTGAGGTCTCCCCCTGTTACTAATTCTTTAACTTGCTGTATCTTTGGACACAAGAAGTATATTTTTATGCTCAGCTACTCAAGCACTAACTAAAAAGTCAAAAATGTTAGCTGTAAAGCTTTTTTTATTAAGCAAAGACACTTTTGTATCAACAACACATCAAATTGTTTCATGACAACCAGGCTGGCTGTTAGTGCAGTTAGTTAGTGATCAGTCTGTGGAGCCGAACCTCCATTCCAATCGTGGGTTCAAATTACTTGTAGCCTATAGTGTTTGAACTTAATGATAAACTAAATATGGTAACCTTCAGTAATTCATCCATCACACTGACAAGCGATAGCAAAAAATAGCTGGCAGCTCTCACGCGCATTTTCTTAAGGAAATGCCCATTCTAGTTAATACTATTGTTGATTTTCTTGTTATTGCCGGTACAACTATAATATGAAAAGCCTAAATAATAAGTAAGTATAATAATGTCACTTAATATCGGTCACAACTGTCATATTTAGGCAGAATAGGACAACGTTCTGTGAGTTTCCCACTGTGCAAAACAGATGAACACATCTGGAAACATTAGTTTGAACTATATTGGTTCAAACCAAGGTGGTACCAACAATGTACAACAATTTTGGGCAACGTCGTACTTCAGATGTTCGTTAGTTTAACTATGCATAGTACCAAGATGGTTCAATGCTACCTTCCAGGGTTGTACGGGAAACGCACCCCTGATTGACTGGCAGGGAATCCCAGCCATTTGTGCCCTCTGTGTGGTCATTATCAAGATGATGGATACTCTGCAGGGCTCTTTGTACTTTTTCTATGTAGATGTTCCTTGATTTACTGTCAGAGCTAATATGTTTGCTAAGATAGCTGTTTGTTGAAAGACAGAAAGACCTGTGGGAGGGACTACGCATTTCCCCAACTTTATGGTGATATGCTGCCCCCAGTTTGTTTTAAGTATGAATTTGACAGATGTCTAATTACATGTAGCTTCTGTAAGTCCTCAAAAAGAAACTACCTCCTAATGTAAGCTACATACAAAAAAAAACAATGCACATTCAAAAATACAGTTACAATATAGAGTACAAACACAATTAAAGTAAAATAAAATATTATATTGACAAAATTGTACAAAACTTTCAATCTACAATACAAATCTCTCAGTCTACAGTCTACTTTGTGGAATGTGCTACAGTGAAATTCCACAAAAGCTATCAGTTGCCTCCTGTTACACAACCCAAGATACATCCATTAACTGCAACCATTCCCAATAAGATAGGGTCAAGATTACTAGTATGAATCAAGGCTAGAACAAAAGCAATCAAATATCTGACCAATCAAATATCATCAGCTGCAATGCTGGAAATGTTCCTGAGACATTACAAGGTGTAAGGTACAAGGTAGATTTATTTGTCACATTTCAACAGGTTGTAATGTGAAATTATGTTTGTAACTCCCTTCTGCTACTTAGCAGACAATATGCTAATAATATAATAGCATGGTACTTTGCCACCATGCCACTGATACGTGGGTTCAAGGAAAACTCACAAAGGTACTTTATTAGTCACATATACATACATGTAGCCAAATTCATTCACTGCATTTAACCCATCCATGAAGGGAGCAGTAAGCAGCCACTGTACAGCACCCAGGGATCAACTAGATCGAATGTAGTGTCCATGTGTGTGTCTAGTGGCCATTAGCACTGACTGAAAAACCTGGGGAAAACCGGAGCACTGAGAAGAAAACCCACGCAAACATGGGGAACACGCAAACTCCACACAGAAAGGCCGGGGCAACCACAGTTTGAGCCCAGAACCTTCTTGCTGTGAAGCTACAGTGATAACCTCTTTTACAACATAACATCATCAATGTGTTAAGGGTTTTCTGAGATAGATGCAAGAAGTGGTTCATCACATCAAGGAAGTAGTCACTTCCTGTTGACAGTAGATTTTGCTTTGACTATGAATGTATATTGGCTTGAAGAAAAACTTTTATTCGTCAGTGGCTTTAGTCTAGATAGTAAAAATTTTAATCCCATTTAATCCCTTTTAATTTTTAAAATACCATAGAAACACAAAGTTGCACTAATAGCCATAATTTTAACTTGTGGTAAAATGGTGCAATGTTTTTAATGTGCATTTACCCTCTGCGATGGCCTGGTGACCTGTCCAGGGTGTACTCCGCCTTTTGCCCAATGTAAGCTATGATTTGCTCCAGCCGCCCGCGACCCTGTACCCAGGATAAGCGGGTGACGATGGATTGATGGATCAATGGATCAATGGATGGTCCCTTGATAGTCTTGTTATCATAACACAGTTAGTAGTAAAAATAAACATGTTTTTCCACCAGGGCAGTAAAATGTAAAGTGAAGCTAGCTGATTTGAACTTCCATGATTTACAGTTTTATTGCCAAAAATATTCATCAGCTGTTTCGCAAATGTAACCAACACATTTCTGACTATGTTCTACATGTAACTAAACTGAAGACTAAATGGTGATATAGTATCACAGAGGATCTACTGACACTCTGTTCTGCAATAATGCTTTTTGAGATTATCTCGGATTGATGATAATTCCATCCATTAGCAGAGTTAAAGGACTCAGTAGCTAAATTCACGTCTAAAATCGGGGAAAGGCAAGCCTGATTCCTGCCACCTGACATTGTCCTGGCTTTATTCTGGCATTTCCACAACCGACCATGAATGTCTGTGACCACACTCCAGCCCTCTCCGCTACATTCCAGTGGTGCTGATGAAATAGTTAGCGGACAATGATTTGAGATTTTAGTTGGCACTTGGCTTATATCTTTTACAACTGAAAGCTGCATTATGGAATAGTTACGACTCACTAGCGTAAGCAATTATAAAATGACAACAATGTGACATGAAGAAAAATTAAATATGTGAGGCATCATAATCTGTACCTCCCACATTCAGTTTTGTTTTGATATTAAACATCCACATACATGATCAAACTTATCAACGCACATAATTTTCATAGACTATTTCATTGACATATACACAGTAATTGGAGTGAAGTGCTATTTTGAAACATTTGGTTAGTTTTGGTACTTGAAGTTTACTGACAGAGCTGGACAAAAGTTTGAAGGGGCCACACATTCTCACTTCACACTCATTTTTACACATCACACATAAACATGAAAACCAGCGTATGTAACCTTTTTGTGTGTAGGCAGCGTTTATAGATGAGGTCGCAGGTCTGTACAAAAGAAACTGACCTACTGGAGCTCAGTCTAAGGCCAAATTATCTGCCTCAGGAAACACACCACAAATGCAGACTGCCCCAGCATGTGATACAAGTTCATGAATAACAGTGGCAGCGAAGGTCCTATTGAAGACTTCAGTCTGTGCAGGTTGAGATCCGTTTGGCATCTCTGACAAGAGCTACAGTGGCTCCAGGAGAATCACCTACTTCTGCAGCTGAGAAGTGAGAGTTCCATCCCTCAAGTGTTTCCTTCCTCAGTTACATGATCGCCAAGGGACAGGTAATGATGGACCTATGATGATGGATATTCAAGTCTCTCTTCTGCAGAAATAAACAATGATGTGGGGAACGGTGATATCATTGATGTGATAATATTTTAATAAAATGTATCCCCCTTCACATTTTATTAAAAATATTATCACATCAATGATATCACGGTTCCCATACATTTTAATAAAATGTATCCCCCTTCACCTCTCCAGTGAACCATCACCTTATCGTGGTGGAGAGGTTTGCGTGCCCCGGTGAACCTGGAGGCTGTGTTGTCTGGAGCCTAGTGCTCCTGGTAGGGTCTCCCAAGGCAGAGAGGTTCCAGGTGAGGGGCCAGACTAAGAAAGGTTCACAACAACCCCTGATGGCAAATCACAAAAGAGGAGGAGAAACCCTGCCCGGAGGAAGCCTGGGGCCCCCCGTCTGGAGCCAGGCCCAGAGGGAGGGCTCGTCGGCGAGCGCCTGGTGGCCGGGTTTGCCACGGAGCCCGGCCGGGCACAGCCCGAAGAAGCTACGTGGCACCCCCCTCTTCATCCCTTGGACCCACCATCCATCGGAAGATCCGCAGGGGTCGGGTGCACTGCCACATGGGTGGCGGTGAAGGCCAGGGGCCTCAACGGACCAGACCCGGGCGGCAGAGGCTGGCTCTGGGGACGTGGAACGTCACCTCTCTGTGGGGGAAGGAGCCGGAACTTGTGCGGGAGATGGAGCGCTACCAATTAGATCTGGTGGGGCTGACCTCCACACACAGTCTTGGCTCTGGAACCGTGCTCCTTGATAGGGGATGGACTCTATTCTTCTCTGGAGTTGCTCAAGGTGTGAGGCGCCAGGCGGGTGTGGGGATACTCACAAGTCCCCGGCTGAGTGCCGCTACGTTGGAGTTTACTCCGGTGAACGAGAGGGTCGCCTCCCTACGCCTTCGGGTAGCGGGGGGGGGGAAAACTCTGACTGTTGTTTGTGCATATGCACCAAACAGCAGTTCAGAGTATTCGGCCTTCTTGGAGACCCTGAATGGAGTCCTGTATAGGGCTCCAGTAGGGGACTCCATTGTTCTGCTGGGTGACTTCAACGCACATGTTGGCAATGACGGAGTTACCTGGAAAGGCGTGATTGGGAGGAACGGCCCCCCTCATCTGAACCTGAGTGGGTGTTTGTTGTTGGACTTCTGTGCTAGTCATGGATTGTCTATAACAAACACCATGTTCAAGCATAAGGATGCTCATAAGTGTACATGGTACCAGAGCACCCTAGGCCGAAGATCAATGATCGATTTTGTAATCGTTTCATCTGATTTGAGGCCGCATGTCTCGGACACTCGGGTGAAGAGAGGGGCGGAGCTGTCAACTGATCACCATCTGGTTGTGAGTTGGGTCAGGGGGTTGGGGAAGACTCTGGACAGACCTGGTAAGCCCAAATGGGTAGTGCGGGTGAACTGGGAACGTCTGGTGGAAGCCCCTGTCCGTGAGATCTTCAACTCAAACCTCCGGCGGAGCTTTTCTGGCATCCCTGTGGAGGTTGGGGACATTGAACATGAGTGGGCAATGTTCAAAGCCTCTATTGCTGAAGCTGCAGCGGAAAGCTGTGGTCTCAAGGTCTTAGGTGCCTCAAGGGGCGGTAACCCTCGAACACCGTGGTGGACACCGGTGGTCAGGGAAGCCGTCCGACTGAAGAAGGAGGCCTTCCGGGATTTGTTGTCTCGGAGGACTCCGGAGGCAGTTGCAAGGTACCGACAGGCCCGAAGGACTGCAGCCTCTGTTGTGGCAGAAGCAAAGCAGCGGGTGTGGGAGAAGTTCGGGGGAAGACATGGAGAAGGACTTTCGGTCGGCACCAAAGTGTTTCTGGAGAACTGTCCGCCATCTCAGGAGGGGGAAGCGGGGAACTGTCCAAGCTGTGTACAGTAAGGATGGGACCCTGTTGACCTCAACTGGGGAGGTAGTTGGGCGGTGGAGGGAACACTTTGAGGAACTCCTAAATCTGACTGACACGCCCTCTCTAGTAGAGGCAGAGCTGGAGGCTGATGGGGGGTTTCTCGTCAATTTCCCTGGAGGAGGTCACTGAGGTAGTCAAACAACTCCACAGTGGCAAAGCCCAGAGATGCTAAAAGCTTTGGGTGTGGTGGGGCTGTCTTGGATGACACGTCTCTTTAACATTGCGTGGAGGTCGGGTACAGTGCCCAAGGAGTGGCGGACTGGGGTGGTGGTTCCCCTGTTCAAAAAGGGGGACCAGAGAGTGTGTGCCAATTACAGGGGTATCACACTTCTCAGCCTCCCTGGTAAAGTCTACGCCAGGGTGCTGGAGCGGAGGGTTCGGCCGATTGCCGATTGGCGAGGAGGGGCTGCGGTTCGGTGGGCTTGGGATCTCGTCACTGCTTTTTGAGGATGATGTGGTCCTGATGGCATCATCGGTCCGTGGCCTTCAGCTCTCACTGGATCGGTTCGCAGCAGAGTGCGAAGCGGCTGGGATGAGGATTAGCACCTCTAAATCTGTGGCCATGGTTCTCAGCAGGAAACCGATGGAGTGCCAACTCCAGGTAGGGAATGAGTCCTTGCCCCAAGTGAAGGAGTTCAAGTACCTCGGGGTCTTGTTCACGAGTGAGGGGAGATTGGAGCAGGAGATTGGCTGGAGAATCGGAGCAGCGGGGGCGGTATTGCAGTCGCTTTACCGTACCGTTGTAACGAAAAGAGAGCTGAGCCGTAAGGCAAAGCTCTCGATCTACCGGTCAATTTTCGTTCCTACCCTCACCTATGGTCATGAAAGCTGGGTCATGACCGAAAGAACGAGATCGCGGGTACAAGCGGCCGAAATGGGTTTCCTCAGGCGGGTGGCTGGTGTCTCCCTTAGAAATAGGGTGAGAAGTTCGGCTATTCGCGAGGAGCTCAGAGTAGAGCCGCTGCTACTTTGCGTTGAGAGGAGCTAGTTGAGGTGGTTTGGGCATCTGGTAAGGATGCCTCCTGGACGCCTCCCTAGGGAGGTGTTCCAGGCACGTCCAGCTGGGAGGAGGCCTCGGGGAAGACCCAGGACAAGGTGGAGAGATTATATCTCCACGCTGGCCTGGGAACGCCTCGGGATCCCCCAGTCAGAGGTGGCTAATGTGGCTCGGGAAAGGGAAGTTTGGGGTCCCCTGCTGGAGCTGCTGCCCCCGCGACCCGACCCCGGATAAGCGGATGAAGATGGATGGATGGATGGTATCCCCCTTCAAAGTGATTAATGCTACTTAACTATAAGTGCAAGGGATCACAAAACTCATGGTTTGGTTCTATCCTTGGTAAATTTTCTTTTAAAATGTGCTATATTGGCCCTGATGTGGCTGCCTCTCTTTATCTGTAATCGCCACTCTGTCTTGCTCAGTTTCCCTCCTGCGGCACTATTTGATTGGTAACACGTTACTAATAGTAATCATAATAACCAAAACATGCCAGCAGAGGTGGAAAGTAATGACTTGCTGTTTGCGGAGAGAGACGAGGGAGGAGAGAAGCTCGGTTGCCTTTCAAGCAGCCGTGCGCTGAATGTCGCTCGTCAGTGTCACTTGTCATTAACCGACTAATCACAGCCTGGATGGGGCAGGACATTTAAAAATATTGACAGATAGGTGTAATTTAAACACTAATGACACTGAGGACTGGTCAGAATCAGAATGTCTCCATCACCTTTTTTCAAAGCTTTTATTAAAAAAAAATCTCAAATACAGCTTACAACTAGAAATGTTAAATAGCAAATGAAACAATGCACAATAAAAAAACATAATTGCAATTGAAATATAGAAGAAAAAAATTTACATTGCCCAAAAGCCGATTACTGAATTGTATATTATATATTATATATAATATTTTGAATTGTCACCTTAATTTAGTTTCCCTTCATTTCCTCCATAACTTGGTGCAGAAAATGTGCTCAGAATGCAGGAAATTAAGTGAGATTAAGATAGATTAAGAATGTGAGGATAGTGTGTGTGTGTGTGTGGGGGGGGACTAACCCTAACCCATTGTTCTTGAAGCCTACTTTTTTTGTTTTGAACTTGTTTTTATTGAGATCAAACAGTGCAATTCACAACATACATATACAATATAGGGATGTATCCATGTACAATATACATGGACACATCCCTGTGTCTAGCACTCCCCAAAAGCCTCCTTTATATCGTCCATAGAGAACAAAGAAATAGATAAATATAGCCAGCGTAAGCATCACAGTATAGACAAGGTGTATGTACATTTAACATAGGTATCATGGAATATACATTTGGATAGGGGACCACTTTTCCATGAATAAGTCAGTTTTCATCTGCAATCTTGCTGTAATTTGTTCCATATAGTACACTTCCTTCACCTTATTCTTCCATTGAGAGACTGTGGGGGGCTGTGTCTCAACCAGGAGACTGTAATCATTTTCTTAGCAAGTACAAGCAAAATTTTCAAGAGGTGAAAATGACAATTGTTCCTGACTTTGTTCTCAAAAATTCCCAGAATAATAAAGGATGGGTCCAGTGGAATCTTAATACTCAAACACTTATCATTTTCATCTTGTATGTCTTTCCAATAGTTCAATAATTTTGGACAATCCCAAAATATATGAGTGTGATCTCCCACAAGACCACAGCCCCTCCAGCATTTGTCTGAAGTCCCACCGAACATAGACGTGATAAAAGGGGTCCTAAAGAACCTTACTTTGGTTTTCCACTCAAATTCTCTCAACATTGGACTACTTGATATTTTATGTCCCTCTTGAAACATTTGTTCCCATTCTTCATCTGTAATTATATTCATTTCTAGTTCCCATTTCTCCATAATAACTTTTGTATTCTCTGTAGCTTCTCTTTGTAATATTTTATAAAAGTGAGAGATATATTTACTAGTTATTGTCTCTTTTGTTACTGATAGAAAAAATGCTTAATGTCAGAAGGTGGCTTTTGTAAAGTATGCCAGTCCTTATGTTTATGTAAATAGTGTCTCAATTAAATATTTAAACAGGTCCTGGTTTGGGAGGTTATACTTATGTTGTAGCTGCTGGAAAGACACTAGACCTCCATCCTCAAACATTTGACCCAACAGAATCAACCCTTTTTCAGTCCAGTTATTTAATCCAGATGCAGGGAGAAACGTCTCAGGTTACGTATGTAACCCTGGTTCCCCGAGAAGGGGAACGAGACACTGCGTCGGTTACGACACTATGGGAACACCACTAATCGTAGCAGGTCTGAATGTGAATGAAACTACTCCAGTCCTATTGGCTGTTGCTAGAACGGTAGGATGTGACTGTGTAACTGGAGGCGCATATAAGCACACCGGCACCAAATACTCATTAGCTTTAACTATGAAGCATGGCGCTCCAGGAAGTCTCCTGTCCTCCGCCGTCACGAGGTGGGGGATGAAACGCCTGTAGCACTGTGGACCCTGCCGTACTGGACGGCACCTTTGGGACAAAACCTGGACGAGGGTGCAGGAGGACCCTAACGTTTCCAGGGGCAAATTCCAGGCTTTGCGGGGACACCGAAAGCGCTTGGAGATCTCCCACCCTCCTCAGAGAGGTGATAGTGTTGGAATCTTTATGTATATAAGTTATCCACCATATTTACTCAAGTACATTGAAATACATATATGAAATATAAAGCATTTACTAATATGAGTTTTTGAGTTTGTTACACAGGAAATCTGCAGTGTAAAAAGCTATTAACTCTCTTGTCTTTCTTCCTTGTTTGATATTTTAGGTGTCTTAACCTGACAGATAGCCAGGAGAAACGCCACCTTGAGGGTCAAGTGCTTGGCCTCAGCCAACTCCAGGGGTTCAAGGGGGCCTCAGCCAGCGCCCCAAGAACCACCGGCAGATCCCAGGCGGGAACCCTGGAGCGAGTAGCAGGCCTCATCCTCCGAGCACCACGGAGGAAACATACGACTATAGGAAGTTTCCCCAAAGACCCCTCCCTCAGAGGGGCGTGGAAGGATGAAATAGCCGCCACGTACACCTTGAGGGTGGATGGGGAAAGGCCAGCAGAGAAACGATCCTGGAGGAACTCAAGTACCTGAGCCACTGGGCAGGTAACAGGGTCCACCTCCCGTTCTCTACACCAGGTGGAGAACACACTCCACTTTAAGCCAATCATCCTCCGTGTGGATGGGGCCCTGGAGCTAAGCAGCGTCTCGACCGTTGCTGCCGTTAGACCCGCCTCAAGGAACTGTGCCCCCTCAGGGGCCAGACCCACAGATGCCACACGGCAGGGCAAGGGTGAAGAACCTGCCCCTGTGCCTGGGACAGCAGGTCCCTCCTCAGAGGAACCTGCCGTCCAGGAGCAACACAAGGTCCGAGAACCATACTCGGGCCGGCCAGAACGGGGCTACCAATAGTAGGCTGATGCCGTCCTGACGGACCCTCTCCAGAACCCCTGGGAGCAGAGCGACTGGGGGAAATGCGTACAAACGTAGCCTCTGCCACGTGTGGACCATGGCGTCCAGACCCAATGGGGCTGGAGGAACGACAGAGAACCATAGCGGGCAGTGCATAGTCTCTTGAGACGCAAACAAGTCCACGTCTATGGGGCCGAACTCTTCGCATAAGAGCTCCACCACCTCGGGGTGGCGTCTCCATTCCCCGGGCCTCAGCCCCTGCCTCGACAGCAGGTCTGCTCCTTGATTCAGCGTCCCTAGGAGATACATCGCCCTGAGCGACAGTAATCTCTGCTGGGACCACAGGAGGATCTGATGCGCCAGTCTGCATAGAGGGCGCGATCGCAGACCGCCCTGGTGATTGAAATAGGCCACCACCGCTGTATTGTCGGACCAGACCAGAACGTGGTGGCACCGGAGGTCGGGAAGGAGACCCCTCAGAGCCCGAAACACCGCCAGCATCTTGAGGCAATTGATGTGCCACGTAGAATGCTGGTCCTGCCAGGACCCCCTTACGAAGCGGCCATTTTCCAGGACCGCGCCCCATCCCGTGAGGGAAGCGTCCGTCGAAACCACCAGTCGACGACACGGTGCCCCTAACACGGGACCCTGGGACAGGAACCGAGTGTCCTTCCACACTGAGAGGGAACGAAGGCATGCATTTGCGCGTCACCCAAATCAGGCGGAACGGATTTCCCCTCGGGGAAAAACCCCTGGCTTTCAACCACCACTGTAGGGCTCTCATGTGCAGCAGGCCAGAGGGTATCACGCTGGACGCAGCTGCCATGAGCCCCAACACCCTTTGAAAGTGTTTTATAGTGACGGTGCGGCCCAACTTCACCCCTTTCACCGCGGCCAGGATGGACACGTGCCGGAGACAGATGTGCCCGCATCGTTACAGAGTCCCAGACCACCCCCAGGAACGAAGTCTGCTGGGCGGGCATTAGCAAACTCTTCTTCGCGTTGAGCCTCAGCCCTAAATGCAGAAGATGGGCCAGAACGACATCTCGATGCCAAACCGCCAGTTCTCGAGACTGGGCCAGAATGAGCCAGTCGTCGATGTAGTTTAGGATCTGGATGCCCTGGAGCCTCAAAGGGGCCAGTGCTGCATCCATACACCTGGTGAATGTGCGAGGGGAAAGTGCCAGGCCGAATGGGAGCACCCGATACTGGTACGCCACGCCACTGAAGGCGAACCTCAGGAACTTCCTGTGAGAGAGACAGATGGAGATATGGAAATATGAGTCCCTGAGATCGATCGTGACAAACCAGTCTTCGGACCGGATGTGACTGACGATAGCTGGGATGATGAGCATTTTGAATCTGAATCTCCAGATCCAGAATAGGGCGCAATCCTCCGTCCTTCTTGGGGACCAGGAAGTAACTGCTGTAAAACCCTGCGTCTCTGACCGGCGGGGGAACGCATTCCACGGCCCCCTTGCTCAGCAGAGACCGCACTTCCTGTGCTAACACCAGACTTTGCACTGGCCGCACTACCGTCCAGACCACACCGCTGAATCTGGGTGGGCGAACCCGAAACTGCAGTCGGTACCTGTCTATGACAGTGCGCAGGACCCATGGAGAAATGCCTGTCAGGCTCCGCCAGGCCTCTGCGAAACTCGACAACGAAACTAGTTCCTCTGGGCTGGTGGACAGTGCGTCGCGCAAACCTCGGCTGTGGCCCCTGAAGCGGCAGAACGCCAGGGGATGGCCACTGAGAGTTCATGATCTGTGAGCCTGGACACTGTCTGCCTGCAGACCCCCGGGGCAGGCAGCACGGTGCGAGCTCGACGGTAGCTGGCGTATCCCAAGCGCCCAAGGCGGGACAACAGCTGCCTCGAAATCCCCACAATCTCACGATCGAACCCGCCAAGCCGCCTCAGCGACTGCCGGGCCTGAACCACGGGGAGATCGCATCTGGCCGTCGCTGGAGAAAAGATCCATGCGGGACCTCAGTACCCGCACAGACATGGTTTCGCAATGGCCACAAGCAGCCCAACTCAAGAGCTGCTCGGGCGTGCTCCATCCCCAGACATGAGACACACAGCTCATGAGAATCTCCTGTAAGAAAACGTGGACAAGGGTCAACACACTTACGGATTCGTTTGCCAGACATCTTCTAGGTAATCTTCTGCTTCTTAGAACTGGAGCTTTCCTCAAACATACAGAGCGCCCGCTCTAATGAGTATTTGGTGCCGGTGTGCTTATATGCGCCTCCCGGTTACACTGTCACATCCTACCGTTCTAGCAACAGCCAATAGGATTGGAGTAGTTTCATTCACATTCAGACCTGCTACGCCTAGTGGCGTTCCCATAGTGTCGTAACCGACGCAGTTCGAGTTCCCTCAAAGGGGAACTCATTATTATGGTTTATTCGGATAGCTCTACGTAGTGAACCAGGGAGATCCAGGGCCCTATTTTAACGATCTGAAACGCAAGTGTCAAAGCGCAAAGCGCAAGTAACTTTGTGGGCGGGTCCCGGCGCTGTTGCTATTTTCCCGGCGGGATAAATGCCTGTTGCGCCTGGCGCAAATCTAAAAGGGGTTGGTCTGAAGTAGCTTCATTATTCATAGGTGTGGTTTGGGCGTAACGTGAAATAAACCAATCAGAGCGTCATCTCACATTCCCTTTAAAAGCAGGTGCGCAAGTTCCATGACGGATTGCTATTATTATGGCGGATTTACCAGGCGCACGCCAGGAGCGGTTCACAGCCGAGGACACTGATGTTCTTGTAAGAGCAGTGAAAGAAAGAGAGGTTATGTTGTATGGGGATGGGAGAAACCCACCCAAATCAGCATCAGTAAAACAAGCGTGGGAGGAAATAGCCACGATTGTTTCCTCAACTGGCATCCCCAGGACGTCGCACCAGTGCCGCAAGCGGTACAATGACATCAGGAGACGTGGGAAGTCCAAGCTTGCCAGCATCAATCGGGCACGCCGTGTAACGGGGAGGTGGATCTGCATCAACTCAGGACCTGACGCCTGCAGAGGACATCGCTGCGTCCACCCTCACCGCAGAAAGCGTAGAAGGATTTGGGGGCTTTGAAATCGGCACCGAACCAGAAACGCAAGCAGTCCAACCCCAAGATACACAAGTTCACATACATTAAGGTTTCTTATGAAAATATTTTATTCGTTTATTTACATGAAAAAAAATCTAACGCAGCCACACAATAAATAAAAACAATGTAACAGCTTCGCAGGAAGACCCTGGCCTCGCGAGCCGTGCGCACGGGCCATCTGAGGAGGGAATGGCGTAACCGTCAAGGTCCAGACCCACTACACGCCGTGGCAGCATCGCTAGACCGGAGGACCACCCATTCCTGCAGCTCCAGCAAACTGGATTTGAAATGCTGGAGCGGGAGCTGTCTGGGATGCGGCGAAGTGTGAATGCCCGTCTAGACCGGATGGCGATGTTGCTGCGGCCTCTCCGGCGCATCTCCTCAAGCCTGGAGAGGATTGCTGCAGCCATGGAGCGTGGCCCTTCAGGCGCACCACCACCTCGGTTGTGCCTCTTTCTTCTCCTGTTGTGCCTATTCCTCCTTCCCCCACTCCATCTCCGTCCACCCATTCCACCAGGCGCACATCACACAATGCCATTCCCGGACCATCAGGTGTCCAATCCCGCCGTGGCGAGCGTCCGAAAACTACCAGAGGAGGGAAAAAGAAATAATTTATTTTTCTGTTCAGTTTTCAGTTGTTCTGTTGAAATATTTTTAACCTCATTTTCCATTTTTTTTATCAATTACTGTTTGAAATGGATCTTTCTTTTTGACAAAATATAAAGAAATGTCACTAATAAATACTTTTGAATGTTTTCGACTCGTTCTCTCTGAATCACGAGTATGGTTATATTTTTTCAATGTAGTAGGCTATAACATTAGACCGAGATAACTTTGCTTACCTCACTATAGACGATGTAGCAGCTCTTCTGCCAAATAAGCTCTCCTCTCCCGTGCTGCTGCTGGGGCATTTGGGTTAAGTGGCATCGGCACATGCAGTTCACCATCACGTCTCCTTAAGTCCTCTAATATTTCCTCATCTATGTCAACAACACAACCTTGATTTATGGAAATGTTGTGTAAAACACAACACGCCACAAAGAATGCTGCGACTTTTTGAGGACTGTACTGTAAAGTGCCTCCTGATCTATCCAAACACCTGAAGCGCATTTTCAGTATGCCGAACGTTCGTTCAATTACACAGCGTGTTTGTGTGTGTTTTCGGTTAAACTGCATTTGACGATTTGTTTCTGGCATCAAAAATGGTGTCATCAGCCATGTCTTTAACGGATACCCGTTGTCCCCTAACAGCCACCCATCCAACGGGGGATTCCCCTCGAAGATGGCAGGAATGGCAGAGTTTGCCAGTATGAATGAGTCGTGGCTCGAGCCAGGATAATTCGCAAAGACATGGGTGATTTTACTGTAAGCATCGCAAATGACTTGTACGTTGATTGAATAGGTTCCCTTGCGGTTGATGTATACAAGTGCGTTTTCTGATGGAGACGCGTAGCTGCACATGGGTGCAGTCTATAACACCAAGGACACCAGGGAACCCATACTGCGCACAAAATGCCTGCTTTGCTCTTTCTTGGCTGTCAGGTGTGACGGGAATTTGATGTATTCCCAGCATGTCGGACTAGACCTGATGTAACTGCATGTATAGCCGAACTTATGCCAGATTGTGAAATGCCTCCAATGGAGCTAAGGGGGTGCTGGAACGACCCAGAGGCATAGAAATACAATGCCGCTGTAACCTTTACTGCAACGGGAAGGCATAGGGACAGGGTGCATCAGTCCCAGCTCATCTGCCAGGAGATGGCAGATGTCTGTCACAGCCTGTCGGGTCAGGCGTAACTTGTGTATACATTCCTCCTCACTGAGGGAGAGATAGGTCTGTCTGGGCCGGTATACCCTCTCCCTCCAGCGTCTAATTCTTTGTCCCAAGACATACTCCATCTCACTGTGCAAAAGAAAGAAAATATGAGCAAGCTCAACTTAACTGGTAAGTTGAAGACTAAGGTTTTTAATGTACTTACATTATGGTAAAGGTGATTTCACAGTCTTCCGATTTTTTTTTCCTGGTTCTTGACGGACAAACCAATTTGTCAGATGTTCTTATATACATATATGTCTTGCTACTATTGGGCAAACAGGTCTGATCCTTAATTACTACAATTAGCCTGAAAAATTGGTAAGATAGATTTATGCCTATTTTTTTCACATCTTCGTGCACACTACAATGATTTCCGTCATCTCATGTGTTAATATTTTTTATTGTAACAATTTATGATTTGCAAAAATAACTGTTGCATCTGTGTAGATTACATGAGCAAAGTGTATGCGGCGTTATGCACGCTATACATTATGGTCAAGCATGCCCTTAAAATAGCATAATGAACAACGGCATAGCGCCACTGACTTTAGACCAGGTTTTTCTGGTCAGTGGCGCAATTGTTTTCTGGAAGTGTAAAATAGCACTAGAGAACGTTTAGCCGAAACACGCCTCCTTTTGTGCCGATCCGCCCAGAGAGCGCAAGTTCATTTCCTAGTTTACCGGCGATGCGTCTGTGGAGGGAAAATCCCGCTTTGCGCTGGTGCAAAATAGGAATGATAAATGCGTTTGTGTATAAAGTCATTTGCGCCGGGTGCAAGATAGAGCCCCCAGTGTCTTTTTAATTTTAGACCAGGTGGAAAGTGTAGCCTGAACCCATTCATTGTTAATTTTATTTTTGGACCATGTTTCTTGGTTTACAAATGGAAGAGTATCAAGAAATATATTTTGACAGTCCCCTTGTTCCATCTTGTACCAGATTGCCTCTTCATCGCGACAAACCCAAGTGACCAGTGAGTTGTGCAGCCCAATAGTAGTTTTTTAAATTTGGTATATTCAATCCTCCAAGCTCTTTAGGGCACATAAGAGATTTCAATTTAATTCTCGGACGTTTGTTTTGCCAAATAAATTTTGAGAGCCATTTGTTTAGTGTAGTGAATGTGGACATGGGGACATGTATAGGTAATGATTGAAAAAGAAAGAGTAATCTAGGTAGAACATTCATTCTGATTGTTTCTATTCGCCCTATAAGTGAAAGAGGTAAGATTTCCCATCTTGTTAAATCTTTTTTGATTTCATCCAGTAATTTCCTATAGCTTTCTTTAAACAACTGTGATGATTGAGGGGTTATAAAGATTCCCAGATATCTAAATCCCTGATTAGACATTCGAAATTTAAATCTACTCGTTACATTTGTGGGTAGGCGGCCATTTAGTAACATTGCTTCTGATTTGGATTGGTTAATTTTGTAGCCCGAGAGTCTGCCATATTCCTCCAAAGTTTCAATAAGTGAAGGTACCGATGTGGCTGGATCGCTGATGTATGCAAGAATGTTATCTGCAAAAAGTGAGATCTTATGCTCCTTCTTATTTTTATCTATAATACCCTTAATTTTGTAATTCAGTATTCAATATTCAATATTTATAGCAAAGAGAAGGGGCTTAGGCAATCCCCCTGATGCACTCCTCTCTCAAGGTAAAAGAACTCGGAGCAGCAACCATTTACCCTGACTCGCGATTTCGCATCAAAACTGATCAGCAGGGAATCTTGTTTATTTCCTCTGGCCTGTGTTATAACATTCAGGGTCCTCCTAATGTTATTAGCACTCAGGCGATTTGGAATGAACCCCGTCTGATCTGGGTGAATAAGTTTTTTAATGTGTTTCTGTATCCTTTTAGCTAAAATACTAGTCAGAAGTTTTAAACCTGTACATAACAGGCTAATTGGTCTATATCCTTCACACTGGGTTGCATCTTTTCCTTCCTTATAGATAACCACGAAGACGGTAGTTCACCGTTTTTAAGCATGTAATTAAAAACCCTCGTCAGTACAGGTAGTAGAATGTCTATAAAACATTTATAAAATTCTCCAGGGAGAATCTGTCCCTGAAGATTTATTGTTTTTCAGCTTGTTGATCACCTCCCTTATTTCAATCTCCGTTATGTTTGAAACCATGCTTCTTCCCCAGACAGAGTGGGTAAATTTAAATTAGTAAGAAATGTATCTATTATAGGTTTTTGTCCATCATGTGATGGATTTGGTTCCTCATATAGGTTTCTGTAGAAGGATGCAAAGGCATTAGCAATTTCTTTGGGACGATATAGCGTTTTAAGGGTGCGATCAATTATTTTGTGTACTGTTCTGGCAGACTGTGCTTTTCGGAGTTGGAAAGCTAACAGGCGACTAGCTCTATTCCCCATTTCATAATATTTCTGTTTAGAAAACCTCAAGGCCCCTTCTGCTTTATAGGTAAGAATCCTATCTAACTCTTTCCTAGCTTCTTTTAGCTCTGTCAATGTGTTACTTGTCCCTGTACTTTTATGTTCAATTTCTAATAGTTTAATTTTGTTGTCAAGTTTAGTTTGTTCCTCGGAGCGCTGTTACTTTAGTCTAGAATACTGCTTTGGCTCCACTCCACAGAACAGGTGGAGACACTGTCCCATTATCATTTAATTCCAAGTATTCTGTCAGACTTTGTCTTAGTTCCTGAACTATTGCTGTATTTGTAAGTAGTGATACATTTAACCTCCAATATCTAAAAAAAGAGTCCTTACACAAATCTAAATGTAAAATAACAGGGGCGTGATCACTCAGTATAATTGTATCTATAGGACAGTCAATCACTTTATACATATGCTGTTGAGAGAGACAGAAGAAATCAATTCTTGAATAACTATTATGGGCAATCAAATAAAAGGTATAATCTTTCATGTTTGGGTTTTTAAATCTCCATGGGTGCCCCAAGCCAAGTTCTAATAACATGTTGTTTTTCTCTAACAATACATATCTCCCCATTTTATCCTGCACAACCTTTTCTGTGGAAAACGCCAGTAACTTTTTGATTAGAATGGCTACTCCTCTTTTATTCCCAAATGATGTACTATACGTTTGGTTTACCCACTCCCTCCTTAGTTTTTTGTGTTCTAACTCGTTCAAATGTGTTTCTTGTAACAAGGCAAAGGATCAGTGCATTTTCCTTAGCTGGCTAAGAATCTTCTTTCTTTTTATAGGATGGTTTAGACCATGGATGTTATATGCCTATAATATGCATATTATAGGCAAGTTAGGGAGCACCCTTCTCCTGATAGTCATCGACATTTAAGAAAACTATTGCAGGGCCTGTATCTTTCAGGAGGTGATTGCACATTTGGTTCCCAGGTTGCCTCTGCAAAAAGCATAGTAAAACAACTAAAACAGAACAAAAAAGTCAACTTACCCTCTCCCACAGCAGGGGAAAGACCTTTTCCATACTAAGGTTGTAACTTACATACCTACAAAAGCCTACTTTCACATTGCTTGTCACTTATGTTTGCAAAGTCCGGTAATGAATGCCTACTTACTTCTCAACTACACATTATTGTCTCTTTACATGAATGCTCACACGTCTGCGACGCTGAGTGTTCCCTCTACTGCTTCTTCGGATGCTGTAGTCCAGGCGTTGCGCAAAAGCTCTTCTCGGCAGGTCTCACACTCGTCCACCTTGATGTGTATTCCCATCTTGCCCAGAGTCGCTGCCACTCGAGAGAGAGTAGGGAACGTCTTCACTCCTGTGTCCAAGTAAATCTTCAGCTGTGCAGGAAAGGGCGACACAGCTTTCACATTCTTCTGTTTGAGTTGCTTAATAACTTCACGAACCTGTTTACGTTTCTTCTGTGTGTCCGCCGTGTAGTCCTGATCAAAGTACACCTTCTGGCCCTGATAGGTGACCTCACGGCTTTTCCATGCCGCTCATATTATTTGTTCTTTTACTTTGTAACTGGAGAATCTGACAATAATCGACCGCGGTGGTGCTGAGTCTTTAGGCCTTAAGGTCAGGGAGCGGTGTGCCCTCTCCACACTGAGATCCATGTCCTCCGGTAGTTTGAGAGAAGTCTGAATCATGTCAGTTATAATGGGAATCATGTTGTTTTTCTCCTCTCCCTCTTGTATCCCATAAATGTGCAGGTCATTACGCCTCGCTCTTGATTCAAGGTCCTCACACTTGGCTGAAAGTTTGGCTTCTCTTTGGAACAAATAGCGCATCACACGATCATGACGGACTAGTTGGTCTTCCGCGTCGCTCACTCTCTGGTTAGTGTCGCCAATTTGCTGCTCAAGATTAGCCGTTCTCTTGAGTACATCTTTCAGAGATGTTTCCACCCTAGACAGCGTAGCTTTAGTGTTATTAGAAGCGTCGGTGTGTTCCTGTCTCAGGTGTTGTAACTCCGCGAGCACCTTCGCTATTTAGATTTACTCTTCTTGTCAGCTTCTTTTTTAAGTGTAGACATCATCGATTTTGTTTGATGATAGTTTATAATGAAATATGGGTTACATGATAGGGTTTTGGCTAGTTTTCATGGCCTTTCTCCGGAGCAGTAAAATCAGGCTGCTTCTTCGCTCATGGTGTCACCGGAAGTCGAGTCTTGAAGCCTTTTAAACTTTTAAAGTAGTTTTTACAATCTGTAATTTTACTTAAGTAGCCTTGTTTGAAGATTGTACTTTGCTACATTTTAAATCACATCCGTTACCAGTGTTGGGAAAGTTACTTCCAAAATGTAATACATTAAAGATTATTAGTTACTGTCATTTGAGAGTAGAGTAATACGTTATATTATAATATTACCGTCTCTGAATTGTAATGCTTCACTGCTTTTGCGTTCCTTTTGAGTTACTTTCCCTGTTATTTATTGTGCATTATTCTGATAGTATGTGGCTGGTTAGGGTTCTAGTGATGTGCAGAGTTGCGGGTGGGTCTTTGTCATAAAAACTAACTTTCTGATTAGTAGCGGGAGGTGAGTGGGGGGTGAAATAGGGTGAATCATCTCCACATTAAGATAGACGCTGTGCGCATTTACCCACAAGGTACAGTTGCATAACATCATTGATTATTTGAATTTCCTACCACTCTGATAGGATCGGTCAGGATGAACTGACAGCACCCTCTCTGATCATGCAAGTTATTCATTAAAGCTTAAACACAGTGCCTATAGAAATCTATTTACGGGGGAGCTACTGTCTTCTTAAGAGGAGCCGAGCTCCCAAGTAATTTGTACCCTACCTACAATCTCGACCATCAACACAACAGGAAATAACTTTACTCTTTTACTTATGGATTTGTTTTTCTGGTGCCAAAATGTTTCGCAGTGTTGGTGAATTATTAAAAGACCCACTTAACCACTTCATTCCACTTCAGAGTTTAAAATGCATGACACGTTTCACGTTAGGAAAAACTTGCAACCAGTGCAAGAAAGACAACAGTTTTATTATGCAATGTAAGCTGTGTTTACCCCAAGAGACCGACCTAGCACCTTTTTGTCATCTAACCTGGGCTGAGTTCAGTGCAGACCAAACGTAGCACGTAGCAAAAATGTTTTTTTCAACAGAAACAGTGGTTCCCTGAACACCCTGCTGTGTATGCAAGAACACTGAATTTTCCTGCCTTTTTAATACTGTCGTGTTTACAAACTTGTCGCAGCTGATTGGGTAACACCTGAGACACGCTCACCAAACGGGAGAAGACACCTGTTGCAGAACATTGCGCAATGTTGCAAGGAAACATGTCGTTCAGTCCGAAAATGTTGCAAACCGGTGCAAAGCATTTTGAGACTGTGCAAGCATGTAGAGGAGGGGAAGGGGGGTTCCACTTGTCATAAAATAAAAGGTCTCTGAAGTTATTTTGTTTGCACCATTGCTTGGTATCTGTAGTATCTGTTAAATATCTGTTAAACAAACTTTTAGGAGGTTAAAAAAGTATTACTGATTTTAAATGAGCTAGTGTTTACTTTTTTAGGGCCTAAGAAGGAACTGTGCGAGGTCCCTATTGAAACTGAAGGGATTATTAAGGCCTGAGCACATATATCTACCAAATTCCACACATTTGATAAGGGTCATGCCCTGAACACATAAGGTTAAAATTCACTCAACCTCATAGCGCCACCTGCTGGAATCAGGAAGTACCATGCCAGTGTCAAGAAGCAGCCCCTGCGCACTGAATCATGAAAATGCACAAAACTTTTGTGGTACATGTATCATCCCAAGATTCACAAAAAAGCCTCTTGGAGCCATACCTGAAATCAGAAAGAAGTTCAGCCATTTTGATTTAAATGTGCAATTGCAGCCCATTTATGGCCTTTTACAAGGTCCGTACTTTTACGAACTCCTCCTAGGGAATTAAGCATTCTCAAGGCATTGACAATGAAAAGTTGTGCTATCTGTGAGTTTTTGTAGATGGGTGTCCGTGGTATGATGACAAAGATCAATGGTTTACCATAAAACAGGAAGTTATAACTTTAGTGTATATGCTGTGATCTGTACCAAACTTTACTTGATAACAGTCCTGTCATAAACACATCTACATGAAAATATTCACTCAATGTGATGCCACCCACTGGTAACAACAAGTAAACTGTTTCTGACGCATCACACCTCGATGCGCTACATGTGCTAGGGCCTGCCCAACGCTGCTTCCAGATTTAATTTAATGTGCTGTTGATGGACATCAACTAACAATCATTTTCATTATCTTTAAATCTGCTGATTATTTTTATGATTAATTGGTTAATTTTTTGGTCTATTAGAGTGAAAAATTACAAATTCTCATAATTGCATCTTCCTGAAGTCTTGTTTTGTCCAATTTGTTGTTTGTTTATTTATTGAAAGGGGACAGTGTACATTAATCAGCATTACATACATACAATGTAATGTACCCAAGTTAGCTAAAAAGTGCTAATGTTCATCGGTAGTCCCCCAGGCAGGTGTAAAAAAGGCAGCCTTAAAATAATCACAGGTATAAAATCACAAGATAAAATTACATACAAAACGTTATGGTCAAGAAATACAATTCATGTAAAATAATTATATAATTATCAATAACAATCAAATAGTCCAAATATCCCAAAGATATACAGTATACAAAGACATGATAAAAATTCTCAAATTCTCTAATTAAAAGTTAGTACTCATTTCTGTAGGAAATATCAAATCACTTAACTTAAAATTCTGCTGTGTGGGCTGCAGAGATGGGGATTCGAGTTTGAGACTCAGACTCAAACTTAAGTCTCACACACAGTGACTTCAGACTCGACTTGGACTCAAGGTGCAGGACTTGTTTATTTTTAGGAAACGTCTGATGAGTGCAGGGGTCCGCCAGGAATTTTGGGCCCCATGACAAAAAAAATCTAATTGGACCCCCTCTATGCGGCTGTTGTTACTACTTCTCTAGGACTCAACTGTCCCATCAGCTTTACATAACTCTAATTAAAGGCTTGCAAGTGTCTGGCTTCTTGTAGTTCAATATTAGTACTAGCACAATATTTACTGATGGTGATTTCTGCATACAGGATGCATACAGTTCAAGATTTGCTTCTCAAATAAATTGCCCTTCATGATGGGTATGATAAAGTCTGTATCTATAGGTATCATATATAGTGGCCATAACTCAATCTAAACATATCAAACTGGATTATTTTAATATAGTCTGTAATTTACATGCAGGCTGCGGTAAGCTACTGTCTAGCATCCAGTACAGACAGGAATGTGATTTTAATTTTATTTATTTCATAATGATCATTATGTGAGAAAATATTTTTTGTTTAAATTTCTGTCATTAATAAACATTTCATTTTCATTGTTGTTATGGTAAAAAGAGACAGAGAGACAGAGAATGATACTAAATGGCATGTCATTAACACAGCGTCACTCACCTTCTTCACTGAGACAGGGAGGCTACAGTTATGGGGAGATTGGGGTGCTGCTGATTCATCTGTTGTTAGTCTGCTAAAAGGGGTAGGGGCGATGATGAAATGTAGGCTAACACTAGTGTGACGACCCCTGTGTGGCTGTCCTGTGTAACTTTCTTATGCTTACATTCATCAGGTAATTGTGAACACCTGAGGGCCCCAGTGTGTGCCGATTACTTAAGCCTGGCACTAATATCTTGCTCTCTCTTCTTTCCTCATCTGCAGGGGAGTCCCCCATCAAGAATGTGGCTGTGAGTTTTCTGTTGTTTTATTTCTACACCTCAACACCTTCACCTACACCATAATTTCACTCACTCACAGCAGAGATGGGGACTCGGTTAGAGACTCATTTACATTTACATTTATTCATTTAGCTGACGCTTTTATCTTGAGACTCGTCCTCAAAAGACCCTACAGACTCGACTCGATTCTAGGTGTGGGACTCGTGAACAATGTTTATTTTTTAGGAAACGTCTGATGAGCTTGCTTTTATTCCCTCCCTCCGTTATAACTTGCCTATGTAATACGTAGCATCTGCTGCGCGGCCGCACGTGAGATAGGATAACAAATGCCATTCATCATAAACTTTGGCTTTAAAACTTCATACAACAAAACCCAAACAAAGAAGCGCTGAACGCAAACATGTGGTGACTAAACATGTTTAGCTCAGCATTGGCCATCTAACGTTAGCTTGTTTCTTGCTTCAGCTACGACCTACGAGAGGTTTACTCTGACTATCGTTCGTTATGAAAAAATGAATGGCTGGCTGCCATCATTATTATTATTATATTATTATTACCGTTGGCTGAAAAGAGGTTAGAGGTTTATTGTTGATCAATTGTTGATCATATAACCTTACATTTTTATTTAGTTATAACGTTACACTGGTTTGAGAGTGTGCAGGGTGAGTTGACTTACAGTAGTTCAAGCTGTCATTGATTGCATTGCACAATATGGTTGTGCTCTGTAAGTTGTTGTTGATAATGCAGTGTCACAGTTTTATTTAGTTAACGACTGGGTTGACTCACAGTATTTAATAACCTGTCAATTTTGCATTGTACATTACATGGTTGTGCTCTGTAAGCAGAGGTATTCAATTAGAATTCAAAAGGGTCCAGTTTTTCCCAAAGCAAAGTTCCGGAACATCATACTGGCTAACTTGCGTTATCATTCAGGGCCCTAACATATAGTTGTATCAATATTAGTGGTGGGCCGTTATCGGCGTTAACGTGCTGCGTTAACGTGAGACTCTTATCGGGCGACAAAAAAAAATATCGCCGTTAATCTATTCTCAAAGTTGGGTTGGGAGCTGGGTCTATACTACGCAAGCTATGATGACTTTCACCTTGATATTTTAGCGCAGATGTACACCGAATTGCACTGTAGGGGGCAAGAACGAGTCTTCGAACCTGTGTGTATGCCTACTGTGAAATTACCACATCAAACGTGACGTGCTAACATGGATGCAGCTGTTGCTGCGTTACCTCGGAGGTCGGAGCTGGGAATGACGTCACACCCGACTTGACGGCGTTCCAGTTACAACCTCGCTCGGCCAGCTGTTTGTTTACAACTAGCCGGGTTAGTTATTGATGCGCCGGTTGATTAAAAAACGCATTGTGCGGTATTTACTCAACACGTCCACAGACAGCTGTTGGACAGCACTTTGTGTACGAACATTTCTGAAGCCGCCGGGTTTGCTTCTGGGAAAATTTACTTTTAAGAAGCTTCCCGATGGAAAATTCAACAAGACTAAGGTTGTTTGCACCTTGTGCAATTACTTTACTGTAGGAGTTCTTACAGTCTCAAGTACCACCTAAACACAAAGCACATCACACGCTAAACACAAGTACATCTTATTGAACATGATTTATTTTCATCACCAATTATCATAGTTGACAACCCAGAGTTGAGACCAGGAGGCAGAGTCGCAGTCTAACACACTTCTCTGCCCTTCTAATTTAGCAGTTACCCACCCAAAACCCTACGCAGAGTCGCAGTTAAACACACTTCTCTGCTCCTCCGTTCCAGGAGTTACTTAGTGAAAACCCTATAGTGACGGTGTCTGTCCCCCGACCATTGAAATTATTTAAATCAAAGGTAAACAGAAGAGGAGCTGTGCATAAAAACCTCATAAAAATTAAAACCACAGGAGCAATAGTGCAAACGAATAGGAGAGTAAAATGTGGACTCTTAAACATCAGATCTCTCTCTTCTAAAGGTGTACTAGTAAATGAACTAATATCAGATTATGAAATTGATTTATTCTGTCTTACTGAAACCTGGCTGGGTGATGGAGAATATGTAAGCCTAAATGAATCCACCTCTCCCAGTCATATTAATACTCACATTCCTCGAAGCACAGGCCGAGGAGGTGGAGTTGCAGCTATCTTTGACTCTAGCCTAGTAATCAGCTCTAAACCTAAACTAAATTAACTCATTTGAAAGCCTTGTTCTTAGTCTTTCACACCCAAGCTGGAAATCACTGCAACCAATTCTATTTGTTATAGTGTACCGAGCACCTGGTCCGTCCTCTGAGTTCTTATCTGAATTTGCAGAGTTTTTTGCCCCAAGGGGCGTTCCAAGGACGATGGGGGGCGCTGAAAGCAATATTTTAGAAAGGGGGGCGCTAAGCTGCTTTTAGGGGGGCGTTTGTTGGTTGGAAATTCTAAGGTGAGTTTACACTTAAGATTCACAACAATACGAGTTTAAACTTTGAACTACTTGCAAAAAATTGTGGTCTGCAACATTAAAACCTGCCAGTTTAGTCCACTGCGACTGGACGAGACTGTGCATTTTTTCCTCCATCAGCAACTTGTTGTGCAGCTTCGTGCTGCCTTCAGGGGAACGGGAAGTCAGAGTATCATCTCTAAAATTTTACCCACATTGCGTTTACTGTGTAAACTCTAGAAAACCGACGCTCTCTTTCTAGACGGGAAAGTGTTTATTTCTCTGAGGAAAACACCGTGAACGCCTTGTTATCGCAGTGGTTACACATTTACATGAGGGATATTCCGCTGTCGGACTCACCCTGAAAGCAACTTTGCTGCGACACCAGCGAGTGACGTCGACCCTCCTCGCGCTGTGAGTTGCAGACAGTTTGTGCCAAAGCGGACATATAGGTAGTTTAATTAGGCTATAAAAATGTAACGTTATAAACTGAAGTCCTGTCTCGCTCTGTTGGGGACTGTTAGCAGCACTTTATCAGAGGTGCTGAAGTTAAACTGTGTGGAATTATTCCTGAGCTTTCTGTGTGATCACAGGTGTGTCGGTTAGTTTCGTTTTCATTCAGTTTTGTCTGTCAGACGGCGAGGGGAAGCAAATCAGTAACATCATGCAGTAAAATATTATGAATTCTCTTTAAATAGGCTAATGACGTTAGTCTCCTATAACGTCTTTTTTTCTTTACATGTCAGAAAACACAGATCTGTGGGAGAGATTCTGAATGTGCAGAAAGTTTTGAACATGAGCAGATAAGTTACAGTGTTTCCTATACGTTCATTTATTTGTGGCGGCCCGCCACAATAGCTGACCGCAACATATTTATTTTTAATTTTTATTTTATTTACCAGGCCTATTTAAAATCGTATTTGACTGCAGAGCTGCAGGCAGCGCGCATTCGCGGAGCTCATCGTCTCGCTCGTCCCTCTCTCTCTCTCTCACCCGTCCCTCTCTCTCTCTCTCCCTCGTGAACACAGGTGCACAACGCAGCCAATGTCGGAGACACAGCTAATAGAAGTTATTAGTAAACATGAAAGGAGCCTAGCTAATGAAGAGAGCTAAGTTAATGTTAAAATACAGCTGGGTTTTCGAGGTTAGCCTGCTGTACAGCTGCAGCACAGTTACACTGTCATTCTGTGGGAAACAATGACAGGAGCTGAAGTCCCGGTCAGTTACTGAATTAAAACGGATTCATTTATCACTGAGATGAAAAGGGACCGTAAACACATTTAAATAGGTTACTTCCCCACAAAAGAGGAGGTAAGACTGAATCATGTGTGGTGACTCAGCAGGGATGATATTAAATAAGTTGATCTACAGGAGAAGGTAAGGGATCTGGATAGTGTTTAGGGGGGCGCTGGCCCAAAAAAGGTTGAGAACCACTGTTGTAGGGGATTTTAATATTCATGTGGATGTTGAGAATGACGGCTTTAGTACTGCGTTTATCTCTCTATTAGATTCAATTGGCTTCTCTCAGAGTGTTCATGAACCGACTCACTGTTTTAACCACACCCTCGACCTTGTTCTGGTATATGGTATTGAAATTGAACATTTAATAGTGTTCCCACAGAATCCCTCTTTATCTGACCACTGTTTGATAACTTTTGAGCTTGTAATGCTGAACTATCCTCCATTGGGCAAAAATTTCTATACAAGATGTCTGTCTGATAGTGCTGTAGCTAAATTTAAGGATGCGATCCCATCGGCTCTAAATTCACTATCAGGTATCAAATTAACAGAGGACTCTTCGCGCAATTTCAGTCCCTCCCAAGTCGATCATCTTGTTGATAGTGCTGCAGGCTCGCTACGAACAACACTTGACTCTGTAGCCCCTCTACAAAAGAAAATACTAAAACAAAGGCGGTTAGCTCCATGGTATAATACTGAAACTTCGCAAATTAAAGCAAATATCACAGAAACTTCGAGAGGAATTGGCGTTCCACCAAACTGGAAAATTCTTGTTTAATTTGGCAAGATAGTCTTAAAACTTATAGGAAGGCCCTCCGAAATGCCAAAGCAGTGTACTACTCGTCATTAATAGAGGAAAATAGGAACAACCCCACGTTTCTTTTCAGCACTGTAGCCAGGCTGACAGAAAGTCACAGCTCTATTGAGCAAAGTATTCCCATAGCTCTCAGTAGTTACGACTTCATGAGCTTCTTTAATGATAAAATTCTAGCTATTAGAAACAAAATCCACCAAGACCTGCCCTCAACTGGCACCGACTTAACTCAATACTCAGGAACCTTAGAAACCGCTGTAAAACCAATTATATGTTTAGACTGCTTTGCTTCCCTCAATCTTTATCAACTAACTTCAATAATTTCTTCATCTAAACCATCTACCTGCCTCTTAGACCCCATCCCGACTAGGCTGCTTACAGAAGTTTTGCCCTTGGCTGGCACTTCTCTGCTGGATGTGATTAATTTGTCTTTATCAACAGGCTATGTGCCACAGTACTTTAAAGTAGCTGTAATTAAACCTCTTCTGAAAAAGCCCAACCTGGATCCAGACGTTTTAGCCAACTATAGACCTATATCTAACCTTCCATTTATCTCTAAGGTCCTGGAGAAAGCAGTCGCCAAACAGCTGTGTGACTTTCTACATAGCAATAGTTTATTTGAGGATTTTCAGTCAGGATTTCGAGCTCATCATAGCACAGAGACAGCACTGGTGAAAATTACTAATGACCTCCTAACTGCATCAGACAAAGGACTTGTCTCTGTATTGGTTTTACTAGATCTTAGTGCTGCATTTTGGCTCGTTTCCACTGAGCGGTGCGGTACGGTTCAGTACGGTACGGTTCGGGTCGGGTCGCTAAACCATGATCGGGGCTCGCGTTTCCACTGCCAACAGTACCCTACTTGATAGGCGTGGTGTATGCCGGAAAGTAGTGATGTAGTGACCAATCACCGTTCTGCAGTGAGTCTAGCTCCACCTTTTAGTACCGTACCACTGTGCTAGGTACCCCAACGAAAGGGTACCCAAAAAAGTGGTACGGTACGGTTCGGCTTTTTGGTACCATTCACAACTTTTGACAGTGGAAACGCAAATAATTGCGTACCGTACCGAACTGAACCGTACCGCACCACTCAGTGGAAACGAGCCATTTGATACCATTGACCATCGGATCCTATTACAGAGACTGGAACATTTCATTGGCATTAAAGGAACCGCTCTAAGCTGGTTTAAGTCCTATTTATCAGATCGATTTCAGTTTGTACATGTTAACGATGAGTCCTCCATGCATACCAAAGTTAGTCATGGAGTTCCACAAGGATCTGTGCTCGGACCAATCCTCTTCACTTTATATATGCTTCCTTTAGGCAATATTATCAGGAAACACTCCATAAACTTTCATTGTTATGCAGATGATACTCAGTTATATCTATCGATCAAGCCAGATGAAACTCATCAGCTAGCTAAGCTTCAAATGTGTCTTCAGGATGTTAAAACCTGGATGACCTGCAATTTTCTAATGTTAAAAACTGAAGTTATTGTTCTAGGCCCTAAGCACCTCCGTGACGCATTATCTAAAGATATAGTTTCCCTGGATGGCATCGCCCTGGCCTCCAGTACTACTGTGAGAAATCTTGGAGTTATCTTTGACCAGGACATGTCGTTTAACTCTCACATTAAGCAAATTTCAAGGACCGCCTTTTTTCACCTACGTAATTTTGCAAAAATCAGGAACACCCTGTCTAAAAATGATGCAGAAAAACTAGTCCATGCATTTGTTACTTCTAGGCTGGATTACTGTAATTCCTTATTATCAGGCTCTTCGAAAAAGTCCATTAAGACTCTTCAACTGATCCAGAATGCTGCAGCATGTGTTCTGACAGGAACCAGTAAAAGAGATCATATTTCTCCTGTCTTAGCTTCTCTGCATTGGCTGTAAAATCCAGAATAGAATTTAAAATCCTTCTTCTCACCTACAAAGCTCTTAATGGTCAGGCACCATCTTATCTTAAAGAGCTCATATTACCTTACTACCCCACCAGAGCACTGCGCTCCAGAAACCAGGTTCCAGTTTGGGTACGGGAGGCAGACACCATCTCTACATTTAAAGGCCCCCTCCAGTGTATTTTGACATCCTTACAATGTTGATAACTCACATAGTTCGCCAAATATTTTTTGACAAATAGCTTAATTTTGTGCTCAAAGTTGCAAAAGTTGCTTAGTTGTTAAAACGGGGTGGTGACGTATGACTATAGTAAATTCCATAAGTCATACGTCATTCTCCAAGCTTACGCAGGCGCACTCTCATGCCTCTGTAAAAACTGTCAGGCCTCGTTCAGAGCATCAAACCGATAAACATCGTTGTGAACTAACCAATTTATCATGTCCTTCACAAAAACGCGTCGCACTTTCACCTGCCACCGTCTTGTATACAGTCTGTAACATGCATTTTACCGACGGCCGTTTTACCAATGCATCGGCAGAGACATCCCCCACCTCCGCGGTAAAGTAAGTGCACCATAAAATGTAGCGGGAGTTATCGTGTGCAGCACGTGACAGGACCATCAACTGTGTGATTGATAACAGCTGATACGCGCACATTAGTTTCTATCATGACTAAATAACAGCTGCTCCTGCCAGACGGTAAAGTGGACTAAACTTTACAGTGTAGTGATGTTAACGCAGCATATCGTTAGTGAACACTCCAGCCGGTCAGTTTTTAGTTGTCATGGTAATGTTACGTCCGACTATTAACCACACCCCCATTCTCTGTTTGAGAAAGAACGTTCGCCAAAAACGACCGTTAAAACTGGCTGGAGGGGGGCTTTAAGAGTAGGCTTCAGACTTTCCTTTTTGATAAAGCTTATAGTTAGGGCTGGCTTAGGTGAGTCCTGAACCATCCCTTAATTATGCTGCTATAGGCCTAGACTGCCGGGGGATTTCCCATGATGCACTGAGCTCCCCTCTCCTCTTCTCTCTCTCCCTCTGAGTGCAACCTCATCCCATTAATGGGATTTCTCGTCCCTCTCCTCTCTCCTCCTATCACTTCCTGTAGGTGTTCCTGGCTCTGGAGCTGTGGAGTCTGGATCTGTGGTTGAGAGTCTCCTGCTGCCCCCGTGTTCCTACCCGACACCCTCTGCTACAATTACAACTACTGTTCCTAGTCCTAATGCTATTATTACTGTTATTATTATCATTAACATTACTATAAATATCTGTACCATTTTTCATTCAGACTATAGCAACATTACCTTTACTGTCTGTACCTCTGTGTATACTGTGTAGGTTGCCTCCCTCTGCTCTCTCTGTCCTTCTCTCTCTCTCTCTTGCCCTCTCTCTCTCCAACCGGTCGAGGCAGATGGCCGCCCACCCTGAGCCATGGTTCTGCTTGAGGTTTCTGCCTCTTAAAAGGAAGTTTTTCCTTGCCTGTGTCGCCTAGTGCTTGCTCTTGGTGGGAATTGTTGGGCTGTAAATAACTTCAGAGTATGGTCTAGACCTGCTCTTTATGAAAAGCACTGTGAGATAACTGTTGTTGTCATTTGGCGCTATATAAATAAAATTGAATTGAAATTGAAATTGAAATTGCGCGGCCACACGCAAGAGAGGACAACAAACAGCGGCAGCTGCTGAGCCATTCATCTTGTTGTATGAAGGCTTTAAAACTTTATACAACAAGGCCCAAACAAAGAAGCGCTGAATGCAAAATAGGTTAGTAACCTGAGGTTAGTGAACATATTTAGCTCAGCATTGGCCAGATGGCCAACTTTAGCTTGCTTCTTGCTTTAGCTACGACCTACCGGAGGTTCACTCCTACTGTCATTCGTTGTGAAAAGATGAGTGTGTTTGTTTACTTGCCAAACTTGTGGCAGTCGATTAACGTAATCATTTATGTCCCGCTAGCTGCCATCAGCGTTAATTATTAATGCTAGCTGGAAACAGGTTACAGGTTTATTGTTAGTAATGCTACAGTTTTATTTAGTTAACATTACACTGGTTTGCTGGTCTGGGGTGTGTTGACTTACAGGAGTTAAGCTGTCATTAATTGTAGATTTATTAGGCTACATGGTTGTGTTCTCTGTAAGTGAAAAACAGGTTACAGGTGTAATGTTGATCATGTAATATTGCAGTTTTATTTAGTTAATTTTACACTGTGGATGTACGGTTGGTGTTGAATAATAAGCTGTCATTAATTGCATTGCACATTACATGGTTGTGTTCTGTAAGTGAAAAACAGGTTACAGTTACAGAATTTCGGGATCACAGCCTCTATATGTGAGGAACTGTCAAGACAGGCTATCAGAGTAACGTAGAGAAAGTCCACCTACTCTGTATGGAAAGTGCAGTAAGATAACTTTTGTTATGAATTGGCTCTATATAAATAAAACAATTCTAATAAATTGAACTGAATTAGAAGGAGAGAGACAGGAGGTGGATCTCTTCAAGGGAAGAAGGTGACAAAGTAATGGTCAAACACAGGAAGTGGGATAACAGAGTGCCGGGGTATTGCAGGACGTTATGAAGAGAAGGTCTAGTTGGTTCCTGACCAGGGGCAGACTGGACATGTCAGGTCAAACCGGCCAGGGGTCAGGAGTTTTTATTTTTCAGTTTCTGTTTTGCTTTATGATCTGTGACCGCGCAGGTCGGCCAGTCTGCTGCAGTGAACGCTGTCTGTGTCTGACTGGGCCAAACCAATACTTTCAATATGGAAGGTGTGTACCAGTGGCCCCTCCCAATTTGGACCGATCTAAGTTTTTGCTGAAATCTGATTGGCTCACAGGGCACAAAGAAGTATACTTTCCAATTGGTGCGACTTTCCAACATCAATTGTTAATTCTATAGTATTCAATCGTGCAGTTCTATAGTTCTATAACCTGTATCTCTCTCTTATCTCTTCTTAAACTAATGCTGATGTGTCTGACCGTATATTAACCTTACAAATCATACCATAATATAGTGCATGCATGTGCTTTATATACATTGTAGCAATATTTCTTAATAAAAGTACTAGTTTTCTGATTGATCATGCTGGATTTCATATGCTGCATATTAAGGGGCGCTGCCAGGAATTTTGGGCCCACCATAAAAAATCTCCTTAAGACAATCTTTTACAGTCTCAATGTATTTTTATTGTAAAATTAAAAATTCTGTTATTAAATTATTAAATTCTCTTAATATTAATGCCAGATTAAAAAAATAAAAAATGAAAAAACTAAATAAACTAAATATGTGTTAAGTTTTTAATCAAAATAAATTAACATCATCATACTAGTTAATACTATACTATATTAAAGTTTAGTATTAAAGATGGTGGACAAGATGGCGCCAGTGTCCACGGCAAGCCGTCTGTCCTCTTGTCTGCTTTATAGTTTGCTGTTTGTTATCATCCTATTTATATGTTGTCAAGATGTCTCTGCTATACTTATCTATGATCGCCAAACACTTCTCAATATTGGGGCCTCTGAAGATGTACACGATTTGAGAGACTATTGGACTAGGAGTCCTCCACCTTTCCTGGCGGATATACCAGCGCACTTGCGCCGTCCACCGTGCGATATTCCCCGAAAGAAGCGCTTCAGGCGACGGGGAAAGCGTGGAGGTGTACTGGTCAGATACAAGGCTTACCTTGCATCCGCAGATGTGACTTGTCCTTACAATAGATGCTACGCTCCTGCCGCACTGCGACTGCTGGAGGTACGAGGCCGATGGCTCCGTCCCATTCTGCCCATCTTGATGGCTACCTCAGAGGCCGACCTGTTGACTCTGCCTCCGCATCCTACGCAAATTCGGGCCCGCAGAGGTGGTTTAGGTGTGGATTCTTCGAACCTTCGCCCGCTGGATCGTGCGCCGCCTTTGGCCAATGAGGATCGCACTCTTCGTTTGGCTCTGATTAATGTTAGATCGCTAGCTAACAAGACGTTTCTGCTGAATGACTTCTTCACTACAAGGGAGTTGGATTTTATGTTTCTGACAGAAACCTGGCTTCATGCGGGTGAGTTCACTCCATTTTCTGAACTTCTTCCTCCCCGCTGACCATCGGCAAAGGTGGAGGGCTGGCGACGGTGTTCAAATCTGTTTTTCATTGTCGGGAAATTCTGGTTGAAAGCTGCTCCAGCTTTGAATTGCAACTATTTGAAGCAAACCTTCCCGCAACTGTGTTATGTGCGGTGGTGTATAGACCTCCAAAGTTTAATAAGGATTTTATCCAAGACTTTGCAGACTTTGTGGCTGGGACCGCTTTGAAATATGATCACTTTTTAATTATTGGTGATTTTAACATACATGTACTATGCTGTGAATCGAAACCCCTGGCTAAAGATTTCCTTAATCTTATTGACTCTTGAATCTCATGCAGTCATGAAAAAGGACATATTCTGGATCTGGTGCTGTCCTATGGTTTATGTGTGACCATAACTGAAATATGTGACACGTGCATTTCAGATCATCTACCTGTGTTATTCACTGTGACTCTCCCCTGTTGGGAGAATTCTACCTGTGCTCAGGCACGCAGTGTGCGTGCATTTAACCCTTCAACTGCCTCACACTTTTCTGCTGTTTTTAAAAACTCATTGTTATACAATCTCGTTGGCTGCAACCTCAGTGTTGAGGAACTCACCTATCAATTTGATTGTACTTGCACTGAGATATTGGACTGTGTTGCTCCACTGAGGGAAAAGCGCTTTAAACCACTTTCAGAACCTTCACACAGAAAAATGATGGGTTAAAAATAACCCAACTTGGGTTGTTTTATAACCCAACCGCTGGATTACTATTGCACCGGTCCAACAGTAGTTATTTTGACCCAGCAAGATGGGTTGATCATTTTTAACCCAACGGATGAGTTAAATATTCTACCCAAATGCTGGGTTAAGTTAATTACAATACTGGGTTGATTCAACTAAAATTAACCCATATGCCAGATTAATTTCAACACTTTACAGTACAATTTAAGAAAATAAATTGCAATAGACTACCCATAGCTATAAAACTGTTAAACTACAAACCTAGAACAGAATACATGCTAGATTTATGCATATATTAGGCAATAAACACTCACACAACATAGTGGAATCTTTGAAAAAATTTATTAAATTACAAATATAAAAAATACAGTGGAATGGATGCAGTCAGATCAGATCAGATCACTCAGGTAGGAAAACATTTCAACAACAATGTTGAAATGAACAACAATTCAGAGCAAAACAACAATTACAAATAAACTAGCTGAACATTCAACAAGCCAACAGTCAACAGCTCTATAGTGAACAACAAATGCACTCTAAACATTTCCCAGCATCAGGATGTGGGGGTGTGGTTTGCATGCCTCATGGAGGTACTCCACCATGTTTGTTCCAGGCTAAAAAAGAAACAATACAAGAGAGCAAGTGAGGGAGTGTGAGTGAGTAAGGACCAAATGTCTACCGGCTACTATAGTAGAATTAAAATATAGACATTGTGAGGACAATTTTCCTGGTTCTCACTAGAGAAATGATTGTTTTATGATAAAGTCTAGTTAGCTTTACAATTTGGAAAAGATTCAGTGCATCGCTAATATTCCTTTTTTGAGTCTTGATGGTTATGGCATATAGCTCACAAAAACAATTTAAAAGAGGATTGAGACCTCAGTTGACCTAAAAAGCCATAAATCGATTGATGATCTATCACCACAATAAACATGCTAAGAAAATGCGTGAGGCCCACCCATCTGACTCACCTATATGGCCGATAGGCAGCCGGGTTAGGTGGTCAGGTAGGTGGGCTGCAAATGCTTTGTAGATTTAGAAGACTTCTTTAGAATCGACCTCATAGAGTCATGTCCAAATAGGTAAAAATACATAAGTGTCCAGCTTCTGATAAATATGTTAATTTCTGCACTCAATACTTTGTTGGTGTTTGTTTTAGAACAAATTACTGCATCAGTGTGGTGTGGTACGGAGGTAATCAGCCTGTGGCACTGTTGAGGTGTGTTAGAAGCCCAGGATGCTTTGATAGTGACCAACCCTTTGTAAGCTTGTAGAACAGCTATTTTCCGATTCTGTCAGGCTATATCTGATGCCTTTGCCCCAATTACCTTAACTATTATCCAATATCCACTTAACTTTTCTACACTGTTTAAACCTCATATTAGCTTCAACTAAAATAAGGGAAACATTTTTGCATGAAAGGAGTGTGCATTTGTCCCTATTTTTTTTTTTACAATAGGATCAACTGTAATGATAACAGCCACTAATTACTCTTTTAATGTTCAAATCACATTTTAGCATTTTAATGAGATAGACTAGAAAGAAAATAAAATCCTATGAATTAGGGTTGGGCCGAGAGATGATGACTGACAGACATCACGACGAGCCAGCATCCAGACTGTAATCTTAGTCTTAATATTTCACATTATACAGCCCTGTGACAGCAGGTTTTAATCCCCATGAATGTTATTATCATTTCTACATATACCTGCTTTGCACCTGCCTCGGACTTCTCCTCTCCCCACACTCACACACCCCTACACCTCCCCCATCTACTCTGCTTTCTCCGTCAGCAGTAAGTTTGATAAAGTTGCCTAAATGACACAGAACTTGTCTTTTTTCTGTATTTTTCCCATGATACGTTATCAGAGCAGCAGGTGATCTGCATGCCGGCTTATTAATCCCAAAGCCTTTCAAACGACCGAAACCAACATCTGCACCCTGTATGTTCACTGCTGCTTTACCTGGTCTTGCTTGTAAAATGTCCATGGCCATTTGTAATATAATAGGCTATCAAGTTTTTGACCAAGTGAAGTTTGTCAGTCTGTCAAATGCTGGATAGGCATTAAAGTTGGTTTCCCACAGTACATTTCATTGATATTGACATGTGTGAGTATACTGAGGACTTACATTGCGGGTCTTGAAGAAATCAGTCATCCTCTCGCAGGTCCACTGAGAGGGCAAGAAAGACCAGAATGTGTCTCATGTGTTCATCATGTTGTTCCTAGATTGATAAAGAAGATAATTATGATTATACAAATATTTTTTCAGTACATCAAGCCATATAGTGTAACAGTTATTCCAATGTAATTCTAAAATAATATTTATTAATAGCATCAACAGCAATAACAATAATAAATCCATCCAGCTGCAACTACCTATAAGACAAAATTTACAACATGACAAAAGATATTTTGAAGCCAGTGCAGTAGGACTGGACCCCGGTATTCTAGTTAATCACTGGGTAGGTTTTCGATTTGGTGATTGGTGTTTCTTACACACACACACACACAACTGCTCACACCACCTCTTTGTTTTTCTCTCGCTGTATCAGACAGGGACAAATGCATACAAGAGGTTTGTTAGTAAGTTTTATAGCAAAAAACCCCTTTTGAACCTCTTTAGCCCAGATTCCATGTTAACAACTTTTGGAAGGATCTGTGTGTGGAGGAGGCCTACACTACATCTCTCTCTGTCTGTTCCTCTGCACCTGTTAGTAAACCGTACAGGTTTACTAACCGTATCAATCATTGATGCCATTGGTCTCTTGGACAAGTAAAAAATAAAGTGAGGATTCTCTGTTTTGTATTATGTGTTCCGGGCAGCCTAAGAATAGCCAGTTAAAATAGGCTTTTAATAACTTTCAAAGTGATCATGTACTGGAAAACAAAGCAAAAAACAATAACACAACTGTGCAAATGTGGAATGACCATTGAAAGTAGATGTCATCATAATCATCACAAATTCAGTATTGATACGTCCTAATCTGTAATGACCACGCATTATGTGATCTACATTGTGGCTATGGCAAAATTAATCTTCTCACCTGGAGGTAACAAATTCTAGGATCTCTGCGGTGCCTCTGCTGTCTTGCCCTTGTATGAGGCCCTCCACCAGGACAGGTCAATCAGCTATGGTTTCAAGCTCACAGATGAATTGGCTCCATAGGTTCAACATCAGTAATGATGACGATGGAACTCAGCAAACACCTGCAGACATTCAAACACATAAATGTATGTAGATTAATTTTGTTTGCCACTAACGGAATAAGAGACACTTCATTTTCTTTTAATAAGGAAGCATCCAAGTAAGATCAAATGAAGCCCATATGTTCCTTTAAATACCTTAACAAGTCTTTCAAATCTATGCAGTATAAAATGCATCAAGTCTACATAATCTTGAATGATTCAAATGAAATATACTAACTCTTATGCAGAGATGTGCAAATTGAAAACATACCTTGGATAGTTGTAGTGTCACTCAATACTTAATCCTGCAGGAGCAGATAAAACACAAAGAATTCCCATTAGTCCAGTCAACAAGAACGTCATCAATTGGTGATTTTTAAAAATACTAAATCTTTTATCGTTTCACTTACCATTACAAGAGCTGCTTTCACAAGTCAGGTGATTATGGACATGATGAAATCCCTTCAGCAGCACTCATTATAGTCCTTATTGGGCACACAGTATATGAACACCAACTTTTTATTAGTTTACAAAATAATGGTCATGTAAGAGTAAGTTACCAGTTTGTTAGTTAAATTTAGCTAAAAAGTAATACAGTAATACAACATTCCTGCCATAAATCCGCCATGAAAATGAAAATGTTCAGTTTTAGATGAAACTGTTTCAGAGAGTTGTTGATTCAACTGTATGACCATTTTGAAAACTGCTTGTTGTGCTGCTGGTAATTTGTATCACATGTACAGGTGCTTCTGTTATTTTCTTCATCTTATTAATATCTGAGACGCTAAATAACACACTATTTTGTGTAATAATGCAACACATGTCAACATAACGTTACCACAAACATCTCCCAAAATGAACAAATTATGAAACAGTTTCAAAGACAATTGAGCATTCTTCACCAGTTAAAAGATTTCATTACCACAGTGGAAAAATACTCCTTTACAAATATTAACGTTACAGCCACTTCATACGAGGCAACTATAGTCTCTGCAATAAAAGGGCTGAGGGGAATCATTAGGGTTACAGCTAGTAAAACTAAACTTTTAATGTTAGCCATGCATTATGCAGAGGTTGACTGTCTCCACAATATAACGTAAACTAACGTCAGTTAACTGACAGTGACAATAGTTCACAACAGTGAAAGGTTAACGTTAAGTTACCTCAATGTGAGCCAGCTTGCTTTTGATTAACGTTAGCCTTACTGTAAACGTAACTGTGCCTGACAACAAAGCCGAAATGTGATAAACTTTTTTACTCACCCGGCCAAAGTGCATTCTCTGCCGAAGGCTTCAGTACCAAGGTTACGTTACTTTGGAGCTAATGTCCGTTAACGTTAGCATGAATGTAACATGCCAAACTGCCTCTACATCCTGAAGCGGTCCTCCCAGAGCACACACAGTTGTAAAATAGAAGTTAAAGAACAGAAAAATATTTTTCCCAGCACTCCGAATAAATCTTAGTTCTCTCGACTTTTGTTAAAAAGGTTATTAACAGATTTGCTCCGTTTCTTGTAAATTCGTCTCGCTCGCAACGGGTAGCCATCTTGATGTTTTCTGAAAACGTTAAGAGCCCTTTGCCGGTTAATGACGTCAGACGTCAGCGTGTGTCTCTGTACTCGAAGCAAAAACAACCCGCGTGCTGGGTCAAATGATGTATGTTGGGTTGATGGATTTTGACTCAACGCATGAGTTGCGCAAAATAACCCAAATTCCAAATAATTAACCCATAATGGGTCAAATGTTTCATAACCCAGAGGTTGGGTAGATGAAATAACCCAGCTGTTTTTAGGGTGTTGGCTGAATGACACTACCCGCTCTCTCAGACGTGCCTGTAGAATAGCCGAGAGAAAGTGGAAAAGGGACAAACTTCAAGTCTCATTTGAAATATTGCGGGACACATTATCTAAATACCAGAGAGCAGTAAAATCTGCTAAAACTAAATTTTTATCCCATATAGTAGCAAATAACAGCCAGAGGCCTGAGGTTCTTTTCAATGTTTTTAACTCTCTTGTTAACCCTCGCGAATCAGACTGTGTTGTGCCATCTGCAATTTTATGTGAGAACTTCCTGAAATATTTTATAGACAAAATTGATGGTCTTAGCTTTTCACCCTCTACAACTACCAGTGACCCCTCTGTACCCCAGCCCAGCTGTCTTCCCGCAGTTTGAGCCAGTTACACTCCCTCTTCTTTCTGATATAGTCAAGCAACTACGTCCCGCAAACTGTCCACTTGATAGTATCCCTGCACGCTTTTTGAAAGATGTTTTTAACACTGTTGGGTCAAGCATTGTCGCCTTGGTTAATACATCTCTCAGCTCAGGGTCTGTTCCAGCAAACATGCAGTTGTGCAGCCACGTTTAAAAAAGAAGAACCTGGATACCTCAAACCTCTCTAATTTTAGACCTATCTCTAAGCTCCCTTTTTTGTCAAAAGTCTTGGAGGGAGTGGTTTATAACCAACTTCAATAATTTCTAGATAATTTTAGTATTTATGAAAAATTCCAGTCTGGATTTAAGCCCCGTCACAGTACCGAAACTGGACTTCTTTTAGCTGTTGACTCTGGAAACTCTGCTGTTTTAGTGCTTTTAGATTTGACTGCAGCCTTTTATATGGTCAATCACTCCATTCTATTATCCCGACTCGAACAATGTGTCGGCATTAGGGGCACAGCCCTCAAATGGTTCAAGTCATATCTGGCGGACAGAAGTTTCTCTGTTCGCCTTGGTGAATTTTCCTCATCCATTGCCCCTCTTTCCTGTGGGGTCCCCCAAGGGTCCATACTGGGCCCCATGCTATTTTCACTGTACATGTTGCCATTGGGTTCTATTTTCAAAAAACACAATCTCCTTTCATTGCTTTGCAGATGACATACAAATCTACTTACCTGTAAAATCCAATGACAAAGCTGCAACTCAGTCCTTGCTCAACTGTCTGACAGATCTTAAAATATGGTTAAATCAGAACTTTCTCTGTCTGAATGAAAGTAAGACTGAGGTCGTTGTATTCAGTCGACCTGGGGATTTAAGTGATTGTGTAGATGTTCTTGGTACCTTAGGAACATACAGTCGTCCACTTACCAAGAATCTAGGCGTGATCTTCGACAGTGCTTTTAAATTTGAAAAACAGATTAGTTCTGTTGTAAAAGCCACCTTCTTTCAGCTGAGAATGTTGGCCAAAGTCGAGCCTTACTTGCCACGCAAAGACTTTGAAAGAGTAATACATGCATTTATAACGTCCCGTCTCGACTACTCTAACTCTTTGTATGTTGGAGTGGATCAGTCGTCTCTCCATCGGTTACAGTTAGTCCAGAAGGCAGCAGCTCGACTCCTAACAGGAACTAAAAAGCGTGAGCATATTACCCCTATTTTAGCCTCGCTCCATTGGCTTCCTGTTCGCTTTAGGATTGATTTTAAGATTTTATTGCTTGTTTTTAAAATTTTAAACGGGTTGGCACCTTCTTATTTATCAGAACTTTTACATGTACACACTCCGGTTAAAGCTTTGAGGTCATCCAATCAGATGCTTCTCGATGTCCCCAAATCCAGGTTAAAAACCAAAGGTGACCGAGCATTCTCAGTAGCTGCTCCTAATCTTTGGAATACTTTGCCTGTTCAAATTAGAAATGCCCAAACTCCTGACACTTTCAAATCTTTGCTAAAGACCTATCTTTATTCATTGGCCTTCAAACAGAGTTGAGTAGTGACATTTATTTATTTATTTATTTTATTTTTTACTTTTTTCACTGTTGCTGTCATGTATATTTGTTGTCTATTGTGGAAAGCACTTTGGTCAACTAGTGTTGTTTTTAAATGTGCTATATAAATAAACTTGAACTTGAACTTGATCATCCCAAAGCAATGAAAACAGCAGATTTTTTAACTTAGCTGCACATATACGCCAACAAGAAAATAAAGTTGACATGTAAAACGGAATTTCCACATCAGGGTTATCATGGTGCTACAAAACAGATCAAGTGATGACTATAGGTTATATATTACTATAGGATTTGAGGTTTGGAAAATGGTCATAACAAACTAACAGTACCAGTGACATCAAATTAAAAGGTAAGTTAACATGGCTTTTCTCTCAAATAACAGCTCAACATGTTTTTGGAAGTTCAGCCATACATTTTGTTCTCAGTTTGTTTTTAAGGCTGTGTGGGCATTATGTATGTAGTAATAGTCAATCTCCAAAACCATGCCATTTGAGAGCTATCACTGGACCTTGCTCAGCCTGACTCACCAAGAGCCCAGCGCCGAGCCTTCTTGCTAGTAAAGTCACTGATCAGGTCTTTGAAGTCTAGCTTTCTATCCAACTGACTTTCAATGGACAACATGGCAAGACTGCAAAGCCGTTCCTGAGACATAGTAGACCTCAAATAGTTTATCAGTTTTAGCTTACTGAAAGCTCTCTCCCCACCAGCAACAGTCACAGACACTGTACAAAATATACGTAAAGCAATGCAGACTTCTCCAAAAATGCTATGAAGCTTCATCTTGTCAATTGCATTCAGGAGACCAAGAGGGGACAAGTTAAGAGGGAAAGTGGCAGCATATACTGTGTTCAGGTGTCTTATTTCATTTTCAAACTCGTGAGATCTCTGGAATACTTCTTGATAAGTGGTTGGCGCACAGAAGGGACTTTATCATCACTAATCTTCCGAACTTTTAAAACAGAAGAGAATTCCTCAACTATTTCTGCAGTTGTGCGGAACCTGGTGTCTTATGATGCTGTCCATAGCAGTAAAAAACACTGTGTTCCGAAACACTGTTGCTGCACTGTCATGAGCTGTCTCCTCTTGAGAGGTCTCATTTCTTTTGTCGACTGTGTTCCTTGCTAAACTGAGGTGCAACATCTGTGTGCAATCAGTGTTGCCTCAGACAGGAGTGACTCCCATCCATCTCTAAGAGCCAGCATCTCTTTTGTTAAGGCACTGATACTGGCTGCCTCTGTCAAGAGAGATTTTTCAGACTGGATAACCACATTCCTGTCATTAATGCACTGCAGTACTTTGAGCCAGACAGTCAGTAGGACAATATTATTGAATGACATAAAGTAGTTCTTCAGACCACTAGCCTCTGATTTGGCCTCGCTGGTGAGACTGCATGTCGTGAGAATACTGTCAAGGGCCTCAATGACAGAAGGAAGGTGTTGTGCTACAGGTTTAACAGTCATGATTCTTTCAATTCATTTCAATTTGCTTTATTGGCATGACTGTGAAGCAATATTGCCAAAGCATCATACATATAACATAACAATCAACCCCATACATATAACATAACAATCAACCCCATACATTTCATTAAAGAATGAAAGCGTAAAGTAATCAAAGGATATGTTTGTGTTAAAAAAAAAAAAAAAAAATATATATATATACTATCCCTGCTGCTGTTCTGCATAGGCCTGAACCCCCTCAGCCAGATCATCACAAAGACTGGCTACGGATACCGATTCCGAAGCGGAACAATCATCAGTCACCTCCTCTACATGGATGACATCAAGCTGTATGCCAGAAATGAGCGAGACATCGACTCACTGATCCACACTACCAGGATCTACAGCAACGACATTGGAATGTCGTTCGGACTGGACAAGTGTGGTCGCATGGTATCAAAAAGAGGGAAGATGATCAGAACCGAGGGGGTTGAACTACCAGAAGGCCACATCGCAGATGTTCAGGATAGCTACAAATACCTTGGGGTGCCACAGGCTAATGGTAACCATGAGGAGGCAGCAAGGAAGACCGCCACAGCCAAATACATACAAAGAGTGAGGCAGGTCCTGAAAAGCCAGCTGAATGGGAAAAACAAGATCCGAGCCATCAACACATTCGCCCTGCCAGTCATCAGATACCCCGCTGGTATAATAAACTGGCCAAAGGAGGAGATAGAGGCTACTGACATCAAGACAAGAAAGCTCCTCACAATGCACGGAGGGTTTCACCCCAAATCCAGCACCCTGAGACTGTACACCAAGCGTAGCGAGGGAGGCCGAGGGCTAGTGAGTGTCAAGACCACTGTCCAGGATGAAACAACGAAGATCCAGGAGTACATCAGGAAGATGGCCCCCAAAGATGAAGGGCTTAGTGAATACCTCAGGCAGCAGAAACCCGAAGGTGAGGACAAGGAAGATGAAGAACCGTCATGGAGGGACAAGCCGCTACACGGCGTGTACCACAGACAAATAGAAGAAGTGGCTGATATCAAGAAATCCTACCAGTGGCTGGAAACGGCTGGACTGAAGGACAGCACAGAAGCACTAATCATGGCGGCACAAGAACAGGCACTCAGTACAAGATCAATAGAGGCTGGGGTCTACCACACTAGGCAGGACCCCAGGTGCAGACTGTGCAAGGATGCCCCTGAGACAGTGCAGCACATAACAGCAGGGTGTAAGATGCAGGCAGGAAGTGCGTACATGGAACGCCATAACCAGGTAGCTGTCATAGTGTACAGGAACATCTGCCACGAGTATGGGCTGGAAGTCCCAAGGTCAAAATGGAAGACACCTCCTAAGGTAGTTGAGAATGACCGAGCTAAGATCCTGTGGGACTTCAAGATCCAGACTGACAAACTGGTGATGGCTAACCAACCAGACATTGTGTTGATCGACAAACAGCAGAAGAAGGCAGTAGTGATAGATGTGGCAATACCAAGCGACAGCAACATCAGGAAGAAGGAACACGAGAAGCTTGAGAAATACCAAGGGCTGAAAGAGGAGCTAGAAAAGATGTGGAAAGTAAGAGCAACAGTGGTGCCAGTGGTAATCGGAGCACTGGGGGCTGTGACCCCCCAAACTGGGAGAGTGGCTACAGCAGATTCCAGGCAAAACATCAGAGGTCTCTGTCCAGAAGAGTGCAGTCCTAGGAACAGCTAAGATACTGCGCAGAACCCTCAAACTCCCAGGCCTCTGGTAGAGGACCCGAGCTTGAGGATGACACATACCACCCCGCAAGGGGTGAGAGGGGGATTTTTTTTTTTTTATATATATATTAAAAAATTAAATAAATAATAAAATAAATAATCTTAAATAAATAAAATAAATCATAATAAAATAAATAATCTTTCACTCTAGCAAGTATCTGAGAGGTGATGCAAAGAGCACCCTGTTTTCTATTTGTAGATGATCCAGCGTTCTGGGCTGGCACTAAAAAGTGAGTAAAGGCGATTGATGCAGCCAAAAAATGTTCTGCCACATAAATCTATACATTTATTCTGAAAGTCAGAGCTCAGATAATGTGTCAGCCTGGTTCCTTTTTTTTGTCCCTGACTATTTGCAAGTGCTCATTAAGCAGTGGATCGTAATGAGACAAAAGCTCTAGTGTGCCTAAGAAATTTCCATTATGGATATCTAGGTCTTTGGTTTTACCCCTGAAAGGTAAATTGCTTGATGCCAAGTGCAGTGTTTCATCCAGGATTCTCTGCAAGAGAGCTCTGTTTTTCTCAGTTTCTGTTTGGATCTGCTTTTGCAACTGAGAGTCAATGCCACTAACAGCCATTACTGTTGCAAGTTTTTCCATTTCAAATACCAGTTCAATAACTACTCCAGAGATAGTGGGTCTGATAGGTAAATCTAAATCTTCAACTTGTCAGTTAGACCCTCTACCTACTCCTTTAGTGAAAGCTTGTTTACCTGCCCTGTCGCCATTGATTACTAAAATTGTTCATGCTTCACTTGTTTCTGGTTCTGTATCTTCATCTCTTAAATCTGCTATTATTACTCCCATTCTTAAGAAACCAGGGGGTGATCCACTTAATTTTGATAATTTTCGTCCAATTTCTAATTTACCATTTATCTCTAAGGTAGTGGAAAAGTGCATTGCAGTTCAAATTCATGAATATCTTTCTAATAATAACTTGTATGAACAATTTCAATCTGGCTTTCGGCCCCACCATAGCACTGAGACTGCTCTTGTCAGAATAACTAATGATCTACTGTTGGCAGCTGACTCTGGGCTTTTATCCATACTTGTCCTTCTAGACATGAGCGCTGCTTTTGATACTGTCTCACATAAGATACTTCTTGACAGATTAGCTTCTATTGGTATTACTGGCACTGCTCTGTCTTGGTTTAGGTCATATCTATCTGGACGCAGTCAGCGTATTCAATTAAAAGGTTTTCAATCAAGAACATCTATAGTCACCACTGGTGTTCCCCAGAGTTCTGTCTTGGGCCTGCTTCTTTTCGTTATTTACATGCTCCCTCTTGGTTATATTTTGAGCAAATATGGGATTCATTTTCACTGTTATGCGGATGACACCCAACTCTACTTGTCTGCCAAACCCACTGGTTCTTTTCCACCACCATCTTCGTCCAGCTGTTTAGCTGAAATTAAAGATTGGCTTTCCGCTAACTTCTTGAAGGTAAATGGCAACAAAACTGAGGCTTTGCTTATTGGCACTCGATGTTTTTTGTCTAGATGAAATTGTATTTCTTTGGACATTGGCAATACTGTAATCTGTCCTTCTTCACAGGTTAAAAGTTTGGGTGTCATCATGGATAACACACTATCCTTTGAAGCTCAAATTAATAATATCACGCGGATCGAATACTTCCACTTGCGTAATATTAACCGTCTCCACCCCTTTCTTTCAAATAATAATACTGCAGTTCTCATTCACGCACTGGTCACTTCATGTATAGACTACTCTAATGCTCTTTTCACAGGTGTTCCCTCCAAATTGCTACATAAGCTTCAGTCAGTTCAGAATTCTGCAGCTCGTGTTCTTTCTAGAACTCCTTATACTGAGCACATTTCTTCAGCGATTGCACTGGCTTCCAGTAAAGTATAGAGTTGAATTTAAGATCCTGCTACTTACTTATAAGGCACTTCAGAATCTTGCACCCCAATACCTTAAACAACTTCTCCATGTTTACATCCCTTCACGTGTGCTCAGATCTTCATCTTCAATTTCTCTTGTGGTACCTCGGATTCGACTAAATACCATGGGTGCGAGATCTTTTAGTTATGCTGCCCCCCGCCTATGGAATTCTCTTCCTCTTGATGTTTGCAACAGCGACTGCTTGTTGACTTTTAAAACGCGTCTTAAGACACATCTTTTTATACAAGCTTTTTTATAACATGTTGTACTGAGTTTTTAATGCATTATATCTGTATGCGGCTTGTTTGTTGTGTGTATTGTTTTATGCAGTTATCTGTATATTGTTTGTGAAGTGACCTTGTGTGTCATGAAAGGCGTCATTAAGTAAAATTTATTATTATTATTATTCTATGTGCCGTATTTTTCTCATGGACAGGGAATTTATCGTACATCCGACGCCACTTTACATTAGACATTTTATATCCCTTTTGGCTGTTTAGTGCACTAAGAGAAGGTCTTTTTTTGTAAATGAGAGAAAAGCACACACAGGATGCAGTACAGCGCATTAAAAGATTTGCTGTAAGTAACCCAGTCTCTCTTCACTTTTTCCCTCCCATTGGTTGCGTTGCTGTACAAGAAGTATTACAGTAATGTTTTGCCCTCAGAATCCTGTGGCAGTACACTGTCATCATTTCTGGTGGCCAGTGTGTGTGTGTGTGTGCAAGCTTCTCAAATATATTGCCCTTCATGATGGGAATAATAAAGTCAATATCTATAGATAATTCAGTATACAAGAACGTATTATTGGCATGAATTATTTTAATACTGTCTGTAAGTTACAGGCTGAGGTAAGCTACTCATTGTTTTCAACTGCCCAGCATCCAGTAGAGACAGGAGGTTGTTTATCTTTTTATGTCATAATGATCATTGTGTAAGAAAATAAATTGTGTTTGAATTTCTGTCATTAATAAATATTTCATTTTCTTTGTTGTTGTGGTAAAAAGAGCAAGAGAGACAGAGAAATCCCCAGACACTGCCTGGATGATGCTGTCATTAACAGTGCTGCTCACCTTCTTCACTGGGACAGGGCGGGTTACAGTTATGGGCAGAGTGAGGTGCTGCTGACTCATCTGTTGTTAAGTCTGCTAAAAGGTGCAGAAACAATGATTTAATAAGAATGTCTTGTTAAACGTTTCTGTGCACTGATTAAATGTTGATGAAATGTAGGCTAACTCTAGTCTCTAGCTAGCTCAGTGTTTCCCATAAGTTCATTTATTTGTGGCGGCCTGCCGCAATATCAACGCTGACCGGCACATATTGATTTTCGATTTTTTTTACTGAGCCTATTTAAAAATCATATTTGTTTGCAGAGTGCCGAAGCGCATTCGCTCAGCACTTCCTCTTGCTCGTCCCTCTCTCGCTCTCTCTCCCTCATGGAACACTGCTGCACAAATCTGTCCAACACAACGCTGTCAGTGTCAGAGACCCAGCTTAAAGTCTAATAAGCCAGCATGCAAGGAGCCTAGCTAATAAGAGAAGCACGTTATAGCTGTTAGTCATCGATGCATACTCCCCCATCCCCGGCACAGTTACACTGTCATCCTGTGGATAACACTGCAGCTAGCTTATTTCACTATGGACAGCCAACAGGTTAACACCACTCACAGACTGAAGGCTACCCACCTTTCTTAGTGAAAAACTGGGTTACAAATTGACATCCTGTCCTTTGTCTTTCCTCTCTCTCTTTTCCTTTTGAAAACAAGATTTTCTTTTACTAGGCAGCATTGTGTTTTTCTGGCGCATCTACTGACTGCAGCTAAACACTGTCACTGATCAGTGTGCTGAGGCCAGACCAAACCATTTCATGCACATACAGGGGGGGTGTCAATGAAGATATTTATCTTTTATTGCCAAAATAAGTAAAATCAAAGACATCATTCATTATTTGAAATCTACCCAATGATGATGGTTTATATAATGTATAATATAATTTAAAAAATAATTAGTTTTTACCTATTTGTTGGGGCCCCTGTCAGTCAGGGGCCCTTAGAATTGTCCTAACTTTTCTCCCCTATAAAGCGCCCTTTGTGCATATTTGTTAAGTCATTACACTGCCTAGGCATTATGTCACACGTCCGACAGACCACTGTGCACCACAAAGAACACTGGCCGACAAATTGTGCAGTTTGGTTTGATCTTCTGGCATCCACTTTAGTTTTTGAAGGGACGTGGGGAGTTTCCCGAGCTGCCGTCACCTTTTTTTCTGCTTGACTCCCTTCCAAGAGACCCGCCCTTAACTGACTCCAATTGGCCCTGAAATGACTGTATTAATCAAACCAACAATGGCCGTGAATATTGCCCAATCAGGTAGAAAAAGAGAAGTATTCACAGAATGCGGGTGGGATGATTTGCATGGGATGCTGCATCCAAGACAACTCAGAAATACGGGACAAACCATGTCTTGTATTGATTCAAAACGGGTCTCGGTTTCAGTACCAGTACAGCTCTACTGTAGTGTTAAACTCAGTTGGACGGGTGACAGAGACAGCGTGGAATTGTTTATCTGGTCTAGTGCTCCAGAGGAAGGACCTGGACCACTTTGGTGAGTAGATGAGGAGTTCATTCCCCTCAAGTCTCTGTGACAGCCAGGAAGTGGAGAGTCTGGAGGGAGGCATCAGCTAAGATGGTGTCTGCTTTCTTGATAGCTAAACTCTGGCAGTCCCATAGCCACTTCTGTGTAGGTAGAGAGTTTTGGGTAGAGTAGATTGGATGGGTTGGAGCGCTACGCAGAGAATCCTATGTGGCATTAGATGTCCTGACAGTGATGAAGGTAAGGCACATGGGCTAAGATGGACAGAAGGGGGTGTAGCATCTAGACTCTCTCAATGGACTTCGCAGAGAGACTCCTTTTGTCTTTGTTCACAGTGCCTGATGCTGCAGCTGATGCCGAAGTGATTAGCTCTTAAGTGCAGAGACACAGCAGGGTTAACTCCTCCCCACAATCAGTTACCTATCTAAGCTGTAGTAGCTGAAACTGAAACAGCCCATTCAACAACAACAGGGAATTCAATTCTAAGCTAGTTTCAACTAGCTGTACCTACTCAATACCAATAAATCAAGTTCAAATTTAGTTTCTGATGCTTTAAATTCATTCTTAAAAATGTCTTTTCGAAGACAGATTTAAATCTATTTAGAAAAGAGACAAATACAATCACTGTTTTAAATGTATGTTCTGTTCACAAACTGGTCAAGCAAAGATAAAGACAGCAAATATCCAATGACATGAATTCATAGATGCAAGGTAGAGTACAGGGGACATCATTTTTTACAGCTAGCCCACAATGTAAGAGTGTAGTGCATTCGCTTGGATGTAATAACATTAGCATGTTCAGCATGAGCCATTGAGTCATGTCATTATCACAGTACCTATGGTTGTGATGACAGTTCCAGCAAAGAAGAAGGCACTACCCAGATCCCAGTGGCTAGAGTTGTAGGAGGTATCACCGATAGGATTCACTCCGGCATTCACAGCCTCCACAGAGTGCTGGGAAAAGAAGTAGACACAGAGGCACATAAGAAACATTTGGCCTCACTCTAGTTAATTCGGATTTAGCATCTTGCAAGAATTACCAACTTTCACTCTTTTTAGTAGCATCGAGTATTATTACCACTGTCAATATGATTTTTTTTTACACATGTATGTGGAACTTACACTATGCTACTATATGTTCACTTTATTTCTGCCCCCCACCCAATTCTCTCTTTTGCCCTCTCTCTCTCAACCAAACTGGATGAAGCAGATGGCAGCCCACTCCGAATCTAGGTTTTGCTCCAAGTTTCAACCTACTAAAAGAATTTTTTTCTTTGCCACTGTGGCTAAGTGCGTGGTTATGTGTGTGTAGCTCTGAGGAGGGACATCAAAAGCTCTGTTTGCTGCTGCTGATGCTGTTGGTGTTGATACTGCTGCAGTTAATGTTGCTAGAGTTGTGCAGTCAAGAATCAAGTTTATTGCCAAGTCGGTTTTCACACTGGTATATTGGTGCAAAACAATAAACATAGTAAGTAAAACATTAAAAATAAAGACAAAGCAAGTCCTGCTTTGTCTTTCCAAATTGACAGAGCTGTACAGTTTGGTGCAAGGATATGCAAAATACTGACAAAGGAATGTGCAAAAGTTCACAGCATGAAGTACACAGAATATTTGCAATGTGCAAGATAAACCAAAAAACGTATGCATTAATATAACACACTGGGACAGGTGTGTATGGTGAGGTTACGCAGCATTGATTGATTTATAATTATGATTTTTTTTTTTTTTACATCTATTGCGTTACTGCTACTGTGTGTTCTGTGTATAATCAAGTTCCCAGATGAATGCATAAATGCTCCGTATTTGTATAGCACTCAAAGTGCTTTTACATTGCATTCACCATTCTCACACATTCATACACTGAGCCAAAGCGCTCAAACAGAAACTAACATTCACAATATCCTGCTCAAGGACACTTTGACATGCAGCCTGGAGACTTCTAGCAATTCCCTTTATAAATCACACTCCACCTAAAATGTGTGATCAGCCACATACCTAGCTCTTTACATGCTCACATTCAACCATAAGTGGTCAATTCAAAGCACCTCATAAATATTGATGCAAATGGATGAGCCTGCCAGCAGGCTGAGAATAGCGGACGTTAACAGCGGACGACTGATCCGCAAGGCCAGTGACATTGTGGGGGTGGAGCTGGACTCACTGTCTGTAGTGTCAGAGAGGTAGACGCTGTCCAAACTACATGTCATGTTGGACAATGTAGCATACCTACGTGGGCTACAGTTATTAAATTATGAATATTAATATTCATAAATATTAATAACAATAATTGATTTATCTCTTGTTTTCAAGGGCAACACCTAAAGATTTGCTGTCCGCTCAAGGTTTTAGGGACCATAAGTATAGCTAATAATTGCAGAAAATTTCTGGTAATTTGTTAATTCGTAATTAATCATTCAGATTTGCAAAATCGTTATAAATTAGTCAGTCTCAAATCTGAGTACAAATCCTCTGTACAGGGGCCGAGGACGCTAAACAGTACACACACACAAATCACTATAATCAAGGTGAAATTTATTGACTAACTAAACAGAATACAACAGTATGAGTAAATATGGGAGTATTACAAGAATAACAGTCGAACATGGAACAAACCAGGATGTAATGAACAGAATATGCATTAAGACCAAAATCAGGATAATACAGGGTGGTGATGGTGCAATGGATAAGACTATGCCTTTGGTGTGAGAGACCAGAGTTCAATCCCCCACTGTGACCCATCAACCATTGTGTCCCTGAGCAAGACACTCAACCCCTCGTTGCTCCAGAGGCGTGAGACCTCTGACATATATAGCAACTGTAAGTCGCTTTTGATAAAAGCATTAGCTAAATGAATAAATGTAAATGTAATAGGCTCAATGGAATTTCATTTTGGTGTAGTGGAGGGGGAGTAATTCTAAGGGAGTGAGGGAACGAATGATCGTGAGTTATGTTGCAAATGGAGACCCTCCAGCTCTGTCGCTGGAGCCTAAACTATATATTTCCAGTGTAAAATTGATGGTTACATGTTTTAACTCAGGAGACAAAATATATGTAAGCACTGCAGCAAAGAATCCGTTATATAGTGACATTTTGAGAGATATTCGACACCTCTTAACCCCCCAATGATTCTCTAGTTTTCAAACAACACTAAAGGATAACAACAGGGTAGTTACTACTAAACTAAAAGGCAAACGCCACTACAAACTTAACAAGGACTACTATTTAAACAGAAAAAAACACAGTTTATAATGAAACATTCTTTTAGCTCACAAAAGCATGACTTGTTAGTGTCCCTCTTTTATCACGTTCACATCAGCTAGATAAAGAAGAGAGTGGTGTTTTATGGCTTCAATCACTCTGTGAGGTTGAGACAGGGGTGCATGGTACTTTTGATTGTGGATGGTAATTTGTGGTTGGAAAGAGTTGCAACTGCCCTTTTGCTGTCCTGCAGAGTGTCTTCAGTGACACCTTTACGGCGAGAGTGTTTTGGACAGTTCTTGAATACACAATCCTTAAGCGATGCATGTCTGATTGAGTCTCTGCAGGTCCTTACACAAGTACCAAGGAATGTAAATTTTCCTTTCCCTTTTCAACCACTCAAACTTACACTACTTCTGCATTCACCATTCACACACAGGCAGAGCAGCCGCCCATCTTGCCCAAGGACACTTTGACAAGCAGCCTTGGGAAGCCGAGGATTGAACCACCGACCTTCCAATTAACGGCCAACCCGCTCTACCTCCTGAGCCACAGCTGCCCCTAAGTAGAATGTCTCTTCTCTGCCCTTAAGGTTCTGGGAGGAACCTTCCCCCTTTGGCAGAATCTGATCTGCACTACAACGTCTCCCACCCACTCCATGATGTGCTGCTCAAGCACAGGAACACTTTCAGTGACAGACTTATTCCCCCAAAATGCACCACAGAGCGCCACAGGAAGTCATTCCTGTCTGTGGCCATCAAACTTTATAACTCCTCCCTCTTAAGTGTCTGACACAACGGACACTTAGTTTTAAATTGGACATTTTTATCTGTTTAATAATTAATGTGCAAAATTCTCTGCTGCTATTTATTCACTAGTCCTTTTTAGTTGACTGTAATAATTCTTAATAATGTAAATATTCACCATAACAATTCTCTAATAATGTAAATATTGTGCATACCCATACTGCTTTATATTTTTCTTTGTATTTTATATTTATACTCTTATATTGATATACTCTTTATCTATCTACCTTTTTATTATTAATTCTATTTCTTATGCCTTTACAAGTGTGCAATTGTTAAAAAAGAATTTCCCCTCGGGGATCAATAGAGTATTTCTGATTCTGATTCTGATTCTAACAGCTGTCTGCCATTCCAGTACCAGAAACCTCAGAGTGGCGGAAATTTGTACTGGAATGGGGCGGTTCCATCGTGTTGGTCTGTTTAATGCTGGACTTAGATCAGCACATAGTTCCAACAGCACGGCTCTAGGGAATCTTCTTGATCCCTGAACACTCGATAATAATCCTTCCAGTCATGTTGTCCTCTGCAGTGCCATAGATCAACCGTCAAATGGCATTACGTACGAGTTTTTTTTAAGTCAGTGGTATCCCCCCCACCATGCTCAGGGTGGAAATTTGTCAGGTGAGCAAATTTTTTGAAGGTCGGTTATGTTATACTTGGCCTGCATTTGGATTAGGTCGGCTAATGAGGATGGAGTGTAGCAAATGTGCGTAAGCTATCACTGGCTTTATTTCCAGAATTTGCTAATTTACACAGTCCATATGTGCAGGTGGTGCGGGTGAGTTGAAGTGAGAAGGCAGATCTGTTTGTGCACCACTGCAGACATCTTTTGTGCTGTGCAGACACTGTAGCTGTCTTACCCTCTTTGAAAGGTTAGGGGGCAGTGGTAGGCTGGATAGAGTGTTGCAATTCACAACCCTCACCACTAGATGCCACTAGATCTTACACACTGAACCTTCAAATGCATAATGAAAACTATTTAGCTTGTAAAACATTAGCCATGACTGTTACTGCCGCTTTAGTCAGAGTATGTTACAGATTATGTTAGGTAATTATTATATTATGCCATAATGTAACGATGCTGCTGTCGGCAGCGCTGTGCAAGATTTTGGTCTGGAATAGGATGTTATGGTTCTGATGCCTCCACATCTGCTACAAACAGCTTGAACTGTAAGTAACGTTACTACTTTCAGCTACTGGACATTTGACAGCCAATATTAAATTGTCTGTCTTAAAAGGACAACACAAAAACATTTAAAGACTGTCTCCCTTGTTCCATTTTCTCCCAAGTATGTGACATAATAGTCAATAGTCAACTTTGAAACACTGAGCTGTATTTTAGAGGGTCATCTCAAAAATTAGAATATGTGGAAAAGTTCATTGTTAGCACCAGAACCAGACCAGATTACTGGGTTCAGAAACCTTTGCAGGTATTTTGAGTTGATTAGCTGATTAGATAGTTCTTCTCCATGACATTTCTATATAATTTATAATACAGAAATGCATTTAGACTATTCTAAAATTTTTATACATTTTGAGATGGAGTTTTGATTTACATGAGCTGTAAACAGCAATAATCAATCAATAAAACAAAAAGAGAAATAATTGAAATAATTTACTGTGTAATGAATCTAGAAATATGAAAGATTCACTTTTTGAATTATTTACGATATTCTCTTTTGTTAAAGACTCATCTCTAGCATTTACTGTATATTTTTCATTACCTGAAGCATTTATTGCACATTTTCCTCTCGTAGTCACACTGTGGATCAGATGTCCCGCCTTGTGTACAGAGAGTTGCAGAGACCTGGACAGCATCCTCTTTGTGCTGGAAGTCTGTATTTGTTAGTGTGGACTGACGTGGAAAGGCCATCTCTCCTTCTGTTTACTTTTAGTTTTAAATATTATCCATATTTGTGCTATAGTCCATTTAAAAAATATATAGTTTATAGTTCACATTGCATTACCTTCTATATATATTTGCACCCCCTATGTCTTTACTACTTTTCTCTGTCTTCTCAGTTCAATGGCACTTCACTCTCCTTGTTTACTGTTCTCGCAGAGAGGGAAGTATCAGAACTCCTGACCTGTAGCTGTCCCACTACATGCCCATTGGACCTGATTCCTATCCATCTCCTCTAAGCCATATCTCCGACCTTGTTCCCAGCAATCACTAATGTCTCTGACTTCGGGGACCTTCTGAACCACTTTCAAAAGGGCTTGGGTTATACCCTTGCTAAAAAACCCTCACTCGACCCAACTCAAGTTGAGAACTATTGTCCAGTTTCTAGACTGGATCGAGATCTTCTTTTATATTTCTTATTGAACTGTACTACTTGCATTCTCAGACTGCTATTCTGTTGGGGTTTTATTTTGTCTATTTATCAATTCATGTCAATGTACAGCACTTTGGTCAGACTGGTTGTTTTTAAATGTGCTTTACAAATAAAGTTGGATTGGATTGGATTTTTCACATTTGTAAAGTTTACCATTAACATAACATCAGGAAACTTAACTGAGAGCTGAGCTTTTATAACTTCACACAGAAGACAATAACTTTAAATTATTATCACCCAATTGCCCAATTGTCTACTACTAACATTAATCTAATGAGCACAGACTTCCGGGAGGTTCTCTCTCCAATAAACCGTGCAGCCTGCCATTATTCATTCAGTATCTGCGTGAAGAAAGGCACAAGTGGGTTGGGCTGTAGAGCTCCATGACTGACTGTGTTTGCTATGCTATCCATGGAACTAACAGATGGTAGGCAGACGGCTAGCAGTGACAGCAGCCACCTGTCAGTCAAAGCGGCCATGCCTCTATTAATGCAGAACTTTAAGGCTTAATAATTAATTTAAACAGGTGAATCATAAAATAAATTCACCCTCCTCACAGTTGTTGTGAAGGGCAAAATTAGCTATATACACTAAAACCATTTTTGTACAAGGCTGTAAACATGTTTTATTTTGCAGTAAAGTTTAGCATTTCAACATGGGGGTCATGGAGATTGACTCCCCTTCTGGAGCCAGCCACAAGTGGCTACTCAATGAATTGCAGTTTTAGTTACTTCCTATATGTCCTCACAGATGAAACTGTAATTTTGCCGCCTGCTCCAGTCTGACTACTCATCCCCTCCCCCTCCCCCTCCCCCTCCCCTGCCTGTAATTTCTGTGTGCCTCACTGCTGACCAGGTGAAAAGACATTTTATGAGACTCCACCCACTGGAGTCTGGAGTCTTGCTGAGACATAAGTCATTTAATCCTTGATATGTTCTTCAGGTAATAGTAGGCTGACTTGTGGCTCCTAAAATTCAGGTCTGAGTCCGTGACTACACCAAGATTTCTGGCTTGATTTGTGGAGCCTTGGGAAACTCCACATGTCATTTTTTTCAGCTCAGATGTGTAATTACCTATAGACACAAAGTAGTCCCTGTCCTTTAAGTAGGATTAAAACCAGTTTAGTACTGTGCCAGAAAGTCAAACCCACTTTTCAAGTCTGCCAACCGTGTCGAATGCAGCACTGAGATCCAATAATACTAAGACTGGAATTCTGCCACTGTCAGTGTTTAAATGGATGTCATTGAAGACTTTAACAAGAGCCATCTCAGTGCTGTGGTGTGGTTGAAATCCTGATTGGAAGACAGGATTTCAACCACACAGGAAAACAGTTATTTAGTGCCAAGAAAGCAGTACGCTGTTGAAAAACAGCTTTTTCAATGATTTTACTTAAAAATGGGAGATTTGATATGGGCATATAATTGCTCGTTAGTGAAATGTCTAGATTGGTCTTTTTAAGATGATCAGAGAAAGCGACATCAGTCACCACAATCTTGGAAATGTTTAGACCCTTTGGAGATGACTAAGTCCAAAGTGTGCCCCTTATTGTGTGTGGGCTCCATCATACGTTGAGTCCATCCATAATTATCAAGAACACAATACAGTTCCTCTGCACCGGGGCTTGTCAACATGGATGTTAAAATCACCAATAATAACCACACAGTTAAAGTCAATACAGATTACAGACAGCAGTTCACTAAAGTTATCAAAAAAGTTTGCACAGTATTTAGGGGGCCTATAGATATTTAGAAAAATAGCTTGAGAAGAGGAATTCGGCTAAAGAGCCACATAATCCAGAAGCAAAATTCCCATAAGACATTTTTTTGCATTGTAGGGAGTCATTAAATAAAACGGTAACTCCACCTCCTCTCATGCACTCTAGCTTCACTCATAAAACTGAAGTTGGGAGGGGTAGATTCAATATGGACAGCGCCACTGTTATCTTGGTCCAACCAAGCTTCAGTTAAAAACATGAAATTAAGATTGTGAGTGATTATAAAATCATTGATTAAATTTTTTTTTAAAATGTTTAACAAAGCTAAATTTACTGTGTTAAAAACATTATCTGGACCACTTTTTTTGACAGACTATGGCTGACAAGGATTTAATACTAAATTTGCAGGATATGTTGAGTTCTTCCTATTTCTTAACATGTTCACCATGCTTTTTCAGTTACCTATTAAGTCAGGGATGGAGAAGACTACCAGCACACTTGTCCTGGGAAGAGTGATATTTTTCTTGTAGCCTTGACCCACCACATATCAGTCAGAGCTTGCTGGGCTTTTTTGCCATTGCGAAGTGGGAAGGCGGGTGTGCACTGTATTGGTGACATGTGTCAAACCTGAAGGACTTAGAACCAGTGGTGGAGGTGGACCGTGAGGGGGGTTTAGGGTAGACAAAATGGGAGTAGAGCGAAGGTGCGGGGAGTAAATTTGGTCCAAGCTCTAACCAGGTGTTACGTCCTCACGTGGCTCAAGCCCAGAGGTGGAGCGAGGAGTAACAAATATAAATGAAAACCGGGTTTAAAGAAACAGGAAACAGATTATGTGCAAACAAATAGATATTTATTAACAAATATATCTAACAGAGAAACAAAAAGAGACACAGACAATGAACCAGGCTACTTAACAAAAGGTGGTGATATGGCTTTTAACCAAAACACAAAAACTAGCAACTTAAATTAGCACATTTAACACGCTCCCTCTTGCGAGGGAGTATGCGAGCCCACAGCTCCGCTAGTCCCAAGCACACAGCTCCTAGCAGCTCCACTCCTGCTGCCCCCAAGCACACAGCTCCGAGCAGCTCCACTTCTGCTGCACCCAAGCACCACCATCTGACCCACTGGTCGGCAGTCACCTAGGCTGGCCCCCACAGGACCAACCTCACACACACTAGCCTCTCAAGACCAGCTACATAGCTCCTCTACTGCAGTCTCCTTGCTCTCTTATCCTCCAGGTACTGATTGGGGAATCAGGTGCAGCTGCTGCCCATTACTAATTGCAGCTGCACGGCAGAGGGGGAAGGGCAGTACCTGGAGAACTACAGGAGACAACACACCAACACAAAACCCACGGCTCTAGGGCCGTAACACCAGGTCTTCCATGTGAATAGTGAAGTCCAACAGGGGTTAGAAGGGAGAAAGGGTGTCTGTAGATAAGGGTGGCCTCGATTGGGATTTGGGGGGTAAAGATGGTGAATCCTCACTGTTGGTTTTCAGTGAGGGAGGTTGAGGCTCTTCCTCTTGGCTCAGATGTCTCCTGTGATCAAAGCTCTCTTCCAGCGGGGGTTGAGGTGGCTCTCCTTCAAGTTTTCTGGCGTGTTATGTCTTCTTCTTGTTTTGATTCCTCTTGTCTCTTGTCTTTGGCAGAGGGAACATATGAGTGACGCATAAAGTAAAACAGGTTAAAGATGAACAATTTTACTCCTGACTTGTTAAAGCAAAGTCCATCTGCCTTAAAAAGATGTCTGCGGTCCCACAGAAAGTAAAAGGTTTCGTTGAAATGCACTGAATGGACAGTACATGCCATTGTGAGCCATGTGTTCAATGCCACCAATCTGCTGAATCTCTCAGCTCTTTGGATTGGTGGTATAGGGCAATTCATATGACCTCTGGCAGCCATCCCCCGGCATCTCCTGACCAGCCAGGAAAGGGTGGCTTGGTGACTGTCCGAAGGAGGAATAGTCGTAAGCATTCAAAGCTCCATCACTCTGTTCACGTTTCTAACAGATTTTCCCCACTCAGCAACACACCCGCTGAGAAACCAACTCTGATCATTGGCAGCTCCATTTTGAGAAACGTGAAGCTAGCAAAGCCAGCGACCATAGTTAAGTCCATCCCTGGGGCCAGAGCGGGCGACATCGATCATGATCTCATAGTTGTTTTCAAAAGTTTTGGTAGCCAACGCTACCGTACTTTAGCTTAGCCGTTAGCGACTTTAGCATAGCAGCTAACGATGGCTTCTCCTTCTCCATCTCTCTCTCCTGCTTTCTCCTGCTCGGTGTGTCAGATGTTCAGTTACTCCTCTGCCTCCTTTAGCGGTAATGGTACGTGTAACAAGTGTAGTTTATTTTTAGACATGGAGGCGAGGCTCAGTGAGTTAGAAGTCCGGCTCCGCACCTTGGTAGCTCAGCCTACTGTAGCTAGCCAGTCCCCGGTAGTCGGTCGCGGACCGACCTGAGTTAGCCTCTGGTAGCCGTTCCCCGGCATTTCCTGAGCAGCCAGGAAAGGGTGGCTGGGTGACTGTCCGAGGAAGAAATAGTCGTAAGCATTCAAAGCCCTCAGGACATCACCATTCGCTTCCCGTTTCTAATAGATTTTCCCCACTCAGCGACACACCCGCTGAGAAACCAACTCTGATAATTGGCAGCTCCATTTTGCGAAACGTGAAGTTAGCGAAACCAGTGACCATAGTCAAATGCATCCCTGGGGCCAGAGCGGGCGACATCGAGTCCTATTTGAAACTGCTGGCTAAGGATAAACGTAAATACAGTAAGATTGTTATTCACGTCGGCGGTAATGACTCCCGGTTACGCCAATCGGAGGTCACTAAGATTAATGTTGAGTCGGTGTGTTCATACGCAAAAACAATGTCGGACACCGTAGTTTTCTCTGGACCCCTGCCCAATCTGACCAGTGATGACATGTATAGCCGCATGTCGTCATTCCGCCGCTGGTTATCGAGGTGGTGTCCAGCCAACGATGTGGGCTTTGTAGATCATTGGCAGACTTTCTGGGAAGACCTGGTCTGATTCAGAGAGACGGCATCCATCCCTCTTGGGAAGGAGCAGCTCTCATTTCTAGAAATCTGGCCAACTTTATTAGCGGACCAAATCCATGACAACCCAGAGTTGAGACCAGGAGGCAGAGTCGCAGTCTAACACACTTCTCTGCCTTTCTAATTCAGCAGTTACCCACCCAAAACCCTACGCAGAGTCGCAGTTTAACACACTTCTCTGCTCCTCCGTTCCAGGAGTTACTTAGTGAAAACCCTATAGTGACGGTGTCTGTCCCCCGACCATTGAAATTATTTAAATCAAAGGTAAACAGAAGAGGAGCTGTGCATAAAAACCTCATAAAAATTAAAACCACAAGAGCAATAGTGCAAACGAATAGGAGAGTAAAATGTGGACTCTTAAACATCAGATCTCTCTCTTCTAAAGGTGTACTAGTAAATGAATTAATATCAGATTATGAAATTGATTTATTCTGTCTTACTGAAACCTGGCTGGGTGATGGAGAGCCTAAATGAATCCACCCCTCCCAGTCATATGAATACTCACATTCCTCGAAGCACAGGTCGAGGAGGTGGAGTTGCGACTATCTTTGACTCTAGCCTAGTAATCAGCTCTAAACCTAAACTAAATTATAACTCATTTGAAAGCCTTGTCCTGAGTCTTTCACACCCAAGCTGGAAATCACTGCAACCAATTCTATTTGTTGTAGTGTACCGAGCACCTGGGCCATACTCTGAATTCTTATCTGAATTTGCAGAGTTTTTGTCAACTTTAGTCCTTAAAACGGACAAAGTTATTATTGTAGGGGATTTTAATATTCATGTGGACGTTGAGAATGACAGCTTTAGTACTGCATTTATCTCTGTATTAGACTCAATTGGCTTCTCTCAGAGTGTTCATGAACCGACTCACTGTTTTAATCACACCCTTGACCTTGTTCTGGTATATGGTATCAAAATTGAACAATTAATAGTGTTCCCACAGAATCCCTCTTTATCTGACCACTGTTTGATAACTTTTGAGCTTGTACTGCTGAACTACCCTCCATTGGGCAAATATTTCTATACAAGATGTCTGTCTGATAGTGCTATAGCTAAATTTAAGGATGCGATCCCATCGGCTCTAAGTTCACTATCAGGTATCAAATTAACAGAGGACTCTTACGCGAATTTCAGTCCCTCCCAAGTCGATCATCTTGTTGATAGTGCTGCAGGCTCGCTGCGAACAACACTCGACTCTGTAGCCCCTCTACAAAAGAAAATACTAAAACAAAGACGGTTAGCTCCATGGTATAATACTGAAACTCGCAAATTAAAGAAAATATCACAGAAACTCGAGAGGAATTGGCGTTCCACCAAACTGGAAAATTTTTTCCAGACTTCTTCTAGACTGGATTACTGCAATTCCCTATTATCAGGCTCTTCGAAAAAGTCCATTAAGACTCTTCAGCTGATCCAGAATGCTGCAGCACGTGTTCTGACAGGAACCAGTAATAGAGATCATATCTCTCCTGTCTTAGCTTCTCTGCATTGGCTTCCTGTAAAATCCAGAATAGATTTTAAAATCCTTCTTCTCACATACAAAGCACTTAATGGTCAGGCACCATCTTATCTTAAAGAGCTCATAGTACCTTACTACCCCACCAGAGCACTGCGCCCCAGAATGCAGGATTACTTGTGGTTCCTAGAGTCTCCAAAAGTAGAATGGGAGCCAGAGCGTTCAGTTATCAGGCTCCTCTCCTGTGGAACCAGGTTCCAGTTTGGGTTCGGGAGGCAGACACCGTCTCTACATTTAAGAGTAGGCTTAAGACTTTCCTTTTTGATAAAGCTTATAGTTAGGGCTGGCTCGGGTGAGTCCTGAACCATCCCTTAGTTATGCTGCTATAGGCTAGACTGCCGGGGATTTCCCATGATGCACTGAGCTCCTCTCTCCTCTCTCTTTCTCTCTGAGTGCAACCTCATCCCATTAATGCATGTTACTAACTCGATTTTTTCTCCCTCTCCCGTGGTCGTGTGCTTCCCCTCCTGTCCTCCCCCCTCCCCTCACTTCCCTGCGGGTGTTGCTGGCTCTGGAGCTGTGGAGTCTGGACCTGTTGTTGGGAGTCTCCTGCTGCCCCGTGTTCCTGCTCGACGCCCTCTGCTGCAGTTGCAACTGCTATTACTAGTCCTATTGCTATTATTACTGTTATAATTAATATCACTAAACATTACTACAAATATCTGTACCATTTTTCATTCAGTCTATAGCACCATTACCTTTATTGTCTGTACCTCTATGTGTATACTGTGTAGGTTGCCTCCCTCTGCTCTCTCTCTCCTGCTCTCTCTCTCTCTTGCTCTCTCCTCTCTCTCTCCCCTCACCCCAACCGGTCGAGGCAGATGGTCGCCACCCTGAGCCATGGTTCTGCTTCGAGGTTTCTGCCTCTTAAAAGGAAGTTTTTCCTTGCCTCTGTCGCCTAGTGCTTGCTCTTGGTGGGAATTGTTGGGCTTCTGTAAATAACTTCAGAGTACGGTCTAGACCTGCTCTTTATGAAAAGCGCTGTGAGATAAATGTTGTTGTGATTTGGCGCTATATAAATAAAATTGAATTGAATTGAATTGAATCGAGTCTTATTTGAAACTGCTGGCTAAGGATAAATGTAAATACAGTAAGATTGTTATTCACGTCGGCGGTAATGACTCCCGGTTACGCCGATCGGAGGTCACTAAGATTAATGTTGAATCAGTGTGTACATACGCAAAAACAATGTCGGACACTGTAGTTTTCTCTGGACCCCTGCCAAATCTGACCAGTGATTACATGTATAGCTGCATGTCGTCATTCTATCGCTGGTTGTCGAGGTGGTGTCCAGCAAACGGTGTGGGCTTTGTAGATCATTGGCAGACATTATGGGGAAGACCTGGTCAGATATGAAGAGACGGCATCCATCCCACTTGGGAAGGAGCAGTTCTCATTTCTAGAAATCTGGCCAAGTTTATTAACGGACCAAATCTATGACAACCCAGAGTTGAGACCAGGAGGCAGAGACGCAGTCTAACACACTTCTCTGCCCTTCTAATTCAGCAGTTACCTACCCCAAACCCTACGCAGAGTCGCAGTGTAACACACTACTTTGTTAAGTAACCTCCGTTCCAGGAGTTACTTAGTGAAAATCCTATAGTGACGGTGTCTCTCCCCCGACCATTGACATTATTTAAATCAAAGGTAAACAGAAGAGGAGCTGTGGATAAAAACCTCAATAGTGCAAATGAATAGGAGATTTAAATGTGGACTCTTAAACTTCAGATCTCTCTCTTCTGAAGGTGTACTAGTAAATGAACTAATATCAGATTATGATATTTATTTATTTTGTCTTACTGAAACCTGGCTGGGTGATGGACAATTATGGGAGCCTAAATTAATCCAGCCTAAATTGTCAGATAATGCTATAGCTAAATTTAAGGATGAGATTCCATCAGCTCTAAATTCATTATCAGGTCTCAAAGTAACGGAGGACTCCTATGCTAATTTCAGTCCCTCCCAAGTCGATCATCTTGTTGATAGTACTGCAGGCTCACTGCGAACAACACTTGACTCTGTAGCCCTTATAAAAAAGAAAACACTATAAAACAAAGACGGTTAGCTCCATGGTATAATACTGAAGCTTAAATTAAAGCAAATATCGCAGAAACTTGAGAGGAATTGGCATTCCACCAAACTGAAAAATTCTTGTTTAATTTGACAAGATTGTCTTAAAACTTATAGGAAGGCCCTCCCGTAATGCCAAAGCAGCGACTACTCGTCATTAATAGAGGAAAATAGGAACAACCCTAGGTTTCTCTTCAGCACTGTAGCCAGGCTGACAGAGAGTCACTGCTCTATTGAGACAAGTATTCCCATAGCTCTCAATAGTTACGACTTCATGAGCTTCTTTAATGATAAAATTCTAACTATTAGAAACAAAATCCACCAAGACCTGCCCTAAACTGGCACCGACTTATCTCTAAACTCAGGAACCTTAGAAACGGCAGTAAAACCAGTTATATGTTTAGACTGCTTTGCTTCCCTTAATCTTTACCAACTAACTTCAATAATTTCTTCATCTAAACCATCAACCTGCCTCTTAAACCTATCCCGACTGCTTAAAGAAGTTTTACCCTTAGTCAGCACTTCTCGATCGACTAGATATGATCAATCTATCTTTTCTACAGGCTATGAACCACAGTACTTTAAAGTAGCTATAATTAAACCTCTTCTTCTGAAAAAGCCCAACCTGGATCCAGATATTTTAGTCAACTATAGACCTATATCTAACCTTCCATTTCTCTCTAAGACCCTTGAGAAAGCAGTTGCCAAACAGCTGTGTGACTTTCTACATAGCAATAGTTTATCTGAGGATTTTCAGTCAGGATGTAGAGCTCATCATAGCACAGAGACAGCACTGGTGAAAATTACTAATGTCCTCCTAATTGCATCAGACAAAGGACTTGTCTCTGTACTGGTTTTATTAGATCTTAGTGCTGCATTTGTTACCATTGAACATCAGATCATATTACAGAGACTGGAACATTTCATTAGCATTAAAGGAACCACTCTAAGCTGGTTTAAGTCCTATTTTTCAGATCGATTTCAGTTTGAACATGTTAACGATGAGTCCTCCATGCATGCCAAAGTTAGTCATGGAGTTCCACAAGGATCTGTGCTCAGACCAATAATCTTCACTTTATATATGCTTCCTTTAGGCAATATTATCAGGAAACACTCTATAAACGTTCATTGTTATGCAGATGATACTCAGTTATATCTATCGATAAAGCCAGATGAAACTCATCAGTTAGCTAAGCATCAAATGTGTCTTCAGGATGTTAAAACCTGGACTACCAGTAATTTTCTAATGTTAAACTCAGATAAAACTGAAGTTATTGTTCTGGGGCCCATTCAGAAATGTTTGTGCGTTTCTGAATTTTGTGTGCATTTGTCAATCTTCTGTGCTTTTTTTATTTTTGTGTGTGCATTTGTGAATTTTGTGTGCATTTGTGTACCCTGTGTGTATTTATAAATCACGTGTGTGCATATATGAATCTAGTGCGTGCATTTATTTTTGTTGAGACCCTTTTAGCTCCATATGTGGTAAAGATCCTTAATTTATCTTTATTTTATTCACTTCCTTTACCTCACTTCCTTTAGTTCCTGTTCTTTTCACTGATTGGCTCTCACTTCCACCTTTCCTTCCAAAATGAGTTGACTGAGTTCACCTGGTTCACACTATTTAAGGACTGCACTCCGTTTCACTCATTCTTTCACTTCCACATGGGGCGGCAGTGTTGGTAAGAAGTTTAATTTACTCTTTAGTTTTATCCTATATCCACATTTATGAAAACTTAGTTTAGATTTCTGTCTTTTCTTATTTCCATGCAATGGACACGTGAGTTTTAGGTTCTAATCTTATGTTTCCTTTCTTTCAGATTCAACAACTCATGTGTGTCTTTCGTTTCCTTTATGTTGACAAATACCTCATCTAAATCAGAGGAAATAAAACATTTTCAGAGGATATGCAAAGTTTCCTGGCTTCCTTCCATGCATTCTGACTGATGCATCACATGACGATAGTAAATGTACCTTTTGAACCCTTCCTCCTTTACACCATATGATCAGGACATGTCATTTAACTCCCACATTAAGCAAATTTCAAGGACTGACTTTTTTCACCTACGTAATATTGCAAAAATCAGGAATATTCTGTCTAAAAATGATGCTGAAAAATTAGTCCATGGATTTGTTACTTCGAGGCTGGATTACTGCAATTCCTTATTATCAGGCTGCTCGAAAAATCCATTAACACTCTTCAGCTGATCCAGAATGCTGCAGCAAGTGTTCTGACAGGAACCAGGAAAAGAGATCATGTTTTTCCTGTCTTAGCGTCTCTGCATTGGCTTCCTGTAAAATCCAGAATAGAATTTAAAATCCTTCTTCTCACATACAAAGCTCTTAATGGTCAGGCACAATCTTATCTTAAAGAGGTCATCATACCTTACTACCCCATCAGAGCACTGCGCTCCCAGAATGCAGGGTTACTTGTGGTTCCTAGAGTCTTCAAAAATAGAATGGGAGCCAGAGCTATCAAGCAAGACACCATCTCTACATTTAAGAGTAAGCTTAGACTTTCCTCTTTGATAAAGCTTATAGTTAGGGCTGGCTCAAGTGAGTCCTGAACCATCCCTCAGTTATGCTGTTATAGTCCTAGACTGCCGGGGGATTTCCAATGATGCACTGAGCTCCTCTCCTCTTCTTTCTCTCCCTCTGTATGCAACCTCATTCCATTAATGCATGTTACTAACTTAACTTCTTCCCTTTCCCGTAGTCTTGTGCTTTCTCGTCCCTCTCCTCTCTCCTCCTATCACTTCCTGCAGGTGTTTCTGGCTCTGGAGCTATGGAGTCTGGATCTGTGGTTGAGAGTCACCTGCTGCCCCCCGTGTTCCTGCTCGACACAATCTGCTACAATCACAATTACTAGTTAGTTACTAGTCCTTTTGCTATTATTACTTTATTATTAGGGCCCGAGCGCGAACCGTGCGAGTTTTCGTCGGTGGGCGTGTCCGTGGCGTCGACGATTCGCCATGAAACAGGAAGTTGTAGTAATTTGGCTGTCCATGCTCAGATCTGCACGAAATTTTACACATTTGACAAGAGTCCCGCCCTGAACAAATCTACATGCCAACATTCACCCCCAGTCATAGTGCCACCTGCTGGCAACAGGAAGTGACATTTAACGAAGCAGCCCCCGCCGTACGTTCGACCTACATGTATGAAATTTCTATGGCACATGTATCATGTCCAGACGCACCAAAAAGCCTCTTAGAGCGATACCCTAAACCCAACAGGAAGTCGGCCATTTTGAATTTTACCGCCATTTTTGGATGATTTACACACTCTGTACTTTAACGAACTCCTCCTAGGGATTTAGTCGGATCGACTTCAAATTTCTGCTGTGTCTTCTAAAGGCATTGACGATGAAAAGTTCTGCTATCTGCGAGTTTTTGTCGGTGGGCGTGTCCGTGGCGTCGATGATTCACCATGAAACAGGAAGTTGTAGTAACTTGGCTGTACCTGCTCAGATCTGCATGAAATTTTACACGTTTGACTAGAGTCCCGCCTTGAACACATGTACATGCCGACATTCACCCACAGTCATTGCGCCACCTGCTGGCGAACAGGAAGTGACATGTATCACCTTCATGCAGCATCTGAAGTGCGTAGCAATTTCACAGCCGCAACGGCAGTGGTCCACAATATGCAACGCAGCCGCCTCACACCCTGACGCGCTACATGTGTGAGGGCCCCCCCAACGCTGCTTGCGGCTTTATCATTAATATTGCAATTATCATTAACACTACTATAAATATCTGTACCATTTTTCATTCAGTCTATAGCAACATTGCCTTTACTGTCTGTACCTCTATGTGTATACTGTGTAGACTGCCTCCCTCCCATCTCCCTCTTTCTCTCTGTTGCTCTCTTGCCCTTTTTTCTCTCTCTCTCCCTCACCCACAACTGGTTGAGGCAGATGACCGCCCACCCTGAGCCATGGTTCTGCTCGAGTTTTCTGCCTCTTAAAAGGAAGTTTTTCCTTGCCTGTGTCGCCTAGTGCTTGCTCATGGTGGGAAATGTTCGGCTTCTGTAAATAACATGACAGAGTATGATCTAGACCTGCTCTTTTATGAAAAGCGCTGTGAGATAACTGTTGTTGTGATTTGGCGCTATATAAATAAAATTGAATTGACCACCACAGCACTGAAAATGCTGACTGTGTTCAACAGATTATTAAAGTCCTCTTTAGACTGTTGCTTCACAACATCATTGGCCCCTGTGTGCAGTATGATGTTTTTCACAGAAGGATGTTCAGCTAAGTTGTGCAGAATTCTTTCTGCCAAGTCAGACACTGTATCTTTTGTAAAGCAGAGTATTTTGGTGTTCTTACTGCACATGCTTCTTACATCGTTTTCAGCAGAGTCACTCCCAATCTGAGTTTGAGGCCCACTCATTAGCTTTCCCAGCAGCCTTTTACTTTCTGATTTACTCTCAGTCCTTACCCTTCTGTGTGAGGATGGGATGTTATCCATGTCATCAGGGTCCTGCAATAGTGGTAAAAACCTGTTCTGCTGTTGCACACTCGGTTGTTGGGGAGGTTTGTTGCTAACTCTCCCTTTTGCAGCTGTTCACGGCTGTGTCCTACTAAGAACAGGGATTGAAGAGGCGCTCTGCCTGGATGATAATGCAGGCCAGCCAGTCGCATCACAAATCTCAGGGCGATGGGTTCTGCCTGTTACTCGCCCTCCCATTTCCCAAGGAAATGATTTACTCTTAGGTTTTGCACAATGAGCGTTCCACTTTCAGATTTATTACCCAGTACACAGGCCTCCTGCTTCTTGGTAGTCTTGTTGGTGCTAATTAGCCGTGTGTTAGCATGCTCTTGTCCACTGTTTTGGGTCCATTGTGAAGTAGTGTTATTCCCACATAGTCCCTTTACTTCCACATTCACTTCTAACCTGTGGATCTTGGTTTCCAGCGCTGCAATTTTCTGTAGAAGTTTGTATAAGTCGTCCGTGGAGAAGGGTGGCATCTTGTTGCTAATTAACATTAGCTATAAATCCAGTCACTGCAGTACAGGCTAGTGCTGTTGATAGGCCGCACTCGCGTAGCACCAAAATCCGTGATCTCAGTGATATAAAAGTATCCAAGAGCCGCAGCTCATAATTTCTAGCAGAAAAAGAGTTTCAGCAAAAGAATGCAAGCAGAGGCAAGAGCACTGTAGTGTCCAGTGATTATGCATTTGACTCATAACAGTTCAAATAACACTGTAACAGCAAGAGGGTCAGTGACCTTCTAAGGGGAAAGTAGTGATTGATGGTTATGTAGGAACTGAACCCTTTATGGAATTTGACTTCTAACCCCTTGTTTTGTAACTTTAAATAGTACTGCACGCAGCAAAGCGTCTGCACTATAAGAAAGCAGGAAGCAAGATTGAGGTCCTTCAACATCTATAGGATGATGGTGAGAATGTTTTATGAGTCTGTGGTGGCCAATGCTATCCTGTTTGCCTGCTGGAGCAGCAGGCTGAGGGTAGCAGACGCCAACAGACTCAACAAAGTGATCAGGGCCAGTGGTATTGTAGGGATGTAACTGGACACTGTCGGTGGTATCAGAGAGGAAGATGCTGTCCAAGCTACATGTCATATTGGACAATGTGTCCCATCCACTGCATGACATGCTGGACAAGCACAGGAATACTTTTAGTGCAAGACTCATCCCTCCAAAATGCACCAAAGAGCGCTACAGGAAGTCATTCCTGCCTGTGGCCATCAAACTCTTTGACTCCTAAGGCAGCGTGTCAAACACACGGACTCTTAGTTATAGAAACTGATGTGGAATATTCTCTGTTTCAGGACTCATTGAGCAATATTCTAGACTCTTCATTCCAATTCAACACTAATCATACTCTTATTATTACTACTATTAACTATTTTATTATTTATCATTAAATGTCTGTCATTTTGCATACCGTAAAATGCAGTACATTTTTCTTACTCTTATTCATATTTTTACGTTTATTTTTATATTATATAATTCTTTATATTCACATTATACAACAATATTATATATTGTTGTATAAATACTTTGATGTGCACTGTGAGTAACACTGAGTCAAGAATTTATCCTCGGTGATCAGTATAGTATTTCTGATTCTGATTCTTGTGTGTTTACTCAGCAGGGATACTATTACATGAGAAAAGTTCATCTACAGGATAAACATCTGAAAAAAACACAGAATGCATGAGAGCCTTAAGGCATTATAATGTTATATATTAATTTAGCATTGACAATTTCTTAAAAATAATTTAAAATCTTTTCTCATCTCTCACACCCCTACGTATGACCAACTATATATGTCACCAAGGGCCGTTAAATAAGAGTTACGACACTCTTTGATCTCGCCGCTACACGGTCACGTGGTTCATGTAGCTCTACATAGTTCCAAACAACTCTGCGCTGTCAACCAGTTTGAATGGGTTTAGGCGGGACGGACACAAGCAGCAGCTATATTTACAGCAATTATCGGTAAATATTAACATAATATGACACTGATTACTGAGCTGAGCTTACATTACATACATATAATAACATTTGTTCTGGAGAGTGGCGGAGACACAGATTTAATCAGTTTTTGTGTTTAATTTTGGAAGGAAAAGGGGCTGTTCCCATAACGTAATGTTACACATTTACAGCAGCGACTTAATTTGCAGCAATTTTCGGTAAATATTAATGCATAATGTGCATTGATTACGATGTTACACTTATAGTTAATGTATTATATCCTGGGAGTGATGGGCAGACAGCATTAACAGTGTGGTCTGTTGAAATGTAATTATAGAGAGATGGTTACTGAGTGAATTAACTACATTCCTAAATACAATCCATAACATTACTGTTAACTGGGGATTCATTTCAGTATGGCTAATGTACCCTTTCACCCTTCCCCAGACATAGGCTAATCTATTAACCAGAACACAGACACATTTTGACTTATAAGTCCACACCACCTGCTGATGCAGTAGCTCTACCTTGTGTCTGGCTGCTTTCTCTTGCCGTGGTGTATCAGTATGACTCTGACCGTAAACTGTCTTCTCTTACCTTGTAAACTGAGTTAGGCTGTTTCACTCAATTATCATTAGCACCTGTTTTGTTTGTTTCATCACCTGATGATATGCCTTACAAAATCCATGAGTTCCACCAAACTTTAATTTTTCTTCTTTCCATTCATTTTGTTTTATAAATAATAACATGTCCATTTTTAACTTACTGTATACTGTGTGTTGGCATTGTATTTTGAAGCTTTGGAAACACTGTTCTTGAAATGTCTATGAAGATTCTCAGTCATCCAGGTCATAGTTATCCAACGAAGGTTAAAGTCAAGAGCAACTGGACTTGGTTGAAAAATACTGGAAGACGTTTCATCCCTCATCCAAGGAACTTCTTCAGTTCTGACTGACTGGAAGGGAAACTCAGCTATTTAACCTCAGTGAGGTCGATTGCCAGTATCGTGGTGACAGCTGGTTCGTTAGTGTTCCTGGTTGCTGTAACGACAGTCGTTACAGTCGTTAGGACTACCCGAGGCCAAGCCTGAACTTGTTAACGTCTGTTGAGTTTCCTGGGAAGTGATGAAAGGACAGCATTAAGTGGGGGATAAGTGGTGGCGTAGACCCCCTCCTCTGTTCAATGATGGCTTCTCGACCCGTGTGTAGATGGCTTCCTTGACCCCTCTTTCAAACCATCCATCTTCTCTGTCTAAGATGTGCACCTGGTGGTCCTCAAACGAGTGTCCTCTATCCTTCAGATGTAAGTAGACTGCAGAGTCTTGACCTGAGGAGTTGGCCCTTCTGTGTTGGGCCATGCATTTGTATAATGGTTGTTTGGTCTCCCCAATATACAGGTCTGTGCATTCCTCACTGCATTGGACTGCATACTAGATTGCTGTTCTTGTGTTTGGGTGTGTGGTCTTTGGGGTGTACCAGTATCTGTCTCAGTGTGTTCTTGGGTTTAAAGAACACAGGGATGTTGTGTTTGTTGAAAATCCTCCTGAGTTTCTCTGATACTCCAGACACGTAGGGAATCACAATGTTGTTGCGTTTGACCTTCTTTTCCTCCTCCCCTGTAGTTTTGTTCTTGGATCTTTTGGCTGTTTTCACAAAGGTCCATTTAGGGTATCCACAGGCTGTAAGTGCCTTTTTCAGGTGGTTCTGTTCCTTCTCTCTGGCCTGGGCGCTTGTTGGTTTGTTTTCCGCTCTGTGGTGCAATGTTCTCATGACCCCTAGCTTGTGCTCCAGTGGGTGGTGGGAATCGAACAGCAGATATTGGTCTGTGTGTGTGGGTTTTCTGTAAACCCCAATCTGCAGGCTCCTGTCCTCCTCAATGTGTACAGAGCAGTCCAGGAAGGCGAAACTGTTGTTGTGGACATCTTCTCGTGTGAACTTGATGTTAATGTCCACAGAGTTGATGTGTTCTGTGAAAGCTTGCACTTCCTGGCTTTTAATTTTGACCCAGGTGTCATCCACATATCTGTACCAGTGGCTTGGTGCTGTTCCTTTGAAAGAGTTGAGGGCTTTGTTCTCCACTTCTTCCATGTAGATGTTTGCCACAATCGGGGATACCGGTGAGCCCATGGCACAGCCATGCTTCTGTCTGTAGAATCCCCCGTTGTACTGGAAATAGGTGATGTTTAGACAGAGGTCGAGTAGTTTACAGATCTGGTCAGGGCTGAGGCTAGTTCTGTTGTCCAGGGTGTTGTCTTGTGTTAGCCGTTTCCTTACGGTTTCTACTGCTTCTATAATTGGCAGCGGGGGGATGAAGAGGTCACATCATAGGATACCATGGTTTCATCTGGATCCAGTTTTAGTCCATGAACTTTGTTTACAAAATCAATGGAGTTTTGGATGTGGTGAGGTGTGTTTCCCACCAAAGGAGCTAAGATGGCCGAAATGTGTTTGGCAATGTTGTAGGTGACCGAGTTAATGCTGCTGATAATCGGCCTGAGTGGGGCTCCTTCTTTGTGTAACTTGGGTAGCCCATAAATGCATGGAATGGCTTCTCCATGATACAAGCGGTAATACTGCTCACGGTTGATGGTGTTGTCCTTCTGTAGCTGTTGTAGACATTCTATGGCCTTTTTCTTGTATCAGCTGGTAGGGTCTCGTCTCAGTGTCTCATATGTGTTTGTGTCCATTAGTAGTGTGTTGACCTTGTTCTGGAAGTCCGCTGTGTTAAGGACTACCGTGCATCTTCCTTTGTCAGCAGTTCTTGAAACCTTCATGCCAATAAAGCCCTTTAAATTTAGTTACATTTTTTGTTTAATATTGGAGGAAAGGGGGGCTGCTCCCATAAGGTATAATATATTACAGTATGGAGATGTTTTTTGTCATGCTTCTATTGTCGTTATTACTGACCTTCTCATGTTAAGACACATTCACAACAAGTAAATATCAATGAATGCCAGAAGCTGTTTAGTTTAAGTCAATAAAGAAGTTTTGGTAAACAGTAGAAAATATACAATGCAAAATATATAAGGCAACCAATTGTATTCAACTATACATTTTATTATATTTTATATCCAGGGAGGATGGATAAGTTTTCGTTGAATGTGATGTCTTCAAAGAAATACTTTTTTAATTCTCACGTCCTGCAAGACCAGACAGGAGGCTATATTTCATGCCAGATGTCCCACATCTGGTTCAGAACTTGAAGAGTGCCCTGGTTGGTGGACAGACATTTCTGCAAGTGCCATCAACCTGGTCATCGCTCCACTCTCCTGCTGAAAACAAACAAAACAACAACACACCCACATAGTTGATTTGGACGGCCTTGCAAATTAAATCTCAGCTGTTTGACAGCTGGAACTTGATGCTTACTTTATCTAGGTATAGATATATCAGGTGTTCATTCACCTGAAACAAACACCTATTCATACATTCCTTTACACACAAGGGACTATTAGTTTAAAGTTCAATTTGTCACCAGCAGTGTACATGTACTACTTTCATCATAATTCTGAATCACTATAGTAGCACATTTTTACCTTTATTAGTCACAGGGAGCCATTAACATGAGGAGTTTTGTGCAAAAATAAATCATTGTATTGTAACAGATGTCCAAAATATGACCTCGGTCATCATATGCCACAGGTCTTATCACCCGTCACCGATGCACTGTCTAACAAACATTGTGTGTAATGACTGAATTAACCAAGGAAAAACCTTGCTAGATACAAGCTAGCCATGTGTGCCGTGCAGAAATAACGCAACAGAAGAGAATATGTACACAATATTCTCTTACGTTGTGTTACTTCTGCATGGCACAGACCCAGAATAATGTACATGTATATATCTGCAACATTGTTCTTCCATTCCATATTTACATCTTTCTTCATTAATTTATGTTGACTGTATGTCTACGTGTAGCACCTTATCACCACAGCAAATTCCTCCTATATGTAAAACACTACTTTGGTATAAAGCTCTTTCTGATTCTGATATTATCTAGCTGAGGTAGCTAACTTACCGTTCATCGTAATCACGTGTAACGTTATTACTACTACAGCGGCAACTAAGTGCTGCTATATTGAGTTACAACAAATCTAATAACCAACGATAAACGATGTATGCTAACTAACTAATAACTTTACATTTGAGGTAAATATTGGCAAACTGACATCTTGGTATGGTAACGTTCGCTGGTTAAGTGTTCACGTTACTCACGTTGTCGTTAGCTAGCTGCAATTACATAATCTAACAGTTAATATCTTCCGATAAACCTTGACTAAAGCTGGCTACATAAAATACCACTATTGACTAGATTCATGAGAGGACAGCTAATGAGTTAAAATGTCAACAAGTGCAGTAATTTCATCACTTACCAGGCAGCGTACTTCAGAAACACTGAAATGAACGGAGCTCAGCGCCGGAACTATCCAGTGTTTGGAACTATCTGCTGCATGACGCGCGTTACTTCCGCAGTCCAAAGTTCCAATAGAAGTCAATGGGAGTGTCGTAACTCTCTTATTTAACGGCCCTGATGTTACCTATGCATACATTGTTATATTCTGCATACTTACATAGATAGAATACATAGATGCAGAACAACAATCTTACATTTGCACTCTCCATTCTATAATCTGTTCTCCTCTTTTCAATTTTAATATATTCACAGATATGATCTGTATATTGTTTCTCCACTGCACATATCGTAAGACTGTTGTACTTGCACTTATCTGTATAAAATACTATATATCTGCACTTCCGCTGCTTGTGGAACTCCTCAACTTTATTTCTCTTTGGTTTACTGTTTTAATATTAGCCCACCATGAAGTTACAAGATGTAAACACACCTTTTAAAAGGTTGTAAATCCATCGTTCATTGTGTTTGGAAGTTGGGGAGAGGGGAGTGTGATTTTATTCATGTTGCACCAGGGTTTCTCCTGGACTGGACTCAGTCAATTCCTGCCATTGTTCACCTTTTATTTAAACTGTCTGATTCTACATAATAATGCATACTATTAGTTCATTAGTTCATGCAGCACTGAAGTTCTAGTTCTACATCAAGTTGTATAGATGTAGAATGTTTCCGCATATGTAACCAACTGATATAAAGCTCAGCACTGAATGTCATCTTCATCAGTCAGTGCTGAATGTGCTGTTGATGCTTTTATGAATAAGCTCTAATAAAACCTATAAACACAAGATCTTTATTTTCAGATTTCCACCACAAAGTTTGGCGACGAATATGGGATCTCTTGAGTGTGGGTTTCTGGACTCTGGAGTTTATTTGATGGTGCACAATGTGACGACCCCAAACGCACCTCCAAGAGGACCACAGCCTTGCTAAAGAAGCTGAGGGTAAAGGTGATGGACTAGCCAAGTATGTCTCCACCCCTAAACCCTATTGAGCATTTGTGTGGCATCCTCAAAAGGAATGTGGATGAACGCAAGGTCTCTAACATCCACCAGCTCCGTGATGTCGTCATGGAGGAGTAGAAGTGGCAACCTGTGAAGCTCGGGTGAACTCCATGCCCAAGAGGGTTAAGGCAGTGCTGGAAAATTATGGTGGCCACACAAAATATTGACACTTTGAGCCCAATTTGGACATTTCCACTTAGGGTGTACTCTTGTTGCCAGCGGTTAATTAGACATTAATGGGTGTGTGTGTTATTTTGAGAGGACAGCAAATTTACACTGTTATACAAGCTTTACACTCACTACTTTAAAGTGTCATTTCTTCAGTATTGTCACATAAAAATAAATATTTACAAAAATGTGATGGCTGTACTATCTTTTGTGATACTGTAAATCCCGACCTAAATGTCTGAAAGTGACAACAGGAGCCTTCAAGTGGTGCTTTGTCCTGCCAGTCCAGCATTTATTTGAACAGCATGAGATGGTAGGTGACTGGGACCAGTCATCAGTCATCAAACCCTGTATAGCCTCAGAATAGTCTTGAGGAAAATCTGGGAGGTCCTGGGATGTTTCTCCCAAGGGAGAAAGGGTGTCTCAATTTCACTTTTATTTTACTTTACACAGGTCGAACGATGCAGAGCACAGCCTTTTCCCTGATGGTTCATCAAACAGAATTAAACCCAAGAAAGGCAGTAAAAGATCTGAAAGCCTCAGAGATGGAGGAAATGCTTTTGGACTCACAATAATGATTCATATATAAGGTTTCATATATAAGTAGGCCTACATAACTATTAGGAACAACAGGTTGCATGTAAAATATTTAATCATAATCATAAAATAGAAAAAACTCCACAGATTTGTTTTGGAAGAGTTTGTTTTGGCACAGAAAGGGTAACAGTTGGTTGTGGAAGCTGAGAGAACAGTGAAAGTGCCATTAAAACAGTAGGATGTGACGGCAAGAAGGCAGGTAACTTCACCTGCCTGTGCAGATAGTTTAATTACACCAAACAAATAACGATTTTTTCATTTTTGAATTAAAAAACAAATTATGGATTATCCAATGATACCAATAGATCTCCTTTCTTATACACTTTCATCAAGTTGAAGTCATCACATAAAGTATATTCCTACCTCATTCCTCCCTTTGTTCCAAACAAGAAAGTTTCTACCGTAGCAACGATGCTTTTAGGAAAGGCACCCCTGTTTGGTTTCATTGCAGTGTGTTCATTTGCACTCAGAGCTCCCCCTGCTGACAATAAGGTGGCTCTGACCACTGGCCGTTTCAAACCCAGCCTCCACTTTTAGGGCCACACCCTCTTCTTTGCATACACTCCTCAAAACTCCTAAATGCCTAAAAGCCCAATTGTAAATACCAAATGACCAATCCTAAATACCAAATGCATTTTTTATTTAGACTTTTAGTTTTAATTCTGAACTAAAAATACCTCCTTAGACCTGAGACCCAAAACTGGAATCACTAACCGTGGTAATCGGCAATTAACTGGCAGGGTTGGGAGGGTTATTCTTAAAATGTATTCCAGAACAGTTACAAATTACTTGTTAAAAATTTTAATCAGTAATGTAACTCAGGTACCACAATATAAAATTAATGTAACCTGATTGCTTTTAGTTTCTTTTGGATTACTTAATATACCAAATATGCAAATAAAGACAAAAGAGTATCAAGATGCATTGTCTGGTCTGTGTATTTTAGAGAAACACAATAATAAAATCTTTTTACACTGCAATAAAAGTGCTGTTTCCCATATTAAGAGCACCAACAGTACTTTTAACAAATAAGGTGTTCAACTGCTGAAGTGTCAAAAAGAGAGCCATATACAGTAACTAATAAACCAAACTAATTAACTAAGCAAACACAAAAAACATAGGTTAAGTACATACACTGCACTTTTTTTTACAAACCACGTGTCCACCTATGTTCAAAAAGAAATACTTTATGAATCAAATATAGTTTTGAGATTCCAAATTCAAATACCTGCAATTTCAGAGCAGTTTACTAAAGTAAAATCACATAAAAGAACCTGTAAAATAACATAGTTGCATTGACAGTTCAAACTGAGTTTAGTGTGTAGGCACCTCTGGTTACATGTGAAAACCAACTGTAGGCCTACATTTAATCAACACCATGTTCATCGGACATTCTGTTGTTCTGGTAAGTATGTTGAAACATACTCAGTATTGCGTTTTACTTCATAAAGAGCTGCCCAACAAAGGGAAATGCATGTAGGGAATCCATGGTCTTCAGAGTGTCATCGCGGAACTTTTGTACCTTTTCTGCTGTGTTTTTATTAGCACTGTTTTTCTTCCCAAGCACAAAACACTCATCTGACCTCATTCTTTTCAGCTGCTGAAGGTGCTTTGGATTCCAACGATGTTGCCTCATCAACCACTGCTGAGCTCATCTCCTGCTTGTTTTCAGCGCAAGCTAAATTTTGGCATTGTGGTCACTGCCATTTTTGCATTATAGTTGCACAGCATGGCACCAAAGTGACTGTCAAGTGCCTAATGATGGCACTGATAATGTTTGCTGTGTAGGTCACATGTAGCAGCTTGTCAGAGAGTTTAAACTTGAGGCTTAAGATGGTTGGAATGAGGAATCCAATATAGCTCATTTTCTAATAAAATAATCCTTACAATTTCAATAGGGTCCTTGCACGGTTTGTGCTTGGGCCCTAATGAGTCTATTTACTACATCCTGAATGTGAACATGTCCCAAAGTCACATGTTGTGCTTACTTAAATTACAGGTATGCCAAAACTTATATCCCATAACGAGATTCCTTTTGCACTGGAAGCAGGCAGATATCTTGCTACATGTACAGTATTTACTGCTTTCTTACAGTGCAGACACTGCTGCTTGCTCTTGCCTCTGATTGCATTCTTTTAAACTCTCTTTTTTCTGCTAGAAATCAGCAGCCCTGGATACTTTTAACTAAAGTAGGCTCTTGACATACTTTAAATACACAGGTACCCCCCAGGGCACCTGTAACAGGCAGAGTACAGACCATTTACCAACGGACACCTTACTCAAGGACGTTTCAATAACCTTTGGTGTCTTCTCCCCAAAAATGGAAAGATTTATGCAGAACACATTGCAATTGAATACTCCAGAATACATCTGTAGATGTTAATTATATCTGCAAATCTTGATCACATTCTTAAAGTGGTCATATTATAGCTAGCTTCTAAACCCTGAGGGCTATACGGTTGGCGGTTGTTTGTGGCCTTGTTACCAGTCTACCTTACCAGCTTACACTTAAGGTAACCTGAAACTATACAGCAACACTTTAAATAACTATTTATTTGTTACTGACATTACGCTACACAAGGTTTAAAATGCTTCAACATTTTTTATATATAAATGTGGTAATGTTAATTTGTAACGTTAATTTTACTTTTTGTTGAGACTAACATTTACATTTACTATGAATAACTTAAATATCATTATTACTAAATACATTATTGATTAATTGTTCTCAAACGAACAATCTGAAGCAAATCAATTAACCCCTTTACATAACATAACATAAGTTGCGTCGTTTATTTGGATCTCACTTGATTATATGTTACTTGCGGTAGCTAGCGGTAACTTAACTTAGTTACATATAATATAAAACATCAGCTATGAGTGAACACCGATAAATTGAGTATTGAGTTGCTGCTGTTGGCAGCGCTGTGCGAGATTACTGTCTTGGATATGACTTGGAAGTTTTTTTTTCTTTCACTGATTAATTCTTGTTGTGGTCCTGATGTGGTCTGCTACACACAGCTTAAACTGTAAGTACTAACTTTAGTCTTGGCCACTTGACATTTGACAGCTGATATTAAATTGTCTGTCTTAAAAGAACAACATAAAAACATTAAAGACTCCATATTTTTAGGTGTTGAGCCCTTGCTCCATTTTCTCCCACGTATGTGACATAATAGTACTGTCAACATAAACCAATGTGAATGTCACATTTCTCTCTTAAAGAAATGTCAAAATAAAAGCAGTATATAATTAACTTGATCATAATGATAATAATAGAAACAATGATAGAAATAAGGATAGAACCTGTGGATAGTAACCTAGTGTGATAATTTGAAATCAGTAGTGTTCAGGTGTTTTGGAGAAAAAGTAAAAAGAAAATGCTAAACAAAGCAGCAAGATGCAGGAGTGGAAAGGGCCATAGTGGAAACTGGGACTGTTATTTCCTGTAGAGCTGGTCACAGAAATCTACATTGGGATGGGTTCTACAATCAGTGCCTGTGGCACCTGTATAGACAAGATAGGTACAGATTTACTGGAATACACAGTTTACCAACTGACAAATATACTGAACTCTGAGATCGCCTCAGCATGATCAGCTCTCTGGCATAACAATAATTAGGGAGGCAATGTGCAATACGCTGTTTTCTCATATGTGCGATATTAATCTTACCGCTCTACACTGTGCAGTAATTTTCAAAATATTCAAAGTATCATCACCCCGATGTCTTACACTTCCATAATACATATTGGCTTCTTCTCTTTTTACTGACTTTTCAGACTATGTAAACACTGTGGTTAGCACACATTCTTGTTGACTTAGTACCGTTAGCACAGCTTGGGGACGCTTGTATACCTTAATAGCGTAACAAGCTAAACTAACAAGCTATATGCCAGCAGTGATAACTGTTAATTATTGATAACACATAAATTAAATACTAGAATTTCACTCTCTCTATAATTAACCGCACAGCATGTCATTATTTGTCCAGTATCTGCATGAAGAAGTTTTCAAAACGCAGAAACCGGCTGTAGAGCTTTCTTAACATCATTTAAACAGGTCACAGTTGCCATGAAGGACAAAATTAGCTACATCCACTTACCAACATGATTTTTTTCTGCTGTGAAGTTGGGCATTTCAACATGGGGGTCAATGGGGATTGACTCCCGTTTGGAGCCAGCTCAGTGAATTGCAGTGTTAAGTTCTTCCTGTATAGCCTCAGAGATGAGACCAGTAGGTGGCTTTTTTGGTATTTTTAAGGGCGTGCCTTACTAGCAGCTAGGTGAGCATTATGACGCATGACATAATAATGGTAACGTGACATGGTAATGGAAGAAAAATTGAGCTGTTTTCAGGCAATTCAGACCAGTGTTCCATAGGAGATGGTAACTCCCTTTGGGGTGGACTTAGGGATTTTTACTTTGCAAATCTATTACATGCACAAAAAGAGGTATATAACACAACAAAGGAGAGGGAAAAAAACAAAAATCATAATATGATCTCTTTAAGAAAAAATCTATTTGGCCAACAAGTTGAAAGGTCTCTTACCTCTTCCTGCTATCTCAAAAAAACTACAGGTTATAGCCATAACAAAACGTTACTCTTCTGAATAAAAAAATTCAACACAGACAACTTTGTATGTAAAATCCTTTCTAGGTTCTTGGTAACTAAAGAAAAATACTTCACACTAGAGATTTACTTAAAAGACAACTTCACATATTTTGAAGTCTTCCTGTTCATACTGGCCATCATGATGTGAATAGGGATGCAACGATTACAGATTTTGTTGGTATGATTAAGGTCTGAGAAATAATCATGGTTTGATTTTTAATATTTAATTACATTAACAATTAAATTTCTATAATATGTAAGTATTATTAGTATAAGAGGAATCTTAACTTAAATTGTTATTGAAGAGGGGAATAAACTGAACTGTTACTGTCATCAACTCTCATCAATATAAGTTATAGTGAAAATGAATTTGAGAACATCTCTCACGCAGTGGTAATTATAACTGAAATGCAGGTAATTGGTATAGTGCTGGAAGTGTTACGACTTGGGTTGTATGGCTGCTTTGGATGTGTTCTCTCTGTGCAGGGGGGCGTGGCAGCTGGCTCGGCACCTGGCTCTCCTCCACACCTGCTGCGGATCTTCTCATCACTGCTCTGCTCTTAAACTCCTACCTCCTGGAGGGCCGGTGCCAGATTGTTTTCTGCCATCCGTGGTAACAGTTGTCGGCTCTCTCACTGACGATTCCCTATTATTTTGAGTCTTCACCCTAAAGTTTGTTACTAATTCTTTTTTGTCTCTAAACCTTGTTCCAGACTTCGCTGCCTCGCCAGCAGCACTCCGGGATCCTCACGCTCCCCAGTTTTCCAGCCTGCCAACTCAACCCTTGCCTAGTTATATATTTTTGTTCTCAAGATTAAATCCTTTTTTACCTCACCTTCACCGGGCCTGTGTTTGCATCTGAGTTCACCTCCACCCAACCGTAACAGGAAGTCTATGAGCTCCTGAAGTTATGTTAGTGTTTTACACCTGGCAACATTTTCTCAACACAGACAAGAGGCGGCAACAGGATGTAACGTTAAATGTTCATTGACTGAAGGTCTTGGGAGGACTAGGTTCTGTCTTCCATAAAAGCCCTTTCTGAAAAGAGGCAATGTGCACTGCATGGAAGCTTGGTTCAGCACAAAAGTTCAACTACTTTGACCGCGAGTGTGCTTGCCGTGCGGTGCGTATTGCTCTTTGCAGCAACAAACCGCCCTGGTGTGGTTAACTCAGTTAATATGTATTAGCCTACCTTTTCCTGGTCGTGCAAAGCTGGATAGTGATCCTGCAGGTGCTGTATTGAATTTGATGTAGGTATTTACTCCTTTAGCAGCAACCATTTAACAGCATGTTTTTGAACAGGTGATCTGTCACCTTTTAAATAACGCTCTGGTCAGTCTTGGTGTACCCAAAATGCTCCCACACTGCCAACTTCTGCTGTTTCTTTGGTGGAAATAAAGCTCCACCATTGTTTAGCCAGTGAACAGTCTGTGATAAGCACGGCACTTTAAGCTGGTGCACCACTCGTGTAACTTTGTTTTCGTTTTGTGCAAGTTGCAACAGTTTTGTTTTGTGCAGCAGATTAATTATTAGTTTTTTATATTTATTTCTTGCAAAAAATAAGATAGAACCAGCAGAAGTCTAACTAAACTAAGAGCCATTTGGGAGCCATAAGATCCGGCTGCCTTCTGAGAGCCAGGGGGTGGGGTGTTATTATTTTCAGATTCACACAACATCAAGGATTTTCAAGGATGGGAGCCATTTGTGCTAGACAGTTCAGTGTGGTCTGTATGTGTGGGGATGTTTGAAGCTTAAGTGGCATCATATCACTATGAAGCTCAGGCTTCAGTAGACCTGAATCCCCACCAGGGACCACAGCCAGGCTTGATGAATGGATGGCGTATAGACCAGCGGCTGCTCTTACCTTGATGACAGCTTCCAGGTCGTCCGGGGACACACATGGGTGTTTCTGCAGGAAGGCTGCCTTCTCTGCTGTAATGGTAATCTTCTGGTTGTTTTCAAAGGGCTGCTCCAGTGCCCGGAATACCAAGCCCCCTGCCACAAGGTAGGCCACCACCACCACGAACACTGCCAGTACTGTCTGTAGCTTCATCATGGTGAAAGGAGCTGAGCCATCAGCGACCGCCTCCATGTTAGCTACCATGCTGGGGGGACGGGAGGAAACAGAGAGCCGCGGCAGAGCACAGCCCATCGGGTTCTGCATGGTGGCCACGCTGGCCTGCACCAGGCTGGACTGAAGCATGCCTGGTTGCACTTTTTTGGGGGGGACCAGGTTGGTCTGGACTGCCACTGAAACAAAGGACAAATGAACAAACTGTGTGTGGTGTGCTGCAATATGTGCATGATACAGTGATGTTTCCAGCTGATGAATGCAACAGGTGAAACAGCATGAATGAACTTTCATATTACCTCTGGCAAGAAAAATTTTGTTTAATTTTAAACTGTTTGTTAATACCGTTATAATACATATACATAAAGAATTGGAGAGAATTTATGACAAACACAGTGAAACCATGAAAGAATTTCCATTTTATCTCCAGAAGTAATCTTTTCCAGGATACATATTTGCCTGTTTGATAGAAAGGAGAGATGAGATTTCAGCAAGTTTCAGTTTTCCACCTCCTTCTCTCATACAGTACAGTATCACACAGGGTTCTGTTCTGAAGGGGATACTACCACATCAGCGGAGCAATAGTTTATGCACAGCAGTGTATGGGGCGGATAGATTTTGTTAAAATATATAAATAAATTAAAGCTGCAAGCAGCGATGGGCGGGCCCTCGCACATGTGGCGCGTCGGGGTGTGATGCGGTCGCGTTGTCTATTGTGGACCCCTGCCTGTGCAGCTCTGAATTTACTATGCGCTTCAGACATTGCATGAAGCTTTTGTACCTCACTTCCTGTTTCCAGCAGGTGGCGCTATGACTGTGGGTGAATGTCGGCATGTACATGTGTTCAGGGCGGGACTCTTATTTAACATGGAAAATTTCGTACAGATCTGAGCATGTACACTGAAGTTACAACCACTTCCTGTGTCATGGCGAAGAGTTGATCTTTAACGCCACGCCACAGACACGCCCATTGACATATACACGCAGATAGCACAACTTTACATCGTCAATGCCTTTAGACGGCACAGCAGAAATTTGAAGTCGATCTGACTCTATCTCTAGGAGGAGTTAGTTAAAATACGGAGTGTGTAAATCACCAAAACTTTGCCATAAAAATCAAAATGGCTGACTTCCTGTTGGGTTTAGGGCATCGCTCCAAGAGGCTTTTTTGTGCGTCTGGACATGGTAGATGTGCCACAGAAATTTCGTACATGTAGGTCAAACGTGGGGCCGGGGCTGCTTGGTTAAAGGTCACTTCCTGTTACCAACAGGTGGCGCTATGACGGTGGGTGAATGTCAGCATGTAGATTTGTTCAGGGCGGGACTCTTGTCAAACATGCAAAATTTCCTGCAGATCTGAGCATGTAAAGCCAAGTAACTACAACTTCTTGTTTCATGGCGAATCGTCGACGCCACGGACACGCCCATTGACGGAAACGCTCAGATAGCACAACTTTACATCGTCAATACCTTTAGAAGGCACAGCAGAAATTTAAAGTCGATCCGACGAAATCCCTGGGAGGAGTTCGTTAAAGTACGGAGTGTGTAAATCATCCATAAATGGCCACACAATTCAAAATGGCTGACTTCCTGTTGAGTTGAGGGGAGTAGTCCAAGAGGCTTTTTTGTGCGTCTGGACGTGTTACATGTGCCACAGAAATTTCGTACATGTAGGTCAAACGTGCGGCGGGGGCTGCTTCGTTAAAGGTCACTTCCTGTCGCCAGCAGGTGGCGCTATGACTGCGGGTGAATGTCGGCATGTACATGTGTTCAGGGCGGGACTCTTGTCAAACGTGCAAAATTTCGTGCAGATCTGAGCATGTTTAGCCAAGTTACTACAACTTCCTGTTTCATGGCGAATCGTCGACGCCACGGACACGCCCATTGACGAAAACGCGCAGATAGCACAACTTTACATCGTCAATGCCTTTAGAAGGCACAGCAGAAATTTGAAGTCGATCCGACTAATTCCCTAGGAGGAGTTAGTTAAAGTACAGAGTGTGTAAATCATCCAAAAATGGCCACACGATTCAAAATGGCTGACTTCCTGTTGAGTTGAGGGGAATAGTCCAAGAGGCTTTTTTGTGCGTCTGGACGTGGTACATGTGCCACAGAAATTTCGTACATGTAGGTCAAACGTGCGGCGGGGGCTGCTTCGTTAAAGGTCACTTCCTGTCGCCAGCAGGTGGCGCTATGACTGCGGGTGAATGTCGGCATGTACATGTGTTCAGGGCGGGACTCTTGTCAAACGTGCAAAATTTCGTGCAGATCTGAGCATGTATAGCCAAGTTACTACAACTTCCTGTTTCATGGCGAATCGTCGACGCCACGGACACGCCCATTGACGAAAACGCGCAGATAGCACAACTTTACATCGTCAATGCCTTTAGAAGGCACAGCAGAAATTTGAAGTCGATCCGACTAATTCCCTAGGAGGAGTTAGTTAAAGTACAGAGTGTGTAAATCATCCAAAAATGGCCACACAATTCAAAATGGCGGACTTCCTGTTGAGTTTAGGGTATGGGTTCTTGAGGCTTTTTTGTGCGTATTGATATGATACACGTCCCCACCAAATTTCGTGCATGTAGGTCGAACGGGGACGAGGGGCTAATTTTTTCTAATTTTCCAGGTGGCGTTAGTGAGCCATTTTGCCACGCCCCTCCGCGAAACCCACAAAATACAAAATTTTTCACCAGTCCTGACACGCGTGCCAAATTTGGTGAGTTTTCGAGCATGTTGCGGCCGCGAAAAGTGAGCTTACTTTGCAGAAAAAAGAAAGAAAGAAAGAAAGAAAGAAAGAAAGAAAAATCCTAACAGTTTCAATAGGGTCCTCGCACCGTTAGTGCTCGGGCCCTAATAATATTATTCTCTTTCAATTACAACTTTATTCTCACAGTGTTTGAGAACAGAGATAATTGTGATATATTTTGAATGTGCAAAAAGTTTTGAACATGAGCAGAAAACACAAGTGTCTGGGTTTATAAATCAATGATTTATTTGCAATCTTACTTGAAGGAATGAAGAAGTACTTTATAGTACTTTTTCCTTTTGCTTGTTTTGTTTCTTTGTTTCTTTCTTCTTGTATGAATTACCAGAAGGTGTTTTTGAGAATCCCATGTGGGATGGGCAAGATGTTTTCATAACAGAAATAAAACTAAAGGACACTAAAAAACTATGGCTAAATGTCACAGCTTCTCCTGCAATGCTGACAATTATTGCTCAGAACCAACACAGGCTGCTGTTGGTGTGAGTGGAGATTAGCTCCCAGTGTGACCAACAGCCAGAAAAACAATCATCTATTAACTTACTGTTATGTAAGAATGGGCTGGTGACTGCCACTTATAAAAACCAATAGAATGACTGCTTTGTAAATGCTTATGTAACCAATCGCAATGTGTTTAGGAAACCGTTTTCTTTGCACTGCTCACATGCAGGTGCAATGATGAACGGCAGCCTCAGAAATCATTGAAATAACGTAGAGGAGCAACACCTCACAAAGGCTGTCATCTCTCTCTCCAGTTGAACATTTAACTCACTTGCACAGGCTGTAACGGCTAGGCAAACGTGCTGATGCTGATGATGTGGGAGGACGTGACACACATGTAAGATTTGGGGCCATCTAACCGGCGGTGGATGAGGTAATGTTATAACCACAGCCCGTGCATCTCTCCACTGCATCACATAGAGGCTTTTGTTGACCGACAGCACCTGTTCATCTTTCCCTGCAACGCCTCGTTGCGGGAATAATTAACTCCTTTAAAATGCACCCCTTCCCCCCACTGACTCATTTTTCAGGTAGGCTATCTGTCAACACATGACGAATGTCACCTTCGCACCGGGATGCCAAAGTGAAGACGCTACTGCAGTGTAGTAGGCTAAACTTCATCATGCAGCATCGACATCTACTATGCCATATTTCTGCGAAAAGGCAACTTCTGCTCAGCATAAATATTTTATTTGCAAGCCTGCTGTAGCAGCCGCGTACAAAAAGTGACAGTGGCTGCAGACCAGGTAAAGGCTAAAGACTGTATAAAGGAACACTTTCACAGACTGTAGCCTTTCATTTCAAACCAGGCAATAATGAGATAATGTACTGTCATCACATTCATTACAGAATTAATGGGACGCACCGCAGCCCTCACGAAAACAACATAAAAGACAGTCTAACCTGGTGGAGGGTTCATGTTCCCTGGTTTTCTTGGATTCTCAGTCGGAAATTTCATCTTGATTCTCCTTGCTCTTGGTGCTGCTGTTGGGTGAAACGAATGTCTTTAATCACTCTGGGTCATTTCATTCGATTCCGTCAACTTTAACCGGGAGAGAATGGAGAACGGCAGGGAGTAGAAACACATCATCTGCGGCGTGTGGTTCTACTATTGCAGTTGAGATGCTGGTTGGAGGCAGTTCCTCTTCTGTCTTCATCCATTTCTCGCCGCATCACCCTCTGCATTGTGCAGCAGTAAACATCGTGGGATCGTGGGCGCGCGCAGCGGGAGACGGCGCTCCATTGAGGGAGCTAATGTTTACATTGTGATGTGTTTTTTCCTATTCTGTTTTTACGTCAATGTGCAGTGAAACAAGACTATGCACTGCGAGGTGTCAGGATCTTCCCAACGCTTCTGTTGCGCTTTGATCGGGTTTCCATGCTGCGGCGCAACTGCGTGCCAGACTATGGCAAGCCAGTGTACCAATAATTGACATTATTCTACCGCGTTTGGTTAAAAACGGCGTTAGAAGCGGCGCTTTGTTTATAAAACGTCATAGAAACAGCAAAAACCCCATAGAAACTGCTTTCAAATCTCACAAAGGGATGCCAAAACAGCTTTTCTAAAATGATAATGAGAACAGTCTACTGATTAGCCTATTAGCCTATTAGGTTTTCACCTAATCAGTAGGCTACAGAAGAAGAACAGACCACACTAATTTAGCACTGATCTACTTGCTTTGACTGCAGCCACGCAATGACATTAAGTAAAAGAAACATGAGGAAAACAATAAGTAAGCATAAAAATTTCTACACAAAAGTTCCAGACTGATAATGACATTGGCTATATCTACCAAATTTGAGCTACTGTAGGATATGGCTTGTTACATGTATTAATGAATGATTACATCTAAAATAAGACAAATAATGGAACATCAAATGAAAATTAAAGCTGCAAGCAGCGATGGGCGGGCCCTCGCACCTGTAGCGCGTCGGGGTGTGAGCTGGTCGCGTTGCCTATTGTGCACCCCTGATGCTGACGGCTGTGAATTTTCTATGCGCTTCCGAGGCTGCAGGAAGGTTTTGTACCTCACTTCCTGTTGCCAGCAGGTGGCGCTATGATTGGGGGTGAATCGCAGCATGTACATGTGTTAAGGGCGGGAGTCTTATTAAATGTGTAAAATTTTGTGCAGATCTGAGCATGTACAGCCAAGTTATAACAACTTCCTGTTTCATGGCGAATCATCGACGCCACGGACACGCCCATCGATGAAAACGCGCAGATAGCACAACTTTACATCGTCAGTGCCTTGAGAAGGCAAAGCAGCAATTTGAAGTCAATCCGACTAAATCCCTAGGAGGAGTTCGTTAAAATATGGAGTGTGTAAATCATCCAAAAATTGCCATAAAATTCAAAATGGCGGACTTCCTGTTTGGTTTACGGCATCGCTCCAGGAGGCTTTTTGGTACGTCTGGACATGATCCATGTGCCACAGAAATTGTGTACATGTAGGTCAAACGTGGTCCGGGGGCTGTTCCGTTAAAGGTCACTTTCGGTTGCCAGCAGGTGGCGCTATGACTGTGGGTGAATGTCGGCATGTAGGTTTGTTCAGGGCAGGACTGTCATGCTACGTGTAAAATTTCGTGCAGATCTGAGCATGTACAATGAAGTTACAACAACTTCCTGTTTCATGGCGAATCATCGACGCCACGGACACGCCCATTGACGAAAATGCGCAGATAGCACAACTTTACATCGTCAATGCCTTTAGAAGGCACAGCAGAAATTTGAAGTCGATCCGACTAATTCCCTAGGAGGAGTTAGTTAAAGTACAGAGTGTGTAAATCATCCAAAAATGGCCACACGATTCAAAATGGCTGACTTCCTGTTGAGTTGAGGGGAATAGTCCAAGAGGCTTTTTTGTGCGTCTGGACGTGGTACATGTGCCACAGAAATTTCGTACATGTAGGTCAAACGTGCGGCGGGGGCTGCTTCGTTAAAGGTCACTTCCTGTCGCCAGCAGGTGGCGCTATGACTGCGGGTGAATGTCGGCATGTACATGTGTTCAGGGCGGGACTCTTGTCAAACGTGCAAAATTTCGTGCAGATCTGAGCATGTATAGCCAAGTTACTACAACTTCCTGTTTCATGGCGAATCGTCGACGCCACGGACACGCCCATCGACGAAAACGCGCAGATAGCACAACTTTTCATCGTCAATGCCTTTAGAAGGCACAGCAGAAATTTGAAATCGATCCGACAAAACCCCTAGGAGGAGTTAGTTAAAGTACGGAGTGTGTAAATCATCCAAAAAATGGACCCACAATTCAAAATGGCCGACTTCCTGTTGAGATTAGAGGAGTTGTCCAAGAGGCTTTTTTGTGCGTCTTGACATGGTAGATGTACCACAGAAATGTCGTACAAGTAGGTCAAACATGCTTCGGGGGCTGCTTCCTTAAAGGTCACTTCCTGTTCCCAGCAGGTGGCGCTATGACTGGGGGGGATGTGGGAATGTAGATTTATTCAGGGCGGGACTCTTGTGAAGTGTGTAAAATGTCATACCAATCTGAGCATGTACAGGCAATTTACTACAACTTCCTGTTTCATGGCTGAATCATCGACGCCACGGACACGCCATTGATCGAAAACTCACAGATAGCACAACTTTACATCGTCAATGCCTTTAGAAGGCACAGCAGAAATTTGAAGTCGATCCTACTAAATCCCTAGGAGGAGTTAGTTAAAGTAGGGAGTGAGTAAATCGTCCAAAAATGGCAATAAAGTTGAAAATGGCCGACTTCCTGTTGAGTTTAGGGCATCGCTCCAAGAGGCTTTTTTGTGCGTGTGGACATGATAGATGTACCACAGAATTTTCGTACATGTAGGTCAAACGTGTGGCGGGGGCTGCTTCGTTTAAGGTCACTTCCTGTTGCCAGCAGGTGGCGCTATGACTATGGTTGAATGTTGGCATGTATATTTGTTCAGGGCGGGACTTTTGTCAAATGTACAAAATTTGGTGCAGATCTGAGCATTTATAGCGAAGGTACTACAACTTCCTGTTTCATGGCGAATGGTCGACGCCACGGACACGCCCATCGACAAAAACGCGCAGATAGCACAACTTTACATCTTCAATGCCTTGAGAAGGCACAGCAGAAATTTGAGGTCGATCGGACTAAATCCCTAGGAGGAGTTCGTTAAAGTACGAAGTGTGCAAATCGTCCCAAAATGGCCACCAAATTGAAAATGGCGGACTTCCTGTCGAGTTGAGGGTATGGGTTTTGAGGCTTTTTTGTGCGTCTTGACATGATACATGTCCCCACCAAATTTCGTCCATCTAGGTCAAACGTGGGGCGGGGGCTGCTTCGTTAAAGGTCACTTCCTGTCGCCAGCAGGTGGCGCTATGACTGCGGGTGAATGTCGGCATGTACATGTGTTCAGGGCGGGACTCTTGTGAAAGCGTGCAAAATTTCGTGCAGATCTGAGCACGTACACTGAAATTAGAACAACTTCCTGTTTCATGGCGAATCATCGACGCCACGGACACGCCCATTGACGAAAACGCGCAGATAGCACAACTTTACATCGTCAATGCCTTGAGAAGGCACAGCAGAAATTTGAAGTCGATCCAACTAAATCCCTAGGAGGAGTTCGTTAAAGTACAGAGTGTGTGAATCGTCCCAAAATGGCCGCTAAACTCAAAATGGCAGACTTCCTGTCGAGTTTAGGGTATGGGTTCTTGAGGCTTTTTTGTGCGTCTTGATATGATACACGTCCCCACCAAATTTCGTGCATGTAGGTCAAACGTGGACGAGGGGCTAATTTTTTCTAATTTTGTAGGTGGCGCTAGCGAGCCATTTTGCCCGCCCGTCCGCGAAACCCACAAAATACGAAATTTTTCACCAGTCCTGACACGCGTGCCAAATTTGGTGAGTTTTCGAGCATGTTGAGGCCGCGAAAATTGAGGCTACTTTGCAGAAAAAAGAAAGAAAAAAAAAAAAAAAAATAATCCTTACAATTTCAATAGGGTCCTTCGCACGTTTCGTGCTCGGGCCCTAAAAATAATCCTTACAATTTCAATAGGGTCCTCGCACCGTTAGTGCTCGGGCCCTAATTAAAGCTGCAAGCAGCGATGGGCGGGCCCTCGCACCTGTAGCGCGTCGGGGTGTGATGCGGCCGCGTTGCATATTCTGGAGCTCCACCGGTGCGGCTGTGCATTTGCTACGCGATTCGGACGTTGCATGGCGGTTTTGTACCTCACTTCCTGTTGCCAGCAGGTGGCGCTATGACTGTGGCTGAATGTCGGCATGTACATGTGTTCAGGGCAGGACTATCATCCTACATATAAAGTTTGGTGCAGAAGTGAGCATGTATATTGAAGTTACATACACTTCCTGTGTCATGGCGAAGACTTGATCTTTGACGCCACGCCATCGCACTACGCCCATCGGCGAAAACGCGCAGATAGCACAACTTTTCATCGTCAATGCCTTTAGAAGGCACAGCAGAAATTTGAAGTCGATCCGACTAAATCCCTAGGAGGAGTTAGTTAAAATACAGAGTGTGTAAATCATCCAAAATTGGCGTAGAATTCAAAATGGCCGACTTCCTGTCGGGTTTAGGGCATGGCTCCAAGAGGCTTTTTGGTGCGTCTGGATATGATACATGTGCCACAGAAATTTCGTACATGTAGGTCAAACGTGGGGCGGGGGCTGCTTCGTTAAAGGGCACTTCCTGTTGCCAGCAGGTGGCGCTATGACTGTGGGTGAATGTCGGCATGTACATGTGTTCAGGGCGGGACTCTTGTCGAACATGCCACATTTCGTGCAGATCTGAGCATGTACACTGAAGATAGAACAACTTCCTGTTTCATGGCGAATAATCGACGCCACGGACACGCCCATCGACGAAAACGCGCAGATAGCACAACTTTTCATCGTCAATGCCTTTAGAAGGCACAGCAGAAATTTGAAGTCGATCCGACTAAATCCCTAGGAGGAGTTCGTTAAAGTATGGAGTGTGTGAATCGTCCCAAAATGGCGGCCAAATTCAAAATGGCGGACTTCCTGTCGAGTTTAGGGTATGGGTTCTTGAGGCTTTTTTGTGCGTCTTGATATGATACACGTCCCCACCAAATTTCGTCCATGTAGGTCGAACGTGGACGAGGGGCTAATTTTTTAAAATTTTCTAGGTGGCGCTAGCGAGACATTTTGCCCCGCCCATCCGCGAAACCCACAAAATACGAAATTTTTCACCAGTCCTGACATGTGTGCCAAATTTGGTGAGTTTTCGAGCATGTTGCGACCACGAAAATTGAGCTTACTTTGCAGAAAAAAGAAAAAAAAAGAAAAAATTAAAGCTGCAAGCAGCGATGGGCGGGCCCTCGCACATGTAGCGCGTCGGGGTGTGAGCCGGTCGTGTAGCCTATTGTGGACCCTGCCTGTAGCGGCTGTGAAATTTTTATGCGATTCGGACGCTGCATGAAGGTGTTGTAACTTCGCTTTCTGTTGCCAGCAGGTGGCGCTATGACTGTGGGTGAATGTCGGCATGTACATGTGTTCAGGGCGGGACTCTTGGGAAACATGGTAAATTTCATATAGATCTGAGCATGTACACTGAAGTTACAAGCACTTCCTGTGTCATGACGATGAGTCAATCTTTGACGCCACGGACATGCCAATTGACAAAAACGCGCAGATAGCACAACTTTTCATCGTCAATGCCTTTAGAAGGCACAGCAGAAATTTGAAGTCAATCTGACTAAATGCCTAGGAGGAGTTAGTTAAAGTATGGAGTGTGTAAATCACCAACAAATTACGTAAAATTCAAAATGGCCGACTTCCTGTCGGGTTCCGGGCATCGCTCCAAGAGGCTTTTTTGTACGTCTGGACATGACGCACAAAAAAGCCACAGAAATTTCATACATGTAGGTCAAACGTGCGGCGGGGGCTGCTTCGTTAAAGGTCACTTCCTGTCGCCAGCAGGTGGCGCTATGACTGTGGGTGAATGTCGGCATGTACATGTGTTCAGGGCGGGACTCTTGTCGAACATGCCACATTTCGTGCAGATCTGAGCATGTACACTGAAGATAGAACAACTTCCTGTTTCATGGCGAATAATCGACGCCACGGACACGCCCATCGACGAAAACGCGCAGATAGCACAACTTTACATCGTCAATGCCTTTAGAAGGCACAGCAGAAATTTGAGGTCGATCTGACTATATCTGTAGGAGGAGATAGTTAAAGTACAGAGTGTGTGAATCACCAAAACTTTGCCCTAAAATTAAAAATGGCCGACTTCCTGTTGAGATTACGGCAGTGGGCCAAGAGGCTTTTTTGTGCGTCTGGACATGATAGATGTACCACAGAATTTTCATACATGTAGGTCAAACGTGTGGCGGGGGCTGCTTCGTTTAAAGTCACTTCCTGTTGCCAGCAGGTGGCGCTATGACTATGGTTGAATGTTGGCATGTACATTTGTTCAGGGCGGGACTCTTGTCAAATGTACAAAATTTGGTGCAGATCTGAGCATTTATAGCGAAGTTACCACAACTTCCTGTTTCATGGCGAACCGTCGACGGAACGGACACGCCCATTGACGAAAACGCGCAGATAGCACAACTTTACATCGTCAATGCCTTTAAAAGGCACAGCAGAAATTTGAAGGCGATCCGACGGAACCCTTAGGAGGAGTTAGTTAAAGTACGGAGTGTGCGAATCGTCCCAAAATGGCAGCCAAATTCAAAATGGCGGACTTCCTGTCGAGTTTAGGGTATGGGTTCTTGAGGCTTTTTTGTGTGTCTTGATATGATACACGTCCCCACCAAATGTCGTGCATGTAGGTCGAACGTGGACGAGGGGCTAATTTTTTCCAATTTTCTAGGTGGCGCTAGCGAGCCATTTTGCCACACCCGTACGCGAAACCCACAAAATACGAAATTTTTCACCAGTCCTGACACGCGTGCCAAATTTGGTGAGTTTTCGAGCATGTTGCGACCGCGAAAATGGGGCTTACTTTGCAGAAAAAAGAAAAAAAAAAAAAAATTAAAGCTGCAAGCAGCGATGGCGGGCCCTCGCACCTGTAGCGCGTCGGGGTGTGATGCGGCCGCGTAGCATATTCTGGAGCTCCGTCAGTGCGGCTGTGCATTTGCTACGGGATTCGGACGTTGCATGAAAGTTTTGTACCTCACTTCCTGTTGCCAGCAGGTGGCGCTATGACTGTGGGTGAATGTCGGCATGTAGATTTGTTCAGGGCGGGACTGTTGTCAAACGTGTAAAATTTTGTGCAGATCTGAGCATGTACAGCCAAGTTACTACAACTTCCTGTTTCATGGCGAATCATCGACGCCACGGACACGCCCATTGACGAAAATGCGCAGATAGCACAACTTTACATCGTCAATGCCTTTAGAAGGCACAGCAGAAATTTGAAGTCGATAACGACAAAATCCCTAGGAGGAGTTCGTTAAAGTACGAAGTGTGTAAATCGTCCCAAAATGGCCACTAAATTCAAAATGGCGGACTTCCTGTCGAGTTTAGGGTACGGGTTCTTGAGGCTTTTTGTGCGTCTTGATATGATACACGTCCCCACCGAAGTGTCGTGCATGTAGGTCAAGCGTGGGGCGGGGCTGCTTCGTTTAAGGTCACTTCCTGTTGCCAGCAGGTGGCGCTATGACTGTGGGTGAATGTCGGCATGTACATGTGTTCAGGGCGGGACTCTTGTCAAACATGTAAAATTTCGTGCAGGTCTGAGCATGTACAGTGAAGTTACAACCACTTCCTGTGTCATGGCGAAGACTTGATCTTTGACGCTGACGCCATGGACACGCCCATTGACAAAACCGCGCAGATAGCACAACTTTTCATCGTCAATGCCTTTAGAAGGCACAGCAGAATTTTGAAGTCGATCCGACTTAATCCCTAGGAGGAGTTCGTTAAAGTACGGAGTGTGTAAATCGTCCCAAAATGGTCGCACAACTCAAAATGGCCGACTTCCTGTCGGGTTTAGGGCATTGCTCCAGGAGGCTTTTGTGCGTCTGGACATGATAGATGTACCACAGAAATTTCGTACATGTAGGTCAAATGTGCATCGGGGGCTGCTTCGTTAAAGGTCACTTCCTGTTGCCAGCAGGTGGCGCTATGACTATGGTTGAATGTTGGCATGGACATTTGTTCAGGGCGGGACTCTTGTCAAATGTACAAAATTTGGTGCAGATCTGAGCATTTATAGCGAAGTTACCACAACTTCCTGTTTCATGGCGAACCGTCGACGGAACGGACACGCCCATTGACGAAAACGCGCAGATAGCACAACTTTACATCGTCAATGCCTTTAAAAGGCACAGCAGAAATTTGAAGGCGATCCGACGGAACCCTTAGGAGGAGTTAGTTAAAGTACGGAGTGTGCGAATCGTCCCAAAATGGCAGCCAAATTCAAAATGGCGGACTTCCTGTCGAGTTTAGGGTATGGGTTCTTGAGGCTTTTTTGTGCGTCTTGATATGATACACGTCCCCACCAAATTTCGTGCATGTAGGTCGAACGTGGACGAGGGGCTAATTTTTTCCAATTTTCTAGGTGGCGCTAGCGAGCCATTTTGCCACGCCGTACGCGAAACCCACAAAATACTGAAATTTTTCACCAGTCCTGACACGCATGCCAAATTTGGTGAGTTTTCGAGCATGTTGCGACCGCGAAAATGGGGCTTACTTTGCAGAAAAAAGAAAAAAGAAAAAAGAAAAAAGAAAAAAGGAAAAAAATTAAAGCTGCAAGCAGCGATGGGCGGGCCCTCGCACATGTGGCACGTCGAGGTGGAGGCGGACGCGTTGCATATTATGGAGCTCTGCCGGTGCGGCTGTGCATTTACTACGCGCTTCGGACGTTGCATGAAGGTTTTGTACCTCACTTCCTGTTGTCAGCAGGTGGCGCTATGACTGTGGGTGAATGTCGACATTTATGTGTGTTCAGGGCGGGACTCTTGTCAAGCGTGTAAAATTTCGTGCAGATCTGAGCATCTACAGTGAAGTTACAAGCACTTCCTGTGTCATGGCGAAGAGTTAACAATAACAAACAATAACAGCGCCACCTATAGGCACATTAGGATGCACTTTGGTACCTGAGGTCAGGTGACGGTGCTGAGCCATTTGACACAAAGTTCACGTCAATGCGACTTCGCGGTTATGCCAGAACTAATTTTTCGCGTTAAACAGCGCCACCTAGAGGCTAGTTGCACCACATTTTACACAGGCCCTCAGGGCGTACCACATAAGTCCTCCGAGTTTGGTGTCGATTGGCCATTCCAAAGCAAAGATATGACATCAGTTAGTGTTGCTAGCGTTTTGTGTGAATCATCGATAGCTTATAGCGGGAACAATTTTTTCGCGTATCGATCTGGGGAGCACAAGCCAGTATGATGTGTGTCCAGAGATGGTCCATGCCAAATTTGGTGTCGATCGGACTTGCGGTTTCGGAGGAGTTAATTCTGAGTGGCTAGTCAGTTTTCGCGTGATTTTGCGCAAAAAATTGAAGGCAGAAATGGGCGTGGCCTATACCACGACATTCAGCTCGATCCACTATATATAGACATGTCCTCAAAAAATGTCGTGCATGTAGGTCAAACGTGCGACGGGGGCTGCTTCGTTGAAGGACACTTCCTGTTGCCAGCAGGTGGCGCTATGACTGGGGGTGAATGTCGGCATGTACATTTGTTCAGGGCGGGACTGTTGTCAAATGTACAAAATTTCGTGCAGATCTGAGCATGTATAGCGAAGTTACTACAACTTCCTGTTTCATGGCGAATCGTCGACGCCACGGACACGCCCATTGACGAAAACGCGCAGAGAGCACAACTTTAGCTCGTCAATGCCTTTAGAAGGCACAGCAGAAATTTGAAGTCGATCCGACTAAATCCCTAGGAGGAGTTCGTTAAAGTACGGAGTGTGTGAATCCTCCCAAAATGGCGGCCAAATTCAAAATGGCGGACTTCCTGTCGAGTTTAGGGTAAGGGTTCTTGAGGCTTTTTTGTGCGTCTTGATATGATACACGTCCCCACCAAATTTCGGTCCATGTAGGTCGAGCGTGGACGAGGGGCTAATTTTTCCAATTTTCTAGGTGGCTTAGCGAGCCATTTTGCCCCGCCCATCCGCGAAACCCACAAAATACGAAATTTTTCACCAGTCCTGACATGCGTGCCAAATTTGGTGAGTTTTCGAGCATGTTGCGGCCGCGAAAATGGGGCTTACTTTGCAGAAAAAAGAAAAAAAAAGAAAAAATAATCCTAACAGTTTCAATAGGGTCCTCGCACGGTTCGTGCTCGGGCCCTAAAAATAATCCTTACAATTTCAATAGGGTCCTCGCACGGTTCGTGCTCGGGCCCTAATAATCCTTACAATTTCAATAGGGTCCTCGCACCGTTAGTGCTCGGGCCCTAATTAAAGCTGCAAGCAGCGATGGTGAGCCCTCGCACATGTGGCGATGTCGGGCGTGAGGCGACGCGTTGACTATTGTGGACCCTGCCTGCAATGCGGCTGTGAATTTTCAATGCGTTTGGACGCTGCATGAAGTTGTTGTAACTTCGCTTCCTGTTGCCAGCAGGTGGCGCTATGACTGTGGGTGAATGTTGGCATGTGTCCAGGGCGGGACTCCTGTCAATTGTGTAAAATTTCGTGCAGATCTGAGCATGTACACTGAAGTTACAACCACTTCCTGTGTCATGGCGAAGACTTGATCTTTGACGCCATCGCCACGGACACGCCGATTGACGAAAATTCACAGATAGCACAACTTTTCATCGTCAATGCCTTTAGAAGGCACAGCACAAATGTGAATTCGATCCGACTGTATCTCTAGGAGGAGTTAGTTAAAATACAGAGTGTGTCAATCACCAAAACTTTGTCATGAAATTCAAAATGGCCGACTTCCTGTCGAGTTTAGGCTATGGGTTCAAGAGGCTTTTGTGCGTCTTGACATGATAGATGTACCACAGAATTTTCGTACATGTAGGTCAAACGTGTGGCGGGGCTGCTTCGTTTAAAGTCACTTCGTGTTGCCAGCAGGTGGCGCTATGACTATGGTTGAATGTTGGCATGTACATTTGTTGAGGGTGGGACTCTTGTCAAATGTACAAAATTTGGTGCAGATCGGAGCACGTATAGCAAAGTTACTACAACTTCCTGTTTCATGGCGAATCATCGACGCCACGGACACGCCATCGGCGAAAACTCGCAGATAGCACAACTTTACATCGTCAATGCCTTTAGAAGGCACAGCAGAAATTTGAAGTCGATCCGACTAAATCCCTAGGAGGAGTTCGTTAAAGTACGGAGTGTGTGAATCGTCCCAAAATGGCGGCCAAATTCAAAATGGCGGACTTCCTGTCGAGTTTAGGGTATGGGTTCTTGAGGCTTTTGTGCGTCTTGACATGATACATGTCCCCACCAAATTTCGTGCATGTAGGTCAAGCGTCGCGGCGGGGCTGCTTCGTTAAAGGTCACTTCCTGTCGCCAGCAGGTGGCGCTATGACTGCGGGTGAATGTCGGCATGTACATGTGTTCAGGGCGGGACTCTTGTGAAAAGTGCAAAATTTCGTGCAGATCTGAGCACGTACACTGAAGTTAGAACAACTTCCTGTTTCATGGCGAATCGTCGACGCCATCGGACACGCCATCGATCGAAAACGCGCAGATAGCACAACTTTTCATCGTCAATGCCTTTAGAAGGCACAGCAGAAATTTGAAGTCGATCCGACTAAATCCCTAGGAGGAGTTCGTTAAAGTACAGGTAGTGCAAATCGTCCCAAAATGTCCGCCAAATTCAAAATGGCGGACTTCCTGTGGAGTTTAGGGTATGGGTTCTTGAGGCTTTTTTGTGCGTCTTGATATGATACACGTCACCACCAAATTTCGTGCATGTAGGTCGAGCGTGGACGAGGGGCTAATTTTTCTAATTTTCTAGGTGGCGCTAGCGAACCATTTTGCCCCGCCGTCCAGCGGAACCGACAAAATACGAAATTTTTCACCAGTCCTGACATGCGTGCCAAATTTGGTGAGTTTTCGAGCATGTTGCGGCCGCTGAAAATGGCCCTTACTTTGCAGAAAAAGAAAAAAAAAATATAATCCTAACAGTTTCAATAGGGTCCTTCGCGCGTTTGCGTTCGGGCCCTAAAATAATAATCCTTACAATTTCAATAGGGTCCTCGCACGGTTCGTGCTCGGGCCCTAAAAGAAAAAAAAATAAAGCTGCAAGCAGCGATGGCGGACCCTCGCACCTGTAGCGTTGAGGTGTGAGCGGTCGCGTTGCCTATTGTGGACCCTGCCTGTGCAGCTCTGAATTTGCTCACGCTTCAGACATTGCATGAAGGTTTTGTACCTCACTTCCTGTTGCCAGCAGGTGGTGGTATGACTGTGGGTGAATGTGGGCATGTACATGTGTTCAGGGCGGGACTCTTATTTAACATGTAAAATTTCGTACAGATCTGAGCATGTACACTGAAGGTACAACCACTTCCTCTTTCATGGCGATGAGTTGATCTTTGACGCCATGCCACGGACACACCCATTGACGAAAATGCACAGATAGCACAACGTTTAATCGTCAATGCCTTTAGAAGGTACAGCAGAAATTTGAAGTCGATCCGCCTAACTCCCTAGGAGGAGTTCGTTAAAGTAGGGAGTGAGTAAATCGTCCAAAAATGGCCATAAAATTCAAAATGGCCGACTTCCTGTTGCGTTTAGGGCATCGCTCCAAGAGGCTTTTTGGTGCGTCTGGAAATAATACACGTGCCACAGAAATTTCGTACATGTAGGTAAAGCGTGCGGTGGGGGCTGCTTCGTTAAATGTCACTTCCTGTTGCCAGCAGGTGGCGCTATGGCTGGGGGTAAATGTCGGCAGGTAGATTTGTTCAGGGCGGGACTCTTGTCAATAGTGTCAAATTTTGTGCAGATCTGAGCATGTACAGCCAAGTTACAACAACTTCCTGTTTCATGGCGAATCATCGAAGCTACGGACACGCCCATTGACGAAAACGCGCAGATAGCACAACTTTTAATCGTCAATGCCTTTAGAAGGCACAGCAGAAATTTGAAGTCGATCTGATTACATCCCTAGGAGGAGTTAGTTAAAGTACGGAGTGTGTAAATCGTCCTAAAATGGCAGCCAAAATCAAAATGGCGGACTTCCTGTCGAGTTTAGGGTATGGGTTCTTGAGGCTTTTTTGTGCGTCTTGATATGATACACGTCCCCCCAAAATTTCGTGCGTGTAGATCAAACGTGCGGCGGGGGCTGCTTCGTTAAAGGTCACTTCCTGTCGCCAGCAGGTGGCGCTATGACTGGGGGTGAATGTCGGCAGGTAGATTTGTTCAGGGCGGGACTCTTGTCAATAGTGTCAAATTTCGTGCAGATCTGAACATGTACAGCCAAGTTACAACAACTTCCTGTTTCATGGCGAATCATCGACGCCACGGACACGCCCATTGACGAAAACGCACAGATAGCACAACTTTTAATCGTCAATGCCTTTAGAAGGCACAGCAGAAATTTGAACTCGATCTGATTACATCCCTAGGAGGAGTTAGTTAAAGTACGGAGTGTGTGAATCGTCCCAAAATGGCGGCCAAATTCAAAATGGCGGACTTCCTGTCGAGTTTAGGGTATGGGTTCTTGAGGCTTTTTGTGCGTCTTGATATGATACACGTCCCCACCAAATTTCGTGAATGTAGGTCGAACGTGGACGAGGGGCTAATTTTTCTAATTTTCTAGGTGGCGCTAGCGAGCCATTTTGCCCCGCCCGTCCGCGAAACCCACAAAATACGAAATTTTTCACCAGTCCTGACATGCGTGCCAAATTTGGTGAGTTTTCGAGCATGTTGCGGCCGCGAAAAATGGGCTTACTTTGCAGAAAAAAGAAAAAAGAAAAAAAATTAAAGCTGCAAGCAGCGATGGGCGGGCCCTCGCACATGTGGCACGTCGGGGCGTGAGGCGGACGCGTTGCATATTATGGAGCTCTGCCGGTGCGGCTGTGCATTTACTACGCGCTTCGGACGTTGCATGAAGGTTTTGTACCTCACTTCCTGTTGTCAGCAGGTGGCGCTATGACTGTGGGTGAATGTCGACATTTATGTGTGTTCAGGGCGGGACTCTTGTCAAGCGTGTAAAATTTCGTGCAGATCTGAGCATCTACAGTGAAGTTACAAGCACTTCCTGTGTCATGGCGAAGAGTTAACAATAACAAACAATAACAGCGCCACCTATAGGCACATTAGGATGCACTTTGGTACCTGAGGTCAGGTGACCGTGCTGAGCCATTTGACACAAAGTTCACGTCAATGCGACTTGCGGTTATGCCAGAACTAATTTTTCGCGTTAAACAGCGCCACCTAGAGGTTAGTTGCACCACATTTTACACAGGCCCTCAGGGGGGCGTACCACATAAGTCCTCCGAGTTTGGTGTCGATTGGCCATTCCAAAGCAAAGATATGACATCAGTTAGTGTTGCTAGCATTTTGCGTGAGTAATCGTTAACTTATAGCGGGAACAGTTTTTTGCGTATCGATCTGGGGAGCACAAGCCAGTATGACGTGTATCCAGAGATGGTCCATGCCAAATTTGGTGTCGATCGGACTTGCGGTTTCGGAGGAGTTAATTCTGAGTGGCTAGTCAGTTTTCGTGATTTTGCGCAAAAAATTGAAGGCAGAAATGGGCGTGGCCTATACCAGGAGATTCAGCTCGATCCCCTATATATAGTCATGTCCCCAAAAAATGTCGTGCATGTAGGTCAAACGTGCGACGGGGGGCTGCTTCGTTGAAGGACACTTCCTGTTGCCAGCAGGTGGCGCTATGACTGGGGGTGAATGTCGGCATGTACACGTGTTCAGGGCGGGACTGTTGTCAAATGTACAAAATTTCGTGCAGATCTGAGCATGTATAGCGAAGTTACTACAACTTCCTGTTTCATGGCTGAATCGTCGGCGTCACGGACACATCCATTGACGAAAACGCGCAGAGAGCACAACTTTAGCTCGTCAATGCCTTTAGAAGGCACAGCAGAAATTTGAAGTCGATCCGACTAAATCCCTAGGAGGAGTTCGTTAAAGTACGGAGTGTGTGAATCCTCCCAAAATGGCGGCCAAATTCAAAATGGCGGACTTCCTGTCGAGTTCAGGGTAAGGGTTCTTGAGGCTTTTGTGCGTCTTGATATGATACACGTCCCCACCAAATTTCGATCCATGTAGGTCGAACGTGGACAAGGGGCTAATTTTTCCAATTTTCTAGGTGGCTTAGCGAGCCATTTTGCCACGCCCATCCGCGAAACCCACAAAATACGAAATTTTTCACCAGTCCTGACATGCGTGCCAAATTTGGTGAGTTTTCGAGCATGTTGCGGCCGCGAAAATGGGGCTTACTTTGCAGAAAAAAGAAAAAAAAAGAAAAATTAAAGCTGCAAGCAGCGATGGGCGGGCCCTCGCACCCGTAGCGCGTCGGGGTGTGAGCCGTCCGCGTTGCCTATTGTGGACCCCTGCCTGTGCGGCTGTGAATTTGCTATGCGCTTCAGACGCTGCATGAAGGTGTTATAGGTCACTTCCTGTGTTCCCGTTGCACTCAGCGCTATGAATATAAATGAATTTTGGCGTGTAGATGTGTTCGGGGCGGGACAGTTATCATGCACGTAAAGTTTTGTTCAGATGTGAGCATGTCATCAGGGTCCCATGGGGAACAATTGATCCAAATTTGGTCTCAGTTGAACCAGTAGTACTGGAGATACAAAATGAATGTAAGTGAGCGGGAGTGTTTTTTCAAATACAATTAATAGAGTCACCTTTTGGCCGATTGACACCAAATTTCACACAGACTTTGGGAAGTCATGCTGCATAAGGTCCCCAGGTTTGGTGTTGATTGGTCCTTCCAAACACATTGAAAATGTGCCATGATTGAGAATCCCATTCATTTCAATGGGCTTTCCCACGGAATTTCAGCTTTGATTGCAGCGCCACCTTGAGGCCGAATTGCAAGAAATGTTGCAGGTGTCATCAGGGGCCCATGGGAAAGATTTGACCAAAATTTGGTTTCAATCCGACCTGTGGTTCTGGAGATATAAAATGAATGTAACTCAATGGGATTCTTTTTTGTGTTTAATCCCCAATAACAGCGCCACCTATGGGCACATTAGGATGCACTTTGGTACCTGAGGTCAGGGGACCATGCTGAACAATTTGGCATAAAGGTCACGTCAATGCGACTTGGCGGTTATGCCAGAACTAATTATTCGCGTTAAACAGCGCCAGCTAGAGGCCAGTTGCACCACATTTTGCACAGGTCCTCAGGAGGGCGTCCCACATAAGTCCTCCGAGTTTGGTGTCGATTGTCCATTCCAAAGCGAAGATATGACATCAATTAGTGTTGCTAGCGTTTTGCGTGAGTAATCGTTAGCTTATAGCGGGAACAGTTTTTTGCGTGATCGATCTGGGGAGCACAAGCCAGTATGACGTGTGTCCAGAGATGGTCCATGCCAAATTTGGTGTCGATCGGACTTGCGGTTTCAGAGGAGTTAATTCTGAGTGGCTAGTCAGTTTTCGTGATTTTGCGCAAAAAATTGAAGGCAGAAATGGGCGTGGCCTATACCAGGAGATTCAGCTCGATCCCCTATATATAGTCATGTCCCCAAAAAATGTCGTGCATGTAGGTCAAACGTGCGACGGGGGCTGCTTCGTTGAAGGACACTTCCTGTTGCCAGCAGGTGGCGCTATGACTGGGGGTGAATGTCGGCATGTAGACGTGTTTAGGGCGGGGCTCTTGTCACATGTGTCAAATTTCGTGCGGATCTGAGCATGTATAGCGAAGTTACTACAACTTCCTGTTTCATGGCGAATCGTCGACGCCACGGACACGCCCATCGACGAAAACGCGCAGATAGCACAACTTTACATCGTCAATGCCTTTAGAAGGCACAGCAGAAATTTGAAGTCGATCCGACTAACTGCCTAGGAGGAGTTCGTTAAAGTATGGAGTGTGTAAATCGTCCGAAAATGGCCGCACAATTCAAAATGGCGGACTTCCTGTCGAGTTTAGGGTATGGTTCTTGAGGCTTTTTTGTGCGTCTTGATATGATACACGTCCCCACCAAATTTCGTCCATGTAGGTCGAACGTGGATCGAGGGGCTAATTTTTCTAATTTTCTAGGTGGCGCTAGCGAGCCATATTGCCCCGCCCATCCACGAAACCCGCAAAATACGAAATTTTTCACCAGTCCTGACATGCGTGCCAAATTTGGTGAGTTTTCGAGCATGTTGAGGCCGCGAAAAGTGAGCTTACTTTGCAGAAAAAAGAAAAAAGAAAAAAAAAAAAAATAATCCTTACAATTTCAATAGGGTCCTCGCACCGTTAGTGCTCGGGCCCTAATTAAAGCTGCAAGCAGCGATGGGCGGGCCCTCGCACCTGTAGCGCGTCGGGGTGTGATGCGGCCGCGTTGCATGTTCTGGAGGTCTGCTGGTGCGGCTGTGCATTTTCTACGCGATTCGGACGTTGCATGAAGGTTTTGTACCTCACTTCCTGTTGCCAGCAGGTGGCGCTATGACTGTGGGTGAATGTCGGCATGTACATGTGTTCAGGGCGGGACTCTTGTCAAGCGTCTAATATTTCGTGCAGATCTGAGCATCTACAGTGAAGTTACAACCACTTCCTGTGTCATGGCGAAGAGTTGATCTTTGACGCCACGCCACAGACACGCCCATTGACATATACGCGCAGATAGCACAACTTTACATCGTCAATGCCTTTAGAAGGGACAGCAGAAATTTGAAGTTGATCCGACTAAATCCCTAGGAGGAGTTCGTTAAAGTATGGAGTGTGTAAATCGTCCAAAATGGCAGCAAAATCCAAAATGGCTGACTTCCTGTCGGGTTTAGGTCATTGCTCCAAGAGGCTTTTTTGTACGTTTGGACATGATCCATGTGCCACAGAAATTTCGTACATGTAGGTAAAACGTGTGGCGGGGGGCTGCTTCGTTAAAGGTCACTTCCTGTTGCCAGCAGGTGGCGCTATGACTGTGGGTCAATGTCTGCATGTACATGTGTTCAGGGCGGGACCCTTATTTTAACGTGTCAAATTTCGTGCAGATCTGAGCATGTACAGCCAAGTTATTACAACTTCCTGTTTCATGGCGAATCATCGACGCCACGGACACGCCCATTGACGAAAACGCGCAGAGAGCACAACTTTTCATCGTCAATGGCCTTAGAAGGCACAGCAGAAATTTGAAGTCGATCCGACTAAATCCCTAGGAGGAGTTCGTCGAAATACGGAGCGTGTAAATCATCCAAAAATTGCCATAAAATTCAAAATGGCCGACTTCCTGTTGAGTTTAGGGCATCACTCCAAGAGGCTTTTTTGTGCGTCTGGACATTGTAGATGTGCCACAGAAATTTCATACATGTAGGTCAAACGTGCGGCGGGGGCTGCTTCGTTAAAGGTCACTTCCTGTCGCCAGCAGGTGGCGCTATGACTGGGGGTGAATGTCGGCATGTAGATTTGTTCAGGGCGGGACTCTTGTCAAACGTGTAAAATTTGGTGCAGATCTGAGCATCTACAGCCAAGTTACTACAACTTCCTGTTTCATGGCGAATCATCAACGTCACGGACACGCCCATTGACGAAAACGCGCAGATAGCACAACTTTTCATCGTCAATGCCTTTAGAAGGCACTGCAGAAATTTGAAATCGATCCGACTAAATCCCTAGGAGGAGTTCGTTAAAGTACGAAGTGTGTAAATCGTCCCAAAATGGCGGCAAAATCCAAAATGGCGGACTTCCTGTCGAGGTTAGGGTATGGGTTCTTGAGGCTTTTTTGTGCGTCTTGATATGATACACGTCCCCACCAAATTTCGTGCATGTAGGTCGAACGGGGACGAGGGGCTAATTTTTCTAATTTTCTAGGTGGCTTAACGAGCCATTTTGCCCTGCCCGTCCGCTGAAACCCACAAAATACGAAATTTTTCACCAGTCCTGACATGTGTGCCAAATTTGGTGAGTTTTCGAGCATGTTGAGGCCGCGAAAATTGAGGCTACTTTGCAGAAAAAAAAGAAAGAAAGAAAAAAAAATATAATCCTAACAGTTTCAATAGGGTCCTCGCACCGTTAGTGCTCGGGCCCTAATTAAAGCTGCAAGCAGCGATGGGCGGGCCCTCGCACATGTAGCGCGTCGGGGTGCGATGCGGCCGCGTTGCATATTCTGGAGCTCTGCTGGTGAGGCTGTGAATTTGCTAAGCGCTTCGGAGGCTGCATGAAGGTGTTATACGTCACTTCCTGTGTTCCCTTTGCACTCAGCGCTATGAATATAAATGAATTTTGGCGTATAGATGTGTTCGGGGCGGGACAGTTATCATGCACGTAAAGTTTTGTTCAGATGTGAGCATGTCATCAGGGTCCCATGGGGAACAATTGATCCAAATTTGGTGTCAGTTGAACCAGTGGTACTGGAGATACAAAATGAATGTAAGTAAATGGGAGTGTTTTTCAAATACAATTAATAGAGTCAACTTTTGGCTGATTGACACCAAATTTCACACAGACTTTGGAGAAGTCATGCTGCATAAGGTCCCCAGGCTTGGTGTTGATCGGTCCTTCCAAACACATTGAAAATGTGCCATGATTGAGAATCCCATTCATTTCAATGGGCTTTTCCACGGCATTTCAGCTTTGATTGTAGCGCCACCTTGAGGCCGAATTGCAAGAAATTTTGCAGGTGTCATCAGTGGCCCATGGGAAAGATTTGACCAAAATTTGGTTTCAATCAGACCTGTGGTTCTGGAGATATAAAATGAATGTAAGTCAATGGGATTCTTTTTTGTGTTTAATCCCCAATAACAGCGCCACCTATGGGCACATTAGGATGCACTCTGGTACCTGAGGTCAGGGGACCATGCTGAACAATTTGGCACAAAGTTCACGTCAATTTGACTTGCGGTTATGCCAGAACTAATTTTTCGCGTTAAACAGCGCCACCTAGAGGCTAGTTGCACCAAATTTTGCACAGGCCCTCAGGGGGGCGTCCCACATAAGTCCTCCGAGTTTGGTGTCGATTGGCCATTCCAAAGCAAAGATATGACATCAGTTAGTGTTGCTAGCATTTTGCGTGAGTAATCGTTAACTTATAGCGGGAACAGTTTTTTGCGTATCGATCTGGGGAGCACAAGCCAGTATGACGTGTATCCAGAGATGGTCCATGCCAAATTTGGTGTCGATCGGACTTGCGGTTTCGGAGGAGTTAATTCTGAGTGGCTAGTCAGTTTTCGTGATTTTGCGCAAAAAATTGAAGGCAGAAATGGGCGTGGCCTATACCAGGAGATTCAGCTCGATCCACTATATATAGACATGTCCCCAAAAAATGTCGTGCCTGTAGATAAAACGTGCGGCGGGGCTGCTTCGTTAAAGGTCACTTCCTGTCACCAGCAGGTGGCGCTATGACTGCGGGTAAATGTCGGCATGGAGATTTGTTCAGGGCGAGACTCTTGTCAATAGTGCCAAATTTCCTGCAGATCTGAGCATGTACAGCCAAGTTACAACAACTTCCTGTTTCATGGCGAATCATCGACGCCACGGACACGCCCATTGACGAAAACGCGCAGATAGCACAACTTTACATCTTCAATGCCTTTAGAAGGCACAGCAGAAATTTGAAGTCGATCCGACGAAATCTCTAGGAGGAGTTCGTTAAAGTACGGAGTGTGCAAATCGTCCCAAAATGGCCACCAAATTCAAAATGGCGGACTTCCTGTCGACTTGAGGGTATGGGTTCTTGAGGCTTTTTTTGTGCGTCTTGATATGATACACGTCCCCACCAAATTTCGTCCATGTAGGTCGAACGTGGACGAGGGGCTAATTTTTTAAAATTTTCTAGGTGGCGCTAGCGAGACATTTTGCCCCGCCCATCCGCGAAACCCACAAAATACAAAATTTTTCACCAGTCCTGACATGTGTGCCAAATTTGGTGAGTTTTCGAGCATGTTGCGACCACGAAAATTGAGCTTACTTTGCAGAAAAAAGAAAAAAAAAGAAAAAAAAAGGAAAAAAATAATCCTTACAATTTCAATAGGGTCCTCGCACGTTTCGTGCTCGGGCCCTAATTAAAGCTGCAAGCAGCGATGAGCGGGCCCTCGCACATGTAGCGCGTCGGGGTGTGATCCGGCCGCGTTGCATATTGTAGAGCTCTGCCGGTGCGGCTGTGCATTCTCCACGCGATTCGGACGTTGCATGAAGGTTTTGTACCTCACTTCCTGTTGCCAGCAGGTGGCACTATGACTGTGGGTGATTGTCGGCATGTACATGAGTTCAGGGTGGTACTGTTATCCTACATGTAAAGTTTTGTGCAGATCTGAGCATCTACAGTGAAGTTACAACCACTTCCTGTGTCATGGCGATGACTTGATCTTTGACGCCACGCCACGGACACGCCCATTGACGAAAACGCGCAAATAGCACAACTTTACATCATCAATGCCTTTAGAAGGCACAGCAGAAATTTGAAGTCTGTCGGACAAAATCCCTAGGAGGAGTTAGTTAAAGTACAGAGTGTGTAAATCATCCAAAATGGCCGCACAATTCAAAATGGCCGACTTCCTGTCGGGTTTAGGGCATCGCTCCAAGAGGGTTTTTTGTGCGTCTGGACATGATCCATGTGCCACAGAAATTTCGTACATGTAGGTAAAACGTGCGGCGGGGGCTGCTTCGTTAAATGTCACTTCCTGTTGCCAGCAGGTGGCGCTATGACTGTGGGTGAATGTCGGCGTGTACACGTGTTCAGGGCGGGGCTCTTGTCAATAGTGTCAAATTTCGTGCAGATCTGAGCACGTACAGTGAAGTTACAACAACTTCCTGTTTCATGGCGAATCATCGACACCACGGACACGACCATTGGCTAAAACGCCGCAGATAGCACAACTTTGCATCGTCAATGCCTTTAGAAGGCACAGCAGAAATTTGAAGTCGATCGTGATTCCAGTCCCTAGGAGGAGTTAGTTAAAGTACAGAGTGTGTAAATCATCCAATAATGGCAGCAAAATTCAAAATGGCCGACTTCCTGTGGGGTTTAGGGCATCGCTCCAAGAGGCTTTTCTGTACCTCTTGACATGATACATGTCCCCAAAAATTTTGTGCGTGTAGATCAAACGTACGGCGGGGGCTGCTTCGTTAAAGGTCACTTCCTGTCGCCAGCAGGTGGCGCTATGGCTATGGTTGAATGTCGGCATGTACATGTGTTCAGGGCGGGACTCTTGTCAAACGTGTAAAATTTCGTGCAGATCTGAGCACGTACAGTGAAGTTACAACAACTTCCTGTTTCATGGCTGAATCGTCAACGCCATCGGACACGCCCAGCGACGAAAACGCGCAGATAGCACAACTTTTCATCGTCAATGCCTTTAGAAGGCACAGCAGAAATTTGAAGTCGGTCTGACTAAATCCCTAGGAGGAGTTCGTTAAAGTACGGAGTGTGCAAATCGTCCCAAATTGTCCGCCAAATTCAAAATGGCGGACTTCCTGTCGAGTTTAGGGTATGGGTTCTTGAGGCTTTTTTGTGCGTCTTGATATGATACACGTCCCCACCAAATTTCGTGCCTGTAGGTTGAATGTGGACGAGGGGCTAATTTTTCTAATTTTCTAGGTGCGCTTAGCGAGCCATTTTGCCCCACCCATCCGCTGAAACCCACAAAATACTGAAATTTTTCACCAGTCCTGACATGCGTGCCAAATTTGGTGAGTTTTCGAGCATGTTGCGGCCGCGAAAAGTGAGCTTACTTTGCAGAAAAAAGAAAGAAAGAAAGAAAGAAAGAAAATAATCCTACAATTTCAATAGGGTCCTGCAGACGCTAGCGCTAATAAAGCTGCAAGCAGCGATAGGCCCTCGCATACGTAGTGCGTCGGGGTGTGACGCTGCCGCGTTGCATATTCTGGAGCTCGGCTGGTGTATCTGTGCATTTGCTACGAGATTTGGACGTTGCATGAAGGTTTTGTACCTCACTTCCTGTTGCCAGCAGGTGGCGCTATGACTATGGTTGAATGTCTGCATGTACATGAGTTCAGGGCGGGACTCTTATCCTACATGGAAAGTTTGGTGCAGATGTGAGCATGTTCAGTGAAGTTACAACCACTTCCTGTGTCATGGCGAAGACTTGATCTTTGACGCCACGTCACGGACACGCCCATTGACGAAAACGCGCAGATAGCACAACTTTTCATCGTCAATGCCTTGAGAAGGAACAGCAGAAATTTGAAGTCGATCCGACTAAATCCCTAGGAGGAGTTCGTCGAAATACGGAGCGTGTAAATCATCCAAAAATTGCCATAAAATTCAAAATGGCCGACTTCCTGTTGAGTTTAGGGCATCACTCCAAGAGGCTTTTTTGTGCGTCTGTACATGATAGATGTACCACAGAAATTTCGTGCATGTCGGTCAAACGCGCGGCGGGGCTGCTTCGTTAAACATCACTTCCTGTTGCCAGCAGGTGGCGCTATGACTGTGGTTGAAGGTCGGCATGTACACGTGTTCAGGGCGGCACTCTTGTCAAACGTGCAAAATTTCGTGCAGATCTGAGCATGTACAGCCAAGTTACAACAACTTCCTGTTTCATGGCTGAATCGCCGACGCCATCGGACACTCCATCGACGATAACGCGCAGATAGCACAACTTTACATCGTCAATGCCTTGAGAAGGCACAGCAGAAATTTGAAGTCGATCGGACTAAATCCCTAGGAGGAGTTCGTTAAAGTACGAAGTGTGCAAATCGTCCCAAAATGGCCACCAAATTCAAAATGGCGGACTTCCTGTCGAGTTTAGGGTATGGGTTCTTGAGGCTTTTTTGTGCGTCTTCATATGATACACGTCCCCAGCAAATTTCGTGCATGTAGGTCAAACGGGGACGAGGGGCTAATTGTTTCTAATTTTCTAGGTGGCGCTAGCGAGCCATTTTGCCCCGGCCATCCGCGAAACCCACAAAATACGAAATTTTTCACCAGTCCTGACATGTGTGCCAAATTTGGTGAGTTTTCGAGCATGTTGCGACCACGAAAATTGAGCTTACTTTGCAGAAAAAAGAAAAAAAAAGAAAAAAAAAGAAAAAAAATAATCCTTACAATTTCAATAGGGTCCTCGCACGTTTCGTGCTCGGGCCCTAATTAAAGCTGCAAGCAGCGATGGGCGGGCCCTCGCACCTGTAGCGCGTCGGGGTGTGATGCGGCCGCGTAGCATATTCTGGAGCTCCGTCAGTGCGGCTGTGCATTTGCTACGGGATTCGGACGTTGCATGAAAGTTTTGTACCTCACTTCCTGTTGCCAGCAGGTGGCGCTATGACTGTGGGTGAATGTTGGCATGGAGATCTGTTCAGGGCGGGACTCTTGTCAAGCGTGTAAAATTTCGTGCAGATCGGAGCATCTACAGTGAAGTTACAACCACTTCCTGTGTCATGGCGAAGAGTTGATCTTTGACGCCACGCCACAGACACGCCCATTGACATATACGCGCAGATAGCACAACTTTACATCGTCAATGCCTTAAGAAGGCACAGCAGAAATTTGAAGTCGATCCGACTAAATCCCTAGGAGGAGTTCGTTAAAATACGGATTGTGTAAATCAGAAAGAAATTACCATAAAATTCAAAATGGCCGACTTCCTGTTGAGTTTAGGGCATCGCTCCAAGAGGCTTTTTTGTGCGTCTGGACATGATAGATGTACCACAGAATTTTCGTACATGTAGGTCAAAGCGTGTGGCGGGGCTGCTTCGTTAAAGGTCACTTCCTGTTGCCAGCAGGTGGCGCTATGACTATGGTTGAATGTTGGCATGGACATTTGTTCAGGGCGGGACTCTTGTCAAATGTACAAAATTTGGTGCAGATCTGAGCATTTATAGTGAAGTTACTACAACTTCCTGTTTCATGGCGAATCGGCGACGGCACGGACACGCCCATTGAAGAAAACGCGCAGATAGCACAACTTTTCATCGTCAATGCCTTTAGATGGCACAGCAGAAATTTGAAGTCGATCCGACTAAATCCCTAGGAGGAGTTCGTTAAAGTACGAAGTGTGCAAATCGTCCCAAAATGGCCACCAAATTCAAAATGGCGGACTTCCTGTCGAGTTTAGGGTATGGGTTCTTGAGGCTTTTTTGTGCGTCTTCATATGATACACGTCCCCACCAAATTTCGTGCATGTAGGTCGAACGTGGACGAGGGCTAATTTTTTCTAATTTTCTAGGTGGCGTTAGAGAGCCATTTTGCCCCGCCCGCATCGCTGAAACCCACAAAATACTGAAATTTTTCACCAGTCCTGACATGCGTGCCAAATTTGGTGAGTTTTCGAGCATGTTAGCGCCGCGAAAATGGGGCTTACTTTGCAGAAAAAAAAGAAAAGAAAGAAAAAAAAAAAAAATTAAAGCTGCAAGCAGCGATGGGCGGGCCCTCGCACATGTAGCACGTCGGGGTGTGACGCTGCCGCGTTGCATATTCTGGAGCTCGGCCGGTGTATCTGTGCATTTGCTACGCGATTTGGACGTTGCATGAAGGTTTTGTACCTCACTTCCTGTTGGCAGCAGGTAGCGCTATGACTGTTGGTGAATGTCGGCATGTACATGTGTTCAGGGCGGGACTGTTATCCTACATGTAAAGTTTGGTGCAGATGTGAGCATGTACAGCCAAGTTACAACAACTTCCTGTTTCATGGCGAATCATCGACGCCACGGACACGCCCATTGACGAAAACGCGCAGAGAGCACAACTTTTCATCGTCAATGGCCTTAGAAGGCACAGCAGAAATTTGAAGTCGATCCGACTAAATCCCTAGGAGGAGTTAGTTAAAATACGGAGTGTGTAAATCACCAAAACTTTGCCATAAAATTCAAAATGGCCGACTTCCTGTTGAGATTAGGGGAGTGGTCAAAGAGGCTTTTTGTACATCTGGACATGATCCATGTGCCACAGAAATTTCAGTACATGCAGGTCAAACGTCGGGCGGGGCTGCTTCGTTAAAGGTCACTTCCTGTTGCCAGCAGGTGGCGCTATGACTATGGTTGAATGTCTGCATGTACATGAGTTTAGGGTGGGACTCTTATCCTACATGGAAAGTTTGGTGCAGATGTGAGCATGTTCAGTGAAGTTACAACCACTTCCTGTGTCATGGCGAAGACTTGATCTTTGACGCCATCGCCATCGGACACGCCCATTGACGAAAACGCGCAGATAGCACAACTTTTCATCGTCAATGCCTTGAGAAGGAACAGCAGAAATGTGAAGTCGATCCGACTAAATCCCTAGGAGGAGTTCAGTCGAAATACCGGAGTGTAAATCATCCAAAATTGCCATAAAATTCAAAACGGCCGACTTCCTGTTGAGTTTAGGGCATCGCTCCAAGAGGCTTTTGTTGCGTCTGTACATGATAGATGTACCACAGAAATTTCGTGCATGTCGGTCAAACGTCGCGGCGGGGCTGCTTCGTAAAACATCACTTCCTGTTGCCAGCAGGTGGCGCTATGACTGTGGTTGAATGTCGGCATGTACATGCTGTTCAGGGCGGGACTGTTGTCAAACGTGCAAATTTTCTTGCAGATCTGAGCATGTACAGCCAAGTTACAACAACTTCCTGTTTCATGGCGTAATCACCGACGCCACGGACACGCTCCATTGACGAAAACGCGCAGAGAGCACAACTTAAGCATCTTCAATGCCTTTAGAAGGCACAGCAGAAATTTGAAGTTGATCCGACTAAATCCCTAGGAGGAGTTCGTTAAAGCATGGAGTGTGTAAATCGTCCCAAAATGGCTGCTAAATTCAAAATGGCGGACTTCCTGTCGATGTTTAGGGTATGGGTTCTTGAGGCTTTTTGTGCGTCTTGATATGATAGAAGTCCCCACCAAATTTCGTGCATGTAGGTCGAACGTGGATCGAGGGGCTAGTTTTTCTAATTTTCTAGGTGGCGCTAGCGAGCCATTTTGCCCCGCCGTCCGCGAAAACCCACAAAATACGAAATTTTTCACCAGTCCTGACATGCGTGCCAAATTTGGTGAGTTTTCGAGCATGTTGCGCCGCGTGAAAATTGAGCTTACTTTGCAGAAAAATAATAATAAAGAAAAAAAAAAAATTAAAGCTGCAAGCAGCGATGGCGGCCCTCGCACCTGTAGCACGTCGGGTGTGACGCGTCGCTGCTGCATGTTCTCGAGCTCTGCCGGTGCGGCTGTGCATTTGCTACGCGATTCGGACGTTGCATGAAGGTTTTGTTCCTCACTTCCTGTCGCCAGCAGGTGGCGCTATGACTGTTGGTGAATGTCGGCATGTACATGTGTTCAGGGCGGGACTGTTATCCTACATGTAAAGTTTGGTGCAGATGTGAGCATGTACAGTGAAGTTACAACCACTTCCTGTGTCATGGCTGAAGAGTTGATCTTTGACGCCATGCCACGGATACGCCCATTGACAAAAACTCACAGTTAGCACAACTTTTCATCGTCAATGCCTTTAGAAGGCACAGCAGAAATTTGAAGTCGATCCAACTAAATCCCTAGGAGGAGTTTGTTAAAGTACGGAGTGTGTAAATCGTCCCAAAATGGCCGCAAAATTCAAAATGGCCGACTTCCTGTTGGGTTTAGGGCATGGCTCCAAGAGGCTTTTTTATACTTCTGGACATGATACATGTGCCACAGAAATTTCATACATGTAGGTCAAATGTGCGGCGGGGGGCTGCTTCGTTAAAGGTCACTTCCTGTCGCCAGCAGGTGGCGCTATGACTGGGGGTGAATGTCGGCAGGTAGATTTGTTCAGGGCGGGACTCTTGTCAATAGTGTCAAATTTTGTGCAGATCTGAGCATGTACAGCCAAGTTACAACAACTTCCTGTTTCATGGCGAATCATCGACGCCACGGACACGCCCATTGACGAAAACGCGCAGATAGCACAACTTTACATCTTCAATGCCTTTAGAAGGCACAGCAGAAATTTGAAGTCGATCCGACGAAATCTCTAGGAGGAGTTCGTTAAAGTACGGAGTGTGCAAATCGTCCCAAAATGGCCACCAAATTCAAAATGGCGGACTTCCTGTCGAGTTTAGGGTATGGGTTCTTGAGGCTTTTTTGTGCGTCTTGACATGATACATTTCCCCACCAAATATCGTCCATGTAGGTCAAACGTGGGGCCGGGGCTGCTTCGTTAAATGTCACTTCCTGTCGCCAGCAGGTGGCGCTATGACTGCGGGTGAATGTCGGCATGTACATGTGTTCAGGGCGGGACTCTTGTCAAATGTACAAAATTTGGTGCAGATCTGAGCATTTATAGCGAAGTTACTACAACTTCCTGTTTCATGGCGAATCGCGGACGGCACAGACACGCCCATTGACGAAAACGCGCAGATAGCACAACTTTACATCTTCAATGCCTTTAGAAGGCACAGCAGAAATTTGAAGTCGATCCGACTAAATCCCTAGGAGGAGTTCGTTAAAGTACGAAGTGTGCAAATCGTCCCAAAATGGCCACCAAATTCAAAATGGCGGACTTCCTGTCGAGTTTAGGGTATGGGTTCTTGAGGCTTTTTTGTGCGTCTTGATATGATACACGTCCCCACCAAATTTCGTGCATGTAGGTCGAACGTGGACGAGGGGCTAATTTTTTCTAATTTTCTAGGTGGCGCTAGCGAGCCATTTTGCCCCGACCGTCCGCGAAACCCACAAAATACGAAATTTTTCACCAGTCCTGACATGCGTGCCAAATTTGGTGAGTTTTCGAGCATGTTGAGGCCGCGAAAATGGGGCTTACTTTGCAGAAAAAAAAGAAAAAAAAAAAAATTAAAGCTGCAAGCAGCGATGGGCGGGCCCTCGCACCTGTCGCACGTCGGTGTGTGATGCGGCCGCGTTGCATATTCTGGAGCTCTGCCGGTGCGCCTGTGCATTTTCTACGCGATTCCGACGTTGCATGAAGGTTTTGTACCTCACTTCCTGTTGCCAGCAGGTGGCGCTATGACTGTGGGTGAATGTCGGCATGTACATGTTTTGAGGGCGGGACTCTTATTAAACATGTAAAACTTCGTACGGATCTGAGCATCTACAGTAAATTTACAACCACTTCCTGTGTCATGGCGATGACTTGATCTTTGACGCCACGCCACGGACACGCCCATTGACGAAAACGTGCAAATAGCACAACTTTTCATCGTCGATGCCTTAAGAAGGCACAGCAGAAATTTGAAATCGATCCGACTAAATCCCTAGGAGGAGTTTGTCAAAGTACGGAGTATGTAAATCATCCAAAAATGGACACACAATTCAAAATGGCCGACTTCCTGTTGAGTTTAGGGCATCGCTCCAAGAGGCTTTTTTGTGCGTCTGGACATGGTACATGTGCCACAGAAATTTCATACATGTAGGTCAAACGTGCGGCGGGGGCTGCTTCGTTAAAGGTCACTTCCTGTTGCCAGCAGGTGGCGCTATGACTGTGGGTGAATGTCGGCATGTAGATTGGTTCAGGGCGGGACTCTTGTCAATAGTGTCAAATTTCGTGCAGATCTGAGCATGTACAGCCAAGTTACAACAACTTCCTGTTTCATGGCGAATCATCGACGCCACGGACACGCCCCATTGACGAAAACGCGCAGATAGCACAACTTTACATCGTCAATGCCTTTAGAAGGCACAGCAGAAATTTGAAGTCGATCCGACTAAATCCCTAGGAGGAGTTAGTTAAAGTACTGAGTGTGTAAGTCGTCCAAAAATGGCCGCCAAATTCAAAATGGCGGACTTCCTGTTGACTTTAGGGTATGGGTCCAAGAGGCTTTTTTGTGCGTCTTGATATGATACACGTCCCCACCAAATTTCGTGCATGTAGGTCAAGCGTCGCGGCGGGGCTGCTTCGTTAAAGGTCACTTCCTGTCGCCAGCAGGTGGCGCTATGACTGCGGGTAAATGTCGGCATGTACATGTGTTCAGGGCGGGACTCTTCTCAAACGTGTAAAATTTGGTACAGATCTGAGCATGGACAGGCAAGTTACAGCAACTTCCTGTTTCATGGCGAATCATCGACGCACACGGACACGTCCATCGACCAAAACTGCGCAGATAGCACAACTTTACATCGTCAATGCCTTTAGAAGGCACAGCAGAAATTTGAAGTCGATCCGACTAAATCCCTAGGAGGAGTTAGTTAAAGTACGAGTGTGTAAATCATCCAAAATTGCCATAAAATTCAAAATGGCCGACTTCCTGTTGAGATTAGGGCATGGGCCAAGAGGCTTTTTGTGCGTCGGGACATGATAGATGTACCACAGAATTTTCGTACATGTAGGTCAAACGTGCGGCGGGGGCTGCTTCGTTTAAGGTCACTTCCTGTTGCCAGCAGGTGGCGCTATGACTATGGTTGAATGTCGGCATGTACACGTGTTCAGGGATGGGCTCTTGACAAACATGCAAAATTTTGTGCAGATCTGAGCATGTACAGCCAAGTTGCAACAACTTCCTGTTTCATGGCTGAATCATCGACGCCACGGACACGCCCATTGACGAAAACGCGTAGATAGCACAACTTTACATCGTCAATGCCTTTAGAAGGCACAGCAGAAATTTGAAGGCGATCCGACAAAATCCCTAGGAGGAGTTAGTTAAAGTACGGAGTGTGTGAATCGTCCCAAAATGGCGGCCAAATTCAAAATGGCGGACTTCCTGTTGCGTTTAGGGTATGGGTTCTTGAGGCTTTTTTGTGCGTCTTGATATGATACACGTCCCCACCAAATTTCGTGCATGTAGGTCGAACGTGGACGAGGGGCTAATTTTTTCTAATTTTCTAGGTGGCGCTAGCGAGCCATTTTGCCCCGCCCGTCCTCGAAACCCACAAAATACGAAATTTTTCACCAGTCCTGACATGTGTGCCAAATTTGGTGAGTTGTCGAGCATGTTGCGGCCGCTGATAGATATACCACAGAAATTCCGTGAACTGTAGGTTAAGCGTGGGCGGGGCTGCTTCGTTAAAGGTCACTTCCTGTCGCCAGCAGGTGGCGCTATGACTGTGGGTAAATGTCGGCATGTACTTGTGTTCAGGGCGGGACTCTTGTCAAACGTGTAAAATTTCGAGCAGATTGGAGCATGTACACTGAAGTTACTCCAACTTCCTGTTTCATGGCGAATCATCGGCGTCACCGGACACGTCCATCGATGCAACAGCGCAGATAGCACAACTTTACATCTTCAATGCCTTGAGAAGGCACAGCAGAAATTTGAAGTCGATCGGACTAAATCCCTAGGAGGAGTTAGTTAAAGTACGAAGTGTGCAAATCGTCCCAAAATGGCCACCAAATTCAAAATGGCGGACTTCCTGTCGACTTGAGGGTATGGGTTCTTGAGGCTTTTTTGTGCGTCTTGATATGATACACGTCCCCACCAAATTTCGTGCATGTAGGTCGAGCGGGGACGAGGGGCTAACTTTTCTAATTTTCTAGGTGGCTAGCGAGCCATTTTGCCACACCCGTCCAGCGAAACCAACAAAATACTGAAATTTTTCACCAGTCCTGACACGCGTGCCAAATTTGGTGAGTTTTCGAGCATGTTGAGGCCTCGAAAAATGAGCTTACTTTGCAGAAAAAATAAAAGAAAAAATTAAAGCTGCAAGCAGCGATGGTGGACCCTACGCACCTGTAACGCGTCCGAGTGTGATGCGGCCGCGTTGCATATTGTGGAGGTCGGCCGGTGCGTCTGTGCATTTGCTATGCGCTTCGGACGCTGCATGAAGGTTTTGTACCACACTTCCTGTTGCCAGCAGGTGGCGCTATGACTGTGGCTAAATGTCGGCATGTACATGTGTTCAGGGTGGTACTGTTATCCTACATGTAAAGTTTTGTGCAGATGTGATCATCTACAGTGAAGTTACAACCACTTCCTGTATCATGGCGATGACTTGATCTTTGACGCCACGCCTCGGACACGGCGATTGACGAAAACGCGCAGATAGCACAACTTTACATCGTCAATGCCTTTAGAAGGCACAGCAGAAATTTGAAGTCGATCCGACTAAATCCCTAGGAGGAGTTCGTCGAAATACGGAGCGTGTAAATCATCCAAAAATTGCCATAAAATTCAAAATGGCCGACTTCCTGTTGAGTTTAGGGCATCACTCCAAGAGGCTTTTTTGTGCGTCTGGACATTGTAGATGTGCCACAGAAATTTCATACATGTAGGTCAAACGTGCGGCGGGGGCTGCTTCGTTAAAGGTCACTTCCTGTTGCCAGCAGGTGGCGCTATGACTGTGGGTGAATGTCGGCATGTAGATTGGTTCAGGGCGGGACTCTTGTCAATAGTGTCAAATTTCGTGCAGATCTGAGCATGTACAGCCAAGTTACAACAACTTCCTGTTTCATGGCGAATCATCAAAGCCACGGACACGCCCATTGACGAAAAGCGCCAGATAGCACAACTTTGAATCGTCAATGCCTTGAGAAGGCACAGCAGAAATTTGAAGTTGATCCGACTAAATCCCTAGGAGGAGTTCGTTAAAGTCACGAGTGTGCAAATCGTCCCAAAATGGCCACCAAATTCAAAATGGCGGACTTCCTGTCGAGTTTAGGGTATGGGTTCTTGAGGCTTTTTGTGCGCCTTGATATGATACACGTCCCCACCAAATTTCGTGCATGTAGGTCGAACGCGGACGAGGGGCTAATTTTTTCTAATTTTCTAGGTGGCGCTAGCGAGCCATTTTGCCACGCTCATCCGCTGAAACCCACAAAATACTGAAATTTTTCACCAGTCCTGACATGCGTGCCAAATTTGGTGAGTTTTCGAGCATGTTGAGGCCCGAAAATTGAGGCTACTTTGCAGAAAAAGAAAGAAAAAAAAAAAAATTAAAGCTGCAAGCAGCGATGGTGGCCCTCGCACCTGTAGCGCGTCGAGGTGTGATGCGCTGCGCGTTGCTTATTCTGGATTTCTGCCGTGCGGCTATGCATTTGCTACGCGTTCGGACGTTGCATGAAGATGTTGTACCTCACTTCCTGTTGCCAGCAGGTGGCGCTATGACTGTGGCTGAATGTCGGCATGTACATGTGTTCAGGGCGGGACTTTTAGTAAACATGTAAAGTTTGGTGCAGATGTGAGCATGTACACCGACGTTACAACCACTTCCTGTGTCATGGCAAAGAGTTGATCTTTGACGCCACGCCACGGACACGCCCATTGACGAAAACTCACAGATAGCACAACTTTTCATCGTCAATGCCTTTAGAAGGCACAGCAGAAATTTGAACTCGATCCGACTAAATCCCTAGGAGGAGTTCGTTAAAGTACGGAGTGTGTAAATCACCAAAACTTTGCCATAAAATTCAAAATAGCCGACTTCCTGTTGAGTTTAGGGAGTGGTCCAAGAGGCTTTTGTGCGTCTGGACATGCTTTATGAGCCACAGAAATTTTGAACATGTAAGTCAAATGTGCGGCGGGGGCTGCTTCGTTAAAGGTCTCACAAAGGTCACTTCCTGTTGCCAGCAGGTGGCGCTATGACTGTGGGTGAATGTCAGCATGTACATGTGTTTAGGGCGGGACTGTTATTAAACATGTAAAATTTCGTACAGATCTGAGCATGTACACTGAAGTTACAGCCACTTCCTGTGTCATGGCGAAGACTTGATCTTTGACGCCACGCCACGGACACGCCGATTCACGGAAACGCGCAGATAGCACAACTTTTCATCGTCAATGCCTTTAGAAGGCACAGCAGAAATTTGAAGTCGATCAGACTAAATCCCTAGGAGGAGTTAGTTAAAATACAGAGTGTGTAAATCATCCAAAAATTGTCATAAAATTCAAAATGGCCGACTTCCTGTTTGGTTTAGGGCATGGCTCCAAGAGGCTTTTTTGTGCGTCTGGACATGATACATGTGCCACAGAAATTTCGTAAATGTAGGTCAAACGTGGGGCGGGGGCTGCTTCGTTAAAAGTCATTTCCCTTTGCCAGCAGGTGGCGCTATGACTGGGGGTGAATGTCGGCATGTAGATTTGTTCAGGGCGGGACTCTTGTCAAACTTGTCAAATTTCATGCAGATCTGAGCATGTACACTGAAGTTACAACAACTTCCTGTTTCATGGCGAATCATCGACGCCACGGACACGCCCATCGACGAAAACGCGCAGATAAGCACAACTTTGCATTGTCAATGCCTTTAGAAGGCACAGCAGAAATTTGAAGTCGATCCGACTAAATCCCTAGGAGGAGTTCGTTAAAGTACGGAGTGTGTGAATTGTCCCAAAATGGCGGCCAAATTCAAAATGGCGGACTTTCTGTTGACTTTAGGGTATGGGTTCTTGAGGCTTTTTTGTGCGTCTTGATGTGACACACGTCCCCACCACATTTCGTGCATGTAGGTCGAACGTGGACGAGGGGCTAATTTTTTCCAATTTTCTAGGTGGCGCTAGCGAGCCATTTTGCCCCGCCCATCCGCGAAACCTACAAAATACGAAATTTTTCACCAGTCCTGACATGCGTGCCAAATTTGGTGAGTTTTCGAGCATGTTGCGGCCGCGAAAATGGGGCTTACTTTGCAGAAAAAAAAAAAAAAAAAATATAATCCTAACAGTTTCAATAGGGTCCTCGCACGGTTCGTGCTCGGGCCTAAAAATAATCCTTACAATTTCAATAGGGTCCTCGCACGTTCGTGCTCGGCCCTAAAATAATCCTACAATTTCAATAGGGTCCTCGCGGTTCGTGCTCGGGCCTAATTAAAGCTGCAAGCAGCGATGAGGCCCTCGCATACGTAGCGTCGAGGTGTGATCGACGGCGTTGCATATTCTGGAGCTCGGCCGGTGCATCTATGCATTTGCTACGCTAATTTGTGCGTTGCATGAAGGTTTTGTACCACACTTCCTGTTGCCAGCAGGTGGCGCTATGACTGTAGGTGAATGTCGGCATGTAGATCTGTTCAAGGCGGGACTCTTGTCAAGCGTGTAAAATTTCGTGCAGATCTGAGCATCTACAGTGAAGTTACAACCACATCCTGTGTCATGGCTGAAGAGTTGATCTTTAACGCCACGCCACAGACACGCCCATTGACGAAAACTTCGCAGATAGCACAACTTTTCGTCGTCAATGCCCTTAGAAGGCACAGCAGAAATTTGAAATCAATCCGACTGAAACCCTAGGAGGAGTTAGTTAAAGTACGTAGTGTGTAAATCACCAAATACTTGACGTAATATTCAAAATGGCCGACTTCCTGTTGGGTTTGGGGCATTGCTCCAAGAGGCTTTTTGTGCGTCTTGACATGATAGATGTGCCACAGAAATTTCGTACATGTAGGTAAAACGTGCAGCGGGGGCTGCTTCGTTAAAGGTGACTTCCTTTTGCCAGCAGGTGGCGCTATGACTGGGGGTGAATGTCAGCATGTAGATTTGTTCAGGGCGGGAGTCTTGTCACACGTGTAAAATTTCGTGCAGATCTGAGCATGGACAGGCAAGTTACAGCAACTTCCTGTTTCATGGCGAATCATCGACGCCACGGACACGTCCATCGACGAAAACGCGCAGATAGCACAACTTTACATCGTCAATGCCTTTAGAAGGCACAGCAGAAATGTGAAGTCGATCCGACTAAATCCCTAGGAGGAGTTCGTTAAAGTACGGAGTGTGTAAATCGTCCCAAAATAGCCTCCAAATTCAAAATGGCCGACTTCCTGTTGAGATTAGAGGAGTGGTCCAAGAGGCTTTTTGTACGTCTGGACATGATAGATATACCACAGAAATTCCGTAACTGTAGGTTAAACGTGTGGCGGGGGCTGCTTCGTTAAAGGTCACTTCCTGTCGCCAGCAGGTGGCGCTATGACTGTGGGTAAATGTCGGCATGTACTTGTGTTCAGGGCGGGACTCTTGTCAAACGTGTAAAATTTCGAGCAGATTGGAGCATGTACACTGAAGTTACTCCAACTTCCTGTTTCATGGCGAATCATCGACGCCACGGACACGCCCATCGACGAAAACGCGCAGATAGCACAACTTTACATCTTCAATGCCTTTAGAAGGCACAGCAGAAATTTGAAGTCGATCGGACTAAATCCCTAGGAGGAGTTCGTTAAAGTACGAAGTGTGCAAATCGTCCCAAAATGGCCACCAAATTCAAAATGGCGGACTTCCTGTCGACTTTAGGGTATGGGTTCTTGAGGCTTTTTTGTGCGTCTTGATATGATACACGTCCCCACCAAATTTCGTGCATGTAGGTCGAACGGGGACGAGGGGCTAACTTTTTCTAATTTTCTAGGTGGCGCTAGCGAGCCATTTTGCCACACCCGTCCGCGAAACCAACAAAATACGAAATTTTTCACCAGTCCTGACACGCGTGCCAAATTTGGTGAGTTTTCGAGCATGTTGAGGCCTCGAAAAATGAGCTTACTTTGCAGAAAAATAAAGAAAAAAAAAAATTAAAGCTGCAAGCAGCGATGGGCGGGCCCTCGCACATGTAGCGCGTCGGGGTGTGAGCCGGTCGCGTTGCCTATTGTAGACCCCTGCCTGGGCGGCTATGAATTTTCGATGCGCTTCGGAGGCTGCATGACGATTTTGTACCTTACTTCCTGTTGCCAGAAGGTGGCGCTATGACTGGGGGTGAATGTCGGCGTGTACATGTGTTCAGGGCGGGACTGTTGTCAAGCGTGTAAAATTTCGTGCAGATCTGAGCATGTACACTGAAGTTAGAACCACTTCCTGTGTCATGGCGAAAACTTGATCTTTGACGCCACGCCACGGACACGCCCATTGACGAAAACGTGCAAATAGCACAACTTTTCATCGTCGATGCCTTAAGAAGGCACAGCAGAAATTTGAAATCGATCCGACTAAATCCCTAGGAGGAGTTTGTCAAAGTACGGAGTATGTAAATCATCCAAAAATGGACACACAATTCAAAATGGCCGACTTCCTGTTGAGTTTAGGGCATCGCTCCAAGAGGCTTTTTTGTGCGTCTGGACATGGTACATGTGCCACAGAAATTTCATACATGTAGGTCAAACGTGCGGCGGGGGCTGCTTCGTTAAAGGTCACTTCCTGTTGCCAGCAGGTGGCGCTATGACTGTGGGTCAATGTCTGCATGTACATGTGTTCAGGGCGGGACCCTTATTTTAACGTGTCAAATTTCGTGCAGATCTGAGCATGTACAGCCAAGTTATTACAACTTCCTGTTTCATGGCGAATCATCGACGCCACGGACACGCCCATTGACGAAAACGCGCAGATAGCACAACTTTACATCTTCAATGCCTTTAGAAGGCACAGCAGAAATTTGAAGTCGATCCGACGAAATCTCTAGGAGGAGTTCGTTAAAGTACGGAGTGTGCAAATCGTCCCAAAATGGCCACCAAATTCAAAATGGCGGACTTCCTGTCGAGTTTAGGGTATGGGTTCTTGAGGCTTTTTATTGCGTCTGGACATGATACATGTCCCCAAAACATTTCGTGCATGTAGGTTAAACATGCGGCGGGGGCAGCTTCGTTAAAGGTCACTTCCTGTTGCCAGCAGGTGGCGCTATGACTGTGGGTGAATGTCGGCATGCAGATTTGTTCAGGGCGGGACTCTTGTCAAACGTGAAAAATTTCGTGCAGATCTGAGCATGTACAGCCAAGTTATAATAACTTCCTGTTTCATGGCGAATCATCGACGCCACGGACACGCCCATCGACGAAAACGCGCAGATAGCACAACTTTACATCTTCAATGCCTTTAGAAGGCACAGCAGAAATTTGAAGTCGATCCGACGAAATCTCTAGGAGGAGTTCGTTAAAGTACGGAGTGTGCAAATCGTCCCAAAATGGCCACCAAATTCAAAATGGCGGACTTCCTGTCGAGTTTAGGGTATGGGTTCTTGAGGCTTTTTTGTGCGTCTTCATATGATACACGTCCCCAGCAAATTTCGTGCATGTAGGTCAAACGGGGACGAGGGGCTAATTGTTTCTAATTTTCTAGGTGGCGCTAGCGAGCCATTTTGCCCCGGCCATCCGCGAAACCCACAAAATACGAAATTTTTCACCAGTCCTGACATGCGTGCCAAATTTGGTGAGTTTTCGAGCATGTTGCGGCCGCGAAAAGTGGGCTTACTTTGCAGAAAAATAATAATAAAGAAAAAAAAAAATAATAATCCTAACAGTTTCAATAGGGTCCTTCGCACGTTTCGTGCTCGGGCCCTAATAATAATCCTTACAATTTCAATAGGGTCCTCGCACGGTTCGTGCTCGGGCCCTAAAAAAAAAATAATCCTTACAATTTCAATAGGGTCCTCGCACGGTTCGTGCTCGGGCCCTAAAAAAATAATCCTAACAGTTTCAATAGGGTCCTCGCACGGTTCGTGCTCGGGCCCTAAAAATAATCCTAACAGTTTCAATAGGGTCCTCGCACGGTTCGTGCTCGGGCCCTAATAATCCTAACAGTTTCAATAGGGTCCTCGCACCGTTAGTGCTCGGGCCCTAAAAAAAATAATCCTAACAGTTTCAATAGGGTCCTTCGCACGTTTCGTGCTCGGGCCCTAAAAAAAATAATCCTTACAATTTCAATAGGGTCCTCGCACGGTTCGTGCTCGGGCCCTAATAATCCTAACAGTTTCAATAGGGTCCTCGCACGGTTCGTGCTCGGGCCCTAAATATTTATATAATCATCACTGAACAGTGAACCTCCTTTGGTCAGTAGTGTAATGATAGAAAACCTACCCTGCTTGTTTCCACAATTTTAGCATAAATTCAGCATAATCCAGGCCAGGGGCGTTAAATAAGAGAGCTACGACACGCTTTGATCTCGCTGCTACATGGTCACGTGGTCCATGTAGCTCTACATAGTTTCAAACAACTCAGCGCTGTCAACCAGTTTAATGGGTTTAGGCAGGACGGACAACAGCAGCAGCTATATTTCTGTTCCCACTGTTCCCATATCTAACATTACACATTTACAGCAGCGACTTAATTTGCAGCAATTTTTGGTAAATATTAATGCATAATGTGCATTGATTACGATGTTGACTACACTTATAGTTAATGTGTTCTATCCTGGGAGTGATGGACAGACAGGATTAACAGTGTGGTCTGTTAAAATGTAACTAGAGAAATGGTTACTGAAGGAATTAACTACGTTCCCTAAATACAATCCATAACATTACTGTTAAATGGGGATTCATTTCAGTATGGCTAATGTACCCTTTCACTCTTCCCCAAACATAGCCTAAACTATTAACCAGAACACAGGGGCTGCTCCCATAAGGTATAATACATTATAGACATATTCACATACACCTGTTCAACAAGTAAATATCAATGAATGTCAGAAGCTCTTTACTTTAAGTCAAGAAAGAAGATTTGGTAAACAGTGCAAAATATACAAGGCAACCAATTGTATTCAACAATACAGTTTATTATATTTTATATCCAGGGAGGATAGGTAAGTTTTCTGTGAATGTGATGCCTGTCCCACATCTGGTTCAGAACTTGAAGAGTGCCCTGGTTGGTGGACAGGCATTTCTGCAAGCTCTATCGGCCTTGGTCATCACTCTTCACACAAAATCTGTCCTGCTGAAAACAAAACAACAACACACATATATAGTTGATTTTGGACGGCTTTGCAAATTAAATCTCAGATGTTTGACAGCTAGAACTTGAGGCTTACTTTATCAAGGTATAGATACTGTATATCAGGTGTTCATACACCTGAAACAAACGCCATACATTCCTTTACACACAAGGGACTGTCACCAGCAGTGTACATGTGCTACTTCATCAAAATTCTGAATCACGATAATATCACAGTTTTACCTTTATTAGTCACAGGGAGCCATTAACATAAGTTGTGTGAAAAATAAATCATTGTATTCGATCTAACAGATGTCCAAAATATAACCTTGGTCATCATATGCCACTGATTTTCACTGATCACAGATCACACTATACAAGTTTCTACAAAAACTTTTGGCTAAAATGCATCTGGCAGCTATTAAGATACTTTACAGCTGCTTTCTTCTAAAATGAAACCATTTCACAACTTACAATTCAATTCAATTCAATTTTTTTATATAGTGCCAAATCACAACAACAGTTATCTCACAGCGCTTTTCATAAAAGAGCAGGTGTAGACCATACTTTGTGATGATATTTACAGAAGCCCAACAATTCCCACCAAGAGCATTAGGGCGACAGACCCAAGGAAAAAATTTCCTTTTAAGAGGCAGAAACCTCGAGCAGAACCATGGCTCAGGGTGGGCGGCCATCTGCCTTGACTGGTTGGGGGTGAAGGAGAGAGAGAGGGTGTGGGGAGGTGTGGGGGGAACAGAGAGAAAGAGAGGGGAGGGAGGCATCGCAGTATACACACAGAGGTACAGACAGTAAAGGTAATGTTGCTATAGACTGAATGAAAAATGGTACAGATATTTTTAATAGTGTTAATGATAATAATTGTAATGTTAATAATAGCAATAGGTCTTAGTAACAATAATTGTAGCAGAGCTACACAACCACATCACAGTCACCGAATAACAACCACAGATTCAAACTCCACAGCTCCAGAGTGAGAAACACCTGCAGGAAGTGATAGGAGGAGAGAGGAGAGGGACGAGAAAGCACAAGACTACAGGAAAGGGAAGAAGTCGAGTTAGTAACATGCATTAATGGGTTGAGGTTGCATACAGAGGGAGAGAGAGAAGAGGTGAGAGGTGGTCATCATGGGAATCCCCCGGCAGTCTAGGCCTATAGCAGCATAACTAAGGGATGGTTCAGGACTCACCTGTGCCAGCCCTAACTATAAGCTTTATCAAAGAGGAAAGTCTTAAGCCTACTCTTAAATGTAGAGACAGTATCTGCCTCCTGAACCCAAATTGGAACCTGGTTCTACAGGAGAAGAGCTTGATAGCTTGAATACTCTGGCTCCTATTCTACTTTTGGAGACTCTAGGAACCACAAGTAACCCCGCATTCTGGGAGCGCAGTGCTCTGGTGGGGTAGTAAGGTACTATGAGCTCTTTAAGATAAGATGGTGCCTGACCATTAAGAGTTTTGTATGTGAGAAGAAGGATTTTAAATTGTGTTCTGGATTTTACAGGAATCCAATGCAGAGAAGCTAAGACAGGAGAAATGTGATCTCTTTTCTTGGTTCCTGTCAGAACAGCTGAAGAAGAGCTGAATAGTATTAACGGACTTTTTCAAGCAGCCTGATAATAAGGAATTGCAGTAATCCAGCCTAGAAGTAACAAATGGATGGACTAGTTTTTCAGCATCATATTTAGACAGGATGTTCCTGATTTTTGCAATTTTAGGTAGGTGAAAAAAGGTGGTCCTTGAAATTTGCTTAATGTGAGCCTTAAAACGGCTGAGGCTTTTTCCCAACCTTCGTCTGCTGGCTCCAACTCCCCTCTTCCCTGTTCAGGAGCTCGGTTTCGGCTTCTCCCACTCGAGGGAGTCAGGGGAGGCTGGTTCACTCCGACTCTGAGGAGCTGGATGTGATCAGCATGGTGAAAGATGACTTCCGGGATCCGGGCCGACGTCATCAGGCTCCGCTCGAAAAAAAAGAAAAAAAAGGAATTGTTTTGAGCCGACTTGCTATGCAGGAAGCATGTGCCGACAGTAACTCGATGAGTGTTTCCTGCAGCGCAGCGCTCCGCCTCCGGGCCGGTCTCTGCTGTTCTTCGGATTTGCACAATGAGTTGTGCATATCTTCGAACAGCGAGGGAGGACGATCGAGGTCCCCTCCCTCGTGGTAGCTCAGGCGGCAGGCACTGTTATCCCGCCGCTTCGGCGCTCGGGATGCGCTAGCCACCTGCGAGCTCCCACCGTTCTGGTCGCCGAGGGGCCGCAGTCGGGAGGAGACTGAGCTCACACACTGTGGTTGTCCGCGTGTTTCCCCTGGCGTTCCACCACAGGTTGCCGTCAGGGACCTGCGCACAACACCGGCCACCAGCCCTGGAGGTAGAGCCGGTCCCTTGTGACAGCAGGGACAACACCTGCTACCATCGAGCCCACACTGTTCTGCCTGCCCCGAGGGTTTCTGGTCAGGCGGTGTTCAGGCTCACGCACCGTGGATCTTTGGCGGCCCTCCCCCGGCGTTCCTGTGCTTCAGGGGTCCACCCAAGGGTTACACGAGACACCGGCCTCCAGCCCGAGGGGCTGGTTCCCTTGGAACCAGAGGACGAGACCTGTGACGCGCTCCAGGGCTCCCACCTGGGCCCCATTTTGGATCTACGGTGTCTGAACTGGTCCCTGAGGGGGTTCAGGTTCAAGATGCTCACTGTTCCATGTCGCCATCCGTCCTTCTCACAGGAAGTTCCTGAGGTTCACCTACGGGGGCGTGGCTTACCAGTATCGGGTTCTTCCATTCGGCCTAGCACTCTACCCTCGCACATTTACCAAGTGTATGGATGCAGCGCTGGCCCCGCTGAGGCTCCAGGGCATCCGGATTTTACACTACACCGACGACTGGCTCATTTGGACCCGGTCTCGAGTGTTGGCAGTTCGGCATCGAGATATCGTTCTGGGCCATCTTCTGCATTTAGGGCTGGGGCTCAGGGTGGGCGGCCATCTGCCTCGAACGGTTGGGGGTGAGGGAGAGAGAGAGAGAGACGGAAAGAGAAAGAGAGAGAGAGAGAAGGACAGAGAGAGCAGAGGGAGGCAGCCTACACAGTATACACATTGAGGTACAAACAGTAAAGGTGATGTTGCTATAGACTGAATGAAAAATGGTACAGATATTTCTAGTAATGTTAATGATAATAATAACATTAATAATAGCAATAGGACTCGTAACAGTAGTTGTAATTGTAGCAGAGGGTGTCGAGTAGGAACACGGGGGCAGCAGGAGACTCTCAACCACAGATCCAGACTCCACAGCTCCAGAGCCAGGAACATCTGCAGGAACTGATAGGAGGAGAGAGGAGAGGGACGAGAAAGCACACGACTACGGGAAAGGGAAGAAGTCGAGTTAGTAACATGCATTAATGGGATGAGGTTGCACACAGAGGGAGAGAGAGAAGAGGAGAGGGGAGCTCAGTGCATCATGGGAAATCCCCCGGCAGTCTAGGCCTAAAGCAGCATAACTAAGGGATGGTTCAGGACTCACCTGAGCCAGCCCTAACTATAAGCTTTATCAAAGAGGAAAGTCTTAAGCCTACTTCACCCAAACTGGAACCTTGTTCCACAGGAGAGTTGCTCTGGCTCCCATTCTACTTTTGAGGACTCTAGGAACCACAAGTAACCCTGCATTCTGGGAGCGCATTGCTCTGGTGGGGTAGTAAGGTACTATGAGCTCTTTAAGATAACATGGTGCCTGACCATTAAGAACTTTGTATGTGAGGAGAAGGATTTTAAATTCTATTCTGGATTTTACAGGAAGCCAATGCAGAGAAGCTAAGACAAGAGAAATATGATCTCTTTTTCTGGTTCCTGTCAGAACACGTGCTGCAGCATTCTGAATCAGCTGAAGAGTCATAATGGACTTTTTCAAGGAGCCTGATAATAAGGAATTGCAGTAATCCAGCCTAGAAGTAACAAATGGATGGACTAGTTTTTCTGCATCATTTTCAGACAGGATGTTCCTGATTTTTGCAATATTACGTAGGTGAAAAAAGGTGGTCCTTGAAATTTGCTTAATGTGAGAGTTAAACGACATGTCCTGATCAAAGATCAAGATTTCTCACAGTGGTGCTGGAGGCCAGAGCGATGCCATCCAGGGAAACTATATCTTTAGATAATGCGTCACGGAGGTGCTTAGGCCCTAGAACAATAACTTCAGTTTTATCTGAGTTTAACTTTAGAAAAATACAGGTCATACAGGTTTTAACATCCTGAAGACACATTTGAAGCTTATCTAACTGATGAGTTTCATCTGGCTTGATCAATAGATATAAAGAATCAGAGAGGAAAATCACGGTATCATCAGCGTACAATAAGTATTTTGAGTGTTTACACACTCAAGGAAAATTATATATATATATATATATATATATATATATATATATATATATATATATATATATATATATATATATATATATATGAAAGAAAAAGTAAGGGTCCAAGAATACTACCTTGTGGAACACCTATGTCACAAACTAGAGGTTGAGATATGACATGTTTAATTTTGACTGCAACCTGTTGAAGGAACATCTGGTGGTTCACTGTATCAAAAGCTTTACGAAAATCAATAAAAATAGCTCCGGTGATGTGACTTTTGTTAAGATAATTACGTTCAGTAAAGAGTAGTAACGCTGACATCGTTGATTCTCTTAGCACAAAAACTGTGTTGACAATCACTGAGCCAGTTATTAATTTCAAGGTAAGAACTCAGCTGATTATACAGGACTTTTTCCAGCAACTTAGACATTGCTGGAAGTATAGCAATAGGTCTGTAGTTTGAAGAGTAAGATCATCAGATTTAAAAATTGGAGTAATTTGTGCTTTTTTCCAGTCAGTAGGTAAAATAGAGAGCCTGATACAAAGATTGGTTAAATGCAAATACAGAGGTATAAGGCTGTCAGCATGTGTCTTTAAAAATAAGGTATTTAAACCATAAATATCATGGACATTTTTTAGCAAATGTAATGTTTGTGTCACCTCGCTCTGTGAGATCTCAGAAAATGAGAACTGAAAAGATCTTGAGGGGAGGTCAGATGAGGACAAAGAAGGAAATGAAAAATGCAAATCCAATTCTTTAACAGATGATACAAAATAATCATTAAAAGCATTTGCAATCTTCTGAATCTGAAATAAGAGTACCCTGTAGGGAAATTTGAATATTAATATTATTTTTCCTCTCATCATTATCATCGGTGATGGCCTTAAGGGTCTGCCATAGTGTCTTTGGATTGTTAGCAGATTGGGTAATTTGCTATTGAAAATAGACCGCCGTGGCCTTACGCAGTTCCAAATTACTTTTATTTGTAATTTGTTTAAAATTATTTTTACTCTCAGATGTTCGATTTAACCTGTACAATTTAAGAAGAGAGGCCTTCAATTTAAGGAGTTGAAGTATTTCATAATTTATCCAAGGTAATTTATTTTTTCTTGGTCGAACCTTGCTGACAGTAATATATTTATTTTGTATTTTATGTAGTTTAGTATGCCCTGCTGGGCAGGGTGCCATCCTCTGATTGAAGTATAACCATTTCCCCGGTTCAAACCATAACAGGTAAGCAGCAGGAGGATAAAAACAGAGATGAAATTGGCCCCCTGCCTGAAATTCAAATCTCTTTTGAATGGTACTAAAGTGAAGATAAATATCAGTGACAATTTTTCTAAGAGATGCCTGCAGCTCTAGCCTGAGCTGTTCTATGTTCTGATAATATCCTTCCCTAAACCTCTGACGGTGGACATCACTCTCATGACTCTCCTTCTGCGGGTTTCTTCCTCCAATCAAAGTACGCATCCCCATTAGGTATGTTAAACCAGGTATGCGGATATGAAATCTCAGTCAAGGCCACTTGCCAACGACCCTCTGAATTTAGGTGCTGTGCTAAATCTACATGGTAGCTAGAGCTCATATTATTTTTAAATACGTCAAGACTGGCGTTGGAAGGTAAAGTCATGTAAAACCCCTCGCCAGAGGCCTGATCCATGTTGTAATGACTACAAATCCAATGCAATCTGTTTTTATATATTTTTTAGGTCACTTGCTTTAACCCAGCTGTTAAACTTCTCAGGCCATTTTTTCCAACGCACCAACATTTCTTTTTTCCCCCTGATATTGCATTCCTCTAGGATTTCTTCCACTTGAAATGCTTTGTCTTTAACAACCTTTACTTTTTGCAACTCTGCTTCATAAAACGTACCATGTATAGGTTCTCCGTCATAATCATTCAGTTTGTAAACCGGGGGTTGACGAGAAATGCATTCCGTCACTGTAAAAAGTTCATCTGTTGTATCAACTCTGTTGATACTTTTTATCAAACACTCCTCTCAGTTTTGATATTCTTACCAAATCCCCCACCTTAAAAAAACATCTTTAAGTCATTTTTGCGCTGAATAGGAAATGTGCCATTCAGGTTTTCAAACATTTCAGAGGTATTTTCTGACGTCACCTGCATAGGTGTCATTTTAATGCTTTTGTGAAATGTGTTGTTGTAGCTTTCAAGCAATTCCTGTAAGACATCCAAATATCTACGGCTGTTTGTAGCTGTAAAAAACCTCCACATCTGCATTTTTAGCGTGAGGTTAAATCTTTCAATCACAGATGCTTTTAAGTCATTGGCCATCGCAAATTGATTAATACCTTTAGTTTAGTCATTAACCTTTCAAAAGTCTTGTTAAAGAATTCTTTACCCGCACCCGTTTGTAACTTTTCAGGGCTCCTGCTCTCTTTTAAAATAGACTCAAAAGCCTTAGAGACCTCGACCCCTGTTTTTTTCTTCAAGGGTCTTGCATATGCCCGTTTGAAAAAAACATCGATTACTGTTTCCTGCTGTTCTCTTTGTGGGTTTTTGAAAAACAACAACGGGATACAAGCTTCTTTATGATTTTTTCTTTTATTAGTTTTCACAAACCTCATCCTCTCAACACACTCATTGTTAATTTCATTACACTCCCTCCTACAATATAGTAATTATTTTGCAAATCTTGTCACTTCAGTCAAGGTAATTAGAGACAAGTTTTACACAATAACTCACAACATCAACAATATGTAACATATTTTCTACAATAATTACCCATTATCAATTAATTATTGCCTTCCAAAAGTCCACAACTTCATTCATCTCCCTGATCTTGGCCTCATCTTCTCCAATCAACACGTCATACATTTTGTCAATTTTCTCTCCGACGCGTCCTGTCATTTTGAGGTTGTGAAGAAAGGCCTCGGAAGCATCATGGACCCTGTATGCCGAGACGTGGATGTTTCGCAAGTGAAGCGTCCGTTGAATGGTACCAATGAAACGATCCGTCCAGAGCCGTTTTAACACCTCATCATAATGTTGCCGGAGGAAGTAGTCAGGCATGTCAAACAGACACTCATGTTGCATCTGGCTTGGGTGACCAACCTGACAGCCAAAACAGAGGTCTATTCTATATCTGTATAGAACTTTCTTCAGCAGTCAAAGCACCACAGTTTTCACTGTGTTCACAAACACAGCAGAGATCACCCCGTCAGTTTCATCTGTTGTTTGGGGAGAGCCTGGTGGTGAGGCGCTTGGAGCCCCGGATGCCGAAGAAGAAGAGGGCCAGTCGGGTGAGGTGGAGGTGGTGTAAGAGGGGAGATGTAGCCAGAGTCTGTCTCTAGCATGAAAGGGGTCCCCTGACAGCCCTGCTTGTGGTGGGTGAGGCAGAGGGACTGGAAGTGGTGCCCCGGGCCTGCTGTGTTGCTGCTGCTGCAGGACCAGTTCTGAGGCTCTCATGCTCTCGACCCTTGGTGCCCTGCACCACCAAGTAGGCATGTTGCTCATGTTAAAGTGGGTCATCTCCAGATGTGTTGTAGACGGGGTAACTGTGTCCTCTGACCCTGGATGTGATATAAGAAGAGGAAGAGACTTGCTTTTTCTAAGAGTCTGCTGGTTCGAAGACTTGTCCCCAGTGTCCTCCTTTAAATTGTGTTTTCTTAGAGGGGCGGGATTAGTGGGTGTTTCTGAATGACTAATTGGACTCCTTTTATTTTCACGGACTACCATCATTGGCCTATGGTAACCACTCCTAGTCTCTTATCATTGGCTAACTCTGCCCCGTCCTCTTATTTTGTATGTGACAGAAGGAGAGAGGACAGAGACACTGACTCTTAAAGGATTAAAGTTTTAAGACTCACAAGTTTAAGACTAGGCTACAGCTTTTCACTAGAGTGATAATGATGGTAACTTTGTAAGACAAAGCACTAGCAAAGATTTTACAAAGTTTAATTTTGGAACTCACTCTTATTTTTCTGCATGCTGTTGAAGGTAATTTACAAAGATGTTTAATTTTAAGTCACCGTTATACAATTTTCTGCTTTACTGAGATTATTTCAATTTATTCTTTACTTGTTTAATAATAAAGACTGACTTGATTCCAAATCAATGAAGAAACCTCCTGCTGATCCTTTACTGGCCCCGGAGATTCCTCCTTTATAACTTGCTACTGTTATACTGTTACTGTTATGCACTGCTATACTTTTATTTTACTGCTAAATGCATTCCCATAAACACTTACTAGTTAATTCATTTAAGTTCATGTTTTATTACTTAATAAAGTCTTTAAATCAATGGAAAAACCTCCTCCAATTATCAGTCAAAAACATACAATGGAAGGATGCACGCACCCCTCTTATCAGTTACACGCATACATATTAACGGTTTGGGCGGGACTGGATACAGCTGTCAAAATTAGTTTGATGGAATGTCTCTTATATCTACTCTCTGACATAAGTGATGATCTTATTTTCGTAATAGGCTATTATTACTTTTTTTTTTGGAACTGTCAGAGAACACAAATATGTGGGAGAGATTCTGAATGTGCAGAAAGTTTTGAACATCAGCAGAAACCTGCTGAAACACACGAGCTGAAGTGCAGGAGTTTCAAACTGAATTGAAATTATTTAATATCACTGAGGTGAGTAAAGGTGCCACAGTCATATGAGGTTAGGCTACTTCCCCAAACAAAGACAAAGACATGATAAAATATTTGTATACACATTTAATGTGTATTCAAATATTAATATATTAATGTGTTAAGTTCTGTGTGGCAGCATGAAGGGACTACAAACCTTTGTTTCATTATACAGCTACCTTGTGTTGTATAATGACAAATAAACAACCTTGTAAAAGTTAAGCTACAGGAGAAAAGATACCTATATCTAAAAGCAACACAGAATGCTTGAGAGCTTTACTGCATTATATTCTATTATATTTGGAATCGTCACCTGCCACCTGAATTTTGTATTTCCCTTACATGAATAAAGATCAGTAACACCAACAAGTTCCCCTATAACAGCCTGCTTGACCACAGTAGATCCTTGCAAAAGACAGTTCTAGATACAAAATATTGAGTACTTAATATATTTTTTTGTTGCTAAAACATGGTGAGGTTTTCAGTGAATTAAAATCTTCTTGTCTGCAGTCAAACTTGCAAGCCAGGTTTTGTGCACCCTTTCAGAGCAGGAAGCTTTAGAGTCATTAGTCAGGTTAGTTGGAACGTGCTGTGAGATGATGCTAACCACATTCATCCAGAGTGGTCTTGTCTTGGTGATTTGGATTCTTGGATGCCCAGACAAATGAACCAAATTGATTCCAAGTTTGACTAGTAGTACTGTCACATATCCAGTAGATGGAGATGTCTAGCTGTACAGCCAGGAAATGTTGGTTACCAGCTGAGCCAGCAGAGGGCATATTCAGCCTTTAGTGGAGCATACAGTACATCCATCCCATTAAGATGCATGGCAGAAGTCAAGTTGTGATAGCACTAAATTTATGCCCAGTTCTGTGCCAGAGGCTGCAAAATGATTATGAATTTTTAAGTATGTTTCTTTGAGCCAATGCCATTTACTGCCCTTGTCTTTATTATGTTTGACCAGTCAAAAAAATATATTCTTACAAGGACTTATCTATCTATGCTATTTATACATTTCATAGTTGTATCATCAAGTCATCAAATGGTCTAACTGCTTTGTCAGTCAGAGCAATTTAAAAAAAGACCAGACCAATTATACAACAAGATGTAACTGAGTTATATGGACCTGCATAGATTTTGTGTGGCCCAGAGATAGATTTAAACATATCCTGTGAATATTTTAAACTATGTGTTCTTTGTGCGTCTATGTGTGTGTGGGTATATACACACACATACACCATGAGATGTGGGAAGGAACTAGTCACTTAGCCAAATTCTTTGTTTGAATTAACAATTAAAATCATCCAAAACAGACATAATGAGCTATCTGGCTTCTGTCTACAATGCTCAAGGGAATGAAAAGAAAGCCTACACATACACATAAACACACACTCCAGTGCTTGGAATGGTTATTGACCAACCAGATCTTTTGTGACAGTACAGAGAGGTACAGGGACCAAAATTAATGAAAGACAAGGACTTAGTGGGTTTTTTTGTGGTTTTTTTTGTAATTTGTATAATGAGAACTGGACTGGAGGCAAAATATGATTAATATCAAGGAATGATATAAGGACACAGAGATGATGAATCATTCTCTATGTTGACTGCAGTTCTCCCATGCAGCAATAAGACCTATTTTTCTTCATTGGTTGCTTTCATGCTTTGAACAAAGAGCTGAAACATACAGGGAACAAATTAGAATGAATTATACATAAAGTCTGAAATTTCAGAGCCAGAACAGCATTTAGTGAAAAAGATAGCTGAAGCCTCCTCTTCTTATACAGCCATTTCTGCAGGATAGGATAGCAATGGAACATATATACATATATATACATATATCAAGACATTTGTATTTGATTTTATATATATAATTTAGCTGACACTTTTATTAATGTCAGAGGTTGCATGTGTCTTATCCACAGCGCTCTCACCATCCTATATAATGACAAGGATCTGTACATGTTTACGCATATAACTGATTAATTTGAGTTAAATCTTAAATCTGTAGATTAAAATATCTGCCTTATGTTTGACAATATTTCATTATTAATGTATAAATTTACTTTTAACATGTCTCCTTTTCTTCTTTATTAAGATAATGTTTGGCTGCTCAGTAAACAGAAAGATAGAAATTAGAAAGTCCTTAATGAATCACATTTTATAGTATCTAAACCCGACTGAGTTTGGAGGTTTCTGCAAAGAAACGGCCCTTCAGTTTCCGGTAGGGTAGAAGAACTTGTCACCTAAACTGATGATGTCAGATGTAATCCAAGTGTGTATTAAACTATAATTACTCAGTTCTGTTAGTGTTCTGTGGCTCCTAAAAGGTAAGAGCCATGAAAAGCCAGCGTTGCTTGTGATCTTTTGTTTAGGCAGGTCCAGATCTCAGACCTGTATTGTAGCATCAGGTGTGGTTAGTGATAGGGAACCCAGTAACTCATGGGCTCTGTGGTCAGTGGCCCTCCCTAGATAAACCCTGGGGGTTTTTTGTGGTATACCGTGTGTATCCCTCCTCAGGTGATAAACTGACCAGACAGGGTGAGGTTGGTCCAATCCTTTGCTCACAGCAAGACCACGAGTGAGGGAATGTGTGTCTGTGACACTTTTTAGGATGTTAAATCATATCCAATTAGACAGGCAATTTTTCCTACCACCATGTAGTAGATAAGGCTTTTGATTGAATATGAGGTGATATTCTCTTGTCCAGTGATGCAGATTGGACGGTGCTTCCCTGCTTTGTAGCAGCTGACTGCTACAAGGTGATTAATGTGTTCATTTCCCATTATTAAAGACTAGAGCAGTGCTGCAGGCTACAGATATAGGCCGTTGTCATAAATCTTAGCCAAATGAACAGTCAAATAATCGCTCATCTGAAATGAAATCTGGGCTCATTAATACTTATGTGCAGACTGGGGGAAGAGTATACACACACACAAGTCTGGGCATCTCATTCTCTTGCACCCACACACACAAGAATACACACAAATATAGATGCACACAAAATGAGGACTTGAGGGGGCTCTGGTCTGGTCTGCCACCTTGGCGTACCACTCAACAATGAAAGGCTAATCATTAGATGGGAACACATGCACAGAATCGCTGTCTTTTCTCATGTTGCAGCTCCCACGCTGTGAGCAGTGACCCATAGGTACAAGATAAAAGCAGTAACTAATAACCTCTGCACATCGTTTGAGTTCTCACCTCCTCTGACTCCCTTCACATGGATTTTTAATGATGGATTTATTGTTCATGATGAACAAATAGTTTAAATGGAAACCAGTCAGTGATTTGGATTCAGAATAATACAATTCTTAATCCCCTCAATATTACTGTTTTTTTTATTATTTTGATCTTATTTAAAGAAGTACTGCAAGAAGGATGGTTTAATGAAAGGATGCTTTTGGTTGCAGTAAGAGTACTAGAGTAGTCTTTTGAAATGGCTGTAGCTACCATTGAGGACAGTGAGAATACTTCAAATGGGATCATTATTATGCAGACACAGGGCTTCATTGTGTGTGAGAGAAACATGATTTAGATTATGTGGTACTGAAGCTTACTGTCAATAACAACATATTTTAGTGTGATCAACCTGACAATTCCTACTTTTAATATCATGATAGTGGAAACTTACATACATTAAATCTTCACATGAAAAGTTAATTTGTAGAAAATATAATTTGATTTTGCAAAGAAAAGGTTTCTAGCTATACTGGTAAATTATTATTCTTAAGCAAAGCCTTTTTAAATGACAGAAAATCTAAACATAATAGACAGAGAATGTACACATACTATATGTTAAGAGTAAACAAAGTATGGTCTAATGACTAATAGTGTGCAGAAGACTGATTATCAGAAAGATTAATGGTGTGTAGGGACTGCATTAGCTGAAAGATTTATAATAACTTGGCTATGATTTATGGCTTATGGAAATGAAGGCTACCTTTCTTCAAAACTCAACAATTACTGCCATAATATCTTTAAGAGGTTTGCACATGTTCTGAATGTGAAGGCACATCTTAACATTTTAACCTGACTGTGTCAGGACTGGGGAACTGCTACATAGTAGGGACCTCTGCAAGGGGAACCTCAGGAAAATGAGCTGATGACTGATGCATCATGTGGGAAGACACTGTACGTCTTTTGATGTAGATGACAGGTTTAGTTATCCAACCCCATGTAGCATGTTCCTAGGCATCATCCTGACTTACGACCCTAATCTAACCAACCAACTTTATCCCAGTAGGACTCTCTTACATAATTTCATTGTCACTACATCTAGCCAGAATCTTTAGTCACCACCCTCAATGACATCATCATGACATCACATGAAACGCACAGCATCCACTTCCCAGTGAAGTAGTCAAAGTCATGGACTTGAGGTCATCGAAAGATTCAATTCAATTCAATTCAATTAGATTACATCTGTCCAGAATCCAAGATGGCATAACGATGCAGATCGTGTTTTTAGTACTGTCCTGTGTAAATAGTTTACAGTTTGCTTTATCGCTTTGTTTGTTTCTGGTTTCTCAAACTTTTTTCAACCTGCAACTTTCTCGTTGCCCTATGCATATATTTCCATAATAGCTTCGTTATTGTTTCCACTCAACCCCGGATCGGATCCTTTGACGGACAGCTGACTGGCTGCTGGCGGCTGCCTCCATTGTTCCCAGGCCTGGCTGGATGGCATGTAGCCTGTACGGCGTGCTGACGCTGGCTTCTCTTCTGACTCTATAGCCAGATTTTCTTGCTGATAGCTGGCTCTGCCGCAGCACCGGGGTGTGTGCAGCTAACTAGCTGCGACCTGCTGCTTTGCTGCAAGGACCCTTCGACTAGTGGAGCTATGGTAAGCGGCTACTTTCTTTGTCCTCGGGGCCGCACCGAGCTGACAGCGGTGACCGGCTGGTTAGCATCTGCAGTGCACTACCTCTCCACACACACCAGATTATTATTATTATTTTTCAACCATCGTTTATAAACCTTGTGTGCGCACATGAAGCTCCCTCTTAAAGTGCCTATTTGCCCTGCAGCCTATACCTTTGACTTTCTTGTGTCTGCATCACTTTTAATCATACCTTGTTTTATCATGCCTCCTGTAGTGCTGTTTATATTAACCTGTACTGTCTCATTCACCTGTAGTTTCCTTAGTCCCCATTGCTATAATACAGGCAGCTCCCTACAATATCCCTGGCTGCCCATACAGCCCTGAATCTTTTTTATCATACCCAAATGTTCACTCCTTTAATGCACTCTACCCAACGCTCTAAGCGACCTGTTCTTATAGCCTTTAGCAATATCATTATCTTACTCCTCGTTTAATCATCAGTTCGAACTTTTACTTTTAAAAACCCATCTTTCTAGTAATAAGTCTCTCACTGTGGCTGTCTGCTACAGACCCCCCTCAGTCCCGAGCAGTGCCCAGGACACCATTTGCAAACTGACTGCCCCTCATCTATCCTCGGAGTTTCTATTGTTAGGAGACTTAAACTGGGATATGCTGGGATACACCTCAGCCCTCCCTTCTTTCAAAACTTGATGCCCTCAACCTCAAACAGATTATCACTAAATCCACCAGGTACACCCTCAAACTTGTGAACAAAGGCACTCTCATAGATATCATCTTGACCAACTTGCCCTTAAGATGCACCTCTGCTATTTTCAACCAGGACCTCAGCGATCACTGCCTAATTGCCCGCGTCCGTAACAGATCCACGGCCAAACGACAAATTCAATTCAATTCAATTTTATTTATATAGCTCCAAATCACAACAAGTTATCTCACAGCACTTTTCATAAAGAGCAGGTCTAGACCATACTCTGAAGTTATTTACAGAAGAACAGTCTGCCTCCCGAACCCAAACTGGAACCTCGTTCCACAGGAGAGGAGCCTGATAGCTGAACGCTCTGGTTCTACTTTTGAAGACTCTAGGAACCACAAGTAACGCTGCATTCTGGATGCGCAGTGCTCTGGTGGGGTAGTAAGATACTATGAGTTCTTTAAGATAAGATGGTGCCTGACCATTAAGAACTTTGTATGTGAGAAGAAGGATTTTAAATTCTATTCTGGATTTTACAGGAAGCCAGTGCAGAGAAGCTAAGATGGGAGAAATATGATCTCTTTTACTGGTTCCTGTCAGAACACGTGCTGCAGCATTCTGGATCAGCTGAAGAGTCTTAATGGACTTTTTCAAGGAGCCTGATAATAAGGAATTGCAGTAATCCAGCCTAGAAGTAACAAATGGATGGACTAGTTTTTTCTGCATCATTTTTGGACAAGAAGTTCCTGATTTTTGCAATATTACGTAGGTGAAAAAAGGCGGTCCTTGAAATTTGCTTAATGTGAGATTTAAACGATCCTGATCAAAGATAACTTCAAGATTTCTCCCAGTGGTGCTGGAGGCCAAGGTGATGCCATCCAGGGAAACTATATCTTTAGATAATGCGTGTCATGGAGGTGCTTAGGCCCCAAGACAATAACTTCAGTTTTATCTGAGTTTAACATTAGAACATTACAGGTCATCCAGGTTTTAACATCCTGAAGGCACATTTGAAGCTTAGCTTTCGTACAACTAGCCCCTAGGTGGCGCTGTTTAAACCAAAAAATTTGTTCCTCTATAACCACAAGTCACATTGACATGAAACCAGTGCCGAATTGTTCAGCATGGTCCCCTGATGCCACGCACTAAAGGGGACTCTAATGTGCCCATAGGTGGTGCTGTTATTGCAGGGGCCCTGATGACACCAGAAAAATTTGGTGCAATTCGGCCAAAAGGTGGCGCTATGAAGGTGGACGGACAATCCCATTCATTTTAATGGGATTTTCAACCAAAGGACATGTTGCCAGATAACTAAGGCCTACTAGTTCGCACATTTATAAACTTTAGGTCTACATATTTGGGGGATGCTACCGATTCCGATGGTATATGACACGCTTCTGTGCAATGACGTTTTCATTTTCAGAAATCGTGAAAACTGAAAAACCTATTTTAATGAACTCCTCCGAAGCCGCTACTCCGGTCGCCACCAAACTTTGCACAGACCATCTCTAGACTGAGCCAAAGAGGAAAACGTTTTTGTAGAGGGAATTTTGATCCAACTAAAAATGTCAGAATTATCAGCTAACAAACTTTTGCGAAAACGCTAAAAACAGGAAGTATAACAGATCTCAGGCTTGGAAAGGCCGATCAACACCAAACTTGGGACCTTACACGCCATGACTTCCCGAAGGCCTGTGTCAAATTTGGTGTCAATTGGCCAAACGGTGGCGCTATTAATCATATATCAAAAAACACTCCTATTCACTTACATGCATTTTATATCTCCAGTACCACAGCTCCAATTGACACCAAATTTGGGTCAATTCTTCCCCATGGGACCCTGATGACACCTCAGCAATTTGATGCAATTCGGCCAAATTCGGCGCTGTAATCGAACCTCAAATGCCCTCACTAAGCCCATTCATTTCAATGGGATTTTGAAACATGCCACATGTTGCCTCGGTTTGGAATGGCCGATCTCGACCTGACCTGGGGACCTTACGCGGCACGTTGGCAGGGCCCCCGGGCCGACTCGCGCGCTCTCTGCGGGGCCAGGGGGGCTTGGACCCCGTTTACAACTGCTTGCAGTTCTAGTTTAGTTTAGGTTTAGAGCTAGAGTCAAAGATAGCTGCAACTCCACCTCCTCGGCCTGTGCTTCGAGGAATGTGAGTATTAATATGACTGGGAGGGGTGGATTCATTTAGGCTCACATATTCTCCATCACCCAGCCAGGTTTCAGTAAGACAAGATAAATCAGTATCATAATTAGTTCATTTACTAGTACACCTTTAGAAGAGAGAGATCTGATGTTTAAGAGTCCACATGTTACTCTCCTATTCATTTGCACTATTGCTCTTGTTGTTTTAATTTTTATGAGGTTTTTATGCACAGCTCCCTTTCTGTTTACCTTTGATTTAAATAATTTCAATTGTCGGGGGACAGACACCGTCACTATAGGGTTTTCACTAAGTAACTCCTGGAACGGTGGAGCAGAGAAGTGTGTTAGACTGCGATTCTGCGTAGGGTTTTGGGTGGGTAACTGCTGAATTAGAAGGGCGGAGAAGTGTGTTAGACTGTGACTCTGCCTCCTGGTCTCAACTCTGGATTGCCATGGTTTTGGTCCGCTAATGAAGTTGGCCAGATTTCTAGAAATGAGAGCTGCTCCTTCCCAAGTGGGATGCATGCCGTCTCTTCGTATCAGACCAGGTCTTCCCCAGAAAGTCTGCCAATGATCTACAAAGCCCACATCGTTTGCTGGACACCACCTCGACAACCAGTGGCGGAATGACAACATGCGGCTATACATGTCATCACTGGTCAGATTGGGCAGGGGTCCAGAGAAAACTACGGTGTCCGACATTGTTTTTGCGTATGTACACACCAACTCAACATTAATCTTAGTGACCTCCGATTGGCGTAACCGGGAGTCATTACCGCCGACGTGAATAACAATCTTACTGTATTTACGTTTATCCTTAGCCAGCAGTTTCAAATAAGACTCGATGCCGCCTGCTCTGGCCCCAGGGATGCATTTAACTATGGTCGCTGGCTTCGCTGGCTTCGCTATCTTCACGTTTCTCAAAATGGAGGTGCCAGTGATCAGAGTTGATTTCTCAGCGGGTGTGTCGCTGAGTGGGGAAAATCTGTTTGAAACGTGAAGAAGTTGGTGATGGCCAGTGGGCTTTGAATGCTTACGACTATTCCTCCTTCGGACAGTCACCCAGCCACTCTTTCCTGGCTGCTCAGGAGATGCCGGGGGACGGCTACCAGAGGCTAACTCCGCACCGACTACCGGAGACTGGCTAGCTACAGTAGCTAAGGACTGATCTAGCAAGGTGCTGAGCCGGACTTCTAAATCACTGAGCCTCGTCTCCATGTCTACAAATAAACTGCACTTGTTACACTTACCATTACCGCTAAAGGGGGCAGAGGAGTAACTGAACATCTGACACAACGAGCAGGAGAAAGCAGGAGAGCGAGAGGGACAAGGAGAAGCCATCGCTAGCTGCTAAACTAAAGTCGCTAACGGCTAAGCTAAAGTACGGTAGCGTTGGCTACCAAAACTTTTGAAAACAACTATGAGATTGAACAGCAGTCACTAAAAGGTGGAAAGAAAGAACTGTGAGTGCTTAGGCAAAATTACTGTAAGAATAAGTGTTTAGCGGACAATTGGCCGCTGTAATGACAAATCTAACAATTTTATCTGGTATTTAGCGAGGGCAGCAAACACGCTACCAACACACAAGCACCGGAAACGGAAATGAGTCAACATGCTTACTGCAGTACGTCAGCATCTTGCTCATTTACCATACAAAACAATAAATGACCACCCCAATCACTGTTAAACGCTGCCTAAAACAGTTTTCTCCCTAGTCCCTAGTATCTTGGGAGAACATTAACCTTACCCCGTCAGTAGAGGATGCCTATTTGTTCTTTTAAAGTTATTTCCTCTCTGTCTTAAATAAACACACCCATTTTAAAAAGTTTAGAACTAAGAACAGATATAGTCCTTGGTTCACTTCAGACTTGACTGCCCTCAACCAGCACAAAAACATCTTATGGCGTACCTCACTAGCCTCAAACAACCCCTGTGATATGCAACTCTTTAGAGAAGCCAGGAACCGTTACATTCAAGCAGTCAGGGAAACAAAAGCCTGCTGTTTCAAACAGAAATTTGCATCCTGTAGCACCAATTCTAAAAAGTTCTGGGACACTGTAAAGTCCACGAAAACAAGAGCACCTCCTCCCAGCTGCCCACTACTCTCAAATAAGGGGACACTGTCACAACTCATAAGTCTATGATTATAGAGAATTTCAATAAGCATTTTGCTGAAACTGACCATGCTTTCCACCTGGCTACACCCTACCCAGCCAACGGCTCTGCACCCCCTGAAGTTTTACGCCCAAGCCTTCCCGCCCACTTCTCCATCACCCCTATCTACACAGCTGATGTGTTGAAAGAGTTACAAAATATTGACCCCTACAAATCAGATACTCTAGATAATTTGGACCGCTTTTTCCTAAAATTATCTTCAAAAATCCCCAGAGACTGGAACAATGCTGCAGTCATTCCCCTCTTTAGAGGGGGAGACACCCTTGACCCAAACTGCTACTGTCCTATATCTATCCTAGCCTGTCAGGTTACCAACCATCTTGAAGCCCACTGTACCCTCTCCCCCATGCAATCCGGTTTCCGTGCTGGTCATGGGTGCACTACAGTCACCCTTAAGGTCCTAAATGATATCATAGTCGCCAATGATAAAAAAAAAACCTTATTGTGCAACCGTTTTCATTGATCTGTCTAAAGCCTTTGACTCTGTCAACCATCACGTTGATGGTTGACTATTATTCCCTTGAGCCCGTCTCCTGTTTATCTGGATGGCCTCCCTCGGATTGGCAACTGTTACCGGCAAAACGGCGTGTCTCCTGGTAATCTACGTGCATTGAGGAAAGCTGGCGTTTTCCCTGATGCGATTTCTCCGCCCAAAATGGCCTTGATCAACGCTCGCTCCCTGGTGAACAAAACCTTCCTGCTCAACGACTTTTTCTCCTCTCATCATTTGGATTTTATGTTCATCACTGAATCCTGGACTAAGGTTGGTGACCTAACCCCTTTTTCTGAACTAATCCCAACTGACTGTACCTTTTTTAACTCCCCCCGTCCGAACAGATGAGGGGAGGGGTAGTAACTATTTTCAAAAAATCTTTCTCTGTGCGATGCCGGTCAGTTCCTGTCAGTTCTTTTTCGAGCTTTGAAGCTCAACTACTCCACTTAGACTGGAATGGCCCGATTCTATTAAGGGTCATCTACCGTCCTCCACATTTACTCCAGGATTTTATTCAGCAATTTACAGAATTCATTGGTAACATCACCACAACCTATGACCGTTTTTTATTGGTGGGTGATTTTAATATTCACGTGTGCTGTCAATCAAACACCTTATCAAAGGATTTCCTCAGTCTCATTGAATCTTTTAATCTAGTCCAGTGGATAAATGATTCCACTCACATTCAGGGTCACATTTTGGACCTTGTTCTTTCATATGGAATGGCTATCAGTGATGTTGTTATATCCGACTTCATGCTTTCGGACCATAAGCCAATATTATTTTCTTTATCTCTTCCTTGCATTTCTCATTCTACTGACCAGCATCTCAGTTTATTAAACTCAATTTGGTTAAATGCCCTAAATGAAACTGCCCCATTTAAGCCTTACAAACCTAAACTTAAACCTGAACCATGGCTCAACGGGGATATTCGTCAACTAAGACAAGCCAGCAGAAAGGCTGAGCATAAATGGAAGAAGGACAACTACATGTTTCACTTCAGTTGTTTAAAGCTAGTCTGTCGACTTACCAGAATGCAGTAAAGTCGGCTAAAGTCTCATACTTCTCCGACATGATTATGACAAATCACTCTAGACCAAAGGTTTTATTCTCTGCTATTAACTCTGTTTTAAACCCCTCGGTAAATACAGTGTCTGGTGTTATGGATGAGTTATGTGAAAGCTTCTTGAGATTCTTTTTTGAAAAAATATCTAAACTGAGATGCAGCGCCCAACACCTCTTATACTGAACAGTCTAATCAGCAGTTGAACTCTGTTACTTGGGATGCTTTTGAGCCAACTACTCTGAATCTTCTTAAAGTAATCATAGCTAACATGAAACCGTTGTCCTGCTCCTTTGACGTCATCACTCCTAAGTTTTTTAAATTAATTGTTGATTCAGTAGGGCCAGGTTTAGTGTCATTTGTAAATAAGTGCCTCCTTACTGGCTCCATCCCTGCTGCCCTTAAGGTGGCCACATTCACTCCACTACTCAAGAAGCCTTCACTGGACCCTGCCGTGCTAAATAATTTTCGCCCTATTTCTGTATTACCTTTTATTTCGAAGGTGTTGGAAAAGGTTGTTCTTGACCAACTCCAGACATTTCTAAAATGCAATATCTCTGAAAAATTTCAATCTGGTTTTAAGTCTGCTCACAGTACTGAATCGGCCTTGTTGAGAGTTTTAAACGACATTTTTTTATCCACGGACACTGGTAACTCTGTGGCTCTGGTACTCCTGGATCTATCAGCAGCCTTTGATACTGTCGACCACTCTATCCTGTTTATCCAGACTTGAGAATTATGTGGGGCTAAAAGGTACCATCCTCCAGTGGTTTAAGTCTTACCTCACGGGCCGAACCTTCAGAGTAAAGTTAGGAAATTGTTCCTCGTCGGCTGCGTACTTAACCTGTGGTCTTTCCCAAGGATCTATCTTAGCGCCGTCTCTCTTCTCTCTATATATGCTACCACTGGGCACTATTCTACGAAGACATGGGGTATCTTTTCACTGTTATGCAGACGACACTCAAATGTATGTTCCAATCAAGAGAAATGATCACTCTGCCCTTTCTTCATTACTAAGGTGTTTGGATGAAGTTAAAGCTTGGCTGGACCAAAATTCCTTATTCCTAAATGAAAACAAAACTGAGATCATTGTTTTTGGGTCCACTGGTAATCCTCAGACAACCATCTTCGACTTAGGCAGATTATCAGCCTATAGATCTTCATGTGTACGGAACCTGGGTGTCCTACTAGATGAGTCTCTAAACTTTGATAAACAAATCTCCTCAGTAATAAGCTCAAGCTTTTATCAACTTTGTCTGCTGTCAAAAGTCAAACCTTTCCTAAATATTAAAGCTCTTGAGATAGCTATCCATGCCTTTATTACCATACGCGTTGATTATTGTAACTCACTTTACTGTGGTATCTCAAAAAACTCAAATTGCTTGTCTTCAATTAGTGCAGAATGCAGCTGCAAGATTCCTCTCAAACAGTCGCAAAAGTGACCATATCACCCCAATTCTGAGGTCCCTTCACTGGTTGCCCATTAATTTTAGAATTGACTTCAAAATTCTTTTATTTGTTTATAAATCTTTATGCAACCAAGTTCCAAGCTACCTCTCTGAACTGTTGCAGCCCTACACTCCATCAAGAAGTTTGAGATCTAGCGATAAGAACTTGTTACTAGTCCCACAGTCCAGACTCAAACGCATGGGGGACGGAGCATTCTCTGTGGTTGGGCCTCGGCTGTGGAACAATCTGCCCCTAGAAATTAGGACAGCTCCTTCCGTAATCTCTTTTAAGTCGCTTCTAAAAACGCACTCGTTTTCCTTGGCATATAAATAAGATCGGTTAGTTTTATTATTTACCCTCTGAGTCTGATGCGGTCTCTCTATTTTAGTTTGATACTATTATCTCGATTTTACGATTATTGAGTCTGACACTGCCATATTCTGTTTATTGATGAGTTTGATACTATTTTTTGCATTTTCTGTTTTCTTTTATATTTAAGCCTGACAATATTTTGCTATTCCTGTTTAAAATTGCTTTTAGCTTTGCCGCTCTTATCTATCTTGTGCTACTATGATTGTTATTATTGTTTTTAATTGTGTAGTTCTGTAAAGCACTTTGGTCAGTCAGTGGCTGTTATAAAATGTGCTATATAAATAAAATGAACTTGAACTTGAACATCACGTTCTGATCAGCAGACTCAATAGCCTTGGTTTCTCAGATCACTGCCTCACCTGGTTCAATAACTACTTCCCTGATAGGGTCCAGTGTGTTAAATCAGTGGGGCCACTGTCTGGACATATGGCTCTATAAGGGGGGCCGCAGTGTTCGATTCTTGGGCCGACTCTATTCTCTTTGTATATCAATGATGTTGCACTTGCTGTTGGTGACTCTCAGATCCACCTCTATGCGGACGACAGCATCCTGTATACATCCGGCCCTTCACTAGACACTGTGTTATCAAACCTTCAGGAGAGCTTTAATTCCATTCAGTACTCCTTCCAAAACCTCCATCTATTACTAAACTCTGGTAAAAGTAAGTGCATGCTTTTTAACCAATCGCTTCCCACACCAGCTCATTTGACTAGCATCACAACACTAGATGGGTCAGTATTAGAATATGTGGACACTTACAAATACTCAGGTGTTTGGATAGATAGATAGTTCCCTCTCTTTCCAGCCCCACATGAACCACCTTCAATCTAAAATTAAGTCCAGAATTGGTTTCTTTTTCTGCAACAGGGCTTCCCTCACCAGTGCTGCCAAACTTGCCTTCGTAAGAATGTTTTACCCATGCTAGATTTCAGTGATGTCATCTACAGATCTGCCTCAAACTCTCTCCAGAAAAAAAGGGATGTGGTCTACCACAGTGCCATTCGTTTTGTTACCGGCGTCCAATTTAATACCCACCACTGCGACCTCTACGCATTAGTCGGCTGGCCGTCGTTACATACTCACCTAACTCATTGGTACCAACGTATTTACAAGTGCTTTCTAGCCAAAGCCCCCCCATTCCTACACTCACTGGTATCTATATCATTACCCACCCGCAGCCTGCGCTCAAGCAGGTACATCTCTCTGGTCACCCCAATCTGGTCTACCTTGGTAATTAAATTTTTAAATTTATTTATTTGATTGGGACAGTACATGTTAATGAACAAACATGGAATACATGCATGTAAACATGTCGGATTGTAGCTACAAGCTAATTTCCATCCGTAGTCCCACGGGCTAAGATCACAAAACAAATCTAAGACGGGCTAAGATCACAAAAATTAGAACTTAATTTGCACAAAATGTTTATAGATCTCTGTACTCTCAACTTTTTATTTATATATAGGCTATCTATTTGTATATCGTGATTTTTATAGTTGGCATACCATTTATGCACACAATTTGACCTACCTCCTTGAATTGTCGGCACCTGCACTAAATGTATATAGACGCTACTGCACTTTCAAATATTCTCCTACAGACTCATTACTGTTTTACGTATTTTTGTAATTTATGTTCTGTGTATTCAATGTGTAACTATATGTTGTTCTGCACGTCTACACTTTCTTGTCCAGGTTGCCATTGCAAATGAGATACTGTTCTCAATTGGCCTACCTGGTTAAATAAAAAAATTAATAAATATAGCACCAAATCACAACTACAGTTATCTCAGAGCCCTTTTCATAAAAGAGCAGATCTAGACCGTACTTGGTGATATTATTTATAGACCCCAACAATTTCCACCAAGAGCAAGCACTAGGCGACAGAGGCATGGAAAAACTTCCATTTAAGTGGCAGCAACCTCGAGCAGAACCATGGCTCAGGGTGGGTGGCCATCTGCCCCGATCACATGGGGATGAGGGAGAGAGCAAGAAAGGGCAAGAGAGAGAGAGAGAGATTGGAATAAAGAGGGTGAGAGGAATGGTGGGGGCTGCCTACACAATAAACACTCAGAGGTACAGACAGTAAAGGTAATGTTGCTATAGACTGAATGAATAATGGTACAGATATTTAGAAAAATGTTTATGATAACAAGTGTCGAGCAGGAACACGGGGTCAGCAGGTGACCTGCAACCACAGATCCAACTCCACAGCTCCAGAGCCAGAAATACCTGCAGAAAGTGATAGGAGGAGAGAGGAGAGGGACGAACTAACACTGCATTTTGGTGCTCTGGTGGGGTAGTAAGGTACAATGAGCTCTTTAAGATAAGATGATGCCTGACTATTAAGAGCTTTGTAGGTGAGAAGAAGGATTTAAATTTTTTTCTGGATTTTACAGGAAGTCAATGCATAGATAAACAGGAGAAATATGATCTCTTTTCTTGGTTCCTGTCAGAACACGTGCTGCAGCATTCTGGATCAGCTGAATAGATGTTAATGGACTTTTTCGAGCAACCTGATAACAAGGAGTTGCAGTAATCCAGCCTAGAATTTACCGCAGAACGTGGAGGACATGGCCAACACCAGACACCATCTCTGAACAGAGAGAAGGGTTGTACTGTACATATTGACTCATTTCATTTCTGGAGCTTGTGTGTTGGTAGTGTGTTTTGCTGCTCTAACTAAATACCAGTTAAATTTGTTAGATTTGTTATTACAGCAGCTAAATATCCACTAAACACTTATTCTTATAGTAGTTCTGTCTGAGCACTCACAGTTTTTTCCGTCTTGTAGCGACTCATTAAATATCATAGTTGTTTTCAAAAGGTTTCGTAGCTGATGCTACCGTACATTAGCTTAGCTGTTAGCGACTTTAGCTTAAAAGCTAGTGATGGCTTCTCTTTCTCCCTCTCACTCTACTGCTCTCTCCTGCTCGGTGTCTCAGATGTTCAGTTACTCCTCTGCCTCCTTTAGCGGTAATGGTACGTGGCTCTGCACCATGACAGATCTTGTTTAGATTCATTATTGAAAACATCTGTTCTCACAGATAGGTGCTCCCAAACATGGACAGAACATAGGGAGCATGAAGTCGGAGCTGTGTCATCAAAACAGTGGACAGACGGTCTACTGCCCGTAGACGGTAAAAGTCCTCGATTGCAACATCCTGGAACTTTGCTCTCAGGCCACTATGACTCTGAAGCTCTCTTAACTCTATCTGGAGGTGATGGGGTGCACTGTCGACGTCGGCGGTGAAAGTACTGGCAAAGATGGCAAAGATGAATTCTGGGTTTTAAAGTCAGAGAAGCACCGATCAAACTCATTAATTAACTGGCTCACTTTGGTAGCCAACCAAGCACATGAAAAAGCACCGGTAACTGAGGCTGACAAACAGGAAAGTGGGCAAGATTGTCCTGTTCCAGCTGGGTGTTCCATAAGTAAAGTTTACGCTGGAAAGATGTGATCATGTCGGAAAACTATGTGATGACTTGTTTGCGTCCCTGCAGCCTCTGATTCAGTTGGGCAAGATGCTCGGTTATGTCACACAACATAGCAAAATCACACAGCCAGTTTGGATCTGACAGTTCAGGCAAGGGTTTTCCTTTACTTTGCATGAAAAGAGCAATTTCTTCCCTAAGCTCAAAAAATCGTCTGAGGACTGCGCTCTGGCTCAGCCACCTTACTTCTGTATGGTACGGCACATCTCCATGCTGTGAGCCCATCTCCAGCAAATACAGCTGGAACTGGCAGTGATTCAGGCCACGCGCCCGAATGAAGTTCACTGTTTTCATGACCGAGGTCAATACATCATCCAGTTCCAGAACTTTTCCACACAGAGCTTCTTGATGTATAATGCAATGATATCTTATCAGAGGTGCGGGGCAGTTACTTTTTTGCATTTTCTCCTTCATTTGTCCAACCAAGCCTGTTTTTTCTCCACACATTGCAGGTGTGCCCTCGGTAGTTAGCCCCACCAAATTTTCCCAGGGTAATTTATTTTTACTTATGGACTTCTCCACTGCATCAAAAATGTCCCTCCCAGTTAAAGCTAGCTTTCACTGCTGCATCATTTTTGGCTGTAGCTTTTGTGAATATATGTTGCTGTAATTCCAGTCTGCCCTTTAATTCTCGGACAAGCTGTTGTTTTTCTAGGAGGCTAAATTTTGCATACTTAGCTCCATGTTTGGTGTCAAAATGCCTACATATATTGTATTCCTTCATTACCGACACTGCCTCATAATACAAAAGACATACTGTTTTTTTCTCCTTGAAGCGCAAACAGGTATTCACCTTCCCATCTTTCATGAGATTGCCTTTCTTTTACATCAATTTTTCTCTTCTTGGACATTTTGGGACTGTTTGTCTTTCTCATCTCCCGTTGTCGGAAAACCACCGTAGTTAACGCAAATGTAGAAACAATGCGATCTAGAGGTGGGATGCTGTTACTTCGCGGGTCACAAAATTGACATGCATTGTGGGATATGTAGTTTATGGTCCATGTACGCTTTGCGGGACACATAAAATGACGCTGGATTTGGCCCGCGGAACCTTGAGTTTGACACGTGTTGTAGGGAATTTTAATATTCATGTGGACGCTGAGAATGATAGCCTATGTTTATCTCTCTATTAGATTTAATTGGCTTCTCTGAAAGTATTCAAATTGATTTGGTGATAGTGCTGCAGCCTTGCTGCAAATGACACTCAACTCTTTTGCCCCTCTAAAAAAGAAGATAATAAAACAAAGACCAGCTCCATGGTATGAAACTCGCAAATTAAAGCAAATATTGCAAAACTTAAGAGGAATTGGCGTTTCACCAAACTGGAAATTTCTCATTTCAAGATGGTCTTAAAACTTATAGGAAGGCCCTCCATAATGCCGGAGCAGCATACTACTCGTCATTAATAGATGAAAATAATAACACTGTAGCCAGGCTGACAGAGAGTTGCAGCTCTATTGAATGTAAATGTAAATGCTCTGTATTTATATAGCGCCTTCCTAGTCTTTTTGACCATTCAAAGCGCTTTTACACTACATCTGCATTCACCTTTCATACACTGAGCCTAAGTGCTCAAACAGAAACTAACATTCACACATTGCCACCAGGGGTTCAGTAGAGAATTCAGTGTCTTGCCCAAGAACACTTCGACATGCAGCCTGGGGAAGCCGGGATTGAACCGCCGACCTTCCAATTAACAAGCTCTACCCCCTGAGCCACAGCTGCCCCTACGGAGCCATGGTCATAAATATTATTTGTGAGAGGGGGGAAATGTGAAACTGATATGTATACAGATTAAAAAACTAACAGGGAAAGGCCACAAGTCAGGAAAGTACTTTGAAATGGAACAAGATGGAAATCGGATTCAGGACCCATATGGATTACAAGAAGATCACCTACAAATCACCTAAAAGAAACAGAAATGTGTTATTTAAAATGAGAGCAATAATCACAGCAAATGAAAAAGAATAATAATAAAGAAAAAAATAAAGATCAAAGCAACTTTGTCCAAAACATGGCATTTGTTTTGGGGCACTATTGAGCCTCCTTATGACGGCTGACGCCAATCACAGCAGAACATTGGATTTCCCACCAGTCCTGAGGTGTATGCAATGTATGTATGCTTTATGTGTTTTCAGATTCCAGTATCCTAAGATCATGGAAAATGAGTTTCCCAGGGAGAAAAAAAAATCTGAGCAAAAACAATAGGTTCCTTGTACTTCGTGCTTGGACACGGTTGGTGCCCAGCAATTTAATTGCAATTGAATTGAAAGAGATTAACAAAGCGATACTGATCTTACTGATTAGTCTAACCTTGACTCAGACCTCCACCAGTAGGTATTGTGGTTATTACATTTTACCAAAACACCATTTCTGCAAATTTCATAAACACAGCTCAGCTCAGTTTGATCAGGTACCCTCACCAAGCACACACACAACACACACACATCTATGCATATGTGCATGCTACCACACACATTATCTCCATCAAATACACACCCATACCCAGGTCTCTACTGGCCTCCTTTCCCAGCCAGTTCTGACAATCCTAATAATTCTCACTGGGGCACAGGATGATGGGTGACAGAGTGTGTATACGTGTGTGAGAGGTGGGGGTTAGAAGAGGAGGTCAAGGATGTTGGTGCACAGGCCCCTTCTCTGGTGATGTGTAGGGAGGGATGCACCATTCCCTGGCCTTATGGTAATTTATTACATTTAAGACAGGGCCTGACACCCTGAATCAGCCTCCATTCAGATCACATTGACTAGCTCGGGTGGTGTGAGGGTGTGTGGAGGAGGGGAGAGAGGGGGAGGTAAACACAAAGGAGGAGAACGCAGGCAGCAGAGGAAACAGAGAGACTACATGGAAATTATATGCAATGAGGAGAGATGTAGCCTGGGGCATAGCGCATGTTCTTCCTGTTTCCTTATAGTTAGTATTTCTAATTCAAATGTATGCATTTAATAATTCAATAACGGAGCATATCAAAGGAAAGTGTGCATTGTGTATAAGATATTGATTTCATTTTTGTTGATTTAAGTAATTAAGTACAGCAATCTTCAGTTTAAGCTGTATATCAAGAATGTAAAAGACTATTTACAGTGTTAAAGTTTATGGTGCTTACAGTATATGTGACGTGTCTTAAAAGGTCTTGTTATGGTAATTATTCAGTCTTACAATGGAGAATACACTGAAAATGCTTTGTTTAAAGTGACAGACTGAGATGCTTTTATTTTGATGGGGGAGTTCTAATTCTGAAGTTTCAAGGAAGTAGCTTCGCTATGTTTTTGTTGCTAGCTTTAGTAGAAAAAAGGTGTGTTTACAATGTTGCATGCAGCACTTGTTTTCCCTCCCTGCCTGTAAAATGCAGCATGTTGGAGAAAAAACGTTCAGTTTGAACGACACCCGTTCAGGTAATTAAGATGAAACTTTCAGTACACAACAAAGATATTTCTGATTAAATAAATAACATTTGACTTTTCAAGCACAAGCTTTATCCGAAACAGATGACGAAGACACAGGACACTACAACTGTACTGAAAAATAAAAAGAACTAGTTCATGTGTATAATTTACATATGGATATGGCATTGCATATTCTGGAGCTCTGCCGGTGCAGCTGTAAATTTGCTACACTATTCGGACTCTGCATGAAGGTGTTATACGTCCCTTCCTGTGTTTCCTTTGTGGCACTCTGGAGCACTTGGTTGTAAGACTATAAATGAATATTGGCGTGTAGATGTGTTCGGTTTGGTACAGATTTGAGCATGTATAGTTAGGATACGTCGACTTCCTGCTTCCTGCTTCAGGGTGGCGAAGCATGGAACTTCGCCACCCTGCCAAAGATAGGCCATTGAAGGAAAATGTACAGGCTTTACAACATGACATCATCATTGTGTTACGAGCTTTCTGAGATAGTTTTGAAGAATATATAGCCAACCTGCAAGGAAGTGGTTCATCACAGCATATACGTAGTCACTTCCTGTTGCCAGCAGGTACTACGGGTGAATTTTGGCTTGTAGATGTGTTCAGGGTGGTACTCTTATCAAACATGTAAAGTTAGCTGCAGAAGTGAGCATGCAGAATGAAGTTACAACAACTTACTGTTTCATGCTGAATCATCGATTTTGGAAGCCATGCCACAGCAACGCCATTCCATGAATACTCACCATTTAAGACAAGTATTCACAATTTTAAAAATACAACTTTTAAAATTTTAAATTATTTAAATTAAAGTTAAACAGAAGAGGAGCTGTGCATAAAAAATTTAAACCACAAGTGCAATAGTGCAAAAGAATAGGAGAATTAAATGTGGACTAAACATCAGATCTCTCTCTTCTAAAGTTGTACTAGTAAATTAATTAATATCGGTTTATAATATTGTTTATTTTGTCTTACTGATACCTGGCTGGGTGATGGACAATATGTTAGCCTAATTGAATCCACCCCTCCCAATCATATTAATACTCACATTTCTAGAGGCACAGGGCGAGGAGGTGGATTAGCAGCTATCTTCAACACTAGTCTACTAAATCAGCGTTAAACCTAAACAAAATTATAGCACCTGTTCCGTACTCTAAATCTTTAACTGAATTTACAGACTTTTTGTAAACTTTAGTCCTTAAAACAGATAAAGTTATTATTGTGGGGGGGATTTAATATTTAAAGTCTTAGTACTTCATTAATCTCTCTCTCTTAATCAGATTCAATTGGCTTTTCTCAAAGTGTTCATAAACCGACTCACTGTTTTAACCACACCCTTGACCTTGTTCTGGTACATGGTATTGAAATTGAACATTTAATAGTGTTACCACAGCATCCCTTTTTATCTCACCACTGTTTGATAACTTTTGAGTTGTATTGCTGAACTACATGCAATTAGGTAAAAATTTCCATGCGAGATGTCTGTCTGATAGTGCTGTAGCAAAACTGAAGGATGTGATTCTATGAGCTCTAAATTCATTATCAAGTCACAAAGTAATGGAGGATGCTAATTTCAGTACCTCCCAAATTGATCACCTTGTTGATAGTGCTGCAGGCTCACTGCGAATGACACTTGACTCTGTTGCCCCTTTAAAAAAGAAGATAACACAAAGACGGTTAGCTTCATGGTATAATACTGAAACTCACAAATTAAAGCAAATATCATGGTAACTTGAGAGGAATTGGTGTTCCACCAAACTGAAATATTCTTGTTTAATTTGGCAAGATTGTCTTAAAACTTATAGGAAGGCCCTCCATAATGCCAAAGCAGCGTGCTACTTGTCATTAATAGAGGAAAATAGGAAACCCAGGTTTCTTTTCAGCACTGTAGCCAGGCTGATAGAGTCACAGCTCTATTGAGCCAAGTATTCCCATAGCTCTCAGTAGTTACGACTTCATGAGCTTCTTTAATGATAAAATTCTAGCTATTAGAAACAAAATTCACCAAGACCTGCCTTTAACTGGCACCGACTTATCTCTAAACTCAGGAACCTTAGAAACAGCTGTAAAAACAGATATATGTTTAGACTGCTTTGCTTCGCTCAGTCTTTACCAACTAACTTCAGTAATTTCTTCATCTAAACCATCAACCTGCCTCTAGACCCCATCCCAACCAGGCTACGTAAGGAAGTTTTACCCTTAGTCAGTACTTCTTTACTAGATATGATCAATCTATCTTTATCAACAGGCTAGGTACCACAGTCCTTTAAAGTAGCTGGAATTAAACCTCTTCTGAAATAGCCTAACCTGGATCCAGATATTTAAGCAAACTATAGACCTATATCTAACCTTCTCTTTCTCTCTAAGATCCATGAGAAAGCAGTGGCCAAACAGCTGTGTGACTTTCTACATAGCAATAGTTTATTTGAGGATTTTCAGTCAGGATTTAGATCTCATCATAGCAGAGACAACACTGGTGAAAATTACTAATGACCTCCTAACTGCATCAGACAAAGGACTTGTCTCTATACTGGTTTTATGGTTTTATTAGATCTTACACTGCATTTGACGATCAGATCCTATTACAGAGACTGAAACATTTCGTTAGCATTAAAGGAACCACTCTAAGCTGGTTTAAGTCCTATTTATCAGATCGATATCAGTTTGTACATGTTAACACTGAGTCCTCCATGCATACCAAAGTTAGTCACGGAGTTCCACAAGGATCTGTTCTGGGACCAATCCTATGGTTCAGGAGGTAGAGCGGGTTGCCTGTTAATCGGAAGGTTGGCGGTTCAATCCTCCAGGCTGCATGTCAAAGTGTCCTTGGCAAGATACTGAACCCTGAATTGCCCCTGGTGGCTGTTCCACCAGTATATGAATGTGTGTGAATGTTAGTGTCTGTTTGAGCACTTAGGCTCAGTGTATGAATGTGTGTGAATGGTGAATGCAGATGTAGTGTAAAAGCGGTTGAAAAGACTAGAAAGGCGCTATACAAATATGGAGCATTTACATTCACTTTATATATGCTTCCTTTTGGCAATATTATCAGGAAACACTCCATAAACATTCATTGTTATGCAGCTGATACTCAATTATATCTAGCATTCAAGCCAGATGAAACTCAGTTAGCAAACTCCAAATGTGTCTTCGGGATTTTAAAACCTGGATGAACTGTAATTTTCTAATGTTAAACTCAGATAAAACTGAAGTTATTGTTCTAGGGCCTAGGCATCTCTGTGATGCATTATCTAAAGAAATCGTTTCCTTGGATGTCATTGCCCTTGCCTCCAGCACCACTGTGAGGAATCTTGGAGTTATCTTAATAATACATTTTATTTAGAAAAGCGCCTTTCAAGGTACCCAAGGACACTGTACAAGATTTGCATAGTAAAGAACATACAAAAGGTATACAGTACATAAACAATACAAAGACAGTACACAGTGAAGTACACAGTACATAAAATGCCAAGATGGAGAACAAATATAAACACCCTCAAATGGCATACATGAGTGCACTGAACAAGAGGTGAAAGACAGTGCAAGCAAAATTAGCGGGCTGACAAGTAAGCTAAACTAAATAAATGTGTTTTTAATTTGGTTTTAAAGATGGTTACACTTGTACTTTGGCGGATATCAAGTGGTAGGGCATTCCACATTTTAGAACCTGCCACACTAAAAGACCTGTCACCCATGGAGCGAAGTCGAGATGAAGGAACTGCTAGGAGACATGCATCACTAGAGCGAAGGGTGCGGGATTGCAAATATGGGGTGAGGAGATCTGATAGGTAGGATGGGGCCAGATTATGTAGAGATTTATAAACAAGGAGAAGGACTTTATAATGGATGCGGTAGTGAACAGGAAGCCAATGTAACTGCTGAAGGATCGGAGTAATATGGTCCCTGGGCCTGGTGCGGGTAAGCAGCCGTGCAGCAGAATTTTGGACATACTGCAGCCTATTTAGGATTTTTTCCAGAATGCCGAGAAATAGAGCATTGCAGTAGTCAAGCCTTGATGTGATAAATGCATGTATAAGTGTTTCAGCTGCAGATGAGTTGAGCGAGGGGCCTAGTCTGGAGATACTTTTGAGATGAAAGAAAGATGTTCTGGTGATATGTTTAATATGTGACTCAAAAGAAAGAGTAGAATCAAAGATTACCCCCAGATTTCTGACTTCCGCAGAAGTTGTAGTGAAATAGCCAGGGATAGATAGCTGCAGATGTTTTTTTAGAATGTTAGGGGTGGAAATAAGAATAGCTTCCGTCTTATCTTGATTAAGTTTGAGAAAGTTTTGAATCATCCAGTTGTTAATGGCATTCAAGCAGCTAACCAGATTGGATAATGACAATGAATCAGTGGACAATGTGTCAGTGGGATTGGTGTGAATGTAAATCTGAGTGTCGTCTGCATAACAATGGTAATTGATACCATAATGTTGTATTATCTGGCCAATAGGAAGGATGTAAATTATGAACAACAGGGGACCTAGGACAGAACCCTGGGGGACACCATGTAAGAGGGGTGAATTTGGAGATCTGAAATTCCCAATTGAAACAAACTGTTGTCTATCAGTGAGATATGATTTGAACCAGGACAGTGGAACACCAGTGATACCAAGCAAGGACTCCAGACGAGAAAGTAAGTGGTTGTGACAAAGAGTGTCAAAGGCAGCTGTAAGATCGAGGAGAAAGAGAATACTGACATGGCCCGAGTCAGCGGCCATCAGGAGGTCGTTGACTACCTTAACCAGGGCAGTCTCAGTACTGTGCATGGCCCTGAAACCAGACTGAAACTTTTCCCAAAAGCCATGACAATTAAGGTACTCTTGGAGCTGTTTGGCAACTGTACGTTCAAGGATCTTAGCAAGGAACGGAAGGTTTGAGATGGGTCGATAGTTCTTATTAACCGTCTTCAGCTACCCCGGGCTTTTTCAAAACGGGAGTGATAGCTGCTGTTTTGAGAGACAGAGGAACAGAGCCCAGAGCGAGGGAAGAGTTTATTATTTGAACCAAGAGGGGACAGAGGACAGATAGGCAGTCCTTGACCAGTGGGGTGGGCATAGGGTCAAGGAGTCAAGTGGTAGGCCTAGACTTACTGACAAGGTCAAAAACATCCTGTTCATCAACAGGTGAAAAAGCAGAAAAGGATCTGTTTAGTGTTGCACATAGGGTGGGGGGAGCATCATCTAGAGTGGTCTGGTTTGTCTGAAGCTGATTATAGATCAAGCTAATTTTGCTCTGAAAGAATTCAAGGAATTCACAACAGAGTTTAGTGGACGAGGTAAGTGGAAAAGTTTTGTTAGGTTTGGTTAACTTATTTAAAGTGGAGAGCAGGACATGTCGTTTAACTCTCACATTAAGCAAATTTCAAGGACCACCTTTTTCTCACCTACGTAAAATTGCAAAAATCAGGAACATCCTGTCTAAAAATGATACTAAAAAGCTATTCCATGCATTTCTTACTTCTAGGCTGGATTACTGCAATTCCTTATTATCAGGATGCTTGAAAAAGTCCATTAAGACTCTTCAGCTGATCCAATGTTGCAGCACGTGTTCTGACAGGAACCCGGAAAAGAGATCATATTTGTCATATTTGTCTGGTTTAGCTTCTCTGCATTTAGTTCCTGTAAATCCAGAATATAATTTAAAATCATTCTTCTCACCTACAAAGCTCTTAATGGTCAGGCGCCATCTTATCTTAAAGAGCTCATAGCACTTTACTAACCCACCAGAGCACCAGAATGCAGGGTTACTTGTGGTTCCTAGAGTCTCTAAAAGTAGAATGGGAGCCAGAGCGATCAGCTTCTTCTTCCCCTTGCCTTATTTCATAGGAACCAGCCTATCTCCTGCACAACTCTCAGGAAAATAGCAAGCGCCATCATGCTGAGCAGCAATGGTAAGATTTACAGAATATGCTTGCATTGTACTGCATAAAAGTAAATAGTTATTATACTTTAGTTGTCTTCGCTTTTTATTATTTATTATATATAACCCAATTTTTGGCATCTATCTGCTCCTGCACTGTGTCCTGTGTTGCTTATATCTGTAATGGTTGATTTCATATTAATATTTTTATGTGAATAAAAATTAATGGGTTTCAATGGAAGCAGAGGCTCAACTTTCTTCAAACCAAATAAAATTTAAGAGCTAAATGTTCCGGCATACGTGCAGCTACAGACTCCATTTGAGCTGTAAGTTGCAGATAAGATGTTAATCTTTTTTGATGTTAAGTTTTATTTGGTGTTTGCTAAACAAATGTTTAGTTTAGGAGCTGTGTCCTTCCAAAGTGAAGGGTTTTACAGGTTTTAGCAGACTTTAGAGTGTCATGTTGCTTACAGTGGAGACAGAAAGATTTGGCAAGGAGTGGAATATCAATGATTCAACATGAAACAAATCAAATCAAAATCAAATCAAATCAAGTTGATTTGCCACAATTTTTTCAAGGATCTTGGATATGAAAGGAAGGTTTGATATTGGTCTGTAACTGTCTAAAACCCCTAGATCAAGAGTAGGCTTTTTAAGAAGTGATTTAATAACCGCTTCCTTAAAAAACTGAGGTACATAGCCTGTTGTCAATGAAAGGTTGATAATGTTTAACAAAGAAGTGCCAACTGATGGCAAGACCTCAGTTTGCCACAGTTTGGTTGGGATGGGGTCTGTGAGGCAGGTCTTTGGTTTGGACAAGGACACAACTGAAGTAAGTTGATGAAGGTTGATGGTAGCAAAACAGTCTAAATATCCATTGAGCTATAAAGGTTCTTCCGAGGAGACTAGGGGCAGGTGAATGTCCACTGAAGGCAGGATTTTATTACATGCCAAAATATACATGCCAAAATTCAGTTATAGTCATAGCACCAATCCTGAATTTTATTTCTTATAACTAAGATTTTGTAGTTAAAATGGTTCGTAAAAATGTCACTACTGAGGTCAAGAGGGACACCTTGTTCCTTAGAGCTGTGGCTTCCCGTCAATCTGGCTATAATGTTGAAGAGGAACTTGGGATTGTTCTTATTTTCCTCTATTAATTTTGAGTAATAGGCTGCTCTGGCACTGCAGAGCGCCTTCCTATACAATTTCAAACTATCCTGCCACATTGAATGAGAATCTTCTTAACGTGTAAAACGTCATTTCCTCTCAAGTTTCCATGATTCTCTATTTAACTTGCGTGTTGGACTGTTGCACCATGGTGCTAGTCTTCTGTGTTTGATTAGTTTCTTTTTCAAAGGAGCAGAAGAAGCCAAGTTATTATTTGGAGGAGCAGCAGGTCTGTTTATAAGCCTTTGGAAACTGCGCAGGGTAAAACAAGCAGGGCACGCTGGTTAAACTGAGACAGCAGGGTTTTCGCACTGCACTCCCTTCAATTCACCTGGCGAATGTCTGCTCTCTAGCCAACAAAATGGATGAACTGCTTCTCCTCAACAGTTATGCCGATCTGTTGCACTCTGTTTCCTGGCTCAACAAGCACATTCCAGATAGTGAACTTCACCTACCGGGATTTAATCTCATCTGCGCCGATTGCGAAAGGGAGCTCACGGGAAAAACAAGGGGAGGCGGACTCTGTTTCTACCGCAGACCTGACTGTCCGTTGTAGTCTGTCCATGTCCTTTTTGGTGGCAGATCCAAACCAGACAGTGATGGACGTGCACAGAACAGACTGGATGATGGCTGTGTAAAAGTGGATCCTTAGGCAGGTTGAGCTTCCTGAGCTGGCACAGGAAGTACATCCTCTGCTGGGCCTTCTTGATGATGGTGTCAGTGTTGGGCTGGGAAATAGTGGATCCCAGAAACTTGAAGGATTCCACAGCAGACACAGGGCTGTTGAGTATGGTGATGGGGGGCAGACTGGGGGGGCTCCTCCTGAAGTCCATGATCATCTCCACAGTTTTGAGTGTGTTAAGCTCCAGGTTGGCCTGTAGTAATTTAGTCCAGAGATGGAGGGTTTATTGGGGACCGGGATGATTGTGGAGTGTTTGAAGCAGGAGGGAACTTCACACAGCTCCAGAGATCTGTTGAAGATCTGTGTGAAGATGGGGGCCTTTGGAAGAGGTGGCTCACATCCTCTTCACAGATCTTGAGTGCAGGTGAGGGGTTGGGGATGGTCTCCTATAGTTGGTGTGTGTCTGCAAGCCTCTCCACACTGACGCAGGGTTGTTGGCTGCTGTTATATAGCTTTACTATGACCACCTTAGGCAGAGTGTTCCTGGCCTGGTTGTACAGGACTGTTCCCACTTCTGAAGGCCTCCTCCTTGGTCTGACAAAGCTGCCTCAGTTTCGCTGTGAACCACGATTTTGGTTGTTGTATGTGCAGAAGGTTTTAGTCTGTAAACACACGTCCTCACAAAAACTGATGTAAGATGTCACAGTGTTGGTTAGTTCCTCCAGCTCAGTGGCTGCAGCCTTAAAAAACACTCCAGTCAGTGCAGTCAAAGCAGGCCTGTAACTCCAGCTCTGACTCGTAGTCCGTAGTCCTTGAGGGAGGCATCTGACATTTAATAGCCCACACTTAATTTTCATGCTACTATGTTCTTTTGGAGCAGTGATATTAATCTTTATTAAGTTCTTAGGCACAGCTGTTCTTCTGTTCACTTTTGATTTAGGTGGCCGAACAGATACCGTTACTATGGGAATATGAGAGTGATGCATGTTTAGACTAATCAAAGTGGCTTCAAGGAAGCAATGAGTAGCAGCATTGAAGAACCGGATGGGCCGGATAATTGAGTCTCCAACTATCAAGGTAGTAGGAAAAGGGGACGAAGAGATGGAGATTTTGTAGACTTATAGTAGGAGGGTGTGTGATCCAGGCTGTCCACACCGTTTGCGAAGGCCGGCGGACTCAGCGGAAAAGCAGCGGCAGCTGCATCAGACCTGGTAGGGCTAATGCCCTCCAACTCCGGGTGAGGAAGACCCCCAGATCGCCGTAGCACTGCCTCCTTCAGGATTTTCCACCAAGCAATGGAAGTTGTAGAGCGGGATGGTGGTTGAAGAGGCTGGCCCCTTGTTTAACCAGACTTCAAGTAAGTTGTTATAACTTAAGTGTACATGCTCACATCTGTACCAAACTTTGTGTGATTGATATTGGTACTGCGCCCAACACATATACATGCCAAAATTCAGTTATAGTCATAGCACCACCTACTGGCAACAGTAAAGTAAGGACGTAAGCCTTGCATAACACTCATGCGATTAAGAGAAATTTTCTCAACGTGATGTACCGGGACATAACGTATCGTTACTGGGTGCTCCTTTGCACCACACAGAGGACACAGGAGTGACTTTTTAGTATTTTGTGCAGTGTCCAAAGTGCGTCACATTTCAGAGCAACACTATCTGACGCGTTTCATGTACGAGTGCCCGTCCAACGCTGATTGCTGTTTTATTATTTAACTTAATTAGTCTGTGGCAGTCCCACCTTGAACACATCCATATGCCATCATTCAATCAAAGTCATAGCGCCATGCTCATGCTGTGATATTTTGGCAATATCAACTTCAAAACTGTCCCAGAAAAGCCTTAACACAGTGATGATGCTATGCTGTGAAGCTTGAGAGTTTTCAGTAAACTGTGTTGTGTCATAAGATTCTTTTACCTGTAGGTAGTGCTCAAGGATTTGAAAAATTGCTGATGAAGTAATACTTTGCAACAGCAGCGGAAGCAGTCACAGCTAACAGCTGACAGCTGACAGCTCTCACATGTATTTACTTTAGCAAATACTCATACTTATACCCATTCATTAATTGTTGTTTGACTGTACTTTTGTTTTCACAGACTGCGGTGCTGCTTGTGAGACCCACTGTGAGACAGCATGCAGGAACGTCCAATACAGTCAACCAGATTTTTCAGTGAAATGTATCGTTTCCCCTAGGCCGTGAGACTTTTGAACTCTGACTCGAATTCATCAGCACTGCTCCATGAAACATAGGTAGGTAGGTAGGCAGGTAAGCACATTTATTGTCACAATATAAAAGGTTATATAGTGAAATTGAGCTTTGTAGCTTGCTTCTGCTACATATAACAGACAATTTACATTAATACAGAAGCAACTTATAAAAATGGTACACAGAAATAAACAATATTCAAGATCAAGCAGTGCTTAGGATGAATTTGAACTTAAGAGCCTGATAGCTTGGGGGGGAAAGTTGCTCTGCAGTCTGGTGGTGCGGCAGCTGAAACCTCTATAACTCTTCCCAGAAGGCAGCAGGGTGAACAGGCTGTGGTATCCTTTGGGCTCTGCATAGGCAGCTCACCTCACAGTTATCACTGATGCTTGGGAGATGGGTACCAGTTGATTGGTAGATTTTCTGAGCAGTTTTAATCACCGCTGCAGAGCCCTCTGGTCCTGGGCCGGGCACATCCCATGACAGTTTGTGATGTTTCCAATCAGGATCCTTTCTGTTGCTCCTCTTTAAAAGCTGACAAGGACTTGACATGGGAATTTGGCCTTCTTTAACTTCCTCAAAAATATACTGTGAAACTTCAATTACAGTTTTTGCCCGTTGCTTGAACACGTTTTGCAAAACTTGGTTGTTGTGTCAAAACTCTACACACAAGTGAATAAGACCCAACACTGGGAAATAAAACATTCACATCTATGTCAAATCGAAACTCTGCTATCAAAACCTGACAACCCTTTTCAAAATGTAACTCTGATGACAAAATGATACCCATTTCATATGAATACACTTTCAGATCAGCAGCAACACACTAGTCTACTTTATATAAAACACTGCAGTCTTTCGTTTATTCAGTTCCACAGAGGGCATATATTCACAACAACCAAAAAATTAAATACTCACTTCAAAATTATTACATTACAGTAGTATATGTTACAGTACAGCAGTGGTTCTCAACCGGCACCCCTTGGGGCGTGAGTAGGCATGATGGGAGGGAGGGAAAAAAAATCACGAAAATTCCCCCCATGTTGAAATGCAAGTGGCTGGACTATTCTAACACACAAACAAATCATGCTCCTTGTGACATTTTTTTGTCAAAAGCGAATAGCGTCAAGTGTAGCGACTTTTACTGGTGTTATTGGAGACTTTTGTGGTGTTTGGAGACTTGAAAGCACATATCACTCTGCAGTTACTGTGCTCAACGAGCAGCGGGTGCTGCCGTGAACCCCTCCCCCGTCCAAAAGCACTCACAGGCGGTCAGTCTCTCACATCCACTCAATCCACTGACTCCGTTTACGGCACATTACAGCTGCGCCCCGGTTTTGATGCGTCTATAGCCCAGTCCACTGCGTCTCAGTGTTTTGCCTGCCTGACTTTGATCATATGTTTAGATTTTGTTGATTTGGTAATTAGTGTTTGCATTCTGTGCTTTTACTAGGATTAAATAGGCTCCGTAGTTTTTGTGTTTCCTTTTGTGTCCGTTTTAACTGTGTTTGTTGTTGTTTTATGATCGGGAGTCTCCACAGGGTGTTTTATTTTGAAAATTGTCCGGATCCTGAATGCCGTTCTGTGTATGACTTCCTGCCTGGTTCGATCTGCTCTGTGCTGCTTGACGCGGCTAGTGGCAAAAATAGACCTGATACCTAGGCTGCGGTCGAAAAGTCAAAAAAATCTCCTTTCCTAACCTCCTTTCCTTGACCTCGATGGAAAACGTCATGAGGTCACTAAAGATGTGAAGAAGAATCTGTAAGGACTTCGGAAAAGAGGACAGCGGGTCTAAGAGAATCCGACTGCTCATTTCTAAGCGACGTAATTATGCAACGGCGGATTTTACAGACGAAACTACAATGTTCTGAAGATGGACTACAAAAAACGCATCTTTGACACTGCGCCCCATGTTGTTGTAATGCAGGCCATCTAAAGGTGGACAACACAGTGGAATATAGGCTATTACTTAATTAATATTACTATATTATTACTTAATAACCAAGAATGCTTGCTCACACTCACCCTCCTGCCCACCCATTGGCGTATTTATCAACATGAATCCCAATTGTTTCCCACAGAATGATAGCGTAACTGTGCCGGGGGGGGGGGGGGGGCGACGGGGCGAGATGCTGAGAGAATATATGCGCTGCGCGGAGCTCTGTCATCAAATACGAATTTACCCATTTTAATTAGTAACAAAATCAATCGAAAATCAGCGTTGATAATGTGGCAGGCCGCCACAAATAAATCAGTGTGTGGGAAACGCCTACTGTAGAGGTTATCCAGCTTGATCTTTGCCTTTATTAAGGCGAGAGTGTCAGCATCTGTGACTGAAGTAAAATTAATTTGCTGAAGGCTGCAGTAGGCTACATAACATGAGGCTACACGCTGCAACATTATCCTCACTTTGATCACGTTACAAGACATCTTGCATGGGTCTCAGTTATTGTTGACAATTTAGGATATATGCATATAGCAAGTTATGGCACGAGAGAAAAGGCTTACTAGCCAATGGTAAATTACATGGTGATTTTATCCGTCACGGTTGGTTTATTTATTTATTTTTGTAGAAAACACTTAGGCTAATGGCTTATTTCAACAACCCAAAACATAAAACGATGTTGAAACCTATTAGATTACAAAAAAGCCAAAAGAAAACAAACCAAAAGAAAGAAGGTAATTGTGAGTCTTATTAAGTCTTATTTTATCATAATCGATTTTATCGTTTGAGTTTGAGAACATGAGTCGCTTTAAATGTTGCCGCCGCAAGGAATTGAGGGACGGCATTCTCTCCTTTCCTTTCATAAAGGATGGTCCGGTGTACCTGTAAAGGGTTAAAAAACGTGTTCACAGTCAGGCACAAGAGATAAAAAGTAATTTAATTAGTTCAGTTCATTATACTACCACTTATGGCTAAAATAAACAATGTGTTAAAAATAAATTTAAAAAAATAAATAAAAAGACACCCATATAATTTTTTTATGATATTGTGTATTAAATAGTTACGAAAAGGCATGGTATTGTTGAAATTTCATTGTATTGTACTTTGGTGGGGCGATACATAAAGAGGTCACTAGGTGGCGCATAGTGCTTGGGAGGAACTTAAAACCCTTAGGAGGCAAGCGCTGCAGAATAAATACTGCAGTCGAGCTGAACGCAAGCTAAAGTTTCTGTCTCATTGTTCCTGCACACAGAATTTGAGAAAACACACACACACACCCCCTGACACCCACCAGGCCAGGGGGGAAACATACCCCATGCTAAAGTAGATGTGAAAGGAAGCATTGAGGCTCCTTTCCTTAGCTTTTAGAGAATTCGAACAGCTCTTATCATGGCTGCCACTGAAATACTTCCGGTTCACTTCACTCAGTTAGGAACCTTCGTAAGCAAAAAAGACTTTTTGACCACAGCCCTATTCTCTGCGGAGCGGAGCGGAGAGCTGCTTCCGGGACGCTTCTGAGATGCGCTGCGGCCGCAGCTGGTGGACTCACGAGCATTAACTTTATTGGCCGTGAACTGCAATGAACCAGCTTTGGGGGGGCCCAGCTTGCAAAAGGTTGCAGTACAGTAAATTCAGTTAAAGCAGAAATAAAACAAATACAATACAATACAATACAATACAATACAATACTGTAAACACAGAAAAACACAGTGCAAGTGTGTGTCTTTTGGGGTCTGGCCACAGGATCTTCTCAACATCATACTGTATCACCTTGCATGTCAAAACCATGCATCCATGGATTGCTGTCAACTGAATGTCACCGCAGGCCTGCTCAATTGCCTGCAGAGGAGGCATGCGGGCATGTGGTTGGCGGTCATATACTGTACACGCCATCTCCAAGCCAAAAAGAATTCTTCTATAGGGTTTAAAAATGCTGAGTAAGGGGGTGAGTATACCACTTCAAATTGATTGTGGTTGGTGAACCAGGCCTGAACCAGAGCAGCCCAATGGAAATTGACATTATCCCATACCACCACAAACCTGGGCTGATCTGGTCTGTTCAACTATATTATAGAGAGCATCTAGAAATGTGAGTATATGTTGGCTATTGGATGGACCTAGTTTTGCATGATGATGCAGAAGCCCTCGAAGCCTTATGGCGGCACACAATGTGATATTTCCCCCGAGCTGCCCCGGGACGTGCACAATGGCCTTTTGGCCAATTACATTACGACCCCGTCGTCTTGTTTTGCTCAGGTCGAATCCAGCTTCATCAATGAAAATGAATTCATGAAGCTGTGCAGCTCCATCCATGACCAAGATTCTCTGTAACAAAAAAAACATATTACTGCACTATAGTGCTACACATACAGAACCCTCACCCCATCACACAGGTACCTGTGTAGCTCTCCGTGTGTGGTACTGACATGGTACATATTCAGCTGCTACTGGATTTCACCAATACTGTATTGTAAATGTAAGTGACAGTTACACTTACCCGTACATATTCAGCTCGAAGTCCTTTGACCCTGACAACCATAGAGCAACCATTCTTTTTTAGATCCTCAGAAAGTTCTTTGCTATGAGGTGCCATGTTGAACTTCCAGTGACTTGTATGATGGAGTGTGAGAACGATAACACCACATTTAACACACCTGCTCCCCATTCACACCTGAGACCTTATAACACTAAAGTGTAATTTATGCTTCTGCGTCAAATCGACCCCATAGGTGAAGGTGGAGGCTACGAGGCTATACAGAGGCTACGCCGTCGCCTGCCGACTAGCGTTTGGGGGTGTAATTGCAGAATGACAGACACACCGACGCACAAGTATAAATGCCTGCACACATAGACCCTATGCAGGAGTATAAATCAAGCTTAACAAATCACATGACACTGGGGAGTAAATGGCTGAGTGGGCCCAATTTGGACATTTTCAGTTAGGGGTGTACTCACTTTTGTTGCTAGCGGTTTAGACTTTAATGGCTGTGTGATGAGTTACTTTGAGGGGACAGCAAATTTGCACTGTTATACAAGCTGTACACTCACTGCCTCACATTGTAGAAAAGTGATATGTCTTCAGTGTTCTCACATGAAAAGATATAATCAAATATGTACAAAAATGTGAGGGTTGTACTTACTATAGGTCCTTCAGCTCTGTAACCTCAGAGATTGCAGCTTCACAATTAATGTTACCACCTAGTGGGATTCATAATTATTCTGTGCAGGTCATTTTTTGTTTCATCACTTACCCACAGGTTGGTTTTGGATGTATGCACATTCTTTTGTGTTTAAAATAGACGTATCAATGCAGCAAATAAGGGAATCTTCAATATTTCACTTCGTCCTGGGTGTAAGGTCCATGGATTACCTTAAAGTATAAGGTAGATAGTGAAAAAAACTTATGCACACACAGAACTACACTGCTTAATTAATTACTTGTCATTTGAAACATGAAACATCTTTGGGACTTCATTTTAACTTTTCAACTTATCTCCCTTAGCAAGAGTTTTTTTAAATGGGCATAAAACAGACATACATAAATATTTAAAACTGAATGTAAAAGTACACAGAAGGTGAGAAGGCCATGCCAACAGATACAGATGTCTGGCACAATGAGGATGCTTCCCAGGTCTCTATAGTTCTCTGGGCTCCAGGTCATGATTCACACTGTGACTATGAAGAGAAAATAAATGTGTAAGTAATACTGCAGGTAATGAAAAATATGAAGTGAACTATACAAATGAGTCTATCGTAAAAAAAAATCACTTTCTAATGTAATGTATTGCAAAAAGAGAAATTTTCATTTATTCCAGATTCATTACACATAAAGTAAGGTATTTCAAGCTCTTTTTTGTTTCAATCTTGATGATTATCGCCAACAGTACATAAATAACACATAACTAATTTTTATTGCAGACTGTCAATCTGAGAAAAGCTCCCTAATCATCTAATTAACTCAACACTGACAAAGGTTTCTGAAACCATTAATCTCTCAGTCTTCTTCTGGTGCTCATAATGATATGTTTCCATGATATCCTAGTTTTTTGAGATGCACCTCTAAAAGATGGCTCAGTTTTTGTCTATACTATTGTGTATCATATACTATTATGTCATGTGGGAGAAAATGGAACAAGGGAGCAACACCTTAAAATATAGATGACAGCAAAATATGGTATTGTTGTCCTTTGAAGACAGAGAATGTAATACATTTACATTTGCTCATTTGGGAAAATCAGCTGTCAAATGTCAAGTAGCCAAGATTAATACATACAGTTTAAGCATTGTGTAGCTGACTTGGTGGAGGCATCACAACTTAAATAAGAACCAATCACGGAAATAAATACACATGAAAGATAATAGTGCCTTTCTCTCTCAACAGTCATTTTCAAGACAATAATCTCACCAAGCACTGTCAATAGCAGTAATGTCAGTCAAGTAAAAAATCAAAATAGCAGTGTAGGGAATTACTTACAGGTAACGGTTAATACACTAACTAAAGTTGTTAACAGTTATGGCTAACATTAAATAGCTAACATTAAGTTACAATCATATATAACCAACTAATCTACTGTCAGCTAATAAAGTTTTTGAGAAGTAGTATGTAGGGCTGGCCCTGAATCATTGAGGATTTGATGCTTAGATGGGCGGAGCCTGATTTGACTGTCAATCTCACAGTCAAAGCTAGTCAAAACAAGGATCATACCATTATGGCTATATGCTCAACATCTCATTTTACATAGAACTACCAGTTTTCTCCCAATAATTAATTAGTTAATAATAAGTTAATATACAGGCTATTACAATACACATTTCAACGTTTAATGCTGCAAATAAACATGTAAAAATAAATAAAAACTTTCAATAAATGTTTTTAAATAAATATGATCCAAAATTGTAATCCTAACCCTTGGTCGCCAGTGCGCATGTGTAGCTGTAGCGTATATGTGTGTAGTGGCAGTGGAGGAACACTTGCTGAAGAGACTGGAGTCCCAGCATCAAAGGTGTTGTGCCATGTTGTTCCCACCTTGTGGGACTTTTGGATAATTTTTTTTAAATTTTGATGAACAAGACCAAGAATATTATATCATTTTTGAACAGCTGCCTACTTGAAATAGACCAGCAAGGAACTGTGAATGCATAAGACCTGTGAATGACAGGGGACAGAGAGTGAGAGAGAGAGGGAGAAAAAATGGTCAACAATAAGCCTCAGTTTAGCATAGGCTCGCTATTGCCCCGCAGAAAAACACACATGATTAGACTATCAGTCGACAATAGGCAGGACTTGACGATTCTGATTTGACTATGTAAATCCTTAGTCAAGGACAGCCCTAGTAACATAATGAATCGGCATTCAAATAAAAAGGCTAATTGATTTGCTTCAAATTGTTCGATTGAAATGCATTAATAATGTTAAACGCCGAAAATGTAGTGTTGCAAATGACCATTTATATAATAAAAAATGTTGAAGTATTTTAAACCTTTTGTAGAATAATCTCAATAATAGATAAATAGTTATTTCAAGTGTTTTAATATATAATTTCCTCCATAGTAAACTGTTGTGGCCAATGTGGCCACAGGCCGCCAACCGCCAACCAACTACCTTCTTAGCCTGAGCTGACTTTGTCAAGTAGGGGGCATGGTTTCAACAACCAGGCATTTCAGCTCTACCCCTGACCCGCCTACACTGCAAAATATTTCGTTTATGAATTTACAATAAATAATTGGATAAATTTTGCATGATTTTCACAGTAAGGATTACAGCAGTATACTGTGAAATATACTCACAGCAATTTACTGTAATTTTATATCTGTGATATTACAATGCATTGTTGTAAAAGCATAACTGTATACTGTAACTTCACAGCTTCAATGACAAAGGAATTACTAATATTAAAGTACATTACTGGGGAATTACAATCTTTTGCTGTACATCATTACAACAATGCCCTGTACTTTTACTGAAAGTAATGTACAAGATGACAATAATTTACTGTGAATTTACAATGTATACTGTGGAAGCCATGCTAAAATTCCAGTAACTTACTGTAAAAGTAATCCAGATGAATTCCAGTTACTGTGAATTTACTATCATTGTACAATTAACCCACTCCCCCCAACAAACAACTCTGAGGTAAATTCAATGTTAGCCCAATGGCATATTTATTAACAAATAAATATTTTTCAATGTACAGCAGATGCCAAGAACTTCAAGAGTTCAAGAAATTCAACTTTCTAGTCATAAAAGCCACCTTAAAATGTAGAAAATGCAGAGAAATTGTGCAAACTTGCAATTCAACTACCTGTTTCACAATTCAACTATTCAACTAGCTGTGTCACAGTAACAGTAATGGACAGGATGGGAATGAGGCCTTCATGGCAAGATAAGAGAGCAAGGGAGAGAGCATTGAAGCAATGTCTTAAAGGGGTCAGGCGCTCCTCTCAGTCTCAAACATTATAAGTAGTATAATACACACACAACAGCATTGTGTAAAAATCTTGTAGTGCAAAGTTGTCTTGAAAAATTTCAAAAAGAACAAGGCTACTCAAAGCTGAGCCTGACAACTACCACTGCAAAAAAAAAACTATGATGCCCACTCAAAGTCAATAAGTTTCCTCAAAAGGGTGCTCACATGAGGGTTCATTGTTGTCCGCTTCTTGGTCTTTGAGCCTCTTTCAGGATTGATGCCCAGGAAGCACCCGTTAATAAGCGAAGATAGTTTCAGTTTTAAATAGACTTACAGAATGTATTGCAGACAGCATTTATCAAGGTGTGCTTTTTGTTGTGCTTTTTCTCCACATCAAACCCTAATAGATTTATAATCCAAACTTGTTAGATCTTACTCTCACCATATTTTTTTTAGCCATTTTTAGCCAAGGTGCCTCAGGTTAGGTTTGCCTGAGGCAAAGTGGTTGATTTTCTACTATGACAGGCCATATCAACTAAACAAAATAAATAGCTGTGATTGGACCGGCAGGTATTTGTCAGGATAACGTGTAGAAAACCAGACTGATCTGCAGAGCGAAATTGAATGAGTTCACGAGATCAGGATGGTCTCACCAGGCTAGCCTCAGGTACCTCGTTTGTCAGCATTTTAGACATCAAGACAATCATTGAGTTCGAAGTCTGTACTGTAATGTGAATTACAAGATTAAATGTGATCTTTATAAAATACCTTTGAATGAACTCCAGCGTCGAAGATGCAGCGGCAGGATACTCAAGGTTGAAGACGTAATAGCTGCTGAAGAAAGCAGCTACTCCGTGTAAAAAGAGTAAAAAGGGTGTGGGCCCATCACGACATGTCCCTCGATGGATCTAAGCCATCCAGAGGGCTTCATCATGTCACCTGAAATGAACAGATACAACATTATGTGTTATGAGCACTTTGCAATCTGCTTACAGTTTTTGCCCGTTGCTTGAACACAATTTCCAAAACTTCGCTCATTGTGCCAAAACTCTACACACAAGTAAACATGACACAACACTGGGAAACATACCGTTCACATCTGTATCAAATTGAAACTCTAATATCAAAACCTAACATTCCTTTGTCAAAATGTAACTCTGATGACACAATGACACATACTTGCATCATATGCATACACTTTCAGATCAGGTGGATCACACTAGTCTACTTTATATAAAACACTGCAGTCTTTGATTTTCACTGTTTATTCAGAAGGCATATTTTCAGGAGGCACATTTTCAGACAACCAAAAAAGCAAATAGGCCTACTCAATATTTTACATTGCAGCACTGTACATTGCAGTAACATGAATTCAGATAAAGCAAAATATATATATAAAATAATACAAAAAACACTATAGTGTAAACACAGAAAGTCATAGCAATTGTGCATATGTGGGCTCATGGATCCTGTTGTCTGTTGCCGTCCTCCCCCAGAAGGTCTTCTAGTCATTCTAGAGAAATACAACCACAAATTGTCATCGGTTTGCTTCTTTCTATTACTTTACTTTACTGTATATCATCCACTGTACTGAAACATCTCAATAAACTGTAAGTAACAATGCATGGTATGTTTCACAAAAACTACTACTTTGGCTGCAAAAGGAGCATTAGTACCCTGCAATACCCTGTACACATGATGTGGTAATGTGATGTACTGTAGTACAGTGCTGTAAATACCATCTGAGTAGAGTGAGAGGTGAAGAAATACCTGTTTTCTAGTCGAATGTTCTTACATGCCACTGTGAAGCGGCTTAGATGTGGGTGGACTCTCTACCCAGCGTCCCTCATAGTCAGGCCATGGTTGATGACATGGTCCACCAAAGTTGCTCTTATATCATCAGAAATAGGGGTCCGTGCATGGCCTCTTCGACCTTGACCTTGACCTTGACCTTGACCTTGTCCTCCTCCTCCTTCTCCTCTTCCACCTCCTTCTCCTCTTCTTCCTCTTCCTCTACCTCTGCCTCTTGCTCTCCCTCCATCCATGCTTGCAGAGTTCTTGAAATGGCTACAATGAAGGCTTTTTGTAGCTGGCTGAGTGGTGTTCAGTTTTGCAAGTAAGTGCCTTCAGGTGTGTATTTGAGTGGTTGCAATTACCCGATGTGTTTTGTATTTTGGATACATGTGTTTTCCAAATGGCACCCTGAGATTTCACTTCTGAACAAAGTGTCTTATGTATGAAATAGAGTGTAGTGTGCAGGACCAAGTGTGTTGCATAAAGGAGTAAGTGTGTTGCAGAATTGCAACTAGAGTGCAAAGCAGCGCTTTTGTTTAAGGAATGGGTGCATGTGTTTCAGGTATGGTAACAAAAGCTTCAAGTTGTGTTACTTTAGTCTAAGCATGGGTCTATAGTGTTCAAGCAACGGGCAAAAACTGTAAGATACAAAGGGCTATACAAATGTAATTATTAGGGGTCCAAGCCCGAAGTGGGCTGGGAACCCGCGATTGCAAGGAATCGCGGTGCCCAGTACCACGAAGTGGCTGGGAACCCTATTGTTTTCGTTAGGATTTTTATTATTTTTATTCTTCCGTGAAGAAAACGCATACTGCAGCATACACCGTAAATGCTAGGGCCGTGAAACTCACAGGGTAGGTCCAGGACATCGCAGCGACTGCAGGCAAAAAAATTCCCACACCTCTACCGCTAGGGGGTGCTATACGCAAGGTCAACGCGTTTGGGCTTGGAGCTCTTGACTACGATGGCGTATATCAAAACCTTATATCCACAGGTTCGGGGGATCGAGCTGAGTCTCCTGGTATAGGCCACGCCCATTTCTGCCAAAACTTTTTTGCGCTAAATTGTGAAAACTGAAAAACCTATTTTAATTAACTCCTCCAAAGCCGTAAGTCCGATCGGAACGAAACTTGGCATGGATAATCTCTGGACCAAGCTCTACAAAGTTTGTAGAGGGAATTTTGATACAACAAAAAATGTCACAATTATATGCTAACAAATGTTTGCGAAAAACGCTACTAAAAGGAAGTGAGGTCATATCTTCGGATTGGAATGGCCGATCGACACCAAATTTGGACCATATATTTGGGACTTCCTCCTGAGGGCCTGTGCAAAATTTGGTGCAACTCGCCCCTAGGTGGCGCTCTTTAATCCAGAAAATTTGTTCCTCTATAACCACAAGTCATATTAACATGACAGTTGTGCCAAATTGTTCAGCATGGTCCCCTGACTCCAGTCTCCAAAGTGGACCCTAAAGTGCCCATAGGTGGCGCTGTTATTGCAAATTAAATATGTTTTTAAAAATCCCATTGACTTACATGCATTTTATATCTCCATAACCACAAGTCCGATTACAACCAAATTTGGGTCAATTGTTTCCCATGGGGCCCTGATGACACCACAAAAATTTGGTGCAGTTCGGCCAAAAGGTGGCGGTGTAATCAAAGCTCAAATACCCCATTCATTTCTATGGGATTTTCAACCAAAGCACATTTTACCTCATAACTACGGACCACTACATCACACACTTATAAACCTTATTTCTACGTGTTTGGGGGACCGCCGATTCCGATGGTATAGCACACGCCTCTGTGCAATGATGTTTTCATTTCGCGAAATCGCAAAAAATATAAAACCTATTTTAATTAACTCCTCCAAAGCCGCAAGTCCGATCGCCACAAAACTTTGCACGGACCATCTCTGGACCGATCCGAAGAAGTAGAGGGAATTTTGATCCAACAAAAAACGGCAGAATTACAAGCTAACAAATATTTGCGAAAACACTAAAAACACCAAGTATAACATAACTCTAGCTTGGAAAGGCCGATCAACACAAAATTTGACGACCTTATCTGCTGTGCCCCCTAGAAGGGCTGTGCAAAATTTGGTGCAGTTAGCCGCTAGTCGGTGCTACCCAAAAAAAATCCCATTGACTTACATTCATTTTATATCTCCATAACCACAAGTCCAATTGACACCAAATTTGGGTCAATTGTTTCCAATGGGGCCCTGGTGACACCTGAAAAGTTTGGTGCACTTCGGTCAAAAGGTGGCGCTACAATCGCAGGTCAAATACCCCATTCATTTCAATGGTATTTTCAAACATGCCACATTTTGCCTCGCTTTGGAATAGCCCATAAACACCTGACTCCGGGACCTTACGCGGGACATCGGCGGGGCGCCGCCCGGGACGACTTGCGCACCCTCCGCGGGGCCAGGGGGGCGACTCGCGCCGGGGGGCTTGGACCCCGTTTACAACTGCTTGCAGTTCTAGTTCTTATAATTATAATTATTATTATTTATTGTGGTCATGTAGATTTCTAGAATGAAAAGAAAATAATGAGTTAGAAATGTCGATACTAGATCAAAGTAACATTACCTTGAATGATCAAGGGGGGTGCTGGGGAGTTCTGCAGTATTGATGTCCACAGCAGTGGCACATGGCTGTAACATAGTTAACTCACAATAGCATGGATTTAGGATAAAGGATAAATATTGTTCATTGGTCAGAGGTAGTAAATCATGCAAGGTAAATGTTAATAATGTAATCACTCATTTTGCATTTTAAATATTTGAATTAAAAATCTTACATCAACTTCAAGCATCAAACTCTCTTTTGGCTCTTTGAAGTACAACATTAGGAGCAGCAGGATGCAGGCAGCCTTGTCAGAGTCTGGATCATAGCAGGCCAGAACATCACGGATCTTGGGGTTGTCCAGTGTTGCACAGTAACCCAGGATGGTCTGTCCTCATCGACTATTTGCCTCCTGTAGCTTCTGAAGGACATCGACGTCCGTCAGGAGGCCAAAGTGTGAGAATAGGCATTTCTGAGAGAAGAGAAATGGCCATTCCTGTTTGATCTCAGACATTGCTGCAGCAGGCACTTTGTTAAGGTATTTCCGTTGGATGACGTATGTCTTTTCCATCATTGGTTCTGCTCTCTCTGCCCCACTCATTCCTTCCTCTGTGTATACATACATACAAATGTATTGTTAGTACCCAAGTAACAATTTGGTCTTGTAGCCGCCCAACACACACAGTGTTCAGATCTTGACCAATTACTAAAGTCTAAACAAAATTACCCAAAAAGAGAGTAGATGGCAAGCCTGAGTAGATGTTCAGCAGATCCCTCTTCATATTCTCCAGCATTGCCTCAGTCTCCCCCTCTGGCCAATCTGCAGGGCCCCACCTGACACACCTAGGAGTGGGCATCACAGGGTAACAATACTATAGGGGACGGTTATAGCTCAGAAGTTGGAGCAAGTCGTCTCTTGACTGAAGGGTCAGCAGTTTGATTCTCTGTTGTGACCCATCCCACAGAAGTTATGTTACAGTGTAATAGTTTTGTAAACACAGGCGTATTTTATCAAACTAATTAATGGGATATTTCACCATTTGGGGAATTAAGCTCATTTTCCACCTCCCCTCGAGTAAAACAATTGATTTTTACCTTTCTCCCGTTCATCCAGCAGCTCCCTGAATCTGGTGATACCACGTATAGCTCCAGCCTAGCATAGATCATTGGATCGAATTAGACCATTAGCATCTCGCCCGCAAAATGACTAAGATTTCCAGAATTTTTCCTATTTAAAAGTTGTCTCTTCTCAAGTTAGAACGTGCAATGAAACTAACGGAAAATGAAACGTGGCAATTTTCTAGGCTGATTTGACATGGAACTATACTCATTCTGGCGTAATAATCAAGAAACATTGCAAAGGTACCATGGGTGCAGTGATATCACGCAGCACCTGAAAGTAGTCCCCGTTGCATTCTACGGGGACTATTTTCACGTCAGGCAGTATAGGCCCAGCAGCCTGCATGTAGGAACTATGCTGCCTATACATATGAATTTGCAGTCCCGTGTGTTTTCTGTACCTCCGTGAGCAGTCAGGCACCCCACACTGGTAGTGATAATTGGGGCATTGCTATGCAGTTTTGTGTGCTGAACATAGTTACACACATTCTCAGACACATGCTCACAGCCAACAAATTTACAGTGGAACATTGTGGATGCATGTTAACTAGTCACCTACCTAATCTATTTCTCCTCACTCTTAGCCTGACACCGAACAGGATGGTTCGCCTGCCTGACACTGAACAGGATGATTAGCCTCGCCCTCTGATGACCTGGAAAGAAAAGAAAAGAAAAAGGAGAAATTACACAAAGGCAACCAACAATAGGAATTTCAGTTTGAATGCAGATTATGATCATTGATTTTCATTTAATTTTAGCCGTATGTCAAAAATGATAGTGGTATATCTATAGTGTTTTTTTTCCTGTAGTACTTTGAGATTGTAAACTCAATGTAAAGTGCATTTACAACTTTTACAATTATTATTCATTCATATCAGGACAAGTGGGAACTCTAGTGTTAAAACCCTCCCGTTGTCAAACACGACATGAGACTAACTTACTCCAGTTAGCTCAGTCATGTTGTAACTAGGATATCCGCTGGATATCGTAGTTATCCTAGCTGGATATTACATTTAGTCATTTACCAGACCCTTTTATCCAAAGCAACTTACAATTGAGGACTAAAGTAAGCAAGTCATCGTAAAGAGACAAGAACAACGCAAGATGTGCTCAAAATACAAAGTTCAGGCATTGCTCAGAGTAGCAAAAACCAGAAAAGGAAGGATTTAAAGCAGAAGGAAGGGGATTTTTTTATTTTAATGTTAAGTACTCAGTCTTCAGTTGTCTTTTGAAAGCTGTCAGGGATTCTGCATTCCGGATGAGGGTGGAACTTTCAACAATTCCGGGAACTTGCTAACAAAATGTGAACTGTGTCATGCGATAAACGTTTATTTGAAAGTGAATATTATTATCATATTAAAATAACATGGGTGTAAGTGCTGCAAACATGCTTGCTGTTCACCTTCTCCATTCAGCCCAGAATAGAAGAGGGACACAACGGAGCCTTCAGTTCAAAACAGTTCGGTTATGTCATGTGACTTCCAAGGGCATATTTCAATACAATATTTCTCTACTGTTTAATGCTGTGAAATCCTAATTTTTTTCACTGTGTTGCTATGATATTACAGACCTTGTTGTGATATAACAGCAGGTTTTAGATTGCAAGATTTTAATGTAAAAAAAGAGTTAAATGCTGTAAAATCCAAGGATACTGTAGTTTTTACAGGTATTCATTGGGATATTACAGGGAAACTTATTTACTGTTACTGTAAAATAATACTTTTAATTATTGTGAAATGCTGGTAATTTGTAACAGTGATTTGCCCATTTTTGGTTATCTGGAAGTGATGCATGATGACGCACTGCCAAATTGGCAACGACCAGCTCCTCCCACTTCTAACTTCAAAACTGCTCTTCATAAACCTATGGGTGACAACATGGACACTACGCCCATTTTTATATACAGTCTATGATTAGAACCAAGAACAATAGAACACTAATGTACTAATGGAAATCCAACCTTATGATTGCATGTTAGAGGGTGGAATTGTGAAAATGTTCATGGCAGCAGTCAGCAGGATGGACATCACAATGTTCACTGACCCCTGCATGTTTACTCATTTGACATTGTAACTTCATGCATTTATTTTACATTCATAAAGACTGCACACATTTCATATTGACGTTAACTCTAACCCTTCTGAAATAATTTCAGAAGGGTTAGTGGCTGTTAAGTGGCTGTTAAGAACACGGCAACCTACAGGTGGCATCAAATAAGCACATTACAAGTGAAATACTTTGTTCGTTTTATTGGAATCATATTTTATTAGAAATTAACTGAGATCAATTTATCCATTTTCTGCTCATTTGCACATTAGTACACTAGTATTTTGTCACCGTATGTATACCACACACTCCGTGAAGCTAGGAGCTTCAGCCAGAATCTCAAACCAACTATTTTTATCCATACCAAACACACATCAAACACCAAGCATCTAAATGAGCTTATATCACTACATAAATTGCACTGTAATCGACACTGTACATTTTCGCCAGGGACTGAAGCAGAGGAGAAGTGTTGCTTTGGAACATTGCAATCTACAGTCAATGAATTTTCAATTAGAATTAAATGTAAAAACAAGAAACAGAGTCTTCCCTGGATGAATGAGAAAGTTCTAAAATTAATGAAGGAGCGGGACAATGCTTTAAAAATAGCCACAAAGTCAAAGATGTTCCACAATAGGCATAACTTCGTTAGGCTAAGAAACAAAGTAACTAGAGAACTGAGAAAGCAAAGGCGGACTTCTTCATCATAATTATTGAAAATTCAAATGGTAACTCAAAAGCCATATGGAGTCAGATTCAAAAATTAACCGGTCAAAACATTAGTATAACTAAGCCAATTGTACTAAAAGCAAATGACACAATCTTGAAGAGTCCGACCAATGTGGCACAGGCCTTCAATCAATACTTTGTTGAGTCAGTAGATACTATCGCATAAAGTTTTGCAGTACAACAGAATAATCCATGTACAGCTAATACTACAGAGCCAGCATTAACACTAAGACCAGTATCAGAGGATGAGGTTGTAAAAATAGTTACATCTCTCAAACCCTCAAGGGCTAAGGATGTCTATGGTATGGATACACTTATGCTGAAAGAGATCAGTTCTTCAATAGTTACCCCACTAACACACATAATCAATCACTGGCTCAAGGATGGTTTCCAGATTCATGGAAGCCTGCTGTTGTGGCCCCAATATTCAAAGGTGGTGACCCGCTACTGTCTTCCAACTATAGGCCCATCAGTGTTGTACCTGTAGTATCTAAGGTATCTGAAAAACTGATTAACAAACAAATCATCGACCATCTCAACAATAGCTCCTTTCCACTGCACCCAATGCAATTTGGATTCAGGGCCAATTATTCGACTGAAACAGCTACATGTTACTTTATAGAAAAAGTTAAGGCATCACTAGATAAAGGCAGGGTTGTAGGGGCTGTGTTCCTTGACTTAAAGAATGCATTTGACACAAGCATTTAATCATAACATCCTATTGTGTAAATTACTGAATTTCAATTTTTCTTCAGACTTGGTCAATCTTATCAAATCTTATCTCTCACTCCGCTCTCAACATGTCAAAATTGGTACCCATAAATCTAACCCCCTAGGTCTTTCAACCGGGGTCCGGCAGGGCTCCGTACTTGGTCCAACCCCTTTTAGCATATACATTAATGATCTACCCTGTGTTTGTGGAAATTGTGATATTTTAATGTATGCTGATGATACAGTTATTTTTACTCATGGTAAGACTGCTGAAGAGGTTGCAATCAAGCTAACAGATGTACTAGTGAAGGTCACATCCTGGCTTAATCACTGTTGTTTGCAACTGAATGTCTCAAAAACAGTTTGTATGTTCCTTACCAAAGGCTCCCGCATAGACGCAGAGCAAGACATTTCCATTTCAGGACACAGACTAATGGTTGTCTGAGAATACAAGTATAGGAATACACTTAGACTCAAACCTTGCCTTCAAAACCCACATAAAGAGGGTCTGTAATAAAGTAAAGTTCAGTCTGGCCAATTTCAGGTATATCAGAAACCTCCTATCACCTGAGGCAGCTAAGCTATATTTCCACTCATTGGTTTTCTCCCCCATCACCTACTGTCTAATAAGTTGGTCCAATGCACACTCTACAGCTTTAAAACCACTGAAATCGTTATACAAACAAGCACTTAAAACTCTAGACAAAAGGCCATTTCGTTACCATCATTGCTATATTCTAAAGAAGTATAAACTGCTCAGTTGGGAAAACCTCATAAAATACAGAAATGTCTGCTTAGTTTATAAGATCATGCACATTTTAGCTCCTCCTCCTTTGTCTGGCCTTATCAACTTTAAATCAAATGCAAACAGAGTTACCAGAGGTGCAGCTAGGAGGGACTGCACAATCCCACTCAAAACATCTGCATTCAGCCAGGCCGTCTTTTCATTCACAGCATCACATCAATGGAACTCAGTACCACCATTAATTAGAGAGTCCCCATCCTATTACTCATTTAAGAGTAATGTTAAGAAATGGATTATTGAAAATCAAAACTGTCAACACTGACATTGGTCCCATTCACCAACAATAACTGTATCATCTATTTTAGATTTGATCTGTTTATCTTGTTTATTCGATTGTTGTGATTTTACCACTGTAATTTTTAACCTTTTGGCTATTGTATAAATAACTTTATTGTATTATAACAGTTTATTATTTTAGGATGCCTAATAACATCTGGCTAGGGGACTGCCGATGAAAACTAGCCTGTGGCTAACTCGGGTACGCTTACATTTGCTTTGAATGTTGATCAGTGTACATTGTCCCCTTTTCAAATAAACAAATGAATAAAAATAAAAAACAGACAGTCTTTATCGTTGTCTGCTGGTCTGGAGACCCATAGTATCTACACAGACATCCATATCCATATTCAAACAATTTGTCTGTTCAATACAAAGAGATAGAGCTCACTACCAGCCCTATAGGACATTCTATTCTCAAGCTAGCTGGGTTTGTTAAGTATGGGAGTTCTTTTGGTCATAGGAATGTCGATGATTTTCACATTTTATCAATATTTCAATGTTTTGGAAGCTGTATGCCATTTAGAATGTGGTTGTATGGACAGAAATATTGTTTTGAAGAAAACTCCCAATAAAAGTGTCATGGGTAGGTGAGTGCAGTAGCTGAGAACTGATGTGTGGACCCAAATGCAGACTACAGCCAGCAGGATGCATTTCAATAAAACATTTATTAAAGCAAACTAAGCAGGCTTATGCAGGGAGGACAGGAAAATCCATAAATAACAAGGTACAATTGAAAGGATAAATTCAAAAAGTGCAGGAACAGGGCAGAACACACAACACAGACGAGGACATCACAAAGACTGAACAAACAAGCAAACATTTGAATGCTAGGTAACGAGCAGGGCAGGACCAACACTAGGTGGAGGCAATGACACACATGCAAACAGGCAATAAGGTGAAACCAATTGAGGGGAACAGACAGGACCAGACCAAAATGCAGTGACACAAACTGAACACTCATTGTATGAAAACTAAACAGGACATGAAACAAGCAGACTGAACACCCAGAGACAAACTAAATATAACAGGAAACAAGCACACAAGACTACACACTGTCAAATAAACAATCACCAGACAGAGGACACAAACCTACACTTAGCAAACACAAAACTAAATAACACAAACTGCGACCTAACAAGGAACAGACTAAGACTAGGATAACCAGAACACAAAGCAGACAAGACCAGGAGTAACACTAAAACATAAATTAAGACACAGGACTAAGAACTAAGATAAGAGACAAGACAGAAACTACGTAAACTAAACATGCCAATGAACAAAAGAATAAATCAGGCTACAAAACAGAAAACCCCAAACCATGTCAAGATCAAATGAAACTTACAGAAACACAGAACCTAAAACCAAACCTATGAAAACAGACTAAAACAAGAAAAAGCATGAACACAAAACCACAGTCCTAACAAAAAGTGAACATATACAGTGGACAGAAAAAGTCTACACACCCCTGTAAAAATACCATGTTCTTGTGATGGACAATAATGAGACAAAAATAAATAATGTCAGAACATTTTCCACCATTAATGTGAACAATTCAACTGAAAAATAAACTGAAACCTTTGTGGGGGAAAACGAAAAATCGAAACCTTACAATAACCTGTTTGCATAAGTGTGCACACTTATAACTTGGGATGAATCTGATTAATCACAAATAAAGTTCAGCTGTTCTAGTAGTACTTTCCTGATATTTTCCTAATTGCACCTCAGAGCAAAAGTCATGGTCCGCAGAGAGCTTTCAAAGCATCAGAGGAATCTCATTGTTGAAAGCAATGAGACTGATAGTCAGGAGAATTTCCAAATAATTAGATGGAAAACGGGGAAGACAGGCAAGACAGTCATCATCAAGTGGAGAAAATATGGCACAACTGTGACATTACCAAGAACTGGAGTTCGCTCCAAAATGGTCAGGGAGGCTTCCAAGAGGCCTACAGCAACATTGAAGGAACTGCAGGAATTTGTGGCAAGTACTGGCTGTGTGGTACATGTGACAACTATCTCCTGTATTCTTAATATGAATGGGCTGTGGAGTAGGGTCGCAAGATGGAAGCCTTTTCTTACAAAGAAAAACATCCAAGCCCGGCTGTAGTGAAGTGCCCCAAAAGCATGTGGGAAAAGTTGTTACGGTCTGATGAAACCAAGGTTGAAGGTTTTGACCATAATTCCAAAAGTAATGTTTGGCGCAAAACAACACTGCACATCAAGAAAAGAACACCATACCCACAGAATCATGCTTTGAGGCTATTTTTCTTCAGCTGGAACCAGGCCTTAGTCAGGGTGGAGGGAATTAAATACCAGGCAATTTTGGCACAAAACCTTCAGGCGTCTCTTAGAAAGATGAAGATGAAGAGGAAGTTCACCTTTCAGTACGACAATGACCCAAAGCACACATCCAAATCCACAAAAGCATGGCTTCACCAAAAGAAGATTAACGTTTTGGAATTGCCCAGCCAGAGCCCAGACCTTGCCCAGCCAGAGTCCAATTGAACATCTGTTGGATGATCTGAAGAGGGCTGTGCACAGGGTGTCCGTGCAATCGGACAGATCTGGAGCACTTTTGCAAATATGCTATGCTATTGCAAATATTACCATGTCAAGATGTGCCATGCTAATAGAATCCTACCCAAATACACTGAGTGCTGTAATAAAATCAAATGGTGCTTCAACAAAGTCTTAGTGTAATGGTGTGCACACTTATGTAACTAGGTTATTGTAAGCTTTTTATTTTTCATTTTTCCTCCTCGAGGATTTCAGTTTGTTTTTCAATTGAATTGTTCACATTGTAGGTCACATTAAAGATAGAAAAAGTTCTGACATGATTTATCTTTGTCTCATTATTTTACATCACAGGAACCTAATATTTCAACAGGGGTGTGAACACTTTTCTATCCACTGTAAACAGTAAATATGGCCAAAACATGGACATTCGCTTGGTATATTTTTGAAAATTGTGTAATAACTGTTCTATATTATTTTCTTTTCATCAAATTTACAGTTACAGTTGTATTCCAGGTGTATTAGAAGATATTCAGTTTAATTATCATCAGTTGGATGATGGTAATATTGCTATTAAAATATAGATTTTATACCAGGTGAGGATGAAAATATCATGTTTTCCCTTATTGCATCTCCATTCATACCTTAATAGCAAAAAATACATAAATAGGTTCATTTACAGTTGATTCATATTTCAGCTTCTGACCTATCAAAGGAGAATTGAATTATGCATCTAGGCCTGAGTTGGTTGAGTTATTCCTGATTCATTATGGGCATGTTATTTTATGCGTTTTTCCTAGAAATAGGTGTCTGTTTCCAAGACGTAAATTGTTAAAAGGGACTGGGTGCTTAGGACCCCCTTACTTTTTAGGGTAGGTTCAATAAAGGTTTAGTCGTCCGGGTTTATTTTGAAAGTCATGACCGGAAGACAACATTTAAAAGCAGTAACTTGTAAGTGGGCAGGGGCTGGTTTCACCCACCCTACGACTCCACGGCCCGTCATCAGCGAGTCCTGCAGATCGCAGAGCGGTCCTATAAGCGCTTCTCCAGCAGACCTGCGGACAGTGAGCGTATCGGCGCATAGAGACACTGACAACAGAGGAGAGAGCCACGAACCATCAACTCGGAACTAACATCAAAAGCTCAGATCTGACAGATTACTACTAATCCTCTTGTTGAAGAGCCACAGGCAAGCAGTTGCCAATGCGCGTTTTGGCACTGTGCTAACGTGAGGACAAATCCTGGTTTTGGTCACTTCGTTGATTTTAATCATTATTGACTTGCTCCATGCTACAGAACACAGGATTATAACTCTCGTTTGGATTTAATACACTTTTCATCGTTTTAACTAGCCAACAACGCCAAATTCTCTTTACATATCTGGAAATTGCGCACGGGATGGCGCAACGGGTAATTTTTTAATTTTCATTATTAAAACACTTTGCACAAGATTATTCCTTTCCTGCACTGATCACTGTGTACACTGTGTACTGCACAGGTACATGAATGAAAACTATGATGTGGACCCACAAAAGCTAATTCAGCAAGTGCTTCTATGTAAATGCCCCAGCCTCTACAGGAGGCCAGGTCTAATGCCCCTGTATTGCATACAATAAACAGGAAGAGTATGTCTTATTAGACATTATTAGATAGAAAGTTTTTTTTCCTCTACTTGCCCTCCTGTCACATGTTCATGCCTAATGTCATCTTCAATTTTCACCGCAGTACGATGACTTGGCTCATTATGGAGGCGCGATGGACGGAGTCGGAGTCCCCACCTCCATGTACGGAGAACCGCACGCCCCGCGGCCCCTGCCCCAGGTCCACCACCTGAACCACGGGCCTCCCCCGCACCCGACGCAGCATTATGGAGCCCACGCGCCGCACAACATCATGCCCAGCAGCATGGGTAGCGCAGTCAACGATGCACTGAAGAGAGACAAGGACCAAATCTATGGGTGTGGATATAATAATAATACTACAACTAATACTGCTACTAGGCTACTACTAAAAATAAAATGCATTTTTTAAAATTACGATGGTAGAGAAAGAAATGAAACTTGTATTTTTTTAATAGGCACAAAAGTTCATTTCAGCTATTGAGCAGAAATCCACAATGACATTTCACATTAATTAAATTTTTACCTTACAATTAATAATATTCTCTGCTCATGAGAAGTAATGGATGCAGTTCCAGTTGGATCTATTTTTGCAGCACTTATACCTTAGTAGCGACTGTAATTGCTTCAAATCTCTGACAAGTTGTTTGCATTTGAAACAGATGAAACGATCTCAGTGCTGCGGTGCATTTGTTCCTACACATTAAGGAGGAATAATTTTTTTGTGCTTTTTGCAATGCGGTATTCTTTTGTTGACATCACCGAGCTTAATGTGAAACGATATCTGCCGCCGCTGTAGTTCATGTTCAGGCCTAACAATGGGCCTGTCTTCGCCTGTTGCAGCCACCCTTTATTCCCTCTGCTGGCTCTGGTGTTCGAGAAGTGCGAGCTGGCTACCTGCACGCCCAGAGAGCCCGGGGTGGCGGGAGGAGACGTCTGCTCCTCCGACTCATTCAACGAAGACATAGCTGTGTTTGCAAAACAGGTAGGACAGACACAAACAGGTGCGCTGAATATACAGAGAGTAAGAAAATAATCTGCAGCCGAATGTGTTCCCGACCAAAATGCTACACTTCATTTTCATTTTCTACCAAATTAAGTTAAAGACTGATTTGATTATAATTTTGTCAGTTTGATGAATTTAAAATTCGAGGTTTAGGTTAAAAAACGATATCCGTTTGAAAACACCAAGTGACGTTTTATTTTTCTGTCTCGGGTTCAGATTCGCGCAGAGAAGCCTTTATTTTCGTCCAACCCAGAACTGGATAACTTGGTGAGTGTTCTGCTGCCGCCACATTTCTCTTTGAAATAAAGTAAAATATTTGTCTATATTATATTATAAATGCACACAGTCATTATTATGATGTCTAAAATATTGCCGTTATCATGCTTTTTATTAAAAAGAAAATTGGACGGGGTGGGTTGAAATGGATCTATGGTTTTTTTTAGATGATTCAAGCTATTCAAGTCTTACGATTTCATCTCCTGGAATTAGAGAAGGTAAATATTCTCTTTCTTCACCTTTAATATTAATATTATTCCAGCTAAGCGAAAACTCGGAGTCCAAATAAAGACTTGATTTGCAGGTCCACGAGCTTTGTGATAACTTCTGCCACCGGTACATCAGCTGCCTGAAAGGCAAAATGCCCATCGACCTGGTCATAGAGGAGCGAGATGTCTGCAAGTCGGACTTCGACGACCTCTCGGGATCCTCCACCAACCTGACAGATCACGTAAGTCTCACGAAAAGGGTTATACTTCTCAGGAGGAGAAGCCTGCACGCAAGTGTCCCCTTCAGTCAGGAATTCTCTCTAGTTTTGAAGGTGTGTGAGCTGCTTGTAAGTCTGCTCCTTATCTTAATTCCTATTGAAAAAAAATAGCGGGTTTGGTTACCAAACCCTGGGTCGGGCCAATCCAAGGGGTCACCAAATAAATTTTAGGGGTCTTGAGAGAAGGAAAAAAACACTGCACTCCCCCTTTTTTATTTTATTGTATTGTATTCTTATTTTATTCTTAAACAGTGCACTTTTAAAATATAATAAGCTGGAGAGCTTTAGCTCACAATGTGAGAATGTTAACATGTTGAAGCTGTGACTGGTGATGCATGAAGACGGCTTCATTTGATGATTGGTGTTGGCTTCAGTCTCTATCAGTCGTGTGGTTCTCAGCAAATAAAATTATTACAGCTATTTTTTCCTACTTTGGGCTCCTGCTTTTCTTTACAAAGAAGCAAATTCAGATGTTGAAGTGATTTTGAGTTGCAGTTTAGCAGTAGTGTTGGACTATGTGCAAAAAAACAGGCCAACTCCTTACTTTACTGAATTATATATTATTTAGTATCATTTGGATATGATGGAAGTTTCTCCATGAACGTCATTTGATTCATTGATTTTTTTTTAAAAAAGTATAGTATAAATTAACTTATTTTAATCTTCTTATATCTTATCCAAAAGCGCATGGCAACTCATGGGATTATGAGGTATGCACCGACTAAAAATGGGACCATGGGCCAGAAAAGGCTGAGAAACCTTGACTGAAATGCTGTTTTAGTGTAATGTTTACCATGCAAACTGTAAATTAATTCAAATATGAATACTGGCATCATCAATTGTATTGGTGCAGCTTCAGTGAAAAACAACATTACTGACTTCAGTGACTTTACGAACGTACATCGTCTTTGTTCTTTGGAGATGCAGAGAGCAGTTTACGTGTGTGTGTGTGTGTGTGTGTGTGTGTGTGTGTGTGTGTGTGTGTGTGTGTGTGTGTGTGTGTGTGAGGAGCCACTAGTTGATGTGACAGGACACTCTCCGGCTGTATTGCCTTCCTCCTAACAGCTGCTACAAAATACATGTGCTGCTTTCCTCTGGGTAGAAGGACATGCACAGCTGTGTAACATACAGTACATGCACCTTGATCAGTTTATTGTTTAAAAGTGGTGAGTGTACATGTTACAGTTTTTGCCCATTGCTTAAACACATTTTGCAAAACTTCGCTCATTGTGCCAAAACTCTACACACAAGTAAACATGACACAACACTGGAAAACATACCCTTCACATCTGTGTCAAATTGAAACTCTACTATCAAAACCTAACATTCCTTTGTCAAAATCTTACTCAGATGACAAAACGACACATACTTGGATCATATGCATACACTTTCAGATCAGGGGCATCACACTAGTCTACTTTATATAAAACACTGCAGTCTTTGATTTTCACTGTTTATTCAGAAGGTGTATTTTCAGGAGGCACATTTTCAGACAACCAAAAAAGCAAATAGGCCTACTCAATATTGTACATTGCAGCACTGTACATTACAGTAACATGAATTCAGATAAAGCAAAAAATATATGTAAAATAATACAAAAAACACTATACTGTAAACACAGAAAGTCATGGCAATTGTGCATATGTGGGCTCATAGATCCCGTCGTCTGTTGCCGTCCTCCCCCAGAAGGTCTTCTAGTCATTCTAGAGAAATACAACCACAAATTGTCATCGGTTTGCTTCTTTTTCTTATATTACTTTACTGTATAAATTGTATCATCCACTGTACTGAAACATCTCAATAAACTGTAAGTAACGATGCATGGTATGTTTCACAAAAACTACCACTTTGGCTGCAAAAGGAGCATTAGTACCCTGCAATACCCTGTACACATGATGTGGTAATGTGATATACTGTAGTACAGTGCTGTAAATACCATCTGAGTAGAGTGAGAGGTGAAGAAATACCTGTTTTCTAGTCGAATGTTCTTACATGCCACTGTGAAGCGGCTTAGATGTGGGTGGACTCTCTACCCAGCGTCCCTCATAGTCAGGCCATGGTTGATGACATGGTCCACCAAAGTTGCTCTTATATCATCAGAAATAGGGGTCCGTGCATGGCCTCTTAGACCTTGTCCTCCTCCTCCTCCTCCTTCTCCTCTTCCTCTTCCTCTGCCTCTTGCTTTCCCTCCATCCATACTATCAAAGTTCTTGAAATGGCTAAACTGAGGGCATTTTGTAGCTGGCTGATTGGTGTTCAGTTTTGCAAATAAGTGCCTTCTGGTGTGTATTTGAGTGGTTGCAATTACCCGATGTGTTTTGTATTTTGGATACATGTGTTTTCCATATGGCACCCTGAGATTTCATTTTTGAACGAAGTGTCTTATATATGAAATAGAGTGTAGTATGCAGGACCAAGTGTGTTGCATAAAGGAGTAAGTGTGTTGCAGAATTGCTACTAGAGTGCAAAGCAGTGCTTTTGTTTAAAGTATGGGTACATGTGTTTGAGGTATTGTAACAAAAGCTTAAAGTTGTGTTACTTTAGTCTAAGCATGGGTATATAGTGTTTAAGCAACGGGCAAAAACTGTAATGTGACTGTATGTGTTTTGCAGCCATCAACCTCATGAAGGCTCATGCTGATGGCTTGGACTGAAGCTCCTGATGGCTGATCTTTTGTCTCGTGCAAAAAATATCAGAATTTAAACATTTTGTCTTTTAAGTCCGAATGTCTCATTTTTTCAAAGCAAGCAAAAACCTGGCAGTACAATTTCATTTCATCAGATTCCCATTTGAATTAGCTGTAGTATAATTTTCTGTGATCTGCACAAGATGCTGGCACTCATTCAAGACAATTATCAACTCAAAACAAAGTTTATTTCATTTATCCTTAAAGGATGAAAAATCATCTAAAATAGCATTTAGACCGTCGTGTGACATATACCTGCCATGCATGTTTTACTGACACCTGTGAGACTAGTTCAACAGAATCATTGTAAAACCTTTACTCTCAGCATACTGATACTCAAACTATGCATTTTGGAGGAGCCTGAGAACAAAGAATATTATTTCCAATGATTGCTTCACTGTAATTATTGTAGATATGACAAATAATGAAGTTGAAGTTCTGTCTTTATTGGAGTGCAGAAGGTCAAGAGTTGATGAGAAGGACATGCCATGTAGCAAAGATCCCTGCTCTGAATCGAAACAGGGATGTTAATAAACATTGTCAGTGCTTTAAACACAGGTCTCTTTAACCCTAAAATGAACACCAAAACCTAAAGTCAGTTTTGTAGAGTTGTAAATCCTGTAGTTAAATGCCATAAATGTGCCATAAATGCCATAAATGTGCTTTTCCGGAAACAGAACTTTGTTAGGTTTGTGTTTGTAGCTAGTGGTCATTTGGTGTAGGAATTGAACCTGTCTTTACAGTGAGTAATCTGGATAATCTGCAAAAGCAATTGTATAAGGTAAACAGAAGCTTGAATGTTTGGTAGAATTTTCTTCATCTTTGGATGAATTTCATACACATGCTGGTCCTGGTTGCACATTACCCTCCATTCCTGTTAATTGGGTTTTAACAGATGGGGTGTTAAGAAATAAGGCCTTCATTAACTTGATAAACATGGAAACACATGGCGCCTCTTTGAGTTACTGTGTGTACTGAGGAGTTGTAATTATTGTGTGGCTGAATAAGAAAAGAGGGGCCATCATTGAGAGGCCTCATTCACACTGTGCCATTATCCCTGTGCTTCTTCTTGTCATCTGCCAACCTCTTCATCTGATCACCATCCGGCAAACAGCTGACGCAGAGAGGCTGAAGGGGGAGGTCTGCTGTTTGGTTTTGGCCTATGGCTGTCTGAGTGGCAAGGCCAATCAGCCCAATAAATACAGGGTTTCCCCTAACACGGTCACAGAAACAGCCAGGACATAGGAGAGTCCACATGCAGCAGGGTTACAGACTGTCCTCTAAACTGTTCTGCAATTATATTTAAGCCTCCCTCTTGGCCAGGATGGTAATGTTGTTCTTGTCTCACATCTTTGACAACTTGGTTTCTGCCTTACTATGCTAATCATGCCATGCAGCTATCTTTGTATCTGGGAGACCTCATACTGGACCTACTAGACCTTTCTCATCTATTTTTTCCCCTCTCCTGTCTTCCTGTCCTCTATTTCCATATCTCCTGTCCCCTGGTGTGCGGACCTCTCCCTGACCTCTCAGAACCCAGCATCCTGGAGAGACATGGACGACGCCCACTCCACGCCCTCTGTGGGCACCCCGGGACCATCCAGTGGGGGACATGTCTCCCAGAGCGGAGACAACACCAGTGAACTCGGTAAGAGTGCCCGCAGGCCTTGTGCATCCTCTTTCATATCAAAGCTTTGACTTTAGTCTTAGTTCATCTAATCACTTCAGTTATCTTAATTGCATTGATAAAAACATATAATCTAAGATTAGTAACGACTGCTCTTATGAGTATTTACCCTGAGAGGAATCATAATGTGCATCAGTACGACACTGAAAATTCCCCTAAAATCTTATGTCAGGCTGCGCTTCTAAAGTACTATGGTAAGTGAGCCATTAATAAAGATTTACAGTACATCTTCAGTATGAACCAATGGGCTTTAGGCTGATTGCTATGGACACGGCAGGAAAGTCAGAAAGTATTGAGAGAAGAACTGTAACTACCACTAAGGACGGGGAGGTTATGTTCTCTGTATTTTTTCTGGATATGTGGAAGTTTTAGCAACCTGGTGGTATTCTATATTTTTAGAAAATTGCACAAGTTGTGTAATGAATTGGGTGATTCCAATAATGTAGATTTAGCATATATGTGTACTACTTTTTACATAAAATAATGGCTAAATGGATAAAGGATTCATTTACTTTCCTACCAGGATTTATACTTCTGTGATAGCAAATTGTGTCTATAAAAACTATAATTGGTCAAGATTTGACTGATGACCTAGGTATTTCTAAAATCCTGGCTACAGGCTGGATAAAGAGACAAACTAATGCATTGTGGGTTTTGTGGGAATTACTGACAGGATGTAAATATGAAATATACAATGTTGTTTTTAAGGGCATTTTCTCCGAAAATAGTGGTGCTTGTTTTGCGCCCCACCTCTGGGAGTTTAAGAAATGTCAATGATCTGAATTTTGACTTGAAGTAAGAGAAAACATCAAAAGGGCAATTACTGTTGATTACTGCTCCTTTGCTTTTGCAGCCAGTATGCGTTCTCAGTTTTAGGTCATTTAGTGCTGATGAAGACATGAACTTATAGCTGTCTGCTGCTCTTTTTCTCTGATGCCATCCAGCCCTGGTCTTCCTGTGCTGTGATTTCTGATGTGTTAATTGGACACTATACAGGTTTTATCACTTGTTTTTGTTTTTCTACCCTTTGGGCGTAGTAAAAATAGAATGGACTTTAAAGCAACTTTCCACCCTCTGCCAATCAAGCATCAAGGAGCAGAGCATTGACAAGAACAATAGGAGGATGCTTTGCAAGACAAGAGAAACTCAGAGGATTAAGAGACAATCAGAAACAGACCCTTGATTTTACACAAAGCATTTTTGAAAATCATCTAAGATACACTGAGTGAGCAAAATCTTTATTCACCCAATCAGGATTCAGAAATTGTATGTTGCTGTGAGTTGAGAAGGGAGCAGTGTGAATAGCTTCTTTCCATTAGTTTTTTTAAAACAACAATGGGGGGAAAACCCAAGGTCCCTGCCCTCTTGACCTGGGAGAGAATGCATAGAGGATGGGGGTGCAGAATGCCCCCCCGTAGGGATGTAAGGGCAGAGTATTTTATGTATGTAGAACAAAGGAAAAGAAGAGAGCAGAATGATCAGAGTTGTGGTTGCTTCTGCAGGATCTGCTGCATGCTACCTGCTGCTTCTCCCCAGGCCTGTCGGCCTTGTTTCCAGTCTATTCTCATGCCAGGGAAGAGTCAAACACACAACCTGATAGGATTGAAAGAACAGTTAGAGGCTTGTAATGCTAATCTAATTTGTAGCAGGTAGAAGGCCTCCATAGAGTTTTATTAATGTGGTCATACAGATATCATCACATATTTGTAAAACAACAAGTCCTTCAACCTAAATGACAATAAGTTGTTTTTACCACCCCCCAAATACTGCTCATTTAAGCGTATCCTAAAATAGCGCTCCTACCGGTGGCATTTGTCCATGCTTCTCAAAGATGCAATTTCAAACTGTGTTTTCTGACTGGACCGACATTACAAAAATCACATGACCTACGTAACATTGCATAAAAATGTGAAGCCCACAGCGACAGTGACACAAAGGAGGTGAACAAATTAATCTTGTTTCACATGGGAACTGAGGTGAAAGGAGTCATGTGTTTGCATTGTGCCAATAGAGCAGCCAATAGTAGCCAATAGAAGTCGCTACCACAATAAATGTAAACATGAGTAGTAATTTTGTGTGGCTAAAATGACCGATATAGTCGTTTTTCTATAGGACAGGCTCCTCTAATGCGTACATACTGCTTGGAAAGGACAGCCCCCTTTTTCATGAGGTACACTGATGTGAGCATTATGGCAAAGAAGCCATAATCTTTTATTGATTTAATCTTAATATCTCACGTCTGCTTTAGATTATGTTCACATATAACTACTCTGCATTGTGGTTACAGACTAATGGATGGATTGAGGATTTTCTTTCAACAGCCAGGTTTGTCTCCCTTCTCTTTCCAGCAGTCAGAGTTGCATATTTGTGGCTCCTTTTGACCATTATCACTTCCAGATCCAAAAAGTGTTCTCCCTCTTCCCTATTGATATTTTTACACATGGCACAGAAGTCATGTGGCGGGATAAAGTACAAGACTTCTGCACCACATTGCAGCACACATATTATGTCCAGAGCCAACATTCAACATCAGTGCTGGAAGTAGTTTGTGCTTTGACACTGGAGGAGGATGCATGTGTAGGGCATACAACTTTACTGCTGAAGACCAGATCTCATGTCCCATTATGGACTTGCAGGTATTTTTGAAATATAACTCGAAAACCTCAAAACCCCTAACCTCAATCAGCCATGTGTGCATAATGTAATAAGAAACCATTATAGAAAGATTAGCGTTGAATGTTATCAAAGCAAAATTATCCAGCAAGTGTCCTATCTGGTGATAGCCTTGCTTTTTCAATATTTATCAAGACCACAATATGTGGTCACAATATGTGTTCATATTCTATCAAATACAATGAAGTCATAACCCGTGATTACTTTCACGGCTACAAACATATTAGTTACAAATCTTATATGTTCATTTATATTAATTTACCCCAATGGAAGCAATCCATATGAAATCTTGGTAGGCTACAGAAAGAACACTATTCAGAATGATTCAAATGACGTAACAGAATATTCAGATCACATCAAAATGGCAAATGACAAAGAGGATCTCGAGGTGTTCAAATATTGCTTTGGTGGAATAATTTTGAAAGTAAACATGAAAAGAAACTGAATGAAAAACCAACAGAAGATAGGACCTGATTGTGCTGGTCTGACAAAACCTTTTAAATTCCACTGCCATTTGGGAACACCAAAGTGGTGGTGATGTGGCTGCCATCTCTGGCCAATCACAGGTAGACAATCCATCCACTATGTGGCTGCTGGTTTGGCTCATGGTTAACTGCTCCTCTATAAGCTCCCAGGTTTAGGTTGTTGCCTTGTAAACTGTGTGATATCCAGAGAGTACTGTCACTGATAGCTCAACACCCAGGTTGACTGTTGCTGACCAAAGCTAAAGTGGCTGAGCTCTCCCAGGAATGTTTGGACAGGGTCTGCGGGAGGACAAGGAGAAGGCTTGAAATGTCCGTCATAAAGAACTAAATGAAACAAAAGACAGTGGGAGTGATTTAAAAAGAACCTCCACACTTGTGTTGGAATGGAATGTGAGAAACAGGATGCATTGCATCTTTTTGTCACATCCAGAGCCAGGAGTCATGTGGAAAGGTGGATGTACCATGATAGGGTCCCTTTAGCATCTGTCATGCTGTAGAAAAGACAGTGATGGCAGGGGGTTCACAGAGAAAGAGATGAATGCGCTAATCGATTTGTATCTGAATGGGCCTTTACGGTGAACAGTTTCCATTGGAACTATTTTCTATCAAGAAATAGTCCCAGTGAACTCATGATAGTGTGTCCTGTGAAGTATCCACAGTTAGTGCCACTGCATAGTTTTTGCACCAATGTTCACACTCTTGCACTATGCAATTATGTAATTGCAGCTGGCCCATATGCCTCTCAAAATCTGAAACAGCCTGCAGTTTGTCGAATGCCAAAGACTGTTTTTTGGTGATTGGCTCCTGGTTTGTGTGACTTGTAGTTTTAGCTGATGGTCAAACACAGCACGGGAAACACAATCTTAATATTGAGGCGGCTGTGGCTCAGGAGGTAGCGTGGATTGCCTCTAAATCAGAAGGTTAGTGGTTCAATTCCTGCTCCTCCGGCTGATTGGCAAGATACTGAACCCACCTGTGTGTGTGTTTCTGTTAGAGCACTAAGGCTCAGTGAATATGAGTGAATGTGTTGTAGTGTAAAAGTGCCTTGATTGGTTGGTTGACTAGAAAGGCCCTTTACAGAGCATTTACATTTATCTGCTTCTCAGTGGTTACCCATCTATGGGTCTGCTATAGCAAATGTGTTTGCTATAAACACAAATAAGATGTATGCTGTTTCATTTCCATGCTGTTGTGATGTGTAGCCTTTTAAATGTTACCAAATGAAAAGGATTGTATGAAGAAATTCTTGTATTGCTCCAGTTTTATGCCAACTACACATAGATTTGTCCACAGCATAAACTACAGTATCAGTACAGTACAGAACCAGAGTACAATCACAACTCCCATGGACAAGAGCACGCGCTGTGGTACCCATTAGTGATTGCAAATAGTGTGCACATGGCTGCAGAGGAGATGGTGTGCAAATCTGTGCCATTGACCATTGACACTGGCTCAGATCTGGAGTTAGTCTCCGGGCACTGCACAGTGGTTGCCCACTACTCCCTTTAGGGATGGTTTAAATGCAGACAATGAATTTCACTATACGTGTAAGTGACAATAAATTATATCTTACCTTACCTTACCTGAAAAACAAAGCAGGTCTGTTGGTGTTTAGCACAAAGTGGTGCTGCATCACAGAACACATGCCCTGTCTTCCCTGTACATATTCGGAGTTTGGCAGACGTACCTCTCACTGCCATTCGGTGCTGCCACATGCAAACTACTTTGCTTTAAGCAGTTTTAAACAGCTGCATCTTCCCCGTCATCGTTTAGTAATTCACACATTCCAGAAATCTTCCAGACTACTCTATTTAGAGTTTTGTATCTTGTCTAATAAGGGGAGGAGTTGTGAGATGTCACTGATGATGGATCAGTGCCCCGCCGAGCTCATTAGACTGGCTGCGCTGGCTTTGCTTCACTGATGCATCTGTGTGCTGAGTGCTGCAATCAGTTCTGCTAGCCACTCAGCTCTTTATCTTATGGACACGTCATCCACCAATTGCTTCACCTAGCGTTCACAGCCGCTGAGCTACAGAGAACAGAGACTAAAATGAAGGAGATGAGGGAGAATAAAAACTAAATTTAAAAAAAATATTTTCAAATGTCAAGACTATCTCAAGGACATTCTCAAGGAGACTGTGTCAGTTTAAATGATCTCACTGGACAGGCAATTTTTTAAGAAAAAAGATAATGTGACTTGGTAAGATGTAGATTTCTTTGTTTTTTGTAGGAACTTATTCACCGGTTGATACACAGCAGTTTGCTGGAATACAATATGTGAATACCTGTTAAGAAACTGTGTACAGGATACTGTAAATACAAATTACTTATCTATCTCCAAACCATCTAACTAAACCCACCACCTATAGGGAACAGAAAGATGTAATAATAATAATTAAAGCTGCAAGCAGCGTTGAACAAGCCCCATGCCCCATGTGTGCTTCGGGTGGAGCTGCAGCTGGCCTCTACACTGCACGCTGGCTGACACGGCTCTGAACAGTTAACGCTCAGTTAACACTGCACAAATCACACAGGTGAATACACAGGAGTATGTTAAAGTACGGAGTGAGTAAACTGGGAAAAATCTTGCAAACACTTCAAAATGGACAACTTATTTTTGGGTTTAAGGTGTGGCTACAAGAGGCTTATTTTTAGGTCTAGAGATGATACATCAGTCACTCATATTTCATACAGCTCTTGTTGAAATTTTGTCAGGGGCTCTATTGAGCCAACTTTACACAACAGCGGGCCCAAATCGGCAACAGATTTAGACGAATTGAGAAAAGCTTTGCAATTTAGCAGCAAATAGATCTTTAGATTTCACTATTCAAACAAAAATGACTGACTTCCTGTTGGGTTTAGGGTACGGCTCCAAGAGACTTTTTTCTAAGTCTAGAGATGTTGCATCTACCCTCCGAATTTCATATGTCTCTATAAAACGTACTGCAGGGGCTACTTTGTTGCCCCTGCAGTACGGTTTACGGCCCCAAACCATATCAGACAATAAAAGACAAAACATTCTAAGTATCCCTAGCCATGTGAAGGCTAAAAAGCCTTTAGGGAGTGCTATAAAGCCAACATGCCATAGCCAATTCCAAAAATGACATCAATTCAAGTGTGGCTGCAAAGTTTTGTGGCTCTTTAAGAATCATAAAGGCCTCAAACATCTGTTTAAAAAAACTTAAAATGGCGCCGGAAGTGCAAAATAGTTGACTTCCTGTTAAGCAAAATCTCATAAAAGAAACAGAAATGTGTTCTTTATAATGAGTACAATACTCCTACCAGATCTCATGAAGATCCAAGAAACTTGTTGTCCAAAACATAGCGTGTGTTTGGGGGCGCTATTGAGCCCACTGGCCACGTTCGACTCCATTTACCGCAGAACATTGGATTTCCCACCACACCATAGGTGCGTGCAAATTTTCGTTAGGATTTGAGAATCCTAAGATCATGAAAATGAGTTTCCCATGGAGAAAAAATAAAAAAATACTCAGAGCAAAAACAATAGGTTCCTTGCACGTCATGCCAAGGACACCATTGGTACACTGACACCTTCGTGCTCTGGGTGTAATAATAATAGACACCTTCAGCAATCCCCACTTGTACATGCATGCAGTTCATGCTGTATAAATTCAAAGATTTACTGTGTTGGAAAATGTTTTGAATCGGAATGAAAACAAAGGAAAAATACATCAGTAAGTACTTGATAAGTAACTACATAAAGAAATATAAAAGAAAACTACTGGGATTGAAAAGTCTGGCATGCATGAGCAGCCCTGTAGGAAACCATTAATATAACTTATAATTTTACTCAGTAAGATATACCATTGACTCAGAGTAGGTACAGTATGTGTACAATGTTATACTATTAAATTCCTGCCCAATATAAAAGCTGTCTGAACTCATTCACCAACAAACTTAGGCTGATGTTGCACGGTAAAATGGAGATTTCTGCCCTGTTCACAATATCTCAATGGCTTGTGAAGGTTTTGAATGAAACAAGGAGGATAATAGAAAAGAAGAAAGCAATTTAGGCTGAACTGGAATTACCAAGATTGTAAGAGCAGCAGAGACTTCTCTTAATATCTTCGGGTTCTGTTTTTTGTGTGTATTTTTCTTCTTAGCCCTAGGGCAATACTCCAGCCATCCCTGGGGTAATGCCCATCCCTCCATTCACCCCTGTACCCCCCCCCCCCCACACACACACACACACACACACACCCCACCACCACTCACCCCCTCTGAAGTCACGCGTGCAGACAGTGGCAGGCAGGGTGGAGCGGGGGCCAGGGGTAAAGGGGGGCATGGGAGACTTGCAAGGGTGTACGACTTTGAGACTTCACCGTCACACATGGGTTTGATTGGCCGACTTGCCGGGGAACCGTCAGAAGTGATTAGTGTAGCAGAGGATCTGCCCCGCGGCTTTCCCCTCTGTGGAGCAGAAGAAAGAGGGATGAGGAAAGGAATGGAGGTGGACCAGGTGGGGGTGGAGGGGAGACCAGCATGCCTTCCTTAGATATAATTAGGCTGTGCACATCCTGTTTGTTCTTTTCTTTCGTTTTTCTTTCTTTCTCTTACTTTTTATGATGCTTTCTGTTATCTCATATCAGCCTGATAAGTGTAGAGAGCCTGGTAATCAAATTTAATTGTCGTTTGGTTAATCTTCATTTAGTCAGCTTGGCATTGTGTTCATCTTTGGTTATTTCTTGATGGGAATTATTTTGTTTTGTTTTGCCTTTTTGAGCCCTACCCAATAACAGACGTAGAACAGAGACTGATATGGGATAGTGGTTGCTAAACGTTGTCAATGGTTTTTTATGACTGTTTAACAATTTTGTTGATTTAAGAGTTGCTAACTTTCTAAGTTGCAATGCCTATCTGTATTTTTATGTACAGTGGTGTAGCTAGACAGTTGGTAATGTAAGAAGATGACACCCCACGTCTCCAACCATTTAAAGTAAATACAAATGCCACCCATGGGAACCTTTCAGAAAGAAGTACCTTAACCGGCAGACTGTCGGAGAAGTAAAGGACAAAACAATGTAAAGAGTAGAGGACAGACCAACGTGAACCCTGTACCCTGTCCATGACTCAGAGCTGGACACCATCCGTCAAATCTCCCACAACCCTGAGGGCCTCCTGACTCTAGAACACTTCCTTTTTAATGTCAATATTCATTAGCTGAAATATTTATGCATGAATATGGCTCATATAGGCGCGTTTGATTGATGCATCTCTAAAAACAAAAAGACATGCTAGGGCAAATCTTAAGAAAGTAGGGTTCCTGTCCTGCCTCCGGGGAGGAGTCTCTCAGATGCATTATTCACATGCCCTCCAGGCAGGCTTTCAAGGCTTCTCTGCCCCGAGGGCAAGAAAAATAACCACCACTGTTAAAAGTAAATCATCTTGGCTGATGCACAATTAATGGCAGTGAGGGAGCGGGAGTGGAGTGCCCCTTGTGTTGTGAAATGGAGTGAGTTAGCTAGCAGCGGCGGAAATCTCAGTTTAAAGGAAGCCTCCTGCCTCGATCCACGCCAGCTTCCTGCTGAAATCAAACAAGAGATGCTGCTGATGGCAGGATGGAGAAACTGGCATGACGCTGCACTGCAGACAATCCAACACAGACATTGTTAGTAAGGGTTGGGGTTAAAGAGGCAGGGGGGTCAGTCAGTGAACACATGGGAACGCAAAGGTGATGGCTTCACGCCCTATTAATCCACCCACCCACACCTAGCTCATTCTCAGTACCCCAAATGAAAACCTCACTTCTGACTTTAAGCAGCACTGGGTTTGATGTTATTAGGTTTATACTGCATTCACAGGCCAGACTTTTGTTTTTTTCCTTCTTTTTACTTATAAGGAAATCATTAGTCGTATTTCAAACAGAGGTTATATATAAAAGAGTACATAGAACGGAGTCCAACTGCAGTTTGAACATTCATTATTTCATGTCAGGCAAGCAGCTCCCGCAGCCATTACCTCATGTCAAACGCGTGGCTCAGATTGACTTAATAGCTCTCACACTACAAACTCCTCTTCATTATCCAGCAGCCAGGGAGCTGAAGATTCTTGGGGAAATGTTATCTTTCTCTGTCTGTTTTTTTGCAGCACATTTTCATAGAAGAGCATGAAGGTGACAAGGCCAAATTAAAAACTTTCTTGTAACTTGAATCCTTATGTCTCTGAATGGATCTGATCACAGGAGATGGGCTCGACAACAGCTTGGCATCACCAGGCACGGGAGATGAGGATGATCAGGACAAGAAGAGGCAGAAGAAACGAGGCATCTTCCCCAAAGTGGCCACAAATATAATGAGAGCATGGCTCTTCCAGCATCTTACGGTAAGGGAATTTACCGTACATGGTTTTTCTATACATCATGTGGCTTTTTTCAAACTCAAACCCTTTTCTTCTTTGTAAGGCTACATTGACTTCACTCAATGCTTGAAATGAATGTTGTGTAATCCCAGCTCCTACATCAGGCAAAAGGCCTAGGAATGAGCTCAGGCTAGATCTCCCAAAGGCATCTTGAGACTAAGTTTATCTTAGAGAGAAGAGAATGGAGCAAAGACAAACTCAACCCTTTTTGAAATACCAGTCCAGGGTTTGTACAGAAATCAGAAGCCTTCTGTTCAGAAGCAGCAGCACTGTTTTGGAGCTTTGCAAGAGGGGGTGAGCAAGTCCCAATGAGGAGAGCATTACCTTTTATCCAAAGCCCAATAGATACCACCAGTGCAGCCTTCTCAGTGTTTCTACCTCTTCTGCTTTTACAAGTATTATAACCCCTCAGTTGTTTAATTTGTAAAAGTCCCATACAGGTCCCGTACTTTGAGTAATCCCTTCCTTTCCAAAGCCCACCTTTAGATTTTCCAGATAAAAAAGGAGGATAATTGAATTATCCCCTCTCTGTTCCCCATCCCCTTTCAGGCCTAATTTGTTAAGCACAAGTGTTTGCCGTGGCAGGATGTGCCTATGAAAGTGTGCAGGGGGACTTTGGCATCTGAAAGGCCTATTGCAACACCCAAGCGATCAAGCATTCATCAGTCGTTGAGGGTGTGAAAGGAGCGGGATTATGTTTTGTCAGACATTGCAGTGTGAGGCCCGCAGTTAGACGGCCGTTGGGGGGGTGGTTCTATCCATCGCTAGTTGAAGCCTCCTGCTTTTGTCGTCCATTCTGAAGACCCTTTAAAGATCCCCCTCTGAGGAAGCTATAGAGAAAGCAGATGTGAAAGGTTTAGATTCATTATATTATTCATTATCAGCTCATTAGTCTGGTCGTAACTGTTGGTTTCTATGCAGCCCTGCATTTGTCTTCATTCAAAGATTGATGCCAAAATCTGAGTTTGGGGAGCCAACATGGAATACACTGAAAGTGACATGTGTCAAGTCAGAGTCAACTGAAAGTTGAGATAAAAGACTGAAATACCTATATATATATGTATATATACCCATATATATGTGACATTTGTGCATCTGTGACAACTTAATTATGTAAAAATCCCCCAGAATCAAATTACAAAAACAAATCACCCAAAGGTTTTTCTTTCAATGGATTGGCCCTACGCACTTTACAACTAAAGTCTCATTCCTTCTTCGGGATTGTATATATATAGGATCTGCTGGAATCAGCAGAATGAGCAGTTTCATACATATCATTAATAAACGGCACACATTTCTTCATCAGTATCAAATGAATCAAGTGTTTGTACATTGATGGCTATGTTGTTTGGAGGGAAGCCTTTTGAAAACCCTCAAAAGAATATATATATGTAGAGAGAGGGAGAAAGAGAGTGAGAGAAAGTCCTCCGTTTTTTAATAAGAAAAAAAGGTTCGGCAGCGTTTTCAAATTTCTCCATTTTAGGTCTTCTGATTTAGTCTGGGCGAAATGTAGCAAAAGGTCTGTGTTTTAAAACAAAAATGTAGTAGCGTAGATAGGCTCTTGTTTTTCAAACAAGAGATCAATGTCAAATATTACACCCAGGATTCTGCCTGCAGGTATGATAGCTTTAGACAAGGAATCATGATGTTGTAAAATTGGGATAGATCTTGGACAACCAAAATGAATGATTTCAGATCTGCTTTCATTTAGCTGGAGAAACATTTGTAGCACTTTATTTTTGACACACTAACAGAAATAATAATTCATGAAAGTTGCCTTCTTCACTAGTTTTTAATGGGACATAAATAGCTTACATACACACATTGCCACACGCAAATGTGTCCATTTTGACCAAGTCCACAATGATAACCTGGTTGGTTCACAGCGACAAAGTTTAGTGACAAGTCAACTACTTTACATTGCGCATCAGTGATGGAGCCATTTAAAGAAACAGTGTTTTACTTGTGTAGACATGTGAGTGATCAACCAAAGCATGATGGGAACTGTGCCAAAATGCAGATGTTTGAAACAGAAATAGCAATAGCAATGCTTTTTTTATCAGTGCCCTGTTTTGACAGTATCAACATGGTCCTTATATCCCCGAACACTGCCTCTCTCCTCTATCCATTCATTAAGGCAATACATGATGTGTGTTTAAAACGTGTGGACATACAAAAAAAACCAACAATTTAAAATTGCATAAAACCTTTTTGTTTACATAATTTGTCCTTGAACATGTATTGTGTCACTCACACCAACTGATGGTATTTCTGAGTAGGCAAGTGTATCCTGAAAAGCAAACTCTACACTATAAAAAAAAAATTATCGTAAAAAAAAAACGGTCAAATGACTGGTAACTGCGGCTGCCAAACAAAAAACCCAAAATTAAAGTAAAATATCCTAATTCAAATAAAGCGTAAAAACAATCAATTTACAGATATTTTTATTAAATGTTTTGCAGAGAAACACCGTTATATTATGTATTTTTCCTGAATTATTATGAACACCTTCAATAAAAGCACATGCTCAATATTTTAAAATCATCTTTATTTTGGAAGACAAAGTAATTATTACATTTTTATAGAATTACAGTACAAACCTTAAATAAAGTACAACATTTAATATTAAAGTACTGCACTGATTAGCAGTAAAAGAGATTCTTCATATTATCATAAAATATAAACTTTAAGATTACTGTGAAATATCATCAACTGAAAACATCGTGACAAAATACTAAATAAGATGATACCTCTATTCTCAAATAGGAAATACCTCTATTCTCAAATTGGAAATAATACAAATACAAATAAAGTACATTGATTCTATAAATCTGCCTAAATCAGTATTTAATCCACTATCAACTGTATGAAACACTCTTAGTTTACTGTCCATTTTCCATTAGGTTGTTACAGGAAATTACAGGGAAAATGTTTTCTTACCTGACATTATGTTGCCTTCTTCACATTATATAGATATAAATATATATATTCTACTAGAATATGTCTATGAAGATTCTCAGTCATAGGTCATAGTCATCCAACGAAGGTTAAAGTCAAGTTCTTCAGTTCAGTTGAACTGAAGAAGTTCCTTGGATGAGGGACGAAACGTCTTCCAGTATCTGTCAACCAAGTCCAGTTGCCCTTGACTTTAACCTTCATTGTATCTTCTAGAATATGAAAACAAAATACAAGTTTTATTAGATTATTTATCTATGCACTGAGGGGTTTCAAATTGAATTCAATGAAACAGGGGTCAATAAATGGTTAAGCCTGAGTTACCAGCTTCAAAGAATTTAGTTACTGTGTGAAACAGAAACTTCAGAGTGACAGGAGAGGGTTTTTTTTCTTTTCTCATTTTGGGGCTTTGATTTAAGGGCAGAGTTTAAAGTAATCTGTCACTCAGCTAAGGAAGCCACACAACTGGGAGGGATGCTTGTAGTCACTGCAGACTACAACCTCAGTACACGTGGGAGTGTATCAATATCAGCATTTGTGGGTGTGTGTGCACAGTTTTTTGTGTCAGTTCTGCACCTGTTCTGACTGTTTCTGTGTTGTATTTGAATATGTGTGTGTGTGTGTGTGTGTGTGTGTGTGTGTGTGTGTGTGTGTCTGTGTGTGTGTGTGTGTGTGTGTGTGTGTGTGTGTGTGTGTGTGTGTGTGAGAGAGAGAGAGATAGTATTGGTACTGGTCCACAACCTTGACTTCTTTATTCCCCTGGTTGGAGACACTGCTGTATAGTGCAGTAGATGCGCTTGCATCTCTGTATTGACATTTGAATGCTTGTGTTTTAGCTTGTGTGTGAATGAATGCATATATACAATTATATTATAATTATATTGTTTGTGTGTATGTACACAAAAATGAAGTGCTTGGAAGCTCATCTTTCACTAATGAACACAGGAGATGTCTGCTGGCCTGACAGCAGCAGAATGGGGACTGGCCCACGACCCTGCTCTCAGCACACGGGTCACCTCTGTCTACCATCTGCTGCACTCCTCCCACTGTCTCTCACATACAGACAGAGCCAGAGGAGGGACCCGGCCGAAGGACAGGGGTGGGGGTTGGGGGTGGCAGGGGGCCTAGTCTTATCGGGGGCCCCAAACAAAAGCCACCATTGTGCCTGTTTATATCCCACCCCATCGTTTATCAAGCAATGTCAAATAATGTCACACAAAGGCATGCACTTTTAGCCTGATGTTTTCAGGGCTGTGGTCAGCCTTCGTTTTCAGTCAGAGACGACTTCTGCACTCATTTCCAGGAATTACTGCACATTGGAGAGACTGGCACCAAAAACTTCCAAACTTGAGTGGAAGTTTTTTCTTGAAGTACAAGGGCCTGCACTTAGCGGCAAATGGGGTCTGTAAGCAGAGGCCCCTAAATGAATGAGAGATGTTTTTGGCTAAAACCTTGACATATACTTCTTTTTTATTATTGAATATTTTATCTTCTGTCACTAACAGCACCCATACCCCTCAGAGGAACAGAAAAAGCAGCTAGCACAAGACACAGGACTCACCATCCTTCAAGTGAACAACTGGTAAGTTACTCTAAAAACAGATCTGTACATCAACATTTGAGTGCTCTCATATCCACTCAAACATACAACCACAATCCTTGTCTTTGTTTTTGAAAAGCTTTTTATAAATACATTTGACTTGACTTTAGAGTGCATATTCTATCTTCATCACTGTCTTGGCTATGACTTATAGAGTTGTAATTTAAGCAAAAGAGGACACACAGATGTCATACACACATGCTGCTCATAATCATCAAATGTAGCCTTTTCTTCTGGTGTTTGTGTTAGTACATCCATAGTTACCAGTTTACTTAAATACCTTCATCGGCAGTAGTCCCTAGACTATGGACATACTGAAAAAATAACCCTTTTTTTCCTAGGAAGATTCCTGAAAAGAAGTTTATAATTTTGTGCTAGTTACAGAGTTTTGATTAGAGTTGAGTTTAGTAGTATTAATGCTTACCTTACCTGAAAATAACAATATATGGCATGCCAGCCTGAGATGTAGAGACTGAATAAAGGGAACAGCCCCTGGTTCATGGGGTTAAAGAGGAGATATCCCACCTCTCCCTCACAGCCTAATTTTACATGTATAAATGATTAAAGCATGTTCAGGCTTACCTGCCTTTGTAGACAACTTACTTAGAAACAGGTCCAATCAAATAATCAACCATTCCGAGTTTAGTTTCAGTATGTCAGCCTGTGCAGGGTTCCAGTATGAAGATGCCAAGAGAGACATTGCTTTGTTGCTCTCATATTGCTCTAAAAGCCCCCCAAAGAGTTTGCTTTAAAGTGTGTGGGATTTCCAACAGACTTAATTCCACAGCCACCCCCTTAAATACACATGTAAATATGATCACAGGCTTTAGACAAGGCTCTATCCAATACAGATATCAAAGCATGCCAGCTCACCATGCTGGTTATTTTGCTGGATGTATCAATGGCAAAACATTGGCAAAGCAGTTAGCCTCATCACAGCCTGAGGCTACTGGGATAAACCCAAATCAATAGATTGTTTTAGCTATGTGACTTTCTCCTAATGCACCACATTATGTCAATAGGGATAAATAAGATTGTAGCCAAATCCCTAGAGACACAGAGTTCAGTTTCAGCTTCCAAATAAAATTTTAGATGATGAATAGGGCATCCTTCTCTTTAAATTAAATTAAATTAATTATTAAATTAATTATCAGTATTCCAGTGAGACTCAAAGACTTGACATAATATTGTTCTTTTTTCAGGTTTATAAATGCAAGGAGGAGAATAGTCCAACCTATGATTGACCAGTCCAACAGAGCAGGTAAAGATGCAGCCCATTCAGTGTTAAGTGTGCTAAATACTTCCTTCCATTGAGTCGAATGATCAAACTGTGTCTTAATGATATCACTTCTTGAAGCCACTGCAGCTACAGACAGAGTGGAGGAGACGAGTTTAAAACAGTATAAACAGTGAAACCTAAGACCTTTGGACACTGGACTGCATGAAGGAGGTGCAGAGTGAGGAGGGGGCTGACCATTTTGTTTCTCCTCTCCTCTTACAGTGAGTCAGGGTACAACTTACAGTCCAGATGGTCAGCCAATGGGAGGCTTTGTTCTTGATGGGCAGCAGCACATGGGTCTCCGACCTGGAGGTGAGCAATCTCTCAAACATTTTTCAAACCATCATAGCAAAATTTCTGTGATCATTTTGTGCTTGTGGCCAGCAGAGCTTCTTGCAGCCCACTACAAAACTGACGCACCTAGTGATTTTCCATCCAGTGGAAACATTCACTATTGTTGGTTCATTTATGCAAAACATAAAGGTAGTTTGTAAAGCATTAAACAAGGAGCACAATATTCAGAAGAATAACCTCATTGGTTCATCTTCAGCCAATAGTAATAAATAACCTGTATATGAGATTGTAGCCCAATGGGGAAAACAGAAGAAATTAATATTATACAGGCAAAGAGTGTAAGTAGTAGCCACATGAAGTTATCCATGTAAGCGAGTTAGCATAGCCTGCCAGTCCACATTTAAACTAAGCAACTGTAGAGTAACCATGTTCTGTCCAGTTAGTACAGTTGTTAGGAGCTTGTTGGCGTGATTACTCTGGCTGGTAAAAGCTTTATGGATGTTGTGATGGTCCACCGGCCTGCTGATGCCAGATGGCCATTACACTGTTACTGAACTTAGTGACCTCATACCAGACTTTGTGCCTCCATTTCAAAGTTGTGTTCATGCTGTTCATAGGGTTGAAAGTGACCCTTTTCAGGATAAAAATATGTTGGGATAATGTGGCATCACACAGTCAAAGAACGTACTTACGTTACTTTTGCTGCCCAGTAGCTGTAAATAATAATGGTTTCTCTATAAACTCATCTGTGAGTTCATTGTGAGTGGTCCATCATCTTGTTGGTCTTGTTGCTCTTTATTCTTGGGGTGGTGATGGCACAGTGGCAGCGTCAGCGTCAGATAAATGAATAATGTTATGTAATGTTCATTTCAGGGCCAATGGGCGGCATGGGTATGAATATGGGCATGGACGGGCAATGGCACTACATGTAAATTGGCTCCCCTGAAGCAAGCTGGAAAAACAAGGTGAAGTATCTTGTTTTTTTCTTTTTGTCTCTCTTCATTTAACAGAGCCAGTTTCACCACTCCCCACTCACTGGTCCTTCACAGCATTTTCTCATATTTCCTTTTTCATTTTCAAAATATCTGTGTCTTTGTAGTTATCAGGCAACGCAAAGGTTGGTACAGATTTGAGCATGTACAATTAAATTATGAAAACTTCCTGTTTAACGGTGAAGCATAGAATTCACCACCTTGCCGAGGATACGCCATTAACTGAAAACCCACACGCTTTACAACATATGTGTTAAGAGTTTTCTGAGATCGTTTTAAAGTAGATATAGCCAACCTGCAAGAAGTGGTTCATTGCAGCATAAACATAGTTACTTCCTGTTTCCAGCAGATAGTGCTATGGCTTTGAGTGAATGATGGAATGTGAATGTTGCTGTGATGTTATTTACAGAAACCCAACAATTCCAACCAGAGCAAGCACTAGGCAACAGAGGCCAGGAAAAACTTCCTTTTAAGAGGCAGAAACCCCGAGCAGAACCATGGCTCAGTTTGGGCAGCCATCTGACCGGTTAGGGTGAGAGAGGGAGAGAGGGCAAGAGAGAGACAGAGAGAGAGGGGAGGGAAGGAGGCAGCCTACACAATATACACACAGAGGTACAGAGAGTAAATGTAATGTTGTGATAGACTGAATGAATAATGGTACAGATATTTATAGTAGTGTTAATGATAATAATCATAATGTTAAAGATAATAATAATAATAATAATAATATGACTAGTAACAATAAGACTAGTAACAATAATTAGCAGAGGGTGTAGTAGTAACAGAGAGTGTTGAGCAGGAACACGGGGGCAGCAGGTGACTCGCAACCACAGATCCAGACTCCACACCTCCAGAGCCAGAAACAACTGCAAGAAGTGACAGGAGGAGAGAGGAGAGGGATGAGAAAGCACAAGACTACAAGACTAAATGTAGTCATATCAAAACTAAATTTGATATTATATATATCAAATTAGGTGCAAGATGTGAGCATGTACACTTAAGTTATTACAACTTGACTGACTGACTGCACAGCAAAAACCTGAAGTCAGTTGGACTAAATGCCTTGAGCGGGCCTTCGCACGTGTAGCGCCAAGGTGTGAAGGAGTCACTGAATATCTATATAATATATATAACTGAATATGGGCATGTAGATATTTTTGGGGCGTAACTGTTATCAAGCACGTAGAATTTGGTGCAGATGTGAGCATGTACACTGAAGTTGCAACAATTTGTCCGGGGGCTGCTCTGTAATTCAATTAAATTCAATTCAATTTTATTTTATTTATATAGCGCCAAATCACAACAACAGTTATCTCACAGTGCTTTTCATAAAGAGCAGGTCTAGACCATACTCTGAAGTTATTTACAGAAGCCCAACAATTCCCACCAAGAGCAGCACTAGGCGACACAGGCAAGGAAAAACTTCCTTTAAGAGGCAGAAACCTCGAGCAGAACCATGGCTCAGGGTGGGCGGCCATCTGCCTCGACCGGTTGGGGGTGAGAGAGAGAGAGAGCAAGAGAAAGAGAGAGAAAGAGAGAGGGCAAGAGAGAGAGAGAGAAGGACCGAGAGAGAGAGCACAGGGAGGCAGCCTACACAGTATACACAAAGAGGTACAGACAGTAAAGGTAATGTTGCTATAGACTGAATGAAAAATGGTACAGATATTTTTAGTAATGTTAATGATAATAATAACAGTAATAACAGCAATAGGACTAGTAACAGCAGCTGCAACTGCAGCAGAGGGCGTCGAGCAGGAACACGGGGGCAGCAGGAGACTCCCAACCACAGATCCAGACTCCATAGCTCCAGAGCCAGGAGAAAGCACACAACCACGAGAGAGGGAAAAAATCGAGTTAGTAACATGCATTAATGGGATGAGGTTGCACTCAGAGAGAAAGAGAGAAGAGGAGAGAGGAGCTCAGTGCATCATGGGAAATCCCCCGGCAGTCTAGGCCTATAGCAGGATAATTAAGGGATGGTTCAGGACTCACCCGAGCCAGCCCTAACTATAAGCTTTATCAAAAAGGAAAGTCTTAAGCCTACTCTTAAATGTAGAGACGGTGTCTGCTTCCCGAACCCAAACTGGAACCTGGTTCCACAGGAGAGGAGCTGATAGCTGAATGCTCTGGCTCCCATTCTACTTTTGGAGACTCTAGGAACCACAAGTAACCCTGCATTCTGGGAGTGCAGTTCTCTGGTGGGATAGTAAGGTACTATGAGCTCTTTAAGATAAGATGGTGCCTCACCATTAAGAGCTTTGTATGTGAGAAGAAGGATTTTAAATTCTATTCTGGATTTTACAGGAAGCCAATGCAGAGAAGCTAAGACAGGAGAAATATGATCTCTTTTACTGGTTCCTGTCAGAACACGTGCTGCAGCATTCTGGATCAGCTGAAGAGTCTAATGGACTTTTTCGAAGAGCCTGATAAAAAGGAATTGCAGTAATCCAGCCTAGAAGTAACAAATGCATGGGCTAGTTTTTCTGCATCATTTTTAGACAGGATGTACCTGATTTTTGCAATATTAGGTAGCAATATTAGATAGTAGGTGAAAAAAGGCGGTCCTTGAAATTTGCTTAAAGTGAGAGTTAAACGACATGTCCTGATCAAAGATAACTTCAAGATTTCTCACCGTGGTGCTGGAGGCCAGGGTGATGCTATTCAGGGAAACTATATCTTTAGATAATGAGTCACGGAGGTGCTTAGGCCACAGAACAATAACTTCAGTTTTATCTGAGTTTAACATTAGAAAATTACAGGTCATCCAGGTTTTAACATCCTGAAGACACATTTGAAGCTTAGCTAACTGATGAGTTTCATCTGGCTTGATCGATAGATATAACTGAGTATCATCTGCATAACAATGAAAGTTTGTAGGGGACACTAGCAAGTCATTTTGCCACAGAAATGCCCAAAACCAATAAAGAACTTTTGAACCTGAATTATGTGCAGAGTTTGGTGAGTTTTTGAGAATGTTTAGGCCCCCGAAATTGAGCTTACTTTGCAGTAAAAAATAATTCCTTCAGTTTCTATAGGGACCTCTCATGTTTCATGATCGGCCCTAATTACAGTTTATTACCGAATTTGAATCTCTGAATAATAACAGTCCAGGCATCCATATGTCAACATTCACCTGATTTAAGATTTTCAATGTCTACCACTGACAATTAAAAGTTGTTCAAACAGTGAGTTTTAATGGAATGGCATGTCCATGATGTGGCATCCAAAATCGAGTATTCACCATGAAAGAGTAAGTTGTAGAACCTTGACTGTACATGCTGAGATCTGTACCAAACTTGACATGTTTCATAATGCGGAATTTAGACCAAATGCGAATTTAATCCACGCAGCGCTTTCCTTGCGGTGGTTTTATCACTGGAGACTTCACACAACGTGATAACACGAATAAACACAACTTGCCATTACTACAGCTGTATGAACCCAAAGTAAACATTTTGCTTTGATTAAATAGCAATAAATGGATCAAACTGATGCCGAAATAACTACATTATGATGCAGATTTAAACATATCTGTATATTTAAACATATGAATTCATGCTTTCTCCGGTCTGTCAGCAAGACAACTTCCAAAATGTTTGTTTTTTAAATGGAGTTCAGATCGATCAGGGCTATGCTATGCTAACTTGGTCACAGTACAACGTACAACAATAGCTGGAATAGTTACATACACATGTTTTCTGAACTCACCAGGTAGTTCAACCTCCTCGCTTTCTTTTCTCCCAGCAATGTCCAGTTTTGTCCATTTTTTATATAAATATGAAGTAGTGCCAAACAATGCTAACACTGCAACCGGATGTGCTCAGAATCTAGCTGCTGAGAAGCTTGAGTAAAGATACATCAACGTTGTAATCCCAAATCCCAAAACTAAAGTAAAAAGCTAATTTAGCTTTTTAACCTTTAGAAAAAGCAGTTTACTCTAAGCTCCTCCCTTGAGCAAATAGCGGAATTGTGTTTGCATATCTACGTGTCTTTGCATTGACTTTGTATGTAAACTCATCGCCCTGAACGCTCGCTTTGCTTTTGGTCTGAAAGCACCATAAGATCCCCGGCCTGAATATATCTACATGCCAATATTCAGTTATAGTCACAGCGCCAAGGAACAGAAAGGGATGATTAACACCTTTGTGAAGTGTCTGAAGTGTGTGGCAAATTCACAGCCACACTGACAGAGCTCCAGAATCTGTAACGTGGCCACCTCACACCTTGACGTGCTACACCTGCGAGGGCCTGCCCAACACTGCTTGCAGCTTTAATTTTCTTTCAAGTCCCACATAGATGACACTCCGTCTGAGATAAGACATGCAAAAGCACCACAAATAAAGTTCAAGGCACAGGGCATTTTGATAAAACACACTAACAAATATCAGTTTGGAATAAAGGTAAGATTATGCTACCTGATCTATAGAATTATTTTATAGTCAGCTGGGTGGGCTAAATAAATTCAGGGTGTGGGAATCACAGTCTGTTCCATTGCTCTATTCCCCTCTTCCTCCATTTTTCTTTTCCTCCATTTCTTTGCCCCCAGAAATCTGATTAAGAATCGGGGTAATACTCCTCCTCCTCCTCCTCCTCCAACCTCTATGAGCTCCCCACCACTGCTGACAGTTCTCAAATCAAGACGTATCGCCTGCCGGAGGCACCCGAGCACAGAGAATTTTATTTAACACCCACTCTCCACTGCTCAATGAGCCACGCTGTAATGACACTTACCTTGATTAATAGAGCTCTTTATATGTAAATAGGAGCTGCATTTGATCCATTTTCCACACCAAAACCAATTTTCACCAACACAGCCCTATCTTCCCTGTCTGATAATTCCCATGGCTTTGCTAATGAAGTTCAAAGAGCAAATAGTGATCTTCATCTATAAAAACTACAAAAAGACATCTAGATCTGCATAGATATATCAGCTCTCAACCTGAATAAATGCTGCCTATATATTTTAGGAAAGTATTAAATCAAATTATTTCTCAATGAATGATCATTGGCTGGTTACAATAATAGCTCAGTAGAGCCGTCTGTTTTTGCTTCCACTAATTTGATCTGTGGCGAGAGCGCATGCTGACTGAGGCAGTAAATCTCCCCAGGACTCCATGTTTGGAGTAATGTGAGGGGTTTCCATGCACGATAAAGCCTGAGCTATAACATTTAATTACTATGAATTAGACTATTTTACTCTCCTCTCTGATGCACAATACACCATATGCTTTATTATTTTACTGCACATCTCAATGCCATGTTTGCAAGAGAATATCTGGAAGAGTTTGAGAAAAAGGTCATCATTCAAAGACAGAGACAACTGCAAGCAAACAGGACTATTGACTATAAGGGGTGGTTGCAAACTTTTTTTTCAAATTTCAATAGAATTAAACTAAATTCAAAGAGAATTGTTTGACATCATAAGTGACACTAAAGACTCACATGCATATCCAACACAGATATGGCTGTAAATCATGTCAAATCTTGATTATCCATATGCCATATATGGTCACTTAAGAACTGCTATTCATACTGTGTTACAAAAATATTCAAGAGGGAAATTTTGTGGATGGCGTGAGATGTGTGATTTGGAGAGTTGGAAGTGAGTCCTATTTATATCTATATTGTACAAGATATGAAGAGTGTCTGCTTTTCATTAAGTATTCTGCTATAGACAATGAAAAGTTAGTTTTAACCCAACTTTCTAGCATGAGCTTTCAACAGAATATGATTTAGTGATTTTATGGTGGTGGGAGAGCAGGCCTGGACTCTGTGTCCTAACCTTCTGATCTCTGTCCCAGGCCTCCATGGTTGGCTCAGGGATCTTCTTCCACCTGGCTGTAGCGCTCAGCATGGAGCTGCCTCTGCAGCCCACACATCAAACCCACCTGCCACTCACCTGACCACTCCCGCCTCACCTTGCTCGAGCCCGCACGGAGCGCGGTGTCGATGATCACCATGGAAATGCCCAATCTCTGGACCAGAGTCCGCCTTCAAACTTTGACTGTAAAGTGAACAGAGACTCAGTTTGGTCGAGGAGCGTGGCGGCTGCGCGGACTTCATAGCGAACAGAAGCAGTTTGACACAGTTCCTCCATTTCCTTTTAAATTATTTATTTATTTTTCTACAACGGCGAACGGGGAAGACGACTTTTCTCTTTGTTTTTTTAAGTATGCTCTAAAGCTTTAGCCTTCCCTTACCCCCCACCCCTCCACCCCAAACACACACACACACACACACACACACACACACACACACACAAAGAGTGAAATTGTTCTAAGAAACATCCCCTCCTTTAAGGATAAAGGACAAAAACTGTGGAATATCTTTAAATGTGAGACTCGCTGAGAGCTGTAGCCTAGCCTAATTGTTGTGCTGTGTATGTGCTCTTTATTTGGCTGGTCCTCTCCATTTATGCGCTTGCGATCACTAGCTAATGTTACAGTGAGCTTTTACCACTGATGTGTTTTTTTTAAATCCCAACTAAAACCAGACTTTTTGAAGAAAAAACCCTCTGAATGTTTGTTTTTTTTCTGCACTCCATCCCTTTCTTCTTTACTTTTTACACACTGGGACTGAAACTACTTGAGTTCAATTTTTTGACAATATTTCAAATCATTTTATTGCACCAAAGCAGAGAGGAGGTCATTAAAGGCAAAACAAGATGGAGGAAGACAATGCTCAGCAAAGTGTTTCAAGTGAGGAGCAGTTCTGCCGGACTCATGTTGAAAATCCGCAAGAAAAAGGTCAGTATAGGCGTGGGAGAAAGCGCTTTAAGCAACATGAGTTGGTGCAGCAGGTCACGTAGCCCTGGTTCGATATGAGACGGGATTGCAGTTGTCTCGCGTTATTCGATTGATGATGACAGGGATGATGGATGGCCCAGCCGCGAAATTCAAGAAAAGCAGCGCAAAGCGGAGGTTGCTTTACTAAATCACAGAGCCTGTGTGTGTGTGTGTGTGTGTGTGTGTGTGTGTTGTGTGTGTGTGTGTGTGTGTGTGTGTGTGTGTGAAGGAAGAAGTGGAAAAGGTGTAGAGACATGAAAACAAAAAGAGGTGGCGAAGACAGTTTACTAAAAATGAAAACATTCATTCGTCTTTAATAAAACACTTGTCATTTTTATTTTTAATATTTCCAGGAGACCTCAACAACGGTATTCCAGGAGAAATAAATACACTACAAAAACCACAAATAAATGTTCATTCATCACTGTCAGCCTGCAACGATTCTCCGCGGTTTGACCGATCAAGGCCCAAATGCTTTGTGATTACTGACAAATATTAATTTTAATCTGCAACAATGCAGCGACATTATTAAGTGCGGATAATTTCGATTCATATTCTTATTATTTTCTTATCTATTTTTTTTATCTATTTTTTTCTTATTATTATTTATCTCTAAATCTCCTTCTTCTTCTTCTTCTTCTTCTTCTTCTTCTTCTTCTTCTTCTTCTTCTATCTATCTATCTATCTATCTATCTATCTATCTATCTATTATTATTATTATTCTACTAGCCGTGTCTTTAGTTGACTCGGCAGCGTGACTTTTACAAAGGATGAATTTGTCCGGGCTCTTGTTTGCGGAAGGTAATGTCACACTGCCATATTTTTAAGTCTGTCTCTTTGAGTAAAGACAGAATCGCTGCTTTAAATACTTATTGCTGAATGGACTTCTTTTCGGGCCTGGGTGTGGTGTGTCTGAAGTCTCTGTTGCAAATGCTTTTCCACTCTGGCTGAAACGTGGTAAAATATAGCCTAAACATGAAAAATAAATAGCATCTTTTCCGACCTATGTTTCCGGTGGAAAAAGTAGGCTACAACACATAAAGCTTAATGCCATCGAATACAGTCCGGCAGCATACTGACCAGTAAATCAGCTTTAATCTTAGTGTATACAGTAGGTTTTTAATGATTTCCACTTAATAATCGGATGGTGAAAATGGAAGAAGTCTGCAATTTCCACACAGTGAGATAAAATAGGCCTACTGTTTCGACCCCGGAAGGGTAGAATTGGGCCTATCCGTTAGTGCGGCGAACGAACGTCTTCTTCTGAGGGAAATGATCGAATATTCCGCATCTGGCAGAAGAAATAGCAGTGAAAAGACAAATACAGAATAAAATGATTTTCTGCATCCTTTCATGCAGTGCATATGAGCGCAGCTCGACAGGCCTAATTCATTCATTCCTGTCGACTGTGCTGAAGATAAATGCGTTTTGAAGGCTGCCGGAAACAAGCGCGTATCTTTATGAAATATGGGTCAGAGCTACCGCAGAAAGCTGCATCACATGATCCACAAACTGTTTTTTTACTCAGAATCCCTCTTAACAGCAAGGCAAAAGCTACAGTAGGCTTCATGCTATCGAAGAGAATAACACAATTCAAAAGCTGCATGCACGAATAGTAAACAGGTGTAATGAAATAAAACCCTTTCAAATGCATTAGATTAGACTGATGGCATCATATTATAGGTACTCTCTAAAATCAACATGGCCTGAAATAAGGTCACAATAAACTTTGAAAAAATGTGATAATACATTATATTATAGAGAGGCCATAAATAGGAAATAAAAAACATTTAATTAAAAAACAGACTCACTATAAATTCTATACACTCAGAACTCATAAGGGCCACGCCCAGAATATTTGGAATATTATAGAACAAATAAGATTACTATATTATTATTCTATAATACAATATTATTTAACATATGGATATATATAATCTCACTATTGAATTCCATTGCCAAGTCTATGTTGATATTATATGAACATTATCATATACTACAAAAAGAACTACACCCAAATACTAGGGTCTGGTATATAGATAGTATTAAAAGGGACACAATAATGTATTTCAAGAGAGTTCCATTCACTCCAGGTATATGTTGATATTAAAAATATTAGATATACCATAAAAAGATCTGTCATTATAAAATACTAAAGTAATATATGTCTCTGTGAGTGGCAAACATTCAAAGGCTAATATTGTAAGAATATTATAGTGTTCCATATGGTCAAGTCACAGAAACATGAATGTTATATATAAACCTGGGTCTTACAGTCATAGATTTCTGTCAGTAATAAAAATACAAATTAGTGACACCACTTGATCTGAAGGTCAAACTGAAAGAGACTGCACCTTCATGGTACAGGGAAACTGTGTAAGCACACTACAATAAGTATAGACTTACTGTTTGGGTTACAATTTGTCTGTCTTACATTTAGGTCACATCATCTAGGCTCTTCATTTAATTGGCTGATTCCAGAACACACACAATATTAGATTATCAATATTTAAATTTGGCTTTTTTTCAGCCACACAATAAATTCACAAATGACTCACTATTTCCCCAGTCTCGAAACTGAAACTGAAAATGCAAATTAAAATATATCCAAAAAAATTTAGCGCAAAGAAAATGTGACATTTCACGCAAGAAAGAGCACAAGTGTAAATAACAAACAAATTATGGCTGAATTCTATTTATCCGCTGTCATGTCTTGCTGGGACACCTGAATAGAATGCAAAATTGTTAATGCTACTAGCAACACATTATATGGCAAGTCAAAATGTGTGCTGCAGCCTGTGGACACTTCTTTATCCTGGTAATTCTATAATGCAATGCATATTTTATACCATTGTGTGAATCTACACCTCCACAATCAGGGCTGGACTGGGACAAAAAATGGGCATGGCATTTTTGGCTGAGGCAGCCCACCAAAATCGGTTGGACACATTTAGGGGTTCAGATCAGGGGTGTGATGAAACTCTGAGATGTAACATTTGCACAGGATTGTTGTCCATGACTACAAGATAAGAATATATATTTAATAGGCCTACTATTTTGAAAAATATTGAAAAATATAAATTAAATATTTGATAGGTGGGCCTGGGGGTCCTTCCCCAGAAGATTTTTTAGCATTAAACACTTAATTTCCTGCATTCTGGGAAAATTTTTGCACCAATTTATGGTGAAAAAGTCTTTATTTTTATAAAAGGAAGAACAAAATTCAGGTGGCAGGTGAAAATTCACAATACAGAAATATAATAAAATACATTGCAGTAATCAGTAGCTTATTATTTTTTGCTTAAGTTACTTTTTGGGACAACGCAGAGGTTTCTTTTACTGACATTGCATTGCAGGTTTTCTTATTGTGCAAATAAACCTTTCTCGTAACATTTTTATTTATTAATCAACATTTGTTGGTGCAAGCCACCAAGAAAAGTTTCAGAACATTTTTAACAAATGCTTTTAAAAAGTATACTACATGTCCCCAATCCCCACTGTAAATGACCGTCCCTCCCTACAGGTTGAGCTACTCCATGGTTACCACTTCCACCTCCACTCTCCTCGTGCTCTCTTTCTCACTCGGCCCTGTCACTTTGTCCCTCTCTTTTGCTATCACATGCCTCCTCCTCTGCCTGGCAGTGGCCACCACAGCTCTTTTACTCCTTCAGGGACCTGCCCTGTCCACAATAATAAACTCACTATCACTGAGTGTCTCTTATATAGGAAGTAATGAATGGGGAGGGATTTTTTACACCGTCTAAAAACACTCTAATTCTCTTGTAAAATAGCCACCAATCAATATCTACTTCTTTTTAGTGTTGTTATAATGTTCCCAGTTCTCCACTAGTAACACTATTGAGTGAAATGTTAATGAACAATGACTAAAATTATGTAAAATGGACCCCAGTATTAATAAACATGCACATGCGCCTTTACCTCCAGGTGTCCAAAGTCCTTTCCTTTTTTTTGCATTTTTTGTAAAAACCCTTTTGTGAAGGCCTACCCAATCTAACTATTAGTAAAATTAATGAATATAATTTTGCCATGACTAAAATGGCCCACATGATGACCTTTCAACCGATGACCTCATTCACGACAAAGCCTCACACTCAGACACCTTGATGTCTGAGGGCCTAGTGATTCAGCAGCACTGCCTACACACTCTTAATACCACCGGTATGTTGGAATTGCAGCGGTGTCCTTTTTGTTGGATATATTTTACAAGAAACTTGTAAAGAGAGCATGCACAGTTGTTGACAGTGCTGTGTGTAGCCTATACAAGTAACAGATGGCAACATTATTACTACCCATAGCAAAATAAACAAAGGGACATGCTCTGTTCACTTCGTTCTTGCTGTCTGAGGGAGAAAACTTTCACAGGCCTCGAGAGGTCTGTTCTTTATTATGTAATTTTACTAAACTTATGTAATTTCAATAAAACAAATCACTTTGAACTATTATAATTCCAGAAGTTATTTAAAATGTAGTGTTCCTTAACAATGAATATAACATTGGTAAAAAGGGCTGTTACCTTTTTACCTCTGAATTATACTTTATATACTTTACTTTATACTATACTTTACTTTATACTATACTTTATAATTATACTAAATACAGCCCTTTTTAGGGCCTGAGCATGAACCATGCAAGGATCCTATTGAAGTTGCTAGGATTAGGCTCCCAACACGACTCCCCCATAGAGATGTCGCAAAAGCAGTCAAATTTTATTTGGATCACCTTTCAACTTAAGAAAAAGAAAGATATGAACACCAACTGTGTTGGCCATATCCAATCCATAAAACATTACAGCATCCTCTGCCACATTTCTACCATTAAAAACCGATAGGTCCCTCCCACCACTTGACTGCAGTAATATTTACTTTTACCTTCTGGGGAATCCCTCATCTCTCCTCCTCAATTTGGGCATTAGAAAGCATAACAACCATCCAGCATTTAGGCAACGTGGTTTTCGTAACAGTGTATTACTTGCATCCACTCCTTATGTGTGACGCTGACGTACTGCGGTAAGGGTGCTGACTCATTTCCGTTTCCGGTGCTTGTATGTTGGTAGCGTGTTTTGCTGCTCTAGCTAAATACCAGTTAAATTTGTGAGATTTGTCATTACAGCTGCCAACTGTCCGCTAAACACTTATTCTTACATTAATTTTCCCTAAGCACTCACAGTTCTTTCCATCTTTTAGTGACTGCTGTTCAATCACATAGTTTTCAAAAGTTTTGGTAGCCAGCGCTACCATACTTTAGCTTAGCTGTTAGCAACTCTAGCTTAGCAGCTGCCGATGGCTTCTCCTTCTCCCTCTCCTACTTTCTCCTGCTCAGTGTGTCAAATGTTCAGTTACTCCTCTGCAGTGATGTAGTGTAGATTTTTCTAGTGAGTATACTGTGATTTTTTGATCCCAGCTTCATACTCACCCGTCCCAGAGCGACGTCTCATGAGCACCACTACACTCACTAATACGTACAGTATGCTTGTACCTGTAATAGAGTGCATTCTGAAGGACTGCTTAGGTGTTATCAACAACGCAAAGACTTTAACAGCCAATGACAGTTACAGGTTGCAAAGGATGTCACTTTGTGTTGAAAAGTGGTGGGGTCATTTAAGGCCTTAGATTAGAACTAGAGAGGAATTGGCGTTCCACCAAACTGGAAAATTCTCGTTTGCGTGGGCAAGATAGTCTTAAAACGTATAGGAAGACCCTCTGTGATGCCAGAGCAGCGTACAACTCATCATTAATAGAGGAAAATAAGAACCCCAGGTTTCTTTTCAGCACTGTAGCAAGGCTGACAGAGTCACAGCTCTATTGAACCAAGTATTCCCAAAGCTCTCAGCAGTTACGACTTCATGAGCTTCTTTAACGATAAAATTCTAACTATCAGAAACAAAATCCACCAAGATCTCCCCTCAACTGACACCGACTTATCTCTAAACTCAGGAACCTTAGAAACAGCTGTAAAACCAGATTATATGTTTAGACTGCTTTGCTTCCCTCAATCTTTACTAACTAACTTCAATAATTTCTTCATCTAAACCATCAACCTGCCTCTTAGACCCCATCCCGACTAGGCTGCTTAAAGAAGTTTTACCCTTAGTCAGCACTTCTCTACTAGATGAGATCAATCTATCTTTATCAACAGGCTATGTACCACAGTACTATTATGATTATTATCATTAACACTACTATAAATATCTGTACCATTTTTTCATTCAGTCTATAGAAACATTACCTTTACTCTCTGTACCTCTTTGTGTAAACTGTGTCGGCTGCCTCTTTCTCTTTGTTCCTCTCTTGCCCTCTCTCTCTCTCTCTGGCTCTCTCTCTCTCACCCCAACAGGTCGAGGCAGATGGCCCCCCACCCTGAGCCATGGTTCTGCTCGAGGTTTCTGCCTCTTAAAAGGAAGTTTTTCCTTGCCTCTGTCGCCTAGTGCTTGCTCTTGGTGGGAATTGTTAAGCTTCTGTAAATAACATCACAGAGTACGGTCTAGACCTGCTCTTGTATGAAAATTGCTGTGAGATAGCTGTTGTTGTGATTTGGCGCTATATAAATAAAATTGAATTGAAATCGAATTGAATATTGGTTGTTGAGACAGTGGAAAATAACGTATTTTTTGCCCTTCAAGGGTTTTCCTTGGAATGTGACCTCTCATGAAAACTATGAATTAGAAAAAAAGGTGCTCATGCACATGCTCAAAAACTCATCACACTTTGCAAATAATTCAGGCAGGGCTCGCGCATGGGTGTTGCAAAATGGCTCACATCCATGTACGAAATTTCTGTGCTACATGTATCATATCCGGATGTACAAAAAGCCTCTTGGATATTGGTCATTTTTGGCAATTTACACACTGTACTTTTAATAAACTCTGCCTAGGGAATTAATCCGATTGACTCCTCAACCATTACTCCAACCAGGGTGGTGAGAAACTTGGGTGTCATGATTGATGACCAGCTTTTCAGACCATAGTGCTGCTGTCTTGTGCCCCTTTGCTTTATACAACATAAGAAAAATAAGTCGCTACCTCACTCAGTAAAAATATTTTATGAATCAAATTTATATGTATAATGTGCAACGTGTTGCTTGTTGTGACAAGAGAATTATCACCACCTTAACAGAGCTTTATAGTGTCCTTTTACTCATCATTTTGGTTTTCTGTTTTAAACGTTTAAACAGTTAGATTTAATGTACCTGTGGGACTTTTCTCAAGCATAAATAAGAAGTAAGTAAAAATATGAAAACCAAGCATTGATTGGCAGACTGTTATTCAACAGCTGTGTCTTCTTAGTGGAAGATATTCTTGCTTGACCTTGAGCAGTAGAAGAGGGTGCAACAAGATGAGTAGTAGTTTAAAGAGCACTAAAAAAAAAGAGCACCAGTCAAATCACAAAACATGATGGAACCGGTTTCATGTACTAATTTGAGGAACTTTACCGTCTCCTCATAGCTCCACACAGATTGATGTGGTCTCTCCAGTGGATGTGTAAATCACATGCTTCATGTTTGTCATGATTTATTAGCTCTTTCTGTTTCCATTGCACTTTGTCGTGTTTTGCTTTCATGTTTAGTATTTCCACTCAGGTTTCATTATGTGCAAATTGAAAATGTGCATATAGTCGCTGTGGATGGAAATCTATCTAGTGCCCCACTCTCTTAACTTTACAAAGAAATCAGTATTATCTGTCAGCCATGCACTTCTCCCCTGCAGCTCTGGATATAAATGTTTTCCTTCAGATTAGGGGGAGACAGAGGAGGATTCAGACAGGCATGCTGGACACTAAACTTGCAGCACTGTCCTATGCTCTGGAATCAAAGTGACATATGTCCTCCCAGGTTTTTCACCTAACATTTTTTGTGCCACTGTTGTCCAGCATGTGTGACAGCCCCTCATACTATAGTTAGCGCATATCTGCAACTACCGACTCTTTGCCTATACTGCCCCCACCCACCTACCCAACCCTCCTTCTCCTCCTCCTCATTGAGAAAATACCACTAGTTATATTGTTTACAGGGGAAGTCTGCACTGCAATTGTGCGTGTGGGGGAATAGAGCTGCAGAGCTGCAGTCTCTATTCATTTGTCAGTGTAAAGCCTAGGTCACACCATATGATTTTATGCCCAATTTGCTGGCCGTCAAGCTCGGCGACCAGCGGTACATCAGCGCTCGATCTGTGGTCAGCAGTCGTTATGTGTGCATCAAAACGGCTCCCCAACGCACCACTGACACATCACCAACGTCGAAAACATTCAGGACATTCGACCCCAGCTCAAACCACTTTGGTGTGATCCTCCCTCAGGTCAAATGCCCGTGAGGGACCTGGGTGAGCTCATCTGGTCCGTTACAACAGTACAGTGTGGGTCTTGTCTTATGGATGGTCGAGGCAAAAAGAGGGAACATGTGTGAGGCCTTTCTTGAGGGGAATGAGTAGGGATTAAGACAGGGGACTCTGAGTCAGACTGGATTTATAAACTCACAGCCATTTCACTCAGATTACAGTAGTGCTCTCCACCCTGTCGCTCGTATAGGCAGTGCTCATGACAGCAGCACCGAGTCAGAGTGAAAGCAACTGAAATGTTACCAAATCGTCAGCTCTTATTAGATTAGGTGTGAGAACGTTCTGCTGTAGCAAGTGGTGTGTGTTGTGATTTTGATGTGTAGAAACAGCTTTGACCCATGGAGTCAAGGGTGGACTAAATTAGACTCCACAATGAATCTTCTTTTGGATGGACTGAACTTCCTTGCCAAGAATCTCTCACAGGTGGTAAATGTCTCTGTTAAACACAGTATCTGTTATTCAGTGTGGGGTGCACATAACTTTCTTGGTCGGGTTCTTAAGGGAGCACCTGGAGATGCTTCTTGGTACTCACACTTTATGTGGAGCATTTACATTCATCATCAGTCATCATCACTTTTCGTCAGCAAGTCAGCTGGCTTTGGGTCATAAGTCTCTGTTTTCATCTTAGACAAGTACTATGTGCTGTAGAGATAAGAGGTGAAGTCTGACAGGCACGATCTGTACTTGTTTTTGATTATATTGAGATAAAAAAAAATCCCTTCTTGTGCTACTCGGTGGTAGTGTGAGTGACAACACAAGGACTTTCCAAGTTTTGGAATTGATATCTGGATTGCTTGTCATAACTATGTTGACCAAGTCATTCACAAAAAAATAGACAGATGTTTTCCTGCTTGCTTCAAACAACATCCATTCTCTTACAGTGGAGTCTCACACACAAGCAGGCTTCATATTTCTGAATTATGTTTCCAAGTGTTTGGTTGCCAAAATCTGAGCAGTCTTGCATTCCCTGAGGCTAAGCTGAGGGGTCAAATATTGATATCATATCTGCTCTCCAACTCCATAGGAGGCCTCTCAATACATCAATCTTATCCTTGTTTGCATCAGAATTTCAAACAGTTTCTATTCTGTACTTGCATTCATTGTAAAGCAGTGTCAGCTTTCTAATAGCTACCATGAGCTCATCTTGCAGTCACCAATAGTCAAATTCTCTTGAGGGAGGGGATTTGCAGAATGTTTCCAGTACATCTTGCCTCCATGCAGACCATCTGATATTGTGAAACTTATCTATCTTCATATATCTTCTTTAGTTGTTCTGTTCTTTTGTAGCCCCTTATTGTAAATTAAACCTAAGCAAATTGACAAAGGAGCAACTACATTTGCACCAACTCCATTGATGCACACTGAAACCAACTTCTTCCACTAATTCCCAAAACCACATGCATGGAAAAATTGCTCAAGCCTGTCCACAATATCCTGATTTTCTGTGCAATGCACTGCATAATGCGCAGGAAAATATTACAAAGCTGTTCTATAATTAATTAATTTTGCCCTGCCACGTTTTAAAAGGATGAGAGGATGTCTGACTATGGCTGCACCTGTTATCAATAGTTGGACTATGTTCATATGCGCTTTACTCTTATTTTTTAAGGATTTTTTTTGTGCCTGTGTAAAATGTGCTGCTTTTATCCGCAAGCTCTCATTCAGATTGTCATCTCTGGAGCCAGGGTATCTCCTAAAGACACTTTTCTGCAAAAACACGTTTTGTATTTTTAGGTTTAGTCTGGTATTTCTGTGTAGTTGGCTGAATGCCAAAGAAGGGGCTTGCTTCATTGAAATTTCAGTGAATCATTGCATCATTGCAGTGAATCTCTTAGAGATAGAGAAAATCCTACTCGAGTAAGTAAATGTCCCTGTCCCCAAAAATGCCAAAAATGTTGGTATGCCAAATCGCTTCTCAACCATGTTTTCTGCTGTGCATCATTTATTTTTACCACGCATGTGGACCAGTTATGTGCACCCCTGAGTATAATAACCTCACATGTATTATAGACAGACATAAAAAAACATAAAAAAGCACAGAATGATTCATAGATTTTTTTTGTTCGGACAATTTTTTAACCATTCAATCAATTTACCAATCAATTTACAATAATGTCATGGATTCATCTATCAAAAGGAACAGAGCAGACCGTGTGTACAGCAGTCTCCTGCTGACCTTCTACCAGTCTAGTTGCCAGTACTCTCTGTGGTGTACTGGGATGGTGCCACCAAGGTTGGTAAGGAAGCAAAGTTCTGTGGTGTGACTAGACTTGGACAGTGGTCACTGGTAGGGAGAAGGATGACATGACTCCAGGATGGACTCATCCTGGATAATCCCACTCACCCCCTCCATCACAAGCTGCGGCTAGCTGTCTGCTGATGTGAACACTGAAAATGTTGTGAGTCCATCCGAATAATTCATCGTCCAAGAGTGATATATCGACTCAAAGAGGTTAGTTAATGGAGGGAGTAGCTTGTAATAATTCTCTTTATGGGATAGTACATTTACATTTTATTAATTTAGCTGATACTTTTATCCAAAGCAACTTACAGGTGCTATACACGTCAGAGGTTGCACGCTTCTAGAGAAACTTGGGGTGAAATGTCTTGCTCAGGGACACAATGGTGGATGGATCACAGTGGGGGATTGAACCCGGGTCTCTCACACCATTATCCATTGTGCCATCACCACCACCCAAGTAGCATTAGCATAGCATGCTCGACACGCTATTGCTTGGTCTCGGTTCTCGGTCTGATATTTGGGAAACAGTGTCCATCTTGACTATGTCTTTGCACTAAGCACCATGGATGTTAAACACAGAGTCCGCCTCCTCTCAGTTTGCCGGAGTCTTGCTCGGAACTGTCCACCCGCTGAGTGCTTGATCTGAGATGCTGATGGGGCAGGTCTCTGTAAAGATGCAGGCACAACAGTCGCTGATTTCCATTGCTTGGCCAACATTAGTACCATTTTGTCCAGACCGAACCTCTAGGAGCAGCTAAGCTGCTGGGTCAACATGGCTCCTATCCCAGCTCTTTTCTCTCCGCTGAGTGATCACCACACCCGCTGTGGTGCCTGGTCCAGTTGTTCTGGCTGGCGGAACCTAGTCCACTGCTCTTTTATCCAAAAAGCCTCTTTCCCTTTTCCAATTACTGGATTTCTGTCATAGGTAACACATGTTTTGCAACCAAGCCAGAAAAAAACTGATTAAAAACAAATGTGGAGCGAAGTCTGAAGCAGCTACCAGATGCTGCTTCTACATGTGCTGGCAGTTGTCATAGGAACGTATTTTCAAGCCACTTTTTAAAGATGAATGCACTCACTAGGAAGATAAGTCTAAGGAATCAAATTTGTATCATAAAAAGGTGTAAATACTGCCTGTGAATCTATGAAGGTACCAGTGTGATCGTTCCTCCACAGCTGTTGAAAGTATGGAAGAGAAAGCAAAATAAACCAGTGGAGTTAATGGGTGTGCTCCAGATTATATTTGGTCTTGTCAGGTGAGGCCATTTAATACTGATTACATCCATCACTGTGAGCCAGTGCAATTACTCCCAAACCTAAACATCAGCCAGTCAATTTGGCGTTTTTGCTTGTCAGAACATTTGGGACTTTGATATTTCATCCCAAAACATCTACTCCTATCAAAAATATCATACAATATGAGTCCTATTTTGACATACTTGAAGAAAAGAAAAAAGAAGGGCTTTCACACAAAAGATACTTCACAGTCCCAATAGTAATATGAGGGTAGGAGGACACATCTTAATTGAAACGAATTAAAAATCACAGAAACCTTTAAATTATTGAAACAGCACACAAACACAAGTCAGCAGGTGATGAATGAACGAGCCAGGGCTTGGCTCATCCATCACCTTGCCAGTGTGCCGCGCAGCATCAATGCGACAGGAACAGTCAAATAACGTTTAGCACACTGGGAACCCTGTGTTTGGGGGGAGATTATTACTGTCACAGCTTTAATGGATTAGCTTGGACCAGTGCAGTTTCAGCCAGTGGGATGCAAGGCCTGTACATTAGCATAGCTATCACAGGGCCAGCCAGGCAACAGCAGGCTGGTGATTGACAGATGGAAGCGAGTCCACACCAGACAAGTAGCCAGTCTAAGGCCAAACAGCAAGGAGCCAATTATGTGGGGAGAAAGAGGGTCATTCATCATTCTGTTAGACACCTGTCCAGCGACACAAAGGAGACTTCAGCCTCAGCCAGCATCCCTAGGCAGAGATGATGCTCATTAGATTGGACTCAGGAGAAATAAAGCAAGCGCAGGGATCATATTTATAGCACATAGCACAAAGACAATGAGGATGATGGAAATGTGAGCTATGTGCTGTTCTGTAAGTTGAAGTAGAGGAGCAGAGCCTTTCTTCCCTTGTCCCATGTGGACGCAGAGCTAGCTGCTGAGAATGCCAGAGGGAGAGCACCTAATTCCCACTAGTGCTGAATCTGAAAAATCTGAATCATAGACTGTATATAAGACTTGGATGTAGTCATTTTGATGTCACCCGTTGGTTTGTGGACTGCCGTTTTGAAGCCTTGAGTTTGGCTGATAGGGTACCACCATGTTGATTTTTTGCATCCAGTGGCACTGGACGTGACCATATGCAGGTTTAAGGGACTTCCGTGATCGCATTAATTTACTGACCGGAAGATTCCCACTTGATCTGAATAGTATAATGTGAAACTAAATGTATTATTTTGAAAATAAATTCCAATAAACTTGAAACTGAATGTAATATAATGAAATTGAACATTGATTTGCAACTGAAACTGTATTTGAGCCTCACTAAAAATTCAACTTTTTATGTACTTTCCCTTACAGTTTTCTGAAATCTTATTTGCTTCTCGTTTCATTTTCAATCCACAAGATTCAGCTCAAGGTCAATGACACGAAGAGTAGTCGAGTGCAGATTAAGCCTGCATTCTTTCCAGTACCTACAAGGAGGCAACTCCACTGCCAAAAGCCCAGTTCCTTCAGTATTAATCGCAAAATGAAGCTGATTTATTTCCTCAGTAAACACTTTTCTTATGCGTATGATCTCAATAGTAAGTTTGAAGCCCTTTTCAATACAGCATGATCGGGAGTGGAGCTAGACTCTCAGCACAGTGGGGGCCGGAGCTTCATTGTGGGCCCACCTACTAAAGATATATCAACAAAGTTTACATGACCCCAGACTCACTCCGAAAGTCCACAGAATCTGTCTGCTTCACTGCAGCCATTCTACTAAATGTTTTTGCTTACACCAGAAGCGCTCCAGTGCATCCTTAACCTGAGTGAGTCCAGGAAGCGTCCCAGCGTCAAGCAGCACAGCACAGATGAATCGAGCAGGAAGTCAGACACAGAAACGGCAGAGAATTGGTCAATTTTCAAAATAAAATACCCGTTACGGACTTCCAATCGTATATTAACAATTAACACAGTTAAATCAAATGAAAAAAGATTCTAAAAACATTTTTACTACGTAGCCTACTTAATGAATTTAAATTGCACGATAAATATCAGACAGGGCTTACTTCCTGTTGCCACTAGTTGGCGATACGACTATAACTGAATATTGGCATGTACCTGTTGTGTTTCGGGGGAGGACCATTATCAAGCATGTAGAGTTTGGTCCAGATGTGAGCATGTACACTGAAGTTACAACAACTTCCTGTTTCATGGTGAGTCATCGATTTTGGATGCCATGCATGGCATGCCGTTGCACAAAAACTCATTGTTTGTACAACTTTTAATCATTAATAGGTTTAGACTGCACAGCGAAAATCTGAAGTCGATCGGACTAATTCCCTAGGAGCAGCTTGATAAAGTAAGTGTGTACCTGTGTGCCGGAGTTAGCTAGATAGCTAATTTTCATCCATAGTCCCTGAGATCAGATACATCAGTACAGTGCTTCAACAATGCTGCAAAAAATACATTAAAACTATCATTTATAACTACATTACAAAAGTGATAAAAGTATGTGTAAAAAAACAAACAACAATTTACTTTCAAGTATCATCAGAATAGTGCCTAATCACATACAGCAGCAAAATGAAATACAAGATAATACATGACAAGTGACAGAAGTATGTAAAAAATGTAAATTATGTAAATTGCTAGTGGCTACAAGTCTGTTGTGCCTTAAGCCATGTCTTAAGTTTATCTTTAAAAGTTAAATAGTTTTTGCATTCTCTCAATTTAACAGGTAAACTATTCCTGTAGTGGGTAGCTCTAACTGAGAATGCAGTCTGTCCAAACTAATGCGTCTGTATTTTACAACACAGTCCCCTCTACTAACTGCCCTTGTTACCCTACCTCTGCTGTCCCTTTGCTTCATGAACTGGTTAAGTGGGGGAGGGGCTAGCCCATGTAACACCTCGTAAACAAGGCAAGCATCTGCAATTTTTAAAAACTATTTAAACTGAATAGATTGTATTTTTTATTATGTGACAGTGATGATAACTATTAACCTTTCTATCAAGAGTTTTTATTGTCTGTTTGTACAGTGACTCAATTAGTTTCAGAGGTGTAGTGTTCATTTGAGACCAGCTTGTAAAGCAATATGGTATCTGGGAAAAGATCATAGCATGCACAAAGAGGTTGGCTGACTCTGCTGTTAAATATGGTCTGATATGTCTAAAATTAGCCAAATTGAATTTAATCTTTTTGGTGATTTATTTTACCTGCTTTTTAAATGTCATCTTTGAATCTAAAGATTCCAAGATATTTAAAGTGAAACACCACTGTGATCTTTTTACCATTAACAAAAACATCAGTATGTGGGGAGTCAGAAGTTCTCAATGAAAAATAAATACACACAATTTTGTTTACATTCAGGTGTAAACATGAAATATTTACCCAGTATAAAAATCTCTGTCATGGCTGCTGTTAGTTTGTTTGCAACTTGTTTGTTTTTTGCATGCACATATAGAACTGTGTCGTCAGCATAGATACATATCTCATGGTTTACTGTGTCAAAAGCCTTCTTTAGATCCAAAAAATACTGCTCCTATTTCAACACCTTCATCTAATTTTAATTTGATATTTTCAATAAAATAACAGTTGGCTTTCAGTAGAGCGATTGGAACGGAATCCAAATTGCATTGGATGCAAAGGAAAGTGATTTCCGCTCAAGTGAGTAGTCAGCTGCTTTGCTACACATCTTTCGGCAACCTTTGATACTATGAGTAAAATACAAATGGGTCTGTAATTTCCCACCGTTACTTCACTTGCCTTAAAAACAGGTGTCACAATAGCCATCTTCCGGGTGCTTGGAAAAATTCCATGCTTAATTGATAAGTTAATCAGATGAGCAACAGGATAGCTTATGAGATCCTTGTTTGATTTAAAAAATGTGGTATCCAATCAAGTATCCTTTGCTTTTGATTCTCTTAAGAAGCATATAATGTTTTTACCTCTAATTCATTTATTTCTGTTATTCTAAAAACTGGTTTGGCATCATTGATGGGGATACAAGCTATAGTTCTAGGAGAGAAGCTCTGGGCCATTCGTCCACTGAGTTTATAAAAAAATTATTTAAAGTACTTGCTATCAAGTCATGGTCATGTGTCAAAATTCCATTAACCATAAGTTCAGGTTCCTTTTTTCTCTGATCATTATTAAGTTCAGTTAGTTAATTGAGATTTTTCCAGACAAGTTTTCCATTCCCCTGGCATCATTAATTATGCTAATAAAAAAGCTCAGCTTTAGCCTTGTTTATGTCCCTTACTAGCTTATTTCAAAGTGATGTAAATTTAAGCCTATCACTACTATTACCTGATTTAAGTGCTCTTTTCAGGCCAGGTACCGTTCTTTCATTTCATCATTTGTTGTCGAATAGTTTCATTTAGCCACTGTAAAGTATTTTTATGTCTAGGTTTGTGTTGCACCTGTTGCCAGCAGGTGGCACTATGACTTTGAGTGGACGTGTTCAGGGCGGGACTGTTATTATAATTATCAAATTTGTTGCAGATCTGAGCATGTACACTGGCAAACTGGTCGACTGATAATAACTGTTTAAATCTTTTAATCGTCAGTGGGTATTAAATATATTGTTTCATTTGGCCATATGAGCTCTATAGCTCTGTGTTTGGCAATGTCCATTAGTCAGTTGGTTGACTGAAATATTTTAACAACCAGGCAACCCTCTCTACCTCCTGAGCCACAGCGGCTCAGGAGGTAGAGAGGGTTAATTGAAAGGTTAATTGAAATTGCCTGGTTAATTGAAAGGTCAGCGGTCAATCACCGGCTCCTCCAGGCTGAATCTCGAAGTGTCCTTGCTAGTTTCTGTTTGAGCACTTAGGCTCAGTGTGTGAATGTGATGTAGCGTCAAAGTGCTTTAAGTGGTCGAAAAGACTAGAAAGGTGTTTTACAAATAGCTGTACAGCCTCACAGAGCTGCTAGCATCACTTTAATCTCTCAGTCATGGGCGTTGTTATGCCTTTAACCCCAGATAAGTTTTGGAAAGCCCCATGTCTGAAAAATATTTTTTGTAAACAAAATAAGCTCTCCAAGATGCAGATTGTATGTTACTCCACATTATTGTTCCTTAGCATTTAGAACAAGCAGAAAAAAAGAGACAAAAAGTGCTTGAGGGTTTCATCAGGTCTCGTCAGCAACTTCTGAATTGTCCCCAGCAATAATTTTGTCCATCAGTGTCTATTCACTGTATTTGGTTAACACCTGCAAATTAGCGAGAGAATAACATGAACCAAAAAAGCGGAGTTGTTGTCTGTCAACCACGACAGGGATTCAGTGCCGCTGTTAGAGGCAAATAAGTTAGAAGATGAGATGAGAGAAAAGTTGCAATATTGGGAGAAAATATATTAATAGAAGAGGTTGCTTGGAGTCATATGTGCATATGTTAGTATTTCTCCAGTTATTTAGATTTAAAAAACAGTGTGGACGGCAGTGTGGCCTCTGTCCTTTGAATGGTAGCTCTGTGTTGCTGCTCTGTCTGTCCCTCTCGCTCAGAGACACTCTGCTCTGTTTGGGACTGTCTCTCTGCTCCAGGATGCTTCCAACTGAAGTGCCTGTAAGCTGCACTTTATCAAAGGTGCTGCAGTTAACATTTGTGTGGATTTGTGATGAGATTTCAGACTGATCATACAGTCCCCTCCAAAAGTATTGTAACGATAAGGCAAATTCTTATGTTTTTGTTGTTCCCTGAAGACATTTGGGTTTAAGATCAAAAGATGAGTATGAGACAAGAGGTCTGAATTTCAGCTTTTATTTCCTGGTATTCACATCTAATGCTTTAAACAACTTTGGACATATCACAGTTTGTATTAGACCACAGCATTCTTAGGTGAGCCAAAGTAATGGAACAAATAATCTTAAAGTAAATAACACTTACTATTTGGTGTTGTAACCCTTGCTTGGAATAACTGCCTCAAGCCTCCGACCCATCAACATCACCAAACTGTTGCATTCTTCATTTGTGATGCTATTCCAGGCTTTTACCACAGCTTCTTTCAGTTTTTGTTTGTTTCGGGGTGTTTCTCCATTAAGTCTCCTCTGAAGAAGCTGAAATGCATGCTCTATTGGGTTAAGGTCAGGTGATTGACTTGGCCAGTGTAAAACCTTCCACTTTTTCCACCTGATAACGTTCTTTGTTCTGTTGGCAGCTTTGGGTCATTGTCCTGCTGCATGATAAACTCCCAATTAGTTTCAATGCATTTATCTGTAAATTGGCAGACAAAATGTTTCTGTCACTTCTGAATTCATTCTGCTACTACTGTCATAAGTTACATCATCAATAAATATTAATGAGCCTGTTTCAGAAGCAGCCATGCATGCCCAAGCCATGACATTACCTCCACCTTTCTTCACAGATGAGCTTGTATGCTTCGGATCATAAGCAGTTCCTTTCTTTCTCCACTCTTTGGCCTTTCCATCACTTTGGTAGAGATTAATCTTGGTCTCATCAGTCCATAAGATTGTTTTCCAGAACTTTTGCGGCTCATCTCTGTACTTCTTTGCATATTTCAATCTGGTGGTGGTTTGCATCTTGTCCTGTCATCTCTATATTTCTGCTCTCTGAGTCTTCTTCCAACAGTGGATTGTCATACCTTCATCCCTGCACCATGGAGGTCGTTGGTGATGTCACTTACTGATGTTTTGTGGGGTTTCTTCACAGCTCTCAATATTTCTGTCATCAACTTGTTTTCCTTGGCCGACCTGCTCGACATCTGTTGCTCAGTACACCAGTAGTTTCTTCTTTTTCAGGAGATTCCAAATTGTTGTGCTTGCTATCCCCAATTTCTGTTCAATGGCTCTGGTCGATTTTCCTTCTATACTCAGCTTGACAATGGCTTGCTTTTCTCCCATAGACAGCTATCTGGTCTTCATGTTGTTTTATCTTCTTTAACAAGAAATGCAGTCTTTATATTTTATATAATTCTATATACTATTTAATGTTTGGGCAATCAACCTAGAAGGCAACACCTGGGCAACAAGAAACATCTGTCAGTCACATGTTCCAATAGTTTTGCTCACTTGAAAAATGTGTGGGTTCAAACAAAGGGTGATATATCCTGAGTTGTTTAACACATCTAGATGTGAATACCAGGAAATGAGAGCTGAAATTCTGAACTCTTTTCTTAATCTTAAACCCAAATGTCTTTAGTGAACAACAAAAGCAAAGGAATTTGCCTTACTGTTCAAATACTTTTGGAGGGGACTGTAAGTGTTTTTACTTACTTTCTATATTTTGGTAAAATATAACTTTTTTCTCAAAATATTGCAACTTTTCATATATGTGGGAGAGATTCTGAATATGCAGAAAGTTTTGTGCAGAAACATTTAAAGAGGTTACTACCCCAAACAAAGACACAAAAGAGGAGGAAAGATCACGCCTGCATGTGTGCTGATAGGGATATTACTTACATATTCTGTTAGATTTTTAGATTCTGAATTATCACCAGCCACCTGAATTGTATGTTTCCCTTTACAAAAATAAAAACATTTCCACCATAAATTGGTGCAGAAAAAAATCAGAATGCAGGAATGCAGTGTTTAAGGCTTACCTCCTGATAAATAATGTTATTGCTATTATGTATAAAATGAAAGTTAAAATAAAGTGGAGTTGTAAGCGGGGTCCAAGCCTCCTGGCGCCAGCCGCCCCCCTCGCCCCGTGGAGGCCATGCAAGTCAATCCGAGTGCTGCGACATGGCTCGGGGAGCCCATAGAGAGTTATAAATGAAAGGGACATGCTGTTACGGAGATATAAAATGAATGTTTGTCTATGGGAGTGGTATTTCATATACGATTAAAAGAACGGGGAAAGTGTACGGGGAGCAGCGCTGCAGAGATAACTGCTTTTATTAAATTAGCTTTTACTCTAATTTTTGAGATTACAACTTGATTTATCTTCACTTGCGCTTCTCGGCAGCCAGCTTCAGTGCACATCCGGTTCTACTGTTGTTGTTAGCGTCGGATTGCACAAGAGTTCTGCTGGACTACTACTTCATAGGGTTGGGCTGATAGACAATGCCACGTTATCGGTGATGGCTGAGCGACATCATGACGTTGAGCCGTCACTGTGATTATATAACCCCTGCCCCCCAGCAAAAAAAATCTCAAATTTTCACATCATAACAACCCCTATAAAAGCAGGTTTTAATTACCACGAACATTCTTATTATTGTTTTTAAGTATGCTTTGTACCTGCCTCGGGATTCTCTTCTCCCCACACTGACATACTCACTCTCTCCCCCCATCTTCTCATTTTTCTCCTTCAGCAGTATGTTTTATGAAGTCGCCTAAAAGACTGAGAACTAGTCTTTTTTACGTATATTTCCACCCACGATCCCTTATCACGGCAAGCAGTTGAGTCGCACTTCAGCTTATTAATGACGTAGCCTATTAAACAAATAACACCAACATCTGTAACCTGTGTCCACTGCTGCTTTACGTGCGTAAAATATCCACCGCGACTTGTAACATAAGTTAATAGTCAACCAATTTGCTTTACCGAGTGAAGTCTGTGCGAGAACAAATGCACATAAGACGACTGCACATAAGACCCTTGAGCAAACCGATGACATTCTCCATCCTGTTGTTTCCTTCCATCGCCCAACCCTACTACTTCATATTTATAAAATTACTTGGATAAAAGAAAGCAAGGAAGATGAACTATCTGGTGAGTTCACAAAATGTGTGTATGCAACTTTATTCCAGCTATCGTTGTACTTTACTACGAACAGGTAAGAATAGCATAGCCCTGATCGATCTGAACTCCATTCAGAAAACAAACATCTTAAAAGTTCTTGTCCTGCTGACTTGCTGACAGACCTGATAAAGCATGAATTCATATGTCTAACAAAACTGCATCACATTGTAGTTGTTTCGGCATCAGTTTGGTCGGTTTATTGCAATTAAATCACAGCAGAGGGTTTACTTTGGCTTCATATAGCTGTAGTATTCGTGGGGTGTATTTATTCGCTTAACGCTTTGTGTGGGAACACTCAAAATGTCCATTGGTCCAACTCGCATGAGTAAAGCGAGTCGAATATTGAATTTGCTTTCTGTGTGAACAAAGCTTTAGTGCCCAGGCTAAAGCAAACTGTTCCACAGGGGCATGGAGATTTAGCAGGCAGAGACATACAGATTATTCATTATTCATAGAGTATTGTTACAATACAGTGTTTCCCATATGTTCATTTATTTGTGGCCGCTTGCCACAATATCAACACTCACCGCCACAGATTGATTTTTGATTTTTTTTACTAGGCCTATTTAAAATCGTATTTGATTGCTGAGTGCCGTAGCGCATCAGCACAGCACATTCTCTCACCTGTCCTTCTCTCGCTGGCTCTCTCTCCCTCTTCCGCGTGAACACAGCTGCACAAATCTGTCCAACACAACGCTGTCAATTAGCTTAAAAAAGTTATTAGGAAGCATGTAAGGAGCCTAGGTAATAAGGAGAGCTAAGTTAATTGTCAGGTTTGGACACCTAAAATATCAAACAAGGAAGAAAGACACAAGAGAGTTAATGGCTTTTTACTCGATAAGATGTACTCAGTTACAAACTCCAACCGCTCTGAGGCATCCCTGCCGCTTCCTCTCTTTTTATTATTATCAAGGAGGTCCCTAGTTACATACACATTGCTGCTACATGGGAAAAGGGAATAAGCAGCAACATGAACTGTGAAACAGTTAGATTAGCATATGTTGTTATGGCTATGGTGCTGTGCAGAATGTTCCAGGAACTATGTATAACAGCTGCATATCAGTAGCTGTTTTGGTTCTTGCTTCTTTGGGTGTCTGGCTCTGTGACCCATCCACTGCAGGTTTCCTGTGAACAAACTCAAAGATTCATATTAAAATACAAGGCTTATATTTCCATATATGTATTTCCATGTACTGAGTAAATATGAGATAACTTATATACATAAAGATTCCAACATTAATGTTAGAAAACACTTGGTTGTTTTTTGCGCCACAGTTACACTGTCATTCTGTAGGAAACACTACACTATTTTATCATGTTTAATGACAAAGGACACATGAGTTTGCCTTGTTTTAATATACTTTTTTGTCTGTTTTTTTAATGATTTCTTTAAATATGTATTGATTTCTCAATCTTCACCGGGCTGGACAGGGGGGGCAGAAATGTACATGGGGGCCACAAACACCACACAAACAGACACCACAGAGAACCTGCAAGAGAACGGGGATGAGGTTGGGGAAACAGGAAACAACAAAGGAAAACACCAATTGCAGAAAGCAACAAAACTTGCAAGAGAACGGGGAGGGGGGCTTGGGGAAAACAAACAAACAAAAAACATAAGCAAAGAGACAACCAGCTGAACAACAGCAATAAATGGCTGACATAAGAAAACAACTGAGGGAGAATGAAAAAGAGAAACAGTCAAGCAAAATAAATAACGCAGCACAGCCATGAGAACCAAAATAATAATAATAAATTTAAATAAATAAATTAATGAAAAGCATAAAGAATAGTTCTACCTGTAACAACAATGGACAACCTGAATTTGTTTGTGTGTGTCTATGTGAGTGTACAGCTTGTATAACAGTGTAAATTTCCTGTCCCCACAAAATACCACATCACACAACCATTAACATCTAAACTGCTGGCAACAAAAGTGAAAATGTCCAAGTTGGGTCCAATTAACTATTTTCCCTCCCTGGCAGCCGTGGATAAGTGTACCAGTGTAAGTATATCAGTGTACTCATTCACACTCATTTACTGACTCCATGGTAATCATAGGTGGCCATCGAGTACACAACTCATACTCAAATACAATAAGCTTACAAGTCATTTTCAAAGTACTGTGGGATTCTCCAGCGTGATGCTGACAAAATAACCTCACCTCAGCCATTAGGACAGTTAGCTAAAGTACACTACATTAGGAAACTATGCCAGCTACAAAAACAATATCAAAAAACTTATTTAGCACTGTATGACAGATAGTGATCATCAGCAGTAGGTGCCAGTGTCACTTTATGATGATGTTATGATTATGTTATTATCATTGACCTTAACTGAACAGGAACAAATTCATATAATATATTAATAATATATAAATATTCATTGATCAAATGTAGGATTGGGGTCTTGAGGAGAAACCCAGCCACCTGAAACAAAATTCAGGTGGCTGGTGACAGTTCAGAATATAAAAATATAATAAAATATAATGCATTAATTGGCATCTTTTTTTCCTTTTTTTTTACAACACAGATGTTTCTTCTATATTTACATTGTATTGCAGGTTTTCTTAATGTGAAAATAAACCTTTCTCAGAGCAATTTCATTTCTTAATTAACATATCTTGGGGCATGTTTAACAAATGCTTTCAAAAAGTTCAACAACATCTGCCATTTCAGAAAGTGGTGAGGACATGTCCCCAGTGTCTCCAGTGTGAATGACACCTATGACCCTACCCACCTGCTCCCTCCCTACAGGTTGAGCTACTCCATACTTACCGCTTCACCTCCAATCTCCTCCTGTTCTCTGTGTCCCTCGGCCCATCGCAGTGACTCTGTCTCTCTGCTTTGCTGTCACACGCCTCCTCCTCTGCCTAGCAGTGGCCAAGACATGGCAAAGAACTCTCTGAGGATCTGAAAAAAGAAAGGTTAGGGTTAAGCTCTACATAAAGATGGGCTAGGCTATAAGAAGATTGCCAAGACCCTGAAACTGAGCTGCAGCACGGTGGCCAAGACCATTCAACAGGACAGGCTCCACTCGGAACAGGCCTTGCCATGGTGGGCCAAAGAAGTTGAGTGCAAATGCTCAGCATCATATCCCGAGGTTGTCTTTGGGAAATAGTCGTATGAGTGCTTCAAGCATTGCTGCAGAGATTGAAGGGGTGGGGGGTCAGTGCTCAGACCATACGCTGCATACTGCATCAAATTGGTTTGCTTGGCTGCCATCCCAGAAGGAAGCCTCTTCTAAAGATGATGCACAAAAAAGCCCGCAAACAGTTTACTGAAGTCAAGCAGACTAAGGACATGGATTACTGGAACCATGTCCTGTGCTCTGAAGAGACCAAAATAAACTGGTTTGGTTCAGATGGTGTTGCGTTGATGATGTGGCGGCAACCAGGTGAGGAGTAAAACGACAAGTGTGTCTTGCCTAGAGTCAAGCATGGTGGTGGGAGTGGGTGGGAGTGTCATGGTCTGGGGATGCATGAGTGCTGCCGACACTGGGGTGCTGCAGTTCACCGAGGGAAGCATCAATGCCAACATGTACTGTGACATACTGAAGCAGAGCATGATCCCCTCCCTTCGGAGACTGGGCCAAATGTCATGGTCTGGGTGCGGGGTTTGTGTGTGGTGTGGCAGGCTGGTGGACCCAAATGCAGGACATGCAGAGCAGGGCAGGTAAAGTTCAAAAAAGGGATTTATTGGCAAAACAAAAGGCGAGCACACTTACTATCTGAGTGGCTGATCACAGAGAGTCCAAACACAGTAATTCAAACAGAAAATCCAAAACCCAAAACAGAACTCAAAAGGCAACTCCAATAATCCAAAGACAGGGCACGAGACAGGACTAGGGTACACACTGTACAAACTGAGCTCACTGAACAATGACCAGACAAGGACTAAACAGAAACACCAGGTATATATACACACACGGGACTAACGAGCTGGGCGGGAGCAACACAGGTGAGTGGGATCAAGGTAACGAGGCAGGCAGAGAGACAGAAGGGAAAACAGAGAGAGGCAGGCAGGCAGTGTGATAACTGGGGGAACAGACGAAACACTTGACAGGAAGACATGGGGCAAAATAAATAACCAATACAGACAGAACACATGTAACAAAATAGCAGACAAGCACTGACCAACTATAACACAAGGATAGGGGCAAGGACATGGAACAAAAACCCAGACTCCCCAACAAGACACACAGACAGGACTGAACCCCAGACACAGAGTAACCAAAATCAAAACACTGAGAAGGCATGGCCAAAATAATAAAACACAGACAAACTCAGGACAGGATCGTGACACCAAAGGGCAGTGTTCAGTAAAGGTGAGTAAAGCATGTCTCCAGACCTAAACCCTTTTGAGCATCTGTGGGGCATCCTCAAATGGAAGGTGGAGGAGTGCAAGGTCTCTAACATCCACCAGCTCTGTGATGTCATCATGGAGGAGTGGAAGAGGACCCTAGTGGCAAGCTGTGAAGCTCTTATTTTAACTCTCATGATTTTGCTGCCAGAAGGTCATTAGTTTCCATTTATATAACCCACTCCTTTTTGAAATAACTAATAAAATCTAGGTCTTTAAGCAAGCCTCCAATTTGTAGTTGGTGGTGTCGCTCATGTATTGTTTAAGGGTGTCTGTTGATTTCCGAATACAGTGACTGCCTGCCATACAGAGCCTGTCAACTACTGGATTACATACCAGGTTGAAGTCTCCTCCTATTATAAGAGCTGTGTTTGAGTGAGTAGAGAGTGAGGTGAAGAAAGCATGAAAAAATGAGAGGTAATCAACATATAGCAGCATAACTAAGGGATGGATCTATAAGCCTTGTCAAAGAAGAAAGTCTTAAGCCTACTCTTAAATGTGGATATGGTTTCTGCCTCCTGAACCCAAACTGGAACATGGTTCAATAAGAGACGTGCTCGATAGCTGAAGGCTCTGGGTCTAGACGCTAGGAACCACAAGTAACCCTGCAAGCACAGGGCTCTGGTGGGGTAGTAAGGTACTATGAACTCTTTAAGATAAGGTGCCTGACCAATAAAGAGGTGGTATTATGCCTTTTGACTTTTTCCCTCTCCTTTATTGAGTTAATATCTTTTTTGTGCATGTAATAGGTTTGTAAAGTGAAAGCCCAAAGTCTACTTCTCTGCTGAATAATTACCTCAGTAAATACTTTCCTAATGAGTTTTATGGTCTCAATCACTAGTTTCATGTCTTCTTTAATACAACATGATGTTCATTTCTGAAATTATGGTCCCATTTAGAGGAAAATAGACCATAAAGTAGAGTATGCTTCAGGGCGGGATTATCTATGATTGACAAGTCGTTACCATGGCGACCTGCCAATCAGGCTACAGTGACTCCTACCAACGGCACAGTAAAATTTAACCACCACTGTTGAAAAAGCTTATTAGGAGTTGGCTGTTCACTTTCTCTGGTGAGAACATTTAGTTTTAAGACTGTTGTTCGCTAGACAAAGTTATCATCCCTGTTAAAATAACAGTTAACGTGAATTACAGATGCACCTAGCTAAGCAAGCTAGCTAGCTCTGTGTGTGTGTGCATGACTGACTGCTTCTGAATTTAGACAGTATGAAAATACCACAGCTGATCGATGTGAAAACGGCGAAGAAAGAGCAACATTAACAGAAGAAAGAAATAGTGAAACAAAAACAGACAATAATACACAGAACATTATCAGACAGGCTAGTCACATAACTACAGTATACTGTTGAGACACGCACTGTTTTATAATTGTTGATAATTTTGGCTTTGTTAGTTCTTATGGTGTGTATTTAGGCCAGTTTTTTTTATTTTTTGAAAAAAAACCCACCTGTTTCTTGCTGAACTGCAGGGATTCCTGCAGAGACTGAAGCTCTTTGTGGAGGACTTACATCAGAAATAATTGGGCTTCTAAGCCAGTTTTTTGTCTATTATGCCTGGGATATCTGTGAAATCACCACCTTGTGAGGAGACTGCTCCAGGTGAGTCTTCTGTGCGGTTTCTCTTGGACTTCCCCATGACCACTTATGAAAACACTGCTCAATGTAAAATCCTCTAAACACTTCTCTTCAAGGTCCTCCACAGCGATTTGATTGTTCTGATTGTTATTGTTATACTTTAACTTATAACGTATAAATTGGGTGTCATTGGGTCTGTTTAATGAAATGTTTGTTTTGCTGCGCACCAAGTCTCACGAGATTACACAAACGCTCACTGTGTCATCTTTTTGCTCTGGGCCAGACACTCGAAGCCGCTTGCTTTAAGAGGAATTTTAAAAGTGAGGGTGTGTTTGGGAAGCCCCTCACCTCTCAACTTCCTGGTCACATGTCATCAGCCCTGAGCCCGGCTCCCTTCACTGATCACAGACGATAAACCCCTGCATAGTGCTGAAATTAACAAACGCTTGACATTTGCTCCACGTCCAATTACTCAATATCCAAGGCTGAGCACATGTTTAATTAACATTCATATCCTCTAGGGATGGAGAGGGAGCTCTCTGCTCTGCCACCCTGGCTACATTAAACCTGTTCCCCTGGGCCCTCTTGGCAGGCGTCACTGTTTACCTTCTCCCAAACTCCGCTGGAGCCAGTGTCATCCCCCCTTCCCCTGGGTCCTGTGGTGCACATGGTGGAGCCAAACAACCACATGGGGGAATGTTGATTGGGGAGCCTGAGCCTGAAGACTGATTCACTTACCACAAAGGGGTCATCAAAAATACTAAGAAACCTCCTTTTGCTCTTTCCCTTGCAGTCATGCGCTGATGAAATTCGCTCAACCCTTGGGTCAACAGCATCTTGGGCCTAAAAGGGGGATTGTGTTGTGCCACAGATCCAGAACAATGGAGTGACTGGTTGAAAGAAATCAGCTCATTTCTTTTTTTCTCATGGAATTCTAACAAATAAATTTGTTGTTAAATGTATTATTGAGAAGAAGAGGAACAAATAAGGGGTAAGAGCTACAGAAAAAAAACAATGCCTGCATGCTTTCTTTTGTGTGTGTGAACAGCATGCAGACTCGGTTCTCCTCACAGCTGGGGGGCATGCAGGGCAGATGACTCCACAGCATCTGGGATGTGCTGGACATATGCATGAGGGCTTTACAAATATGCAAGGGTGATAATGAGTTATTCATCCATGTAGCAGAGGGTTCAATTATTTCATTCTGATGAATTGTTGCTGTATATAGTCTATAGTCTTTAAGACAGTGCACAGTAGGTCAGCTTTGTATAACAAAAATGCATTATAACCTATATGGAGGAAAAGTTTTGATACTATAACTAATTAATTTCAAATGGAACACATGGAACACAACTTTTCCTATTATTAGCACCAAATGACACTGTTCTTCTTGGGAAACATCCTAGAAAAGTATTATCAAATTAGAGAAAATACTGCTTTACTGAAAACTTGTGTATTTGTACTTCTGTTTATTTACATGCCAAGTCACTGTTAACCAGATAAAGTTTATACAGCATTGAAAATTAAATTAAACTGTTCTTGATTTTATTCACTTTCAAGTACAGTATACAGTATATACAGTGGATAGAAAAAGTCTACACACCCCTGTTAAAATGCCAGGTTCTTATGATGTAAAATAATGGGACAATTCAATTGTTTTTCAATTGAATTGTTCACATTATACATTATACATTAAAGGTGGAAAAATTTCTGACTTGATTTATCTTTGTCTCATTATTTTACATCATAAGAACCTGGCATTTTAACAGGGGTGTGTAGACTTTTTCTATCCACTGTACAATGCAAACTTGTGATTGGTTTAAAAAATATATCGCATGCTATCCTATGTTCTTAGAGTAAACCTCTGTACATGCTTGACATCATTGCCCTGTAACCTTAAAGGAAAAGTTTCACAAAGAAGAAAACATTATACAGTACAGTGTACTGCACATGCAGTACATTGTATGGTCACATAGCGATTAAATTGAACTATGTCCACAATAAATGACGGTGTAAATGAATGCCCTACTGTCTTAATTCACTGTATGCCAAGTGCTTTGAAGATATCACCTCCACAGCTAATATAGAGTACATAAAGACATAAAGAGATTCTTCGGTTAATTTGGCACATTTAGCTCCCTCTTATGCCAACATCTTTTCTTCTTAATTCTTATTTTTTCAGCATCACACATTCCTTTTTCCTCTTTCACTCTCTTCTCCACATGTACCGTCTCTATTGAGCCTATCACACAACCCAGGGCTGACTTTAGCCCCGACAAAACGTTAGGAGATTAAACTCGCACTAAATGGAAAGTAAAACTTCTTTGATCGGCCCTGTTGAGCTAATCAGATTTCATCGAAAACGAAGATTGGTCCAAGTTGGGAAGGGCCGCTCGTACATCCCCTCCATATTGAAAGTATTGGTTTGGCACAGTCAGACACACAGACAGTGTTCGCTGCAGCACACTGGCCGGCCGGCGCGGTCACAGATCATAAAGTAAAACAGAAACTGAAAAATAAAAACTCATGAGGGCCAGGGGCAACAATGGCCAGTCCACCCCTGCTTAACTTACTTACTTTAACTTTATACAATGGCTAGTTTAATGTGCAGCACTGTGTGGCATGTTATGTGCTAATCACATGTTTAATGTTAATCTGCAATTTCTATTTTGTTTGACCAATGTTCACTGATGGGATGCAGTGATGCAGATGTTTTTATCCAGTCTTTTAATAATTACTGCTTAGCAATTTTAGGTAAAGTGGCACCAGTGAAATCAAGCATTGTCTCCCATAAAAAACCTTGTCCTTGGATCAGTGAAACAATCCAGAGTTTTAGGAGAAACAGTAGAAAAGTTGAACATCAATGAAAATCTTCTAGTACGAAGGGTTACCTTAAGTGAGATGCTGAGAAATGCAGACTTGCTTCTTTTCTCAGCTTATATCCTTAATCTTTGAAAATCCTGTTTGACATTATTAAATGCAATAGTTTCTCCATCTGCCCCTCAAGCAACTGTGTCTTCTAAATATGACTGTAATGAATTCCTTCACTTCTTTATAAATAAGATCAGAGATGTTAGGACATCTCACCATAATTTTCTCAGAACTCTGCCTGTGACCTGTGTCCTGCTCATTCTTGGTCCTTTCACACCTGTTACATTACATGACATCACCTCTCTGCTACACACTATGGATGTTACTGACTATAAGGAATACACAGTTTTGATCCTTTTGGACCTTTCATCTGATTTTGATATGGTTGATCATAACAATATGATAAATAGATTCTATGATCTGGTTGGGATGTCCGGATCAGTTTTAAAATGGTTTTCATCCTAAGTTTCTGGTAGAAGTTTTAGCGTTTATATAAATCAGATCATGTCTGAAACTGCAGGGTTATAGTGTGGGGTACCTCAGGGTTCTGTCTTGGGACCCATCCTGTTCCTTTTGTATATATGTCCTCTAGGACAGATAATTAGTCAATTCAGTGACATATCTGTATCATCTGTACGTGGATGATATTCAACTGTACTGCTTGTTTAAGGAAGCTGAGTTCCATAAATTGTCTTCTTTAATTAACTGCTTGACCCGTAAACAGTGGTTATGTGACAACTTCCTCCTTCTGAACTCACAGAAAACAGAAACATTAATTATCGCCTCTGAAAGTAGCTTCCCTCAGATTAAACAGCATATTGGTGACTTACGCCTGTCTGTCCAGCCGAGCCTCAGGAGCTCACGTGTTGTTTTTGATTCTGCAATGTCCTTGGAATATCACTCTAAACCAGCGGTTTTCAATAGGTGAGGCGCGCCTCCCCTGGGGGGCGCCAAAGAGCGACAGGGGAGGCGCGAGTCAGTTTGTTTTTTTTTTGTTTTTCTTAAGTCCCGTTAAAACAGCACGGGTTGCGTTTTTTGGGGCTTATTAAAAAAAGGGTAGCTTGTTAGGAAAATCTGACAAGCAACTTTGTTTTCTTTACATCTATCATAGTTGCTGATACCGGATTAGCCCACATAAGCAGAGAGCAGTCTGTTTTCTTTCGTTTTGAATGGTTCTGTTTAAAAGTATAATGGTCACGGTTGCCGTTTTCTCAATCTCCAATACATTGATTGACACTGTATGCTCCCAGCTATAGCCAATCAGTGCAATCATATAAGTGCTGTGGCGTAATTCGTCAAAACATTCAGCCGAATTCGGCAATTTCAGCGTTATGGAGGAGATCCACAATTCCCAGATAATTAAATATTTTAATAAATAGGCCTATGTGAATTAGCTACACTGCACAAACCAAAAGTAATCCTACCTACCGGAAGAAGGGTTGACTCTCCCCAGAACATAAAATCTTCATTTTATTTTATTTTCCATGTTTGCATTTATGAGTAAAAAACAATGATACGAACGTGACCGTTCTCTGGAAGCAGCACTAAAACTTTCACAGAGCCTAAACACAAAGCACAAAGCCTTTCTTTAAAGTGAATTTGAAGAAATAAGTTTTTGAAATAATTTTATCTTAATTTAAATCAATGTTTCATCAACCAATTACCAGGATTTAATAATAAGAAATAAATATATTGCTGACAATGGCTAGGCCTAATCACGACACGGCGGCGGCTGCACGTGAACTGAAGCTCGTCGAACCAAAAGTCAGCGTATAAGGTATCCTACTTGTCTCACAGACCTGAGAAATATATATATTGAAATGTCTACTTTTAAACAGAACCATTCAAAACGAAAGAAAACAGACTGCTCTCTGCTTATATGGGCTGTATGAATTTCTTTCTTCTGCTGAACACAAAGGAATATATTTTGAAGAATGTCAGTAACCAAACAGTTAACTGGAACCATTGATTTCCATAGTATTTTTTAGTAAGTCAATGGGACCAGTTTACTGTTTGGTTACTGACATTCATCAAAATATATTCCTTTGTGTTCAGCAGAAGAAAGAAATTCATACAGGTTTGAAACAACTTGAGGGTGAGTATATGATGACAGAATTTTCATTTTGATGTGCATCCCTTTAAGCATGTTTTGTTGACTTGTGGTTAGGCATATGCTACTGAGGTTCAGTGATTTTAAAAGTAGCCTCAATTAGGCCTGCATGAAGTTGGAAATTATTTGCTGTTGCAAAGAATCATTTATGAATGCACTTAAAAAAAAGAAAATAAAATGTCTTCAAATAAAATTTAAAAAAAGATTTGTTGTTGATCAGACAATCAGTTGTTATTGAAACTCATCATTGCCTGGAACACACAAAAGATGGCATTTACTGCAGTGGCGTGGGTTAGGGCAGGCAGACAGTGTTTTGGGGAAGGGGGGGTGGACAACCCAGGGAAAGAGGAGGAAGAGCCAACAGCTGAACCCTGCTGAGATCAGAGCCATCATCCATGGTGACAACAGAGAGGAGAGAGCCAATGGTCGTGAGTAAGGTCCTCGTCAAGTCTAGAACTGGATGGAAGGTAAATAAAGACAAAACCTTGTGACGAAGAATATGGAAGACAATGGACAATAATTGTAGAAGAAAAGAAAAACTAAACTATACTTGTAAGGGAGTATCATTTATCATAAAATATTGACTTAAATATACAGATTTAGGCTATAACATAATTGTTGGAAAATAAGTTACAAAACAGTGGGGAAGGGAGAAGGAGGAAAATTGGATGAAACAAACTTTACAACCATGGCGGTGTGAGGACACTTCGGGGACGTCCTGGAGGACCATCGCCCTGGCACTTTGTGCACAACACCCAGAGAGCTTTGCCTCTCTGCCTAAAGAAGATCAGGAGTGGGGACCCCCTGACTTTGTTTGTATGGTTATGTTTGTGTTCACTTCAGTTCAGGGGCAAACCACTGGGGAATTGGAAGTTCACAGTTGTTTTCCATGTTCAGGAAAACTCTTTTGTTTCTTTAATGTTTTGTGTCTCTCGGCAAACAATGTTTTCTATGTTGCTATGGCTTTTGACATTACACTGATGATAGTTATTAAGCTCAGTTACAAGGAAGAAACGATAGTCACTTAGGTATGTTTATAAGGAAGGGAAAAAGGAGAGGGGAAAAACCCAAAAACCTTAAGCTATAAAAATGGATACATTAACAGTTATCACATATAATATAAATGGAGTAAATAATCCAATAAAGAGAAATAAAATTTTGACCCAGCTAAAAAGGCTGAATTGTTCAATTGCATTGCTTCAGGAGACCCACCTTAATGAGACGGAACACAAAAAACTTAGAAGGGCGTGGGTAGGGCAGGTTTATAGTGCTTCATGTGAAAGGGGCAGACGGAGAGGAGTCGCCATCTTATGTCATAAATCACTAGGCTTCGTTGTAGAGAACACGTATGAAGACAAAAAGGGACGCTACATTTTGGTTGTAGGTACAATTAGAGGAGTGAAGATATCCCTCTTAAACATTTATGCGCCTAATGAAGATGATCCTAGCTTCTTCAAGGACATTTCAGCTCTTCTGACAGCAAAAGCTGATGGATTGATACTAATTGGAGGGGATTTTAATTGTGTGATGAACCACAAATTGGACAAATACCCATATGAACAGAGACCGGTGCCCCAGAAGGCTAAAATTTTGCCCAGTTTGATTGAAGAAATGGGGCTAGTAGATATATGGCGTCAAAGCCACCCCAAGGGGCGTGATTACACCTTTTATTCAAAGGTCCATGGAAGCTACTCCAGAATAGATCTCTTTTTTGTTTCAAAGAGGGATGCACATAAAGTTACAAATTGCCATATTGAACCAATAACAACATCAGACCACAGTCCAGTTGTTATGACAATAAATTTAGAGAACAATAAACAACCTAAACAGTGGAGAATGAATGTCTCACTTCTAAATGATCCAGAAATAGTTCAAAGAATTAAAAGAGACTGGACTGAGTATATGGAACACAACGACAATGGGGAGGTATCAGTGTCAACTCTTTGGGAAGCTGGAAAAGCTGTGCTGAGGGGTAAGTTAATCTCTTTGTCATCCAAAATAAAAAGAGAACGCGACAAAAAACAAGTAGAGTTAGAAAATCGTATACGACAATTGGAGGAGGAACATAAAAAGACTAATGATGAAACTACTTTAAAATCTCTTGACGAATACAGACAAACACTAGATACTTTGTTGACGCACAAGGCAGAGGGGGCATTACGGTTTGCTAATCAAAAGTATTATGAATCAGGGAATAGGGCCAGTAGGCTACTAGCATCTCAGCTGCGCAAGAAACAGGCAGATCGCACAGTGGAAAAGATAATGAATCCTCTCACAAAGAAAATGCTGTCGCATCCGCAAGACATTGCAGAAGCTTTCTCAGCTTACTATGAGATACTTTATGATTCAGAGGAAATAGACAGTAAAATAGAGAAGATTAAGAATGTGTTGGGTGAAATTCAGTTACCAAAATTAACTGAAAATGATGCTAAAGCGATGAGGGATCCAATCACAAAACAGGAAATTGAGGAGGTCATAAAAATTTAAAGAACAACAAAGTGCCAGGAGTCGATGGATTCCCGGCTGAATTTTATAAGCATTTTAAAACTGAGGTCACCCCCCTATTACAAAGAGTATTTAATTATGCCCTCACAAATAAGGACCCCCCAAAGTCTTGGTCAGAAGCAATAATATCTATAATTCCCAAAGTGGGCAAGGACCCCATAAATTGCTCGTCCTACAGGCCAATAAGTTTGCTCTGCTGTGATTTGAAAATTTTAACTACAATACTGGCAAACCGAATTCAAAAATGTATCCACACAATAATTAAGCCAGACCAAACAGGGTTTATAACGGGACGTTTAGGGATAAATAATATTAGGAGAACCTTAAATGTGATCTCGGTGGCGAGGCAGAAACAGGATCCTTCAATGCTTCTCAGCCTTGATGCTGAGAAGGCATTTGATAGGGTGGACTGGCAGTACCTGAAACACACACTGGCAAAAATGGGATTTCATAGAGACTTTATTAAATGGATTAGTGTGCTATATTCTGGACCCACATCCATAGTACGGGTGAATGGATACTCCTCAAGGAAATTTGGTTTAAAAAGAGGAACTAGGCAGGGATGTCCTCTTTCGCCTTTACTATTTGCTATCAGCATTGAGCCCCTGGCAGAAAGAATACGGACAGACCCTAGAATTCATGGAGTAACAGCAGGTGGAGTCACTCATAAAATATCATTATATGCGGATGACATTATTTTGTATATTTCTGATCCTCTGAGCTCAATCCCTAGACTTATGACTAGTTTAAAAGACTTTGGAGAAATCTCAGGCTATAAAGTTAATGAAACCAAGTCAGAAGCTATGATGTTAGTGGGAAAATGGCCTACAGGTTTAGATAAAGAGGTCACTTTCAACTGGTCCAAGAGGGGATTCAAATATTTAGGTGTGATGATTACACCACAAATTTCACAACTATTAAATGAAAATTTTAGTAGATTAATCACACAAATAAAATCAGACCTGTCTAGATGGGACCTCTGTCCTTTTTGGGCAGAATAGAAACAGTGAGAATGAATGTACTCCCACGATTAATGTATCTATTTCAGGCACTTCCTATTTGGATACCTGCCTCCACTTTTAAAACTTTAGACAAAATTATTAATAATTTTATTTGGCAAAGGAGGAAACCAAGAATCAGACAGAAATTACTATTAAGCCCAAGAAGAAAAGGTGGCCTTGCTCTGCCTAATTTGAAACTGTACTACTGGGCAGCACAACTTCGCATTGTGGTCGAGTGGCTTGTACAGGATGAGGAGACGAACTGGATTAGTCTGGAGAACAATGCTTGCCCACTGGTATCTCTTGAAGCGATGCCATTTATGGAGGGAAAAAATTGGAAGGATTTAAAAATTGAAAACGAGTGGATTAATTGTACATACAGAGTTTGGTCTCTAGTGAGGAAGAAAATAGGAGCACCTTTAACTATATCACGCATGATAGAAATAACCAAGATTACCGACTTTTTTCCAAACAAACTAGATACTGGTTATCAGAGATGGGCTCAGAAAGGACTAATAAGAATTAATCAGTTATTCAGTGGAGAAAATATTAAGTCATTTAAGCAATTACAAGATAAATATGGATTGGGTTCAAAATATTTCTATAAGTACGTACAATTAAGGGATTATCTTTTATCACACAAAGAATGGCCTACCTTGAAACAAAATACATCACCTTTAGAAATATTTTTGATAAAATGTGTGGAGGAAAATAATAAGAGGAAGATCATATCTAATCTATATAAACATTTACAGATGCATTTCTCTGACAGTTCTATAGATATAAAGCAAAAGTGGGAATTAGAAATGAACATTGTTATTGAAGATGAGGAGTGGGAGGAGATTTGTGAAAAAGGTTTTAAGATCACCCACAGTCCAAATTGGAAGGAATTTGATTGGAAATTAAGAATGAGATTTTTCAAAACACCTTTTAGTATTTCAAAATACAACAGAAATGCTACAAACGTGTGTTGGAGGAATTGTAATCAGATTGGGGATCACACACACATTTTTTGGGACTGCCCAATACTGATTCCATTCTGGCAGGGGGTTCAGACAGAAATTAAAAAAATACTCAAGTTCACGTTACCACTGAACCCACTGCATTATATACTGGGTTTGACCCCAGGAGAAGGTATTGGGAAAAAGGAAGTCCAGTTACTACAGATTCTGCTACTAGTAGCAAGAAAAATGATAACTTTGTCTTGGCTCAAGCTTTTGCCTCCCACTCTTCAACAATGGCAAGAAATATTGAAGAATGTGTACATAATGGAAAAGATAACAGCAAAACTTCACTTAAAAATGGACATTTTTCTGAGTGTTTGGACCCCAGCTATTTCCCACTTTGGATGGCCACTCTGATAAAAGATGCTAAGTATTATAAAAAGCTGCTAGTCCCCTTGATATGTCTCTCTCTTTTAATGAAAGACACTGGATATGTACATTTCTTTTTCATGTGAGCCCATGAGAATCTCTCAAAGAAATGTCAATTGCCAAAATGGACTTAAATGTTTGCTGAGACACCTTCTTTTTTTTTTTTTTTTTTTTTTTTTGTTTGTTTGGTTTTTGTTTTTCTTTATGTAAGTGCATGCATAAATATACATATGTATGTGTGTTGAATTCATAATAATCTTAAATAAAGAATGTTCAAAAAAAAAAAAGAAAGTGTTTCTTTCAACTGAGGAATATTTCCAAATTAAGAACACTGGTGTCAAAGGGTGAGTTGGAGATGATCATTCATGCTTTTATTTCCTCTCGTTTAGATTACTCCAGTCTGTTCAGAACTCTGCTGGAAGGCTTTTATCTCACATGAACAAAAGAGCACACATCACACTTATTTTAGCAGCATTTCACTGGTTACAAGTCCAGTATAGAATTCAATTTAAAATCCTGGTCCTTACTTTTAGAGCCCTGCAAGGTCAAGTTCCTCCCTTGCTCTCTGAGTTGGTACAGCTTCATACTATGCGTTTTGTTCTAGGTTTTCCATTCGTATTTAAACTTTCTGTATTGTATTACATTTTATTGTGAACCACTTTGTAATTTCTATCTGTGAAAGGTGCTATACAAATAAACTTTACTTACTTATTTAGTTGCTAACATTATCCATAGCAAAACAGTATAGTTGTATGGCTTGTCACATTACTTCAGCAGCTAACTTGAACAAAAATGCTGGTATTATGTCAAAGTGTTGATTTTAGCCTGCAAGAAATTATGTAAAGGTAGCTATGTTGAAATAAACAATGGTACAGTGATACATGGAATGATCACAAAAGACTGTCCAGGGCTCCAGACTCCATTTTGGTCGCGAGGTTATTTTAAGAGTGTGTTAGTAAAAATTTCATGTGGTCTGATTTGTGCGAGTGCAAAATCATTAGCACGGCTCTACAGGGCAACTATTTTACTTGCAAATGCTACTGAAATGCAAGCACACTGTGTGAGTGAAGACTGCAGTTTACCATAATCCGTACCACCCCACCACTAACTTTCAAAACATAGTCTGACTTGCTACTGGGAGCACTGGAAGAAATTCCCGGTGGGCGGAACCCTGCAGCCTCTTGAGCAGCTTGATTTTAAAAAAACAGCGTGAGAGATGGGTCAGCAGCTGAAACGGTGAGACAGAAAACAACACGCAGAAGATAACTAAGGTTTGTGTTTGTGTAGTGGTTCAATTCAATTCAATTCAATTCAATTCAATTTTATTTATATAGCGCCAAATCACAACAACAGTTATCTCACAGCGCTTTTCATAAAGAGCAGGTCTAGACCATACTCTGAAGTTATTTACAGAAGCCCAACAATTCCCACCAAGAGCAAGCACTAGGCGACACAGGCAAGGAAAAACTTCCTTTTAAGAGGCAGAAACCTCGAGCAGAACCATGGCTCAGGGTGGGCGGCCATCTGCCTCGACCGGTTGGGGGTGAGGGGGAGAGAGAGAGAGCAAGAGAAAGAGAGAGAGAGCAAGAGAGAGAGAGCAGAGGGAGGCAACCTACACAGTATACACATAGAGGTACAGACAATAAAGGTAATGGTGCTATAGACTGAATGAAAAATGGTACAGATATTTATAGTAATGTTAATGATAATAATAATAACAGTAATAATAGCAATAGGACTAGTAATAGCAGTTGTAACTGTAGCAGAGGGTGTCGAGCAGGAACACGGGGGCAGCAGGAGACTCCCAACCACAGATCCAGACTCCACAGCTCCAGAGCCAGCAACACCCGCAGGAAGCGACAGGAGGGGGAAGCACACGACCACGAGAGAGGGAAAAAAAATCGAGTTAGTAACATGCATTAATGGGATGAGGTTGCACTCAGAGAGAAAGAGAGTAGAGGAGAGAGGAGCTCAGTGCATCATGGGAAATCCCCCGGCAGTCTAGCCTATAGCAGCATAATTAAGGGATGGTTCAGGACTCACCTGAGCCAGCCCTAACTATAAGCTTTATCAAAAAGGAAAGTCTTAAGCCTACTCTTAAATGTAGAGATGGTGTCTGCCTCCCGAACCCAAACTGGAACCTGGTTCCACAGGAGAGGAGCTTGATAGCTGAATGCTCTGGCTCCCATTCTACTTTTGGAGACTTTAGGAATCACAAGTAACCCTGCATTCTGGGAGCGCAGTGCTCTGGTGGGGTAGTAAGGTACTATGAGCTCTTTAAGATAAGATGGTGCCTGACCATTAAGAGCTTTGTATGTGAGAAGAAGGATTTTAAAATCAATTCTGGATTTTACAGGAAGCCAATGCAGAGAAGCTAAGACAGGAGAGATATGATCTCTTTTACTGGTTCCTGTCAGAACACGTGCTGCAGCATTCTGGATCAGCTGAAGAGTCTTAATGGACTTTTTCGAAGAGCTTGATAATAAGGAATTGCAGTAATCCAGTCTAGAAGTAACAAATGCATGGACTAGTTTTTCTGCATCATTTTTAGACAGGATGTTCCTGATTTTTGCAATATTATGTAGGTGAAAAAAGGCGGTCCTTGAAATTTGCTTAATGTGAGAGAGTTAAACGACATGTCCTGGTCAAAGATAACTCCAAGATTTCTCATAGTGGTGCTGGAGGCCACTATATATATATATATATATATATATATATATATATATATATATATATATATATATATATATATATGATGAGGGAAATGCTTTGCTGTTTATATGGTTGGCAATGAGGCCCTTCCTTTGTAGTTAACTCTAAACTTGTTACCGGGTCAACACAATTTTGGCTTGAAACTTTGAAGTTGCACAACAGTAAGAAACACAAAACTTGCAGGGACTGATGCACCACACTGAGCACCTGCACACCTTTTCAGATTTGCTGGGAATATATTAAAGCAATAAGCTTGACACAAATCTGAATAAACACCATCCATCTAACCTAGAGACCCACAGTTGGCCATGTGGCCCATGCAGCTGCCATGTGAAAGTAGGAGTTCAAGACTAATCAAGCATGCATGAAAATGAATGAATTCACTGAGACTACCTGTTCCTCCCATGTCATGTGAAAGATTAGGTCATATGAACAAATTTGAACAACACAACACTAGAGCCCTGCTCTCTTCAGGACAATTCAAAAAAGTTGGTTCTTCAGAAGGTTATTTTTATTTTTAGTGCTTTATCTCCTGTCTAACATTGCTCATCCCACTACTGTCATGTTGTTTATAATTACATTAGATTGACAATATGGTGTCTCAACACATTCGTTATCATCCACAATACAGCAAACATTGCTGAACCTCTCTGGTGAAAGATACACCAGCATATCATGTTGGCTAAATGCAGTCAGTGTAACATTTTCATGTAACAAGCATGGATTAGTTAAAAATCAAGCTGATTAAAATAGTTCTGTAACATTGCAGTGGGAGTTTACCTGAGTTTCCAGTATGTTTGTTGGTCTCCATTATGGTTGGAGCAAATGGACATGGACACCCTTACGAAAAAATATGGCAATATATAGGAAAACATAATTCTTAATGTATTGGGGGAACATCAGTCATGACAGGTCCCAAACTGGGAAACTGCAAGACCATAAGTGTACTATTTTAATAAGTAAGTTTAACTTTCTACTGGAATCTCGGTTTTATCAGAGCCAGGGATATATCTCCTTGTCAATTTGTCCATTTTCCCCCTTGGAACACTGCGCATGGTTATGAGTCAACCTCACCGACAAGTACACTGATTCGTCTGTAAAACCGGAAGGTTTTGAACCAACCAATAACAGCACAGTAGTACCAGCCAATCACGGTACGGTAGGATGGGATTTAGCGGCGCACTCGTTGGCAATGTTAAAAAGGCTGCTAAAATTGTAGCTGGGTAGCTACAACATCTAGCCAGCTTTCAAGGTTGAATTTGATAAACACATCGAGACTGTCAACTGATGGATACTTGGGCAGGCTGTGGAGCTGGAGTTAGCAGGTAAATTGGGCTCTTAATCTTATTTTAACAGTTACCATAACTTGAATTAGAAAACTCTTAGGCCTGCATGCTAAAATGTAACCTTATTGCAAAATAGGCTAACTTCAATGCACTCAGGGTGATCATACAGTCTGTGGTGATCACACATTAACATTAGGTTATTTATGCAGTAATGACCCACTAGACTAGGAGTAACATTAACCTGGAACCTTACCTTTTAAAAATGGGATGCACTGTAAGTTTAGAAATTATTCTGTAAGCAGTGAAGGATATGTTCATGTTTTATAACTTTAAATGGTGTTGATCTCCCTATATTAATATAGTATATAATAGTCCAAACTCAAATCTGCTGAGCAAGCAGACTTTTAAAGACAGACATGCCAAAAGACCACAAGAGACCCAGGAAACCCAAACATCTGTTCAGTGAAAGTAGAATCTTCGTCTCCATCAAAGGAGACACAAACAGTGAGACAGGTAACTTAACAGCTATAGCTATAATGTCCTAACGTTACGTGGGGAAACTGAATGTGACCAAAGACAGCACTACCATCTATACAGGCTACTGCCCTCTCCACATTCTCTTTAGACAGTTCATTAGTGTGCATTACTGCATTATTAGTACAGCATCTTATGTTTATACAGCCAGTTTACAGAGTTCTGTAACATTATTACTTTTTTAATACATTAGGAATTGAAAATTGAAAATGACATCAAACTGGAACTGGCATGAAATCAGAGCATTTTTTTACAGGTTAATTCATAATGAAAACTCAAAAGTTTAATATCTTTACTCTATAGAAAAAGCCCAATGACAATAAATTTACCTTAAATCTATGAAATTATTTTCAATTAAATTTATTATACAGAATCCTGTTTTGTTTTGTGGATATGAGGAAGGTTCTCAACACGAATTATCCCATCAAACATCTCAGTGACTGTGAGTTTGAAAGTGAGGGTGAAACTGAGATACCTTGCAAACCTTGAGAAGTAAGGTATTTTGCAATAGTTAATGAGTACATGTTGAGTAGCATTTTGTTGCTGGTGGTGATTTTCTTTGTTTTTTGTGTGTGTGTTTTTATAATTAATCAGGTGAAACTGGAGAATGTCTCAGCTCATTGTTGGGAGACTGCAAAAAGAACAAAATACAGTCAATAGGATGGCATGTTGATGGGACTCTTCAGTGTTGATGTTTTCCTGACGTCCAACCTGAGCAGGCTGACCTGACACTGTAGTGCAACAACAGGCTCTTGATGGGGGGAAAATTGCAATCTTCAATAGGTAAAGTATCCAGGCAGGTTCTTTGTTGTTGTTGTTTATTATTAATTATTAATGTATTTATTTTTGGATACCTATTCTAAATGTTAAAGGACAAATAGACTTCAGAAGATACAAGTTAGACGTTTTTTGAGTCAGGTGGGATCAGGATATCAAAATCAAGCAAAGGACTTTTAGGACACACATGATATACTTAGTAAAATATTAGTAAAATTAGTAAATTAGTAAAATACCAAAATGCAAGTAGCACTTAGCAGACTTAAATTAAATTGGCATAAATAATAAATCCTGAGTAACACATGCATCTGTGGACGTACTATGTCACTGTCATATCCAGGTTTTGGAACTGTCCAAGATGATGGGGTCATCCAAATCCTGGTCCGTTCATTAGTTTACAGTTTACTTTTTATTTATCAGTGTTTTCAGGGCCTGTATTAATAAAAAATCTTAAGGCAAAGAGTAGCGTCTAGTGACAAAATTCTAAGAAAATTCTTAGAAATGTGGGCGTTTACTCTTGGAATTAAAGAAAAAATCCTAGTAAAGAAAAAAATAATTAAGAAAGCATCTTAACCCTTAAAAGAGGTCTTAAGGTCAGAATTGTTAGGAGCACGGACAAGGACTTAAGAGGCTTAAGAGTTTCTTTGGTAGAGGAGAAAATGGCAGAAAGACGAGGAGGGAGAACAAATAGCCTATGTGCCAAACGTTGTGAGCCAGCGTGTGGATGTGACACACTGCTGGTAAAAACATGTTATGGAAAAATAATACTATTTTATTGTTATTTACAACAAGTTACATGCTATTTCTTTTAACTCATCGCCAGCGCTGTTAAGTGAGTGGAGTGTTTGTGTAGCCTAAATAAATGTTTAAACACAAGCGGAATGCATTTGGTTTAATCCCTTTTCAAACAGGGTGTCGAGTAGTGACGTCACTACTCAGAGGGAGGCCCCTTCCTGCAGATCGGTTATAAAGGGATGAAGCTCCAGTTCAATTCAATTCAATTCAATTTTATTTATATAGCGCCAAATCACAACAACAGTTATCTCACAGCGCTTTTCATAAAGAGCAGGTCTAGACCGTACTCTGAAGTTATTTACAGAAGCCCAACAATTCCCACCAAGAGCAGTGCCCCCTTTCCTCCGGTGCACAAGCGTTGCATGAAAGTGCTTCAGCTTCACCAAAAGGAACGTCAGTGTCACACTGAGTTAAATCTCATTTTGGGTCAGAATTTACCTCCTTTTCTTCCTGCAGTCAGTACTTAATACTAATGAGGGGCGTTTCACTGATCATTTATAGGCAACCATGGGCGTTTGAAGGTTCGGACATGGAGCTCCCTCACATGCGCCACATTTCAAGTTGATTGTGATTTATAAAGGGAACTTGCTTACAAGTGTGCAACACATGGTTTTATAAGTCTGAATAATTTTTGGCGTATGCCATTTTTGGCTTTTGAGCGCACGTACTCTTTTACTGAGGTTTGTACGCACAGTTTTATAAATGAGACCCCAGATGAAGCAAAAAAACAAGATGGACTGTTAGGGCAACAGCTTGTTCTTTGGGACCTTGTGTTTTGGACAGTGATGATGACCCCATGTTCTTAGACAATTCTTGTTTTTGTTTCCTTTCTTCATTTTTAATGAGTGATCAGCTCATTGGCTTAAAGAGAGTTATAAACTGCTCGAGTGGCTACAGGCCAAAGTAAAAGGTTTGACAACACAGTTTTGAGATGCTGTACTTATTAGCAGTCACACATTGATGGAATAACAATTTTTTATGTTTCCAAACAGAACAAGATTTTTTGATTTAATTTCACTCTACCTGTTTTTACATAGTATAGCATAACATTTGTATTTTTAGACAATCTATATACAGTATATTTGTGTGTGTATGTATATGTATTTATGTATACATATATATATTAAAGTGTAATATTACATATAAAATTACATACATTAAAACATTCCAAAATATATTTGCATATATATGAAAAGCGGCAATTCCTTATGTATTTTTCAATATATAGTAATATATTAACACAATATATTGTATATTTCCAATACATCTTTCAATATATTAATATTTGTATTATCAGTTAGTGTAATATATTGACAGTTCATATATAGTGAAATATATTTAACTACACATGGCCCCTTTAACCAGTAACTCAAGCTGCCAAATAAATGTAGTTCAATATTTCCCTTTGAATACCTCAACATTATTATTATTATTATTATTATTAAATGATTACAGTACATGTTATTATAAAGCATCTGGGTTAATGTTAGGAAATTAACATGCAGTGTTCGTATAGTGAGATTAGACATGTCTCTGTCTCTTAGTGTTTTAACATAACAGTTTTGCTTCCCACAAAACCAGTTTTACACCCTTCCTTCTGTGCCGCCTCTGACTGCTCTTGAAGCATACTGGACAGGCCAGCCAAATGCAGACTGGCCAAGTGCAGGTAATGCGTAGTGTTTGTTGTGTGCCTTTGCTGTACAACAAGACAGCATCCTCATTTTAGACGTGTAGTTTCATTATAAAATGTGTGGATATCAGACTTTTAAAGTTGTGCTGTTTTAGACTCTGTTTTATAAAAAAGTAGCACCTCCCCAAAACAGCTGAGGTGCCCTTGAGCAACCGCTCCATTGGTGCACGGTGGCCACAGAAATTTCAGAGATTTAATCTACTCATTTAGGGGAGCCCTACTGGCAACGAGTGGTAGCAGCTCCAACATGTATAATTATTTTGGCTAATATTGTTGTTGCATAGAAAACTATTGCTATTATAGAAACACTATTAAAATGCTAATCAAAACTACTTATCATCTTAGCTTTTATTTTAACTCATTTAACTCATTTTTATATTTAACTCATGACTCACTCAGAAAACAGACAGATGCAGAGACTGACCAGGCCAGAACATGTGTTGGAAAGGACTTGCTAGATTTCTGATCAAACAGAAGATTACATCTGTATGTATGTGTGGTGCGGGTATAAGTGGATGTGTCAGCGAATGATGGATGACCAGGGGAATGTGCAGCATCCCTGAAGTCTTATACAACAGGCCCAATCCCCCATCCATCTGAGTCTGCCCCAGCTACCTCATCTGTCAGGGAAAAGCCATTTTCTGTGCAGTGGTGCATGGTGCTTAAGGTTATTCCATTTCTATATTAAAAACCAGGATGTGGTCCTCCCAGTATACTGTATTTTTTTGCAGCTTTTTGGCTTTCTGTGTTTTTTTATTTTAAGAATATCATTCAGCCATAATTGCCAGACTGAAATCTAATATTTCTTAATGAATTTAAACACCTCCCCTTCACCATTCACCCACAATTACTATGAAAGAAAGCAATATAATAGGAGAAAATATTTACATGTCACGGTCATGTTACGTCTCGGATCTGTGTGGGGTTACTATGAGACTGGTAATGTTTGGAGACTGTGCTGTGCTTGGGGAAGCCACACATGGAGACAAAGACAGGGCCACCGTCATCATTAATCTTAGTCAGTGGGTAAGGCTGGCCCAATCTGCATGACCAGGGCAATGACAAATGCCACTATTGGACTGGGGCGTTGCATCTCCCCGTCTTCATTTCCCGTTAATGTCACATCCATCACGGCTAGCCCTGTCCTGCCATGTCTGAGGAGATGAGACTGGCCATGGGTAAGAATTAATTGGAAGGACAAGAATGAGTTTATAGGGTGGAGCCAGACTGTGGGCACACAAAGAGTATCCAGCTTGCAGAGAAGTGAAGTTGTTTTGGTGTTTGCCAGTAGAAATCCACTAAAAAATGACTTTAAAAGTTTTGAAGCCTTTTGATTGTCATGGTTAGTGTTTGAAATGGCAGAAATATCTCTTTAATACTGCAATCATGTCTTTTAATTTAAGAGGCTGTAAAGTAAATAAGTCTATTGATTTTCTTCTCCACCACTCTAAATGATGACACATCTTTGCATGTGATTTTTTTCTGGATAGATACAATTCAGGCAGCATTCAGTGACGTTCTACTGCCCTCTGGTGATAAATCCTGCCTTACTAAATATGTTTAACCCAACACAGCTTCATCACTGCACTGAAAGCAAGAGGATTGTTTAAGTAAATGGAAGATAACTCCAATGGAAAAACAAAGGCAATTATTTATTTCATCTATATCTACAGTATCATCCAAATATTAGAAGAATTATCATATGATGTATCACTGATACATCAAAATAGTGCTAGTTTATATTGTTATATAGAAATCTAATAACCGACAATGAAGATATCTTGGGTTATTGGAAAAGTCACTCTGGATTTTTTCTGTTGCCAGCCAAACTTGCTCAGCTTTAATCAGCAGCAGCCATTAACCTCATTGTAGCGGATTTTTCTAAACTGCTGTTTGGTGCATATGCACAAACAACAGTCAGAGTTTTCCCCCCCACTACCCGAAGGTGCAGGGAGGCGACCCTCTCTCTCACGGGAGTAAACTCCAACACCCACACCCACGTGGCGCCTCACACCTTGAGCCACTCCAGAGAAGACTAGGGTCAATCCCCCATCAAGGAGTACAGTTCCAGAACCGTGGAGCATGGAGATTAGCCCCACCAGTTCTGATAGCACTCCATCTCCCACACAAGTTCCGGCTCTTTCCCCCACAGAGAGGTGACGTTCCATGTCTCCAGAGCCAGGTCTGTTCACTGCCACCCATAGGCAGCGCGCCAGACCCCTGTGGATCTTTCGATGGATGGTGGGTGCCACATTGCTTTTTCAGGCTGTGCCCGGCTCCATGTCAAACCCGGCCACCAGGCTCTCGGCGGGGAGCCCTCCCTCTGGGCCTGGCTCCAGACAATTCGATGTGATTATGAATTTATTATTAACGATTCGATTCTATTTGATATCCCGATGCATCACAATGCATTATGATGTGCCATCTCTAGGGGTGGGAATCTCTAGGCACCACATTACGATTATGAGGGCTATAAAGCGATTGTAAAACAAATAGGATAAAGATTAATTTTTCTCACTGTGTGACAGCTTGGTATATTTAATCATAAAGCATCAGGGCAGCTGTGGCTCAGGAGGTAGAGCGGGTTGCCTGTCAATCGGAAGATCGGCCTCTCAGCGGCTGGACCCACAGGGGGTCCTCGTCCCCCAGTCCCGCCAGCACCGCTGGAGGCAGGGAAACCAGTACGTGCTTGTGAGCCCCGGAACCACCAGAATCACCACTAAGGCTGAAAACTGTAGGTAGTCCAGAAGACACGGGATCAGCCGAACCGGCGGAGAAGCATACAGCCGCCGGGGGGGGTGCGCAAAGGTGTCCACACCCAGCAGTGGTATGTCCCGCAGGCTCAGTGAAACCTACAGGGCAAACTGAGCGTTTTCCTGGTTGGCAAACAGATCCACCTCTGCCACACCCAACTGGAGCCAGATCTGGGCCACCAGATCGGGATGGAGGCGCCACTTGTCAGGGAGAGGGCCCCCCCTCGACATGATGTCCACCCCTCTGTTCAACAAGCCAGGGATGTACTCCACTCTGATGGAGAGCAGGTGAGTGTGCATTGTTGGTGCGGACCCGCAGCAGAGGGGCCGTCCACACCGTGAGGAGCTCCAGCACGTTTATGTGGAGAGGCATGTGGCCCTGCCACAGACCACCAACCACTTGAGAGAGACAGGTCCCGCTTCCATCAGTGAGATGTCTGTGAAGACAGAGATATGCAACGTGACCCTGCCCAGGGGAACCTTGACCGACAGAGAGAGGGGGTCCCGCCAGTAGGCCAGATTCGAACCCACAGACAGAGGAACAGTGATCAGGTGCCGTCCTGTCTCACCGGATTGACACACAGGCAGATGAACCACGCTGTAACCTCCTCATGTGCAGGAGTACCAGGGGGACCATGTGAGCAGCTGATGTGAGGCCCAGAAGCCTCATGGTCCACAGAGCTGTCACCACTGCCCGTGGGACAACACGTCGGAGCAGCTCTACCAGAGCCTCCACCCTTCTCTGAGAGAGCTGCACTCTCCAGAGAGAGGAGTGAAATACCACACCCAGGTAGGTGAGCCTCTGGGAGGGAGAGGAGTGCTCTTCTTCCAGTTCACCATGAAAATCTAGGTGAGACAGGTGTGCGACAAGCTCAGCCGTCTGCACCACCTTGTAGCAGCATATTGTCTGGATAAAACAGGACCGACCCTGATGCCCAACTGCCGCAGTGGCTCCAAAGCCACCTTGACACACTTGGGCCAGGGAGTAACCGAACGTCAGGCAGTTGTACTGGCACTGGACACCCCAGATGGAGAACCGCAGGAACTTCCTGTGTTCGGGAATGACGGGAACGTGAAAGTATGCGTCATTCAGATCATTGGAGGTGAGCCAGTCTCCCTGATGCACACACTAAAGTACCCGCTCCATAATCGCTTGTTGAACAGTGACAGATCATGGAAGGGCCTCACGCCCGCCATCATCCTCCTGATCAGGAAGTAATGGGAGTAGAACCCCTGAAGCTCCGTCCAGAGGGCGCCGTTCTGAGCTGAGGACGAGAGCACAGTCTGCACAATCCCGGCGAAGGAGGGAGAGGGGAGGGGGAAGGGAACTACAGCATGAGATCCCAGCGGATCAGGCTGTCCATCCATCTGTGCATTGAGCAGGAAGCGAGCCACTCTGAGTAGCGGTCTGAAAGCGGTTGAACCTGCTGATGAAGTGCCCTGGTGGCCCTGAAGGGAAGCCACTCGGCTGCCAATGCCGCTGTCATGGTTCGGGGGGGCTATGACCCATGGGGTAGGGGCCCACCTCAAAGGGCGGGGATGCAACCTCTGCGTCCCACCAAGCAGGAGAGCTTAGCATCTGGCAGGGGGAAGGGAGGGTCATGGGCAGCAATACACGCTGCCATGCAGGAGGGAGCGCCACCCTGCATGGTGGGCATGTGGCACATGCAAGGCGCGGCCTGTTGAATATTATTTTTGTTTGTCTGATGGCGTAATGGCGGCTGCTAGCGTGAGTGGTTTTGGGAGGCTCCACTCACGAGCGCGAATCAGGACTTATTGCCGCGTATACAGTCCCCAAACAATGTGCAATTGGTATTTTAAAGTTTTGGCTTAATGCTTTTTTATATTATAACAACAAATGCTTTCTCAAACAAAAGAGAAACTGCAAACATGAGTACGATAACAACCGTTTGGTAGTCTTAGCTACCTGTTGCATCTTGGTGCTTATGTCTGCTCTGTTCACATGCGATGTACCAACAAAAGCAGATAAAAACACTAACCGTGCTGCCGCTGCCGATCAAGATCCACTTGGCATCTGGGGTGAGAAAACCAAACTATATTTCTTTGGTTTTGGCTATGCTACCATCTTCTCCCATACATCTGCTGCTATTGAAGTACCGGCATCTAAAAGACTGAACCAACGCAACCGCACGAGTAATCAGAGGCATACTCCTTCAAGAGTAATTAAAACTCTAATGTTGTTGCTGCTTCTATCGGGAGACGTACATCTAAATCCCGGGCCTCTACGTAATGCTGATATACCCCAAAACATCGTTGAACAGCAGTACCAAGCCAACGATTCATTTCCGGGAGTAATTATGACAACAAATGTACTCTCTCTGGCTAAAAAAGAGGGTGAAGTGGGTCACGTCTCACAGGTGGATGCTCTGGGTGGCGTGTTCCTTCCTGCTGCCGAGTCCGTTTGGGCGTCTGGAGATCTGGGTGCATTCGCCGGCGAGAGGGATGGGGCGGTTGCTGACGCTGCCGTGCTGGGGCCGCAGCGGATGCGGGACCTTGATCGTGGTGGGGAGCGGTGTGTTGGGGCGCGCCATCCGGTTCCAGCGGCGGAGTCTCGGAGCGCCGGTGTCTGTGGCCCGGGTTCGAACGGTGCGGTGGGTTTCGATCTACACGAAGCATGTATCTCAATGGATGACGAATGTAAACAAGGACGGCAACACATAAGGTCCAAAATTCCAAATCGGGCAGCTCAAGCAGAAAGAGCTGAAGATTTTTCAAACTGTAAATCATGCACAGATTATCTGGAATCCCCAAACCAAACCAAAGGGGATGTTAGGAGGGCACATTAATATAAGAAGTATTTTACCAAAAATAGATCAAATTAATAGTTTGTTAACTGACTCTAACTTGGATTATTTGTGCGTGACTGAAAGTTGGTTGAACCCATCCACTCCTACAGAACTAATCAACATACCTGGCTTCAAGTGTTACAGGAGAGATAGGGATAAAGGGAGGGTGGCGGGGTTCTAGTGTACATTAAAGAAACATTTAAGTGTGAGCAAGTTGAATGTGATGTGAAACTGGAATGCCTGGGGCTAAATGTAATTTTATCTCCAACAATGAAATTTAAATTAATTGTCATTTATAACCCACCTTCACATGGTGCAAATTTTGATGATGATTTTAAGAGTTTTATAATGAATATTGACAATCGTACTGAATGTATAATTATGGGTGATTTTAATATAAACTGGCAGGAGAAAAACAACAGCAGAACAAAGCTGAAAGCACTGATGGATAAGTTCAAATATAAACAAATGATAAACAAACCTACTAGAATTACCAAACACAGCGCAACATTGATTGATTTAATTTTCAGTAAATAGACCAGAAAGAATAACTAAAACTTATAACTTAATTACAGGGCTTACCGATCATAACATGACATTAGTTGTCAGAAAGTTAACTAAAAAGCGTTTTATTAACCATAATAAAGCAGTGAATAAAATGAAAACAACAGGTATTCCTAAAGCAAAAATGAATTCCTTTGAAAATGAGTTAAACCAAATTAATTGGAATAGAATTATCACAGAGACTGATTTAAATCTGAGTGCATCTAATTTTGTCACTAAAATTAATGATGTAATAAATAAGTACACAGAAACCTGGACAAGAAAACCAAGAAAGTATTCTCTTCCGTGGTTTAATAACGACATTCGGTTAATGGCTAAAAATCGTGATCTTGCACTTAAAAAAGTCTTTAAAATCTAGGAATAATACTGACCATCTAATTTTCAGTGGTCTCAGAAATAAAGTTATAAGTGAGCTACGCAAAGCAAAAACAAAATATTTTATACAAATGATAGAAGAAGCAAATGGAAATAGTTCCAAATTATGGCATCATATAAACAAATTGACAAATCCTAATAAGAAAAAACATCAAATGATAGATTGCCTTAAAATTGATGATTACGTCAATGACAACCAGTTAATTGCTAACGAGTTAAACAAATTCTTTGTAGAATCAGTCTACGATCTAGAGAAATCTTTTAAGGGCAGATTACCTTTTGAGAACAAAGTTCAGTTTAGCAGTATAGATGCTTTTAAAATCAGAGGAGTCTCGCATGACGAAGTAAAGAAAACTATTGTCAAAATGAAAGATTCTACATCAAGAGACATGCATAATCTTAATGTAACTCTAATTAAAAAACACATAAGCAGTTTACTTGATCCTATCACTCACCTTGTAAACCTGTCAATACAAACAAACACTTTCCCACAGAGCTGGAAGATTGCTGTAATTACTCCAATTTATAAGTCAGGCGATAAAGATCAAGCCTGCAATTACAGGCCTATTTCCATCCTCCCTGTTGTTTCCAAAGTGCTGGAAAAAATAGTGGCGGAGCAATTAATAGAACATCTGGAAAATAACCAATTGTTGAATCCTCAGCAGTTTGGGTTTAGAAAAAAATACAGCACAGAAACCGCCAACTGTTTTTTGTTGGAACAGATCAAAGGCTCATTGGATAAAGGGAATGTTGTTGGTGCTGTGTTTTTAGATCTGAAGAAGGCCTTCGACACAGTAGACCACTGTATCTTATTGGAGAAATTGCAGCAATTTCAATTTTCTAATGCAGCCCTGTTATGGTTTAAGTCCTACCTGGAGGGTAGAGAACAATGTGTGAAAGTAGGATCAGTTAAATCCAATCTGAGTCCAAATGACTTAGGAGTTCCCCAAGGGTCAGTTCTAGGACCGTTGTTGTTTTCAATGTATATAAATGATCTCCCAGATTGTTGTCAAGATGTAAACTGTCAGCTTTATGCTGACGACACCGTTATTCATGTGTCAGCAAAAACAACTGCATTGGCTGGGCAGAAGTTAACACAGGCTTTACATAACATATCGAAATGGCTTCAACTGTCTCATTTAACTTTAAATGTTCAGAAAACCTTTTCCATGTGTTTTTCTATCAACCGGAGGTCTCCTGACAGCATCTTTGCAGTGCACTTAGACCATGAAGCCATCTCTGAGGTTCATGAAACGAAATACTTGGGCATAATCTTGGACAGACACCTGAAGTTTCAAAGTCATGTAAGCCATGTTTGTAGGAAAGTCAAATCAAATCTAAACTGCTTTCGTTTTATCAGAAGAGAGTTGCCACATCATGCGGCTTTATTATTTATGCATGCAATGGTTTTTCACATTTTTCATATTGTATCACAGCATGGTCACAGACATCAGCGTCCACTCTGAAACCAGTCATTTCTCTATACAAACAGGCAATTAAGATATTTGACAAAAACCCATGATGTATCATCATTGTGATATTATACATAAGCATAAGCTTTTTACTTTTGAAAATTTTGTAAATTTTAGTATTTTGAAATTGACTTTTAAATGTTTGAACAACTGTGTTTCACCACTGTTCTCTGGCCTCATAGTGAGGCGTCAGGACTCTTTAAGACCTTCCACCAGAGCCACAGTTAGTGGGGATTGTGTTCTACCGAAGTTCAGAAAATCTTTTGGTCAGTCTAGCTTCTCCTTTAGAGGGGCTACACTATGGAACTCTCTCCCAATTGGACTCAAACTGCAGAGAAATATTAACATCTTTACCAGAGACCTTAAACAGTGGCTGAAATCGGGCCAAAGTTGTTCACATGTGTAAATGTTTTTTGGTCTTGTTTAAAAATGTTTTTATCTATAGTAAAAGCCCCTATGGACAGGTGTTGAAAATTAGCACATGTGCTATTACACTTTAAACAATGCATCTGGTTTGTCCAATGTTATTATGTCCATATTAAATAAATAAAATATAATATAAAAAATAAATAAAAATATAATATAATTTACTCACATAGTATGGTTTAGTGCGTTCGCATATTGTTTACTCACATATTATGGTTTGGTGTGTTTTTCACTGATATTTAATCACAAATTATTTAATCACTTAATATTGTTTACAGGTGCTGTGTTAATCATGAGTGCATCATTAGTAGTTCATTTTTTATCATAGGGTGTGATTAACAGGATTATATCTCATATTATTCAGTATTAACCAAGCTGTTAATGTGCCTGCATTAGCAGAGAAGGTGGTCAGGCAGAATATAAAAAAGAGAAACTGCTTGGTAGGGTTGAGCCGGATACTCGGCTGAAACGAGTATCCGGTACGGATAAAGCATTTTTGCCGAGTACGAGTATCATATGAGTAATACGAGTCAATATCTGTGCTTGGATTGAAAAAAAATTGTTATTGCGTAGCTGACTGTGCACTCTCTCGCGCTCTCTGCCGGTCATCGGAGATTTTACTTCACGCAAACACTGAGTGTCTGACACTTTCTTACTGTAGTTTAAAAAAAATAAAGGTGTGGTATAAATAAATTATTTAAAATAATATTACAAAATAAGCTACACACACAACAACACCCGTCTCTCTCTTACTCACTCACTCACACACACACATACCTGTCCTGCACCACGAAGCGGGTTCAACAAACCGTTATTTCTGTTATCTGGCTTCACTAACCCTAACAATCTATTCAGCCTCACATAAGAAAAATAAAATCCATTTATTTTAACGGCTGCGTCAGGCTGTGTGAAACAGACTCGGAGCAAATAAAAAATCTTAAAGACATTTAAAGGCAGTAAGTAGGCTGATCCTGCTGTACTGTAAAAACCTGTAGGCAACATTAGCCTGAGGCTTTTAATCAGTCTCTGTAGGATCGCCATAGTCCAGAGTTTCTCCACATCACCGCTGCAACCAGAAAGCAGCCTATTGGCTAAAACAGTCTGTGGGATTTCCTACAGATGGTGATGTCATTTTCCAGAGAGCTGATTGGTCAGTAGGCAGTGTTTTCACAGAGTTAATCTCCTTTCTGGAACATAACCTGCTTGGAGCAGGTTAGCCTTCATAAAATAATTTAAAGTTAAAAAAAGAAAGTCATGTTGAGTATGAAAACTCTTGTTCTCTTGTACAATTTCTGATTAACCCATATCAATTGCATGCTTAAAATAACATACCGTTAAAGCCCCGCTCATTTCAAGACAACCCGACCAACTTCTGGGTTAAACTCTGCCCACTTCCGGGCTAGACCCCGCCCAATCCGAGTACGGATACCGATACAGATAATTCATATGGTTAACAGATACAGATACAGATAATGCTGTACTCGCTCATCCCTATTGTGCAGTTGTCGGTTGCATACACCAACCTGCAGACCAAGCCTGCAGACGTTGCACCTTATAAGCACAGTCGGTACATTAATATTGGATTTGTTTTATTAAGTTAATAAAATACAGGAAAACACAATGTTTGTCTGCCTACAACTTCAGTTTACCAATTGTCATTCAGTACAAAACAGGAAAACCTCTCCTAAAAAAACAAGATATGAATAGGGCGCAAACCTGCAACCCACAGAAATTACACTTACAAGGTGGCAACAATAGCAATGAGCTAAGACATCTCTGTAAATCTCTGTAAAAAGCGACATCCTGGACTTTCAAATGGCGGTTATTACGCTGATATTTTTAACTAAATGAGCTTCAATTTTTAACGTCACATTTTTTAAATTGGAACTCTATGTGTCAAGTTACCGCTTGGGCACAAACTCAATGGGATTCACACCGCGAGGTGGTTCCACTTGATTAATTTCACGGCACTCGTTGGCAGTGTTGGGAGGCTTTTGCTGTATCGCAGAAATATACCGCATTACTTAATAAAAATATAACCCGTTACAATATCAGTAACGCGCATTACAACGCGTTTTAAACTGAAATGAAGTGGTGTTTCTTAATAACCACCAGCACCAACAAACATTTCAGCAACAAAAACAAATCCATGACGTTAGGTCCTGTTGCGAGAAGTCAATGGTGGAGATGTAGGCAGGGCGCAAACAACGGGGGAGGTCAGCTCCCCTGTCCTGATGGATTATGCCTAAATAGATGGGCTGTGTGTTTGTGCTTCTCCTGTCGGAGTGTTGGGAAATAACACTCAAATAATTAAAATAATCAGTGACATTATCAGAATCTGCTTTATTGCTACGAGGAATTTGACTCAGGATTGTACATTGCTCACCATGTGCTTACTCATACAAAAATATAAAATCACTAATAAAAATAAAATAAAATCTGACACAGACTTCAATGGAGACAAGACAAATATACACAGTATGAACATAAACAATATAGACTGATTGGATGCAGGAGTTATGTACATGTCAGAGGTGGATGTGATATACACTATCTACAATATGACAATATAACAGTATGAACAGCACTGAAATAGAGATGCTGCTGTACAGCACGTGTAAATGTGCATGATGTGGCCGATCGGCCATTCCGAACCGAGGCAAAATGCGGCGTGTTTGAAAATGCCATTGAAATGAATGGGCTTAGCGACGGCATTTGAGCTTCGATTAGGGCGCCGCCTTTTGGCTGAATTGCACGAAATTTTTGTGGTGTCATCAGGGCCCCATGGGTAACAATTGACCCAAATTTGGTGTCAATTGGATTTGTGGTTATGGAGATATAAATTGCATGTAAGTCAATGGGATAAATTTTTTCGTGTTTAATCTGCAATAACAGCGCCACCTATGGGCACATTAGGGTCCCCTTTGGGGCCTGGACTCAGGGGAGCATGCTGAACAATTCGGCACTGGTTTCATGTCAATGTGACTTGTCGTTATAGAGGAACTAATTTTTCTGGATTAAAGAGCGCCACCTAGGGGCGAGCTGCACCAAATTTTGCACAGGCCCTCAGGGGGGCATCCCAAATGAATGGTCTAAATTTGGTGTCGATCGGCCATTGCAAACCTAAGATATCACCTGGCTTCCTGTTAATAGCGTTTTTCGCAAACGTTTGTTAGAGTATAATTGCGACATTTTTTGTCGGATCAAAATTCCCTATACAAACTTTGTAGAGCTCGGTCCAGAGATTATCCGTGCCAAGTTTCGTGACGATCGGGCTTGCGGCTTCGGAGGAGTTAATTAAAATAGGTTTTTTAGTCTAAGGTGGTTTTTGGTATGGTTTTACGCCTTCGGAGTCGAGAGGTCCAAGCCCAAACTCGTTGACCTTGCCTACAGCGCCCCCTAGCGGTAGAAGTGTGCAAATTTTTGCATGTGAGTTACTTGCAGGGCCTTGTACCGACCCTGTGAGTTTCGCGTCCCTAGCATTTACAGGGTATGCTGCAGTAGTGGAATTAGCGGAGGAAGAATAAAAATAATAAAAACCAGAACGATTACAATAGGGTTCCCAGCCACTTCATGGTACTGGGAACCGCGATGCCTTGCAATCGCGGGTTCCCTGCCCACTTCGGGCTTGGACCCCTAATAATAATAAAAATCCGAGTAAAAACAATAGGGTTCCCAGCCACTTCGTGGTACTGGGAACCGCGATGCCTTGCAATTGCGGGTTCCCTGCCCACTTCGGGCTTGGACCCCTAATTAACTTATATATCCCTAGCCCAAATTCCAATTTTAACTTTACACCTGTGCAAATTTCTGATGTTTTGTGTGCTTTGCAAACTTTAGATCTGCAAAAGTCTGCAGGGCCTGATGGACTCTATCCTTTTTTCCTTAAATTAGCTGCACCGATTATTGCACAACCCGTTACTGATATTTTTAATCTGTCAATTGCTTTAAATACATTTCCTGCTCTGTGAAACAAGCCTTTGTCATTCCCTTATTTAAATCAGGTGATCCCACAGACATGAACAACTACAGACCTATTTCAAATCTTTCAGTTCTAGCAAAAGTGTTTGAGTCATTGGTGTCTGTCCAGTTCAAACAGTTACTTCAAACATACAACATTCTTAACAATTTTCAATCTGGCTTTAGGGCAGGACACAGTACAATCACAACAACTTTAAAGGTAATAGATGATGTTAAAACAGCATTGTTTATTGACCTGACCAAAGCGTTTGACACCGTTGATCACTGTCACCTCATCAACATTATACAAAAAATTGGCTTTGGTACAAACATGGTTAGTTGCATTAACAGCTACATAACAAAGCGCATTCAGTTTATTCGTTTTGGCCCTGTTTTGTCTAATGCTGTCACACTGAACAAGGGGGTCCCACAAGGGTCTATTTTGGGGCCCTTGTTCTTTTTAATCTATATTAATCAAATCTGTGATCAGCTTAAATTCTCCTCGTACCATATTGTACGCAGATGATACAATTCTATACTCGTCAGCGCCCTCTCTAGATACAGTACATTCGAATCTTCAGACTGATTTTATCACCTAACAAAATGCTCTTCATGATTCAAAATTAGTCCTGAATGCTAGCAGAACCAAAGTTATGTTGTTTTCCCATAATTCTGCTGTAACCATTCCTCCTATAAAAACTGTGGATGGTGATATCATAGAACTCGTAGACACATACAAATATCTTGGCATTTGGCTGGATAAAGACCTAAATTTTAAACATCACATTACATATTTGATAAAAAAGCTCAAATTTACTTTAGGTTTTTAAATTAATTAATTTATCATTGATGAGAAAAGGTGCCAGAGTCATATTTAAGGAGGTTACTTACAACAAAAACAAAGACAAAAGAAGGTGTGCTGACTCAGCAAAAATGATATTACATGAGAAAATATTTGAATACCCATTGTATATGTTTGGCATTTTCAGTACCACATTAAAGGTATTTGTCATTGCATCACTACAGTGTGCAGTTTCCTTTCATAAACAAAATAATATATTTAAAGTATAGGTGTATTTAAATATATAAATATTCTACAGCAAGCACCCAAATTATTATGTGGCGCCACAAGTTTGTGAGATCATTGTGGTTAAGCAGCAATAGTGTCTTTTATGTTTCTTTTCATACAAATTGAAAGTGAGATTTTTTTTTTTTTTACAATGGAGTAAAATGATTTTACCACTCACCCTCTGCAAACTGCCCGTGGGACATGACAAGCGCTGGACCCATCACTGGCTCCGGCTCCATCTCTGTGGAATGATGCAAATGATGACAAATTCTTTCATCTCTCATCATGCATGTGCAGCTAATCGGTGTAACACACAGGGATGGGCACGTCTTGGCACTTGGCTGAGGGGCTGAGCTGCCTGATTGCATTATTCAGAAGTGGCCTGTTATTAGACTGCTGTCAGGCCACTCATTGCTCTCCTCTGGTCAGGCCTTTCATTCACTTGCATTCTCTGCTGCAGTGTGTGTGATGATGGAAGCACATTATTCCCATTTGTCACAGGATGAGTGTGTCAATTCCATTCTGCTCATACATGTGTCAGTGTCTGACAGAGGACTGTGCATTTGATATTTCTGTGAGTAGAAGACTAGAGGTCTGATGGAAGATGTCACTTGTGTCCCAAAGCCTAAAATATCTCTTTAACAATGCCATAATATCTGTAATTGGAATGTCTGTATTTCTGACTTGCATGTAATCACAATCCTATTCCATCTGTGTATCTATGGAAGTCAATGCTTTAAATATGGCATCACTACATTATTAATGTAAGAATGTGTATAATATCCCTGCAGTGGTCCTATAACATTGTTACAGGTTGTAAAAAGCAAAGTCTTCTTAAAGGAGAACTCCGGGCAATTTTTAAGTTAATCTTGATCGTTATACCTAGTTTTAAATAAAGACAGCTAGCTGTCTAAAACACTATTTAGGTGAATTTAAACAATGACTAACTTGCTAAACGCATCTTGTTGTCATGTAAGGGCCCTGTTCATGTTGGACAGACATTTTAAATGCATTTTGTGTCTGTTAAGAGGCACAAAGACACTCTATGTAAATGCCCCCATAACTGCCGTTTAGCTACGTGGGAGCTCTGGGTATTACCTGTAGCAGCTCCGTGTTGCACCAAGCACCAATCCAGCTCGTTTTTTTTTTCTACAGACAGTACACAAAGGTATAACGATCGAGATTAACTTAAAAATTGCCCGGAGTTCTCCGTTAACAAATGTAAAGAACGGAACAGCCCCTCCGTCAAATTTCAAAATACAGGACTGCTACTGGGCAACAAATTTACATTAATAAAGACTGTATTCCATCTATACGGAGCCCCTGAAGGGTCATGGTGAGAATATTTTTGCGGACTACTTTTGCCTTCCTTAGCAATATTTTTTGTGTTACCTTGCAATACTTTTGTTCCATTTCTTCTGAGCCATAACTGTCTATTTCCACTCAATGCCCCAGTATGGATCAGCTTATTAAATATTACTTTGAACTGTGACCTTTACTTTACTGAGACATTAGTACTACTGCTCGATAGGCATCACCATGGGTGCTGTGATCACCCAAGAGGAGAGGTAAGAGAGCCAGAATAGTAGCCATGCTAGCCCATCTTGGACTTAAGGCTGCTCCTGGCTAATGTGTGGCCAGGACGAAATTAGGCTCAGGTTGCCAAGCAATGGGAAAACAGAAACTGTTGTGCCCACATCTTTACAGAAACCTGCTCCATCAACATCCCAGAACATGATTTTCACTCGCACAGTCTTGGGGCATGGTAACGCTTTGCCAGAGTCTTCTTATTTTTCAAAGGAGATCTACATGACAGGCAGCAGAAAGTAACAGTGAAAGTGACAGTGGTTGCGAGAGTAAAAGATGAGCAGTAAATTTCACTTAGTCTGGCAGTAAATGTCGAGCATAGTTCGCAGTGTGTCCGTTAATTAAAGTCTTTCTGCTGGACAAGTAATGGTTGTTAGAGCTAGCAAACATCTCTACAGACTGGGGCCTGGAAATTGAGCAGGAAAGCTAAAAGTATTTTCTATTTTGTATAGGCTTCACCCTCTTGATTGAGGGCAATGGCCTAAGAGGGCCACTCATCCCACCATGGAACGCCAAGGAGGAGGAGACACCTCTGGAGGAGTGCGTCCTGATGCAGTCCAGGGGAGATTCACCGGCTGACACATAGACCTGTGAAATAGCCTCACACAGCCAGTGAGACAGGCGCTGTGCTGACAGGGGAAGCCCAGTGACAGTGTAACTGTGGCGGAGGGGATACTAACTAATACTGGATACTAACTAGGGTTGAGCCGGATACTCGGCTGAAACAAGTATCCGGTATGGATAAAGCATTTTTGCCGAGTACGAGTATTATACGAGTAATACGAGTCAATATCTGTGCTCGGATTGAATAAAAATCCTCATTGCGTAGCTGACTGTGCACACACTCTCTCTCTCAATTCAATTCAATTCGCTTTATTGGCATGACTGTGAAGCAATATTGCCAAAGCATCATACATATAACATAACAACAATCAACCCCATACATTCCATTAAAGAATTAAAGTGTAAAGTAATCTCTCTCTCTGCCGGTCATCGGAGATTTTTTTTAAACTGTCAGCTGGCTCTAACCAGTTTTTTTTTAGTGTCTGACACTTTCTTGCTGTATTTAAAAAAATAAAGGTAGTTGTGGTAGAAATAAATTATTTAAAATAATATTACAAATTAACCCCCCCACCCCTCTCTCTTACTCACTCACTCACACACACACACACACACACACACACACACACACACATATATCTGGCCTGCCACAAAGCCAGTTCAACAAACCCAGGATATGTTTCCGTTATCTGGCTTCACTAACCCTAACAATCGCGGTCGGGATAAGAGGCACCACGAAGCTGTTTATCAACTCGGTAAACCCAGGGTTTCCCGATCCAGCCAGGAGCACGTTCACATAAAAGAGGCGGTGTTAGCAGCAGATGACCAAACAGACATGAGCAGGTCCACTGTCAGCAGAGCGTCATATTTTGCAATCGAGGATTAAACTGTAACACTACAGAAATACGACTGAAACTGACACATGCAGGGCAACCCGATCGCATCTCATGTGTCTCATATACACGCTTTGGAAAAGTCGTGTCTATAGTACGCAAAACGGCGATTTTGCGTGTATATGATGCACAGCAGTTTACAATAGCGTTGCAGCACAAAGGAGGTTAGCCGGTCGACATGCATATATTTACTGACTTTTCAGTAAATATATGCATTCGACTTGCGGCGCGAATCAACTGATCCGAAACCGTGACAGTAATGAAGTGGACACCTCTCCCGCTGTGAGTTGCACAGTCAGGCTGCCCTTACTGGATATCTACAGGTAGGCACACCTATGGTCACCTAAATAAAGCCCCTCTCCACCTAGGATCCAGAGCTATGATCCCGAGCCGTTAAACTGCCGCAAATCCAATCCATGAAGAAGAAATAGTATCCAGCGATTATATTCCAACAAAAGACGGTCTTGTTACGTTCTCAAAAGTCCAGACGAAAGTAAAAACATTCAGTCCAAAACCCATTATTCCAGGGACTGCTGCTGCATCCTTTCATATTTGCCGGCAGATGTGGCTAATATGTCACTATAACCGTATTAACTCCGATTTGAAAGTAAACAAAAAATGATTTTATTGATTGGAGGAGATTTTAATATTACAATAGACAATGCTCTTGATAGATGCCCAGCTGGCATTTTAACGTCAAGTCACTGTTGAATCAACGTCAGGTGCCAGTGTTGGATAACCATTGAATTTTGTTTAGATTTTGCAAATCTAATCAACGTTGAAATACCAACATCATTCCAACCTCACGTTTCCCAACATAGGTGAATTCGCCAACATTGAATCAACATTGATTTTACTTTAGATTTTGCAAATCCAATCAACGTTGAAATTTCAACGTCACTATAAAGTCCTGCTTTTCAACATAGTTTATTTTGTTAAACTGTTTTCAGTAAACTATTGATGTGTTCACCAAACATCTTGAAATGAATATGTAAACACTAAGTTTGCAGACACGCAGTCAGCTAGGAAGAAGCCTATTGGTCAAAGCAACACCAGGAAGATTAATAAAGACATTTCACTGATGTAAAAAACATGTTTTATTACATGGCTCCAAGTGTGCAAACATTTCACATGTGTTGAACTTTAACCTTTATAAAAACGGCCCAAACACTGGGCATTGTTGAACATGGCTGGTTAAATCTTCCCTTGTTACTTCTTTCTGCCGCCCATCCTCTCTGGTGCATATTTCAGGTATTTGGCCACGGATTCGTCTATTTTTGTTGTAGTTGTATCAAATGAGCTCAAGACAGCGTCTGATGAGGAGAAAAAAAAAAGATCAGTATTAGCAAACACTAACCTATCAAATTAAAATATTTTGCAAATATAAACTTTTGTGGCATTGCCAATGTTTCAAGTATATAATTAGAATGTATCAATGTGCAAGGTCATTAATAATCATGTGCTTGGGCGAGCAACAAAAGTCAGTAACCAGTGCTGCCGGTAGAGAAGTTAGTCTAGAGCCCAGAATGGAGTATTATATATAATATTACAGCATGCTCTATAGATTTCTCCAACTGATTTTTCTTATGAATTATTATTCTCCTTACTATATTCAATTATTTAAAACATTGTTACAAAACTACTATGTTAAAGCAAACTCACCACAGATTATCTTGTAGAGTCTTCCTGAAGGCAACCTTCCCACTTCTTCCTCTGCCGCTCATTATGGCCATCATTTTATTTGTCATAGTTCTGCCATAGTAAAACACATTTATATTAGAATATTATATTGCAAATCAAGTTCATTATGAAAATGTAGCAAAGAGCAAGTAAGTGGTTGTGTGTGTGGACATGACAGGGAACATAATCACTATAAACCAATGCAAAAAAGGAACAAAGTTACTTACGCAGCCATTGACTTCTTCACATGGTCTGCAGCATCAACGCTTCCCAACCTCTTCAGATGTTTACTCTGAAAAGGAGCAACAAGAAATGAAAATATAACCAGAAAAAGCGGTCAGTAGAGTCCAGACCTCCACAAAGCAGGCACATGATGAGGATGAGTTTGTAATGGTCACCAAGGTGAACAAGCCAAGTGTAATAATGAAACTTTGCCAGCACTTTACAAGATGATCACTTTACTAAATATTTAACCCTTTTGTTGTCTTCGTTTTTTCATAGCACTTGTCCTCCTGTAGCTACTACTAGCATAACATACACACCTCAGAAGTGCATGAAGCCGGAAAAGGCACTTCCTGCTGGAAAGAAATTACCCGGATGAAAACATACTGTGCACGCTCTATAGTCCCCATGAGCCTATTTCTCAATCACTTTCACCATCACTGCCTGGTGGGTGATCATCTCAATACTCATCTTCTCCTGTATCAGACTGCTCCTGTGTATGTATGTCTGTTGGGCTATCAGCAAAAGAGGGACCTGGATTCTCATCTGAGTCACAAGACTCCACCAATGCGCGTAAAATATTTTAAAGCCTAAATGTTTTATAAAGAAAATCATTCAATTTGAAAATAGGTCATAAAACATTCAATCAAATGAGATAGGCTGCTCATCATTTTTTAAATAATATCTTCCACATCAACATGTATTTAAATTTTACAAAAATGTAAAATATTTTTTTAGTTTTAAAGATTACAGTTACTTTCAGATTCAAATAGATGGTTGGGTTAGGTTAGGTATTGGGACAACTCACCGTTGAAGGAGACTTTCAGGTCGTGTTCTTCTCTGGAAAAGAGAAGAATGTGAAATCTCAATCTTATTTTTAAAGTTTGTGAATGGAAAGTGTCAATCCTGCTAGCACACAGCGGCGGTTCGCGGTTAAACTAACGTCTGCCCATACACACACACACACACACACACAGAGAACGAAGTTTGTCAGTTAGCTAGCACACAACGGCGGTTCGCAGTTAAACTAACGTCTGCCCATACACACACACACACACACACAGAGAACGACGTTTGTCAGTTAGCTAGCACACAACGGCGGTTCGCAGTTAAACTAACGTCTGCCCGTACACACACATACACACACACACATACACACAGAACGAAGTTTGTCAGTTAGCTAGCACACAACGGCGGTTCGCAGTTAAACTAATGTCTGCCCGTACACACACACACACACACCCACACCCACACACAGAAAGAAGTTTGTCAGTTAGCTAGCACACAACGGCGGTTCGCGGTTAAACTAACGTCTGCCCGTACACACACACACACAAAGAGAACGAAGTTTGTCAGTTAGCTAGCACACAACGGCGGTTCGCGGTTAAACTAACGTCTGCCCATACACACAATATTAATTAACACAATACGTACGTATGGGCCAGGTCAGGCACACTCAAAATGTATTTAGGAATTTTCTAGTTAGAAAATGTGACTTCAAAAACTTTACTTACCGTTTGAGCTGTTACCCCCAAATTCAGTCCGAACCGGTCCATCTGATGCCTGACAATGACGACACAGACCCACTTCGCGCATGCGTAAGCGGGTGTTAATTGTCTGGAACTGTCAGAGCCAATAGAATCCAGTTCTAGTCACCGCCTTTGTGGGATGGACAACCGCCGTCCTCCAATCAAGCCCTTGTATTGAACGATGTTCCAAAATTATCTATCGTGTCATGCTTTGAGCGTGGGGGGATGTCACTGCCTTTAAAACTTGAGAGCCCTGTCAATCAGACTGGACAGGAGGAGTTGCTCTCAAAGTACGAAAGGAGATGTAGAAAGCGCTTTTATCACGACTCAAGAAACGTTTAATTCAGAGTTGATCTTTCAACATATAATTATTCATGTATCAATACTTTTTCAACATATAATTGATCAGCATTATTTGGATGTTCGGACAATGTTATTTTTCTACTGATATATTTCAACAAAATGTTTAAAAGCCATGGTTGCAAAAATAACGTTGATTTAACGTACAACTCAATATGTTGAATCTGTAGTGAGTTAACAACACCACTTCAACTATTTGGTGTTCAACGTTGTTTTGACGTTGAATTAATGGTTTTTCATAAACTGACATTATTTCAACAAGATTTAAACGTTTAATGTCAGTCGAATGCCAGCTGGGTGGCCCCCTGGTGAGCCGAACAAAAACGCTTAAACGCTAAATTATTGCAGTTTATGGACAAATTCGATCTTACTGATATTTGCCCTCTCCCTTTTCACACCCACTTATGAAACTGGTGAGAAAAGCCAGATGCCAGGAAGGACAACCCCAAATTCCATTGGTGAACAGAATGTTGTCTCCTTCTAAAAACTTCCCTATCACCTTGTTTGAATTAAATAATCTTTAAGTTACTTTGTTGTTCTCGCCACTTCAATTTGAGTAGTTATTACCATGTTCTTGTTAAAAACTATGTTGGAAAGAAAGAACCATAAATAAGTTAATTTTGCTTTTTGATCTTCATTAATGCTGTCCTGTGCTGTTGCTGTCCTTTTTGCATTTAATTTATGTTGTCCAAGCAACGCCAAGAGTCCGTCTCGGCATTGGATATTTTCTTTGTCTTTCAGCAGCGTACTTACCAGGGCTTGACAAGTAACTAGCCACTTTGGCGTGTTGTCGCTCCCACTAGCCACTTTGGCGTGTTGAAAAACTGTTGTCAAAAAACTGTTGTCTTGTCAAAAAACTGAAATAACAAACAAATTGCAATGTGACACTATGACACTACAACTCCCATGAGTACTACCTGCCCATAGTGTGTGCTCATTGGTCCATTAGTGAAGCATATTGTCTTGCATGCTACTGACCGACGACACTGTAAACAAGAAGACACTGTGGAAATTAAAGGGGCTGTATGGAGTTTTTCTACTAAAATGAATCCTTTTTTCATTGCCTGTGTGTGAAGGGGTTGTAATCTGACAATAAAATGATCCATCTGCCGGATTTTGATATTAACTCAGAAGGCAGATATTACTATTCCTATTCAAAGTCTCCGGGTCGGATTTTCCGCGAAATCCAGTGACTGACACCTGCATGCGCGCTCCCGAGACTTCACACTCAGCAGTGATGACACTGCAACTTACGACATGGAGCCTGCTAACACTAAGAAAGACCTGCTCCCAGCACAACACAGACTCTAACAAAACTCAACATAAGGATTAAAAACAAAATAGTTTTATCTGCTGAAGCTCGTCGGGCCAAATGTGAATCGGATATTTTGATTTTGTGCTTCAGTTGGCTCAAGTTAGATAGCGTTAGCTCACCGGCTAACGCCAAGCAGTTGCTAATGTTGTCCGGTGCAAAGTTATAGCTTTCACATTAACGTAACTTCACCAACCAGTGCGACCCATGTTACTTTCCTCTGTACCACATTGTCAAAGTGTCAAAGCCTGCAAGAAATGATGTAACGATAAAAAGCTAATGTGGAGCGGTTTGTTTACTATCCCATAGTTATGTAGCCACGAGCAGCTAGCTAACACTACAGTAGCTCGGACCCGCCGCTGTTTGCTTCGTAACATTCAATTTAGATTTATTGCCTTTTACTGATGGGTAGCTTCTCCACCTCTCAGTCACTGTTACTAACATGACCCACATAATATACAACCCAGAGGAAGAAGAGCCATCCACTAACACTAGTTACAGTAAATTTACTTACTGCGGTCTGTTATAAAGTGTCACACAATCTTATAATATTCAGTCCAGCTCGCTACCCGTTTCATTATCATCCAGTACATGTAGCTGTGCTGACATTGCTGAGCCTCCGGTGGCAGATTCACAGATAGTAAAGATAGCTACTGACAGCAGCAGGCTAGCTAACGATGTAGCACGTCGGCTAAATGCAGTAAATGTACCGTGATCATATAACGAGCGTGGATTAGTTCAACCTGCAGCTGATAAAACTATTACTGTAACGTTGCAGTGGGAGTTTACCTGAGTTCCCTGCTCTGTCTGTCTATAGCCGCTGTCACTCTGCCTTTTTTCGGGAGTACTGTGCCGATATGCCGGTGTGTCTCGCTGCGCTGAATGAAGTAACGTTAAGCCGCCGGTGTTGATCCGCCTCTGAGACGGGAACGTTGGAAGTAACAGAGCCTGAACATGTCTGAGTGAAAAGCCACAACCTGCATGCTGTTGTTCCTGCGTTTATTGCAGGATTTCTGTATGTAAGCGGTTGTGTTTTGGATTCTGCTTGCTCATGAGTTCAGGCGAGCACGCGTACGAGCACACACCTGGTTGCAATCTTAAAACCACACCTCCATACAGCCCCTTTAAACCCACGGACTGGCCATCAGACCGAGGGCCGTTAAGGGCCGACAGGTTTATTGGTTTCACGAGCCTCTGGACGTGCTGACGTACTGCGGTAAGCGTGTTGACTCATTTCCGTTTCCGGTGCTTGTGTGTTGGTAGCCTGTTTGCTGCTCTCACTAAATACCAGATAAAATTGTTAGATTATCATTACAGCGGCCAATTGTCCGCTAAACACTTATTCTTACGGTAAGTTTACCTAAGCACTCACAGTTCTTTCCATCTTTAGTGACTGCTGTTCGATCTCATAGTTGTTTTCAAAAGTTTTGGTAGCCAACGCTACCGTACTTTAGCTTAGCCGTTAGCAACTTTAGCTTAGCAGCTAACGATGGCTTCTCCTTCTCCCTCTCTCTCTCCTGCTTTCTCCTGCTCGGTGTGTCAGATGTTCAGTTACTCCTCTGCCTCCTTTAGCGGTAATGGTACGTGTAACAAGTGTAATTTATTTTTAGACATGGAGGCGAGGCTCAGTGAGTTAGAAGTCCGGCTCCGCACCTTGGTAGATCAGCCTACTGTAGCTAGCCAGTCCCCGGTAGTCGGTGCAGACCGGCCTGAGTTAGCCTCTGGTAGCCGTTCCCCGGCATTTCCTGAGCAGCCAGGAAAGGGTGGCTGGGTGACCGTCCGAAGGAGGAATAGTCAGTAAGCATTCAAAGCCCTCAGGACATCACCATTCAGCTTCCCGTTTCTAATAGATTTTCCCCACTCAGCGACACACCAGCTGAGAAACCAACTCTGATAATTGGCAGCTCCATTTTGCGAAGCGTGAAGTTAGCGAAACCAGCGACCATAGTCAAATGCATCCCTGGGGCCAGAGCGGGCGACATCGAGTCCTATTTGAAACTGCTGGCTAAGGATAAGCGTAAATACAGTAAGATTGTTATTCACGTCGGCGTAATGACTCCGGTTACGTAATCGGAGGTCACTAAGATTAATGTTCAGTCGGTGTGTTCATACGCAAAAACAATGTCGGACACCGTAGTTTTCTCTGGACTCCTGCCCAATCTGTTATCGAGGTGGTGTCCAGCCAACGATGTGGGCTTTGTAGATCATTGGCAGACTTTCTGGGGAAGACCTGGTCTGATTCGAGAGAGCGGCATCCATCCCTCTTGGGAAGAAGCAGCTCTCATTTCTAGAAATCTGGCCAACTTTATTAGCGGACCAAATCCATGACAACCCAGAGTTGAGACCAGGAGGCAGAGTCGCAGTCTAACACACTTCTCTGCCCTTCTAATTCAGCAGTTACCCACCCAAAACCCTACGCAGAGTCGCAGTTTAACACACTTCTCTGCTCCTCCGTTCCAGGAGTTACTTAGTGAAAACCCTATAGTGACGGTGTCTGTCCCCCAACCATTGAAATTATTTAAATCAAAGGTAAACAGAAGAGGAGCTGTGCATAAAAACCTCATAAAAATTAAAACCACAGGAGCAATAGTGCAAAGCGAATAGGAGAGTAAAATGTGGACTCTTAAACATCAGATCTCTCTCTTCTAAAGGTGTACTAGTAAATGAACTAATATCAGATTATGAAATTGATTTATTCTGTCTTACTGAAACCTGGCTGGGTGATGGAGAATATGTAAGCCTAAATGAATCCACCCCTCCCAGTCATATTAATACTCACATTCCTTGAAGCACAGGCCGAGGAGGTGGAGTTGCAGCTATCTTTGACTCTAGCCTAGTAATCAGCTCTAAACCTAAACTAAATTATAACTCATTTGAAAGCCTTGTTCTGAGTCTTTCACACCCAAGCTGGAAATCACTGCAACCAATTCTATTTGTTATAGTGTGCCGAGCACCTGGGCCGTACTCTGAATTCTTATCTGAATTTGCAGAGTTTTTGTCAACTTTAGTCCTTAAAACGGACAAAGTTATTATTGTAGGGGATTTTAATATTCATGTGGATGTAGAGAATGACAGCTTTAGTACTGCGTTTATCTCTCTATTAGATTCAATTGGCTTCTCTCAGAGTGTTCATGAACCGACTCACTGTTTTAATCACACCCTCGACCTTGTTCTGGTATATGGTATTGAAATTGAACATTTAATAGTGTTCCCACAGAATCCCTCTTTATCTGATCATTGTTTGATAACTTTTGAGCTTGTACTGCTGAACTACCCTCCATTGGGCAAAAATTTCTATACAAGATGTCTGTCTGATAGCGCTATAGCTAAATTTAAGGATGCGATCCCATCGGCTCTAAATTCACTATCAGGTATCAAATTAACAGAGGACTCTTACGCGAATTTCAGTCCCTCCCAAGTCGATCATCTTGTTGATAGTGCTGCAGGCTCGCTGTGAACAACACTTGACTCTGTAGCCCCTCTACAAAAGAAAATACTAAAACAAAGACGGTTAGCTCCATGGTATAATACTGAAACTCGCAAATTAAAGCAAATATCGCAGAAACTCGAGAGGAATTGGCGTTCCACCAAACTGGAAAATTCTCGTTTAATTTGGCAAGATAGTCTTAAAACTTATAGGAAGGCCCTCCGTAATGCCAAAGCAGCGTACTACTCGTCATTAATAGAGGAAAATAGGAACAACCCCAGGTTTCTTTTCAGCACTGTAGCCAGGCTGACAGAAAGTCCCAGCTCTATTGAGCAAAGTATTCCCATAGCTCTCAGTAGTTACGACTTCATGAGCTTCTTTAATGATAAAATTCTAGCTATTAGAAACAAAATCCACCAAGACCTGCCCTCAACTGGCACCGACTTAACTCTATACTCAGGAACTTTAGAAACAGCTGTAAAACCAATTATATGTTTAGACTGCTTTGCTTCCCTCAATCTTTAACTAACTTCAATAATTTTTTCATCTAAACCATCTACCTGCCTCTTAGACCCCATCCCGACTAGGCTGCTTAAAGAAGTTTTGCCCTTGGTTGGCACTTCTCTGCTGGATGTGATCAATTTGTCTTTATCAACAGGCTACGTGCCACAGTACTTTAAAGTAGCTGTAATTAAACCTCTTCTGAAAAAGCCCAACCTGGATCCAGACGTTTTAGCCAACTATAGACCTATATCTAACCTTCCATTTATCTCTAAGGTCCTGGAGAAAGCAGTCGCCAAACAGCTGTGTGACTTTCTACATAGCAATAGTTTATTTGAGGATTTTCAGTCAGGATTTAGAGCTCACCATAGCACAGAGACAGCACTGGTGAAAATTACTAATGACCTCCTAACTGCATCAGACAAAGGACTTGTCTCTGTATTGGTTTTACTAGATCTTAGTGCTGCATTTGATACCATTGACCATCAGATCCTATTACAGAGAATGGAACATTTCATTGGCATTAAAGGAACCGCTCTAAGCTGGTTTAAGTCCTATTTATCAGACCGATTTCAGTTTGTACATGTTAACGATGAGTCCTCCATGCATACCAAAGTTAGTCATGGAGTTCCACAAGGATCTGTGCTCGGACCAATCCTCTTCACTTTATATATGCTTCCTTTAGGCAATATTATCAGGAAACACTCCATAAACTTTCATTGTTATGCAGATGATACTCAGTTATATTTATCGATCAAGCCAGATGAAACTCATCAGTTAGCTAAGCTTCAAATGTGTCTTCAGGATGTTAAAACCTGGATGACCTGCAATTTTCTAATGTTAAACTCAGTTAAAACTGAAGTTATTGTTCTAGGCCCTAAGCACCTCCGTGACGCGTTATCTAAAGATATAGTTTCCCTGGATGGCATCGCCCTGGCCTCCAGCACCACTGTGAGAAATCTTGGAGTTATCTTTGACCAGGACATGTCGTTCAACTCTCACATTAAGCAAATTTCAAGGACCGCCTTTTTTCACCTACGTAATATTGCAAAAATCAGGAACATCCTGTCTAAAAATGATGCAGAAAAACTACTCCATGCATTTGTTACTTCTAGACTGGATTACTGCAATTCCTTATTATCAGGCTCTTCGAAAAAGTCCATTAAGACTCTTCAGCTGATCCAGAATGCTGCAGCACATGTTCTGACAGGAACCAGTAAAAGAGATCACATCTCTCCTGTCTTAGCTTCTCTGCATTGGCTTCCTGTAAAATCCAGAATAGAATTTAAAATCCTTCTTCTCACATACAAAGCTCGTAATGGTGAGGCACCATCTTATCTTAAAGAGCTCATAGTACCTTACTACACCACCAGAGCACTGCGCTCCCAGAATGCAGGATTACTTGTGGTTCCTAGAGTCTCCAAAAGTAGAATGGGAGCCAGAGCGTTCAGCTATCAGGCTCCTCTCCTGTGGAACCAGGTTCCAGTTTGGGTTCGGGAGGCAGACACCGTCTCTACATTTAAGAGTAGGCTTAAGACTTTCCTTTTTGATAAAGCTTATAGTTAGGGCTGGCTCGGGTGAGTCCTGAACCATCCCTTAACCCTCCCGCTGGCCCGGCTTCGCGTAGACACGGCGCGTCCTTCCCCGGGCGGGTCAAACCGTCCCGCGATCCACCTCCTCGGCGCAAGCGGCGCAGTAGGGGAGCGCGCAGCTCCTGCAGACAAATTTCATGCAGCCGCGGCAGACGGTGCTCGTCTTGCGATCCTTTTTCTGCGGACACGACTGACACCTCTTTCTCTTTCTCTCGCCGGCCCCTGCCGCGGCCACGGCCTCGGGACGCCGTCCTCGGGCCCGGCGTCAAAAAGCCCTCAGCGGGTCCCCTTGACCCGCTTAGGGCGGTCGTTATGTATTTTTTTGTCCCGCCCAACCCCAACCCGAGTAGCGGCTAGAGGACAGCTCGGGGTCGTTTTGACCCTGGAGAGGACAGCGGTCGTTATGTATTTTTTGTCACCCACCCCCCTCAGCGGGTCCCGTGTGTTAGGGGCGAGTAGTCGGCAGGGGCCTTTTTGACCCCGCCGAGGACTGCGCTCGGGCGGTCGTTATGTATTTTTTGTCCCCCCCAACCCCAACCCGGTAGCGGCTAGAGGACAGCTCGGGGTCGTTTTGAGCCTGGAGAGGACAGCGGTCGTTATGTTTTTTTCCCCACCCCCCCTCAGCGGGTCCCCTTGACCCCCGCGAGGACGGCCCTAGGGCGCCGCCGCGTGTTAGCGGCGAGTAGTCGGCAGGGGCCTTTTTGACCCCGCAGAGGATGGCGTGCGGGCGGTCGTTATGTATATTTTTTGTCTCCCCCCACCCCCCTCAGCGGGTCCCCTTGACCCCCGCGAGGACAGCTCGGGGTCGTTTTGACCGGGAGAGGGCGGCGACGTTATTTTTTTGTCACCCCACCCCCCCTCAGCTGGTCACCTTGACCCCCGCAAGGACAGTTCTAGGGCGCCGCCGCGTGTTACCGGCGAGTAGTTGCGAGGGGCCTTTTTGACCCGGGAGAGGACGGCGGTCGTAATGTATTTTTGTCCCCCACCCCCCTCAGCGGGTCACCTTGACCCCCGCCAGGACTGCTCTATGGCGCTGCCGCGTGATAGCGGCGAGTAGTCGGGAGGGTCTTTTGACCGGGAGAGGGCGGCGGTCGTTATGTATTTTTTTGTCCCCCCACCCCCCTCAGCGGGTCCCCTTGACCCCCGCCAGGACTGCTCTATGGTGCCGCCGCGTGTTAGCGGCGAGTAGTCGGCAGGGGCCTTTTGACCCGCAGAGGGCGGCGTAGTGGCGGTCGTTATGTGTATTTTTTGTTCCCCCACCCCCCTCAGCGGGTCCCCTTGACCCCCGCGAGGACAGCTTGGGGTCGTTTTGACCCGGGAGAGGATGGCGGCCGTTATGTTTTTTTTGTCCCCCACCCCCCTCAGCGGGTCACCTTGACCCAGCGAGGGCGGCTCTAGTAGTCGGCAGGGGCCTTTTGACCCGCCAAGGGCGGCGTTCGGCGATCGTTATGTATATTTTTTCTCCCCACCCACATTATGTATTCACCCCTCCCCAATGGGTCCCCTTGACCCCAGCGAGGATGGCTGTAGAGCGCCGTCGGCGTGTTAGCGGCGAGTGCGTTTTGACCCGGAGAGGGCGGCGCTCGGACGGTCGTTATGGTTTTGTCCCCACCCCCTCAGCGGGTCCCCTTGACCCCGCCAGGACTGCTCTATGGCGCCGCCAGCGTGTTAGCGGCGAGTAGTCGGCAGGGGCCTTTTGACCCGCAGAGGGCGGCGTGTGGCGGTCGTTATGTGTATTTTTGTTCCCCACCCCCTCAGCGGGTCCCCTTGACCCCGAGGACAGCTTCGAAGTCGTTTTGACCGGGAGAGGATGGCGGCCGTTATGTTTTTTGTCCCCACCCCTCAGCGGGTCACCTTGACCCCGCGAGGACGGCTCTAGTAGTCGGCAGGGGCCTTTTGACCCGCCAAGGGCGGCGTTAGGCGGTCGTTATGTATATTTTTTCTCCCCACCCATTATGTATTCACCCCTCCCCAATGGGTCCCCTTGACCCGCGAGGATGGCTGTAGAGCGCCGTCGGCGTGTTAGCGGCGAGGGTCGTTTTGACCCGGGAGAGGGCGGCTTCGGACCGGTCGTTATGTTTTTTTGTCCCCACCCACCTCAGCGGGTCCTCTTGACCCCCGCGAGGACGGCTCTAGGGCGCCGCCGCGTGTCAGCGGTGAGTAGTCACTCGGGGTCGTTTTGACCCGGGAGAGGACAGCGCTCGATCGGACGGGGGCATTATGTACCCCCCATGGGTCCCCGTGACCCCTGCGAGGACGGCTCTAGGGTGCCGGCGCGTGTTAGGGGCGAGTAGTCGGCAGGGGCCTTTTTGACCCCGCCGAGGACTGCGCTCGGGCGGTCGTTATGTATTTTTTGTCCCCAACCCCAACCCCGAGTAGCGGCTAGAGGGCAGCGAGGGGCCGGTTTGACCCCGGCCCGGGACAGCTCGAGAGGGGCGCCTCGCGGTCAATGTGACCCGCTCGGGGCAGCGTGAGGGTTAAAGGTCTGGCTGTCTGAAATGGGTGATCTGCCGGCATCTGCTGGGCAAACCGGGTACTGTATGCTGTAAATACAAACGCAATTTGCGTGGAAACAGTCAGAGGTGCTTCCCCACCCGTGGCGTGTTGATACGCTGTCCCTACTGTGTTTTTCTGTGAAGGAAAGGTTGAATGTGTAAAAGCTTTCGCCTATGAGCCTCCTGTGCACGCGTGAGGACCTTCGACTCGGCTCGCTTGTTCTCGTCTTCTCCCCCTAATGACCCTATAATGGTCGTATCCTGTTATACGCGAGCGGAATAGGGCAAATGTGCGCACGTGCGCCTTGGACGGCGGACACAAGGGGTAGGTGCACATTGTGAAATGACAAAGACAGACACGTTGTACAGGGGTTCAAGGCTTTATTCGGTTTCATTGCTATAATACATCAAAGTACAAGGTAGACTCTGCACGGCGTCGGGACGGGGTCCGGCTGTTGTTGGTCACATCGCTCTCGGGGGAATAGATCGGGCACGCCGTATCTCCTCACGTTTCGTCGTCACTGGCCGTCTGCATAGTGCACGTATCTCTCGGGGTACTCGTTGATACTTTTCACTTTGGGGTCCACGTAGCACGCGAGCATGGCCAGAAGGGCCCCGAGATGGTGATAGTGTGTCAACTCTACGAGCATGGGTCTGGTGAAGGGCATGTCCGTATGTCCGATCATGACATCGACCCTGTTTTCGCTGATGTATTTCACGTTGACACGGTCCAGGCATGCCTTCTCGTGATCTGTCAGAGTCCTGTTCTTCAAGAGGATGCAGTCGTACCACTGGGTAGATGCCATTTTACGAGGTCGGTGAGGATATGCGGTCCGCGTAGGTTGTCCGAGGGTGAGCGCCTTGTCCCGGGGAGCGGGGTTCGCCGTGTGCAGACGATGGTTCTGTGGATTTTTACTCCCCATGAGTATGGCTTGTTGCGCTAACGCGTGACGGGGTTTGCAGAGGACCTGGCTGTGAAAAGCCCTTGCTTGGCGAACATCGCATCCACGGTGTACACAAAGACGCTGTGGGTCCTCTTCATGTGCTCAAACGCCGGTAGCCCGACGATGACGGCATCGAACCGGGAGCCCTCCAAGCCCGAGGCCTGGCCGTGATGGTGCACCTGGCGGTTAAAAGTTTCAATCTGGACGAGGTTCGCTCCTCGCTCGCAATTTGCGATGACATAAAAGTCATGTACGGCGCACAGTGCCGTCACGAATACGAATTTGTTCCCGTCGCGGCCATTGTAGGAGGCCTGTTCGGAGTCAACCTGGAGCTGAGCGTCGACGGGTTCACGTATCGCATCGTCAACGCGCACTACCGTGGACAGTGGCCTACCGGGTACGTGCGATACAGAGGCGGTCTCTGGTGCGCGATGAGTGACGATCTCGTCTTACCCGTCCAGATACCGAAAGAGCGGGGCACCCTCGACTGCAGTCACGCGGGCACGTTACGCGCATACATGAGGCTGAACGATCTAAAAGTGGGCCTGCCCGCGTCAGACGACTGCTGCGGATTCCGCACGGTAGCCGCGTTATCGGGCGTACGCGGAGGCAACGACGGGCATGACAGCGAGGCTCGCGAGACTCTGGTCCGCGCAACTGCAGACTACGTGATGCGCAAGACGTGGAAGAGATTCGGCTGTATCTGCAATTGAACAATGCACACACGAGCGCGGACGTGACCGATCTCCTAATGCGGGACGACGGGTGGTTAAGCGTCGAGGAGGTCGGCTTCATGCTCCGAGCGCAAGGCATGCCCTCGGCGGTGATCACAGAAAACTCGTTCCCTATCTACGACCCGACGCGCGGCCACTTCCTCCTGAAAGCCGAGCGTTACGAACCTGTGATGCGCGTCTAACGCGTGAACCGGTGTCGTGGCCCCGTGTGTTTTCCGTGCGAGTCGTGTACGTAGTACAATAAATGCCAGTGAATGCAACGCACGCAGTGCGCGTGGTCTTCTTTATTACATCGTCTACAAAGCACCCACCGTTCACCGGGCACTGCGGTAATGCACTCGCAGCTTGACCCTCGTGCGGTGTTCATATTTTTGTTATTCAGCCGGTGTTTGAGCAGACGGTGTCGGTGCTTTGATTTTGCAACAATGTTGCAACCTTGTGCGGGAATGGCAGGTGCAGAAACACAAAACTCTCACACACACACTCACTGACAGGAGGAGGACAGAGTAAAGGTACACAGGACCAGCGGTTTCAACACTTTTATTAGCCTCAGGTCCAGTGGACCCGGACATCCTGTGTGTAATGTGAATATGTAGGGGGTGTACAGTGTGTTTTCATTGAAAATGTGTTCTGATGTGTTTTCCATGTGAGTTGTGCAGGTACAATAAATGCAAGTGAACACAAAACACAGTGCACGTGGTCGTCTTTATTACACCATCTACAAAGCGCCCACCGTTCACCGGGCACTGCGGTAATGCACTCGCAGCTTGACCCTTGTGCGGTGTTCAGATTTTTGTTATTCAGCTGGGTTTGGGGTTTTTAATTCAACACCATCAAACAATTTTACGTTAAAATACTCAACAGATGTCCCCACTTACAAGCAATATAAACGGCATATATGGTTAATATTTTCTCTTGTGCGGGAACGGCAGGTGCGGAAACACAAAACTCACACACACACACACACACACTCACTGACAGGAGGAGGACAGAGTAAAGGTACACAGGACCAGCGGTTTCAACACTTTTGTTAGCCTCAGGTCCAGTGGACCCGGACATCCTGTGTGTAATGTGAATGTGTAGGGGGTGTACAGTGTGTTTTCATTGAAAATGTGCTCTGATGTGTTTTTCATGTGAGTCGTGTAGGTACAATAAATGCAAGTGAACACAAAACACAGTGCGCGTGGTCATCTTTATTACATCTTCTACAAGGTACACAACATGAACAATGAACAGCTAAAGGTTATAGGTAAAAAATGGTCCCCTCTCGAGGTCATCTCCCGCATCACTCCACTGGCGCCGAGACCTTACAGACGATGAGGGCTCTGGATGTGTGCTCGCATCGCTCCTCGCTGTGTGACACCTCGGCCCGCTCTAAACTTCCGTTACCTTCACGAACGATCCGAATCCAGTTGTATGGCATCGGTCCACCCGGTTGTTCGGTTGAGGCGTGCGCGAAGGTCTCAGCCCGAGCGCGATGGGCTAAACGACATGCGGTACACCCGCCATCTGCGGATCTACGCGCGCGGGAACCGCTTCTAGAGTTTGAAAATGTTCAGCGTGGCGTCGTTGTCCATAACCGTGTGAGAAACCATCATCTTGTACGCCGCGTCCCCGGCGTGATAGTACAGGGTATGCTGCACGGCGAGCGCCAGGCAACTAGTTCCGTCCTGCTCGAGAGCCCACTCTAACAGGGAGCTCTTGAATGCCTCCGTGACGGTAGAGGCGCTCCCACGCCTGACCCCGCAACTAAACGGCGTGGGTTGACAGTGTCCGAGGTCGGGTAAGGAGTACCAGAAAGGGAAAGGTGACGCGTTTGGACACGGGGAGCCCATTCTACTCCTGGCGCCCGAAACGTCACCGATCCCGCTCGTCGCCAACGTGACATCTCCCGTGAAGTGCGTGTGTATGAAAAACGAGGAGTCTCCGCTGGGAGGCGTCGGTAGGACCCCGGGAAACGTGTCCATGTCCATCAGTATGTACTTGACTCCGAGCGCTTCGCGTTTGTAGTCTATCATCTGCACCTCTCTCGGCAGCTCGTTCGACAATCCAAAGAGCCACGTCAAGACCTTGGACTCGATCTCCTGAGCGTTACGCTGTGGTTGGACCACACCACGGCCTGCAGTCCCCGCACTCTGGGGATAGCTCTGAGACATTCCGATGTGGTATCGAACCCCTTCCACCGTAGATCTATGACGCACACCCGCTCCGTGCGCATGGCCACCTCGTGGTGCTCGCACGCTACCGCACGCGTTATCAAGCAGGACTCCGCGATGCCCAAGGCTCTAGCCTCTGCGAACAGTCTGTTCCCATACTCTGGCACAGGGACGCTGAGCTTGCGACTGACCACGTACAGGGCGCTGACATTGTCGCGACCCGGAAACATCTCGATGGCGATGGCGCTGGGCAGCCCTTCGCGGTCTCCGAACCGCTTCGAGTGACTGACGGTGAAGTTGAACTGATCCACGACCGTCAGGGGTCTCTCCTTTGTGCAGCCAAAGTGAGGAGGCGAGTCGGTACCGCATACAGGCCGGCGGGAGCTAGCGAGACCGTTTCAGTTGATACACTATTACGGCGTCGCAGCACCTGGGGTACTCGCGACTTCGATTTCGCACGAGCCACCTGTATGCGGTCACCACGGGGTCCATTTCGTAGGCCCACAGGGCTCTTCGTCTCCCGTCCGCGTCCGTACCTCTCCCTCCGCCCCGCGGGCTCGCGGCATCCTCGGGACGGTCGCGTACAAAAGAAGATACGCCCCCGTTGTCCGACACTCTGTTCCGCCGGCGTGCGGACGAGGAAGACTCGCAGGGACACCGCTTATTCCTCGAGGCGCGTCGAACCAACAGCCCGGCAGCGTGTTTAAAGGAGTGTTTGTGACTCGGACAAGGCTGCACAATCTCTTCCGTCAGATTGTCTAAACGCAAACCCTCCGCTTCCGTCACGTATATCGCGTCTCCCACCACGGGAACGGGGTCCAGAGTCAACGCCTTGTGCAGCGCGCAGCACAACGGCCCTCCTGGCTCCATGGACGAAAACCCGTTCTTTACGGGTCGAGTTCCACAGGGCCTGCTGAGAGACTGCGAGCGTAAGTGTGAGGCTACGCTGGTGAGCGCGGTCCGAAAGGCGACGAACCTGTACAGGAGAGTATCCGCGGTCAGCTATAGGAACGGCGCGAGAGTCAACACGGGCGAGCGTGCCAAACGGCCAGGCGGCAAGTGTCTGGTGTGTCTGGTCACGTTGGTGAAAAGCAGCAAAGACAGGCAGAGGGCGGCCGTCAAACTCCGCTGTCGGTGTAACGTGAGGGTATGCGCGACCTGCATTGATAACAACCCGGAATGGCACTTGACCGAGCCTCACTTCACAAACTGTCCGACCGTACGCGGGTTCATCTGCTCGCTCTGCGCCTGCTTCCAGGGCGTCACGGTGAAAGTGTGTTGCGTTTGAATGTGCTCTCAGTGCGCGTCTGAACGCCAACGTCAGACGTCCTCGTGTTCAAAGTGTCCCGCGACCCCAGAGCGCCGCCCCAGAAGCAAGACCCGTACCTTGTGGCGCGCGGGGTCAGGCGCTTCGGAAATCGGAAACAGAATAGACGCGGCGCGCGAGGAGCAGATCGCGGACTACAGGGATGTGATCAGGTCGCGGGTGTTTGACAAGGTGTCCCAGAGTAGACACTTGTCCGCCTCGGACATCAGAACCTTGTTCCACGAGTGCTTCGCTCCTCAAGTGTGCACGTGCAAGTCCGAGACAGACAAAAACCCAATGTGCGCCAGCTGCACTCCCGTCCTGACCGTGATGCAGCTGCTGGCCAAACATCCGCGTCCTCTGGTCGCCTCCCTCGCTGAGAGCGCTATACCGGGCAGGGCTCTTGCGCGCAACGTGTACGACAGAGCCCTGCTGCGTGACATGCTCAACGACCGGGACATACCGTTGTGCGTCAACGGACGCTCGTGCAAGGGCATGTTAGTGAGTGCTCGGAACAATCCCAAGCTCTCGCTCCTCTCGCCAGAGTCGTACAGCCTCTTTGTCTCGAGCGGAGCCCAAGACGGAGAGGCTCGGTGTTGGAAACAGTTTAGCTGTTTCACAGACAAGAGGATGATGAAACGTAGACGTAGACCGCAGAGAGAGGAGGAAGGAGATGAGGATGAGGTAGAAGGAGCAGTGGCAGCACAGGCTGGGCCTGCTCCATCATTATACCCCAACCTACAAACAGACCTGCCACCGCCACCTCAATATGATGGACCTGTCCCTAGACAAACTAGAGCAACTGGTCCAGTTGATTTCGAATGGTCAAAACAAATAGGGAAAGTCATGTCTCCAATACCATCTGCACCAACAGTAGTAAAAATAAGTCCAGACCAAGCTGATATATATCCAATGATAGAAGTGGCAAATCCTAATGTAGATAACGTTGGCAATAATCCCACTATCCTAGTCTATAGGACATGGACAATAAAGGATGTAAAAAAGGCCATAGAAGGTGTAACCTCCCATAAGGTTGATGTAAATCAGTTCATACAGGACATAGAGAGTTTAAGACAGTCATACCACTTAGATGGGAATGAAATGCAACAAGTGTGGATGACTGCTCTGGGGACAGACTGGCATCTGGTTCGGGGAAGCTGGAGTCCAGTAGATGACAATGGAGTCTTAGCTCATAACTCACAAGATCTGAGTACTAGAGTCAGGGCTGTACATGACAGTATTGTCCAAAAATTCAAACGAAGAGCAAATTATAATGAGATAGGAAGAGCAAAACAGAAAGATGATGAAGCCAAAAAAAAAAGAGCAGTGAGATGACTTTTAAGGTGTGGCGCATGTTAGTGGTGATCTCCCTGGAGGTCCTACTTTTGGCCACGTAAGAAACACACTTCTGCCAGGGAAATAATTATTATAGAATAATACCAGTGTTTCTGTAGTGCTTCCATTTTCTAGCCTTACCAGTAGAAATGCTAAAGGTAGTGATTATAGTGCTAATACATGGTATATGACAAATGATCTAAAGGATACATTATGGTCGACTCTCGTGGCAGATGAAAATGATAACTGGACACCTAGTTGGGCAACTACTGAATATGCACAATACCATAAACTGGCACATACAAACACTGGACTTTTGTTAACAGTAAATCTAACATACAGTACTCTGTTCACTAGTAACACTGATCTTACCAGTCTCAGTATATCCCATGACAGTTGCAAATTTAATCATTGACTTGAAGAGTGTAATGCCACATCAGTGGCTGCATAAGAGAAGTAGCATCCAGGATAATACCCCTTGGCTATCTATAACAGATCCTACTTATATTGATGCTATTGGAGTTCCTAGAGGGGTTCCTGATGAATATAAATTAGCAAATCAAATATTATCTGGGTTTGAATCAGCACTCTGTTGGTGGTATACAATTAATAAAAATGTAGACAGAATAAATTACATCCACTACAACGTTCAGAAACTAGGAAATTGGACCCAGAGCGGTTTTGAGGCCATTCATGACCAACTTGCTGCCACCTCCCTCATGGCGTTCCAGAACCGAATAGCCATAGATATGGTATTAGCGGAGCAAGGAGGTGTTTGTGCAATGTTCGGAGAGCAATGCTGCACGTTCATACCTAACAATACGGCTGCAGATGGCAGTCTCACTAATGCCATTGCAGGACTTCGATCCCTTAACGGGAAAATGAAAGAGCACTCCGAAATAGATAATTCACTGTGGGGCTCATGGTCAAGTGTGTTTGGTCAATGGGAAGCTCTGATAACCTCCGCTTTGTGTCCATAACTGTATTTGCGACTATTCTGACCTTGTTTGGATGTTGTTTTATTCCTTGTCTTAGAACACTGGTACACCGTATCATTACCACAGCTATATCACCTATGGAGCACAGAGTGGCTCAGTTGTATCCTTTGTTGGGTGAAATGGATCAATTCGAAGAATTCAAAGACAATGATACTGATAATGAAGAAAATGATCCATTACATCAAGTACCAGATTTGTTTTCTTATCCATGAGATTATGAACGAGTCTCCTCTAACCTGTAACATTGAACTCTGAGTGTAAGCATATTGGAGCTTATAAAAATGATCTTGCAGTCGAAAATCTTAACAGAAGTGACTGACTTAAGTGAAATGAGAATTTGAGCAAATATGTGATAAACAGGAGGGAAATGTTGGAATCTTTATGTATATAAGTTATCTCATATTTACTCAGTACATGGAAATACATTTATGGAAATATAAGCCTTGTATTTCAATATGAATCTTTGAGTTTGTTCACAGGAAACCTGCAGTGGATAAGTCACAGACCAGACACCCAAAGAAGCAAGAACCAAAATAGCTACTGATATGCAGCTGTTTTACATAGTTTCTGGAACATTCTGCATAGCACCATAGCCATAACAACATATTTTAATCTAACTGTCTCAAGTTCATGTCCTTGTTTATTCCCTTGTCCCCCGTAGCAGCAATGTGTATGTAACTAGGGACCTCCTTGTTCATAATAAAAAGAGAGGAAGCGGCAGGGATGCCTCAGAACGGTTGGAGTTTGTAACTGAGTGCATCTCTGTCCGTTCTCCTCGCGAGTAAAAAGCCAGTAACTCTCTTGTGTCTTTCTTCCTTGTTTGATAATTTAGGTGTCTAAACCTGACACTCGGCGAATCGGCCCGTCTCGCTGCATCCTCTGTCTCCTGTTCAACCAGTCCGCGGCCGTGGCGCAGATGGTCAGCTCGGACAGCCTTCGCCTGGAGCCCCATCCGAGCGGGCCCGTGTATTACTTCAACGTGAAACTGTCTCCCGACGTCGGGGTCCCGGAGGTGTGCATAGACGGGTATCAAGGGTACCTTGTCAACTTTCAGGGCTCGGTGGGTTCTTATAAGCCCACGTTCTACTACAATTGGAGGGACATGCTTAACGTGTTACGCAGAGACGTCGGTGGGGAAATAACCCTTATGTCTGTACGATGATACGAGGCCGGCACCGTAACGGGAACTTACAATGTGATTAACGAAGTAAATAAAGACGTTTTCCTGTGTCTAATATGGGGACTGTTTTTGTGCCCGTGTGTGTTGTCCATGTGAGTCATGTTACAATAAAAACAGGTAAACACAAACAGGTGTAAGTGGTCTCTTTATTATATCTTCAGCAAAGTATACACCATACACACGGGAGGCCTGGAAGCCAGCGAATGCCAGCAATACTCTGACGAGCAAGGGCACGCTGGCTCCCCTCCTGCGGTGCGCGTTCTTCAGGCCGACGAGGACTAGAAGCCAGCAAATGGCAGCAGTACTCTGTGACGAGCAAAGGCACGCTGGCTTCCCTGGTCCGGTGCATCGAGGCCTGGGAGCCAGTGTTTTCTCCTGCTGCGGTCCTGTCTAGAGCTCTGGCACACCGTCTTGAAAATACTCACCTCGGTGCGCCGACGGAAGCTCACGCAGCGGAACACTGGCTCCCCTCCCTCGGGGCGCGCTCTTCTGGCCGACGAGGACTGGAAGCCAGCGAATGCCAGCAATACTCTGACGAGCACGGGCACGCTGGCTTCTCTGGTCCGGTGCGTCGAGGCCTGGAAGCCAGCGAATGCCAGCAATACTCTGACGAAGCACGGGCACGCTGGCTCCCTCCTCCGGTCGCGGCGTTCTTCAGGCCGACGAGGACTGGAAGCCAGCGAATGCCAGCAGTACTCTGTGACGAGCAAGGGCACGCTGGCTTCCCTGGTCCGGTGCGTCGAGGCCTGGACGCCAGTGTCCTGTCCAGAGCTCTGGCGCACCGTCTTGAAAATACTCACCTCGGTGCGCCGACGGAAGCTCACGCAGCGGAACACTGGCTCCCCTCCCTCGGTGCGCGCTCTTCTGGCCGACGAGGACTGGAATCCAGCGAATGCCAGCAATACTCTGACGAGCACGGGCACGCTGGCTTCTCTGGTCCGGTGCGTCGAGGCCTGGAAGCCAGCGAATGCCAGCAATACTCTGACGAGCACGGGCACGCTGGCTCCCCTCCCTCGGGGCGCGCTCTTCAGGCCGACGAGGACTGGAAGCCAGCGAATGCCAGCAGTACTCTGTGACGAGCAAGGGCACGCTGGCTTCCCTGGTCCGGTGCGTCGAGGCCTGGGAGCCAGTGTCCTGTCCAGAGCTCTGGCGCACCGTCTTGAAAATACTCACCTCGGTGCGCCGACGGAAGCTCACGCAGCGGAACACTGGCTCCCCTCCCTCGGTGCGCGCTCTTCTGGCCGACGAGGACTGGAAGCCAGCGAATGCCAGCAATACTCTGACGAGCACGGGCACGCTGGCTTCTCTGGTCCGGTGCGTCGAGGCCTGGAAGCCAGCGAATGCCAGCAATACTCTGACGAGCACGGGCACGCTGGCTCCCCTCCTCCGGTGCGCGTTCTTCAGGCCGACGAGGACTGGAAGCCAGCGAATGCCAGCAGTACTCTGTGACGAGCAAGGGCACGCTGGCTTCCCTGGTCCGGTGCGTCGAGGCCTGGACGCCAGTGTCCTGTCCAGAGCTCTGGCGCACCGTCTTGAAAATACTCACCTCGGTGCGCCGGCGGAAGCTCACGCGAGCGGAACACTGGCTCCCTCCCTCGGTGCGCTCTTCTGGCCGACGAGGACTGGAAGCCAGCGAATGCCAGCAATACTCTGACGAGCACGGGCACGCTGGCTTCTCTGGTCCGGTGCGTCGAGGCCTGGAAGCCAGCGAATGCCAGCAATACTCTGACGAGCACGGGCACGCTGGCTCCCCTCCTCCGGTGCGCGTTCTTCAGGCCGACGAGGACTGGAAGCCAGCGAATGCCAGCAGTACTCTGTGACGAGCAAGGGCACGCTGGCTTCCCTGGTCCGGTGCGTCGAGGCCTGGGAGCCAGTGTCCTGTCCAGAGCTCTGGCGCACCGTCTTGAAAATACTCACCTCGGTGCGCCGACGGAAGCTCACGCAGCGGAACACTGGCTCCCCTCCCTCGGTGCGCGCTCTTCTGGCCGACGAGGACTGGAAGCCAGCGAATGCCAGCAATACTCTGACGAGCACGGGCACGCTGGCTTCCCTGGTCCGGTGCGTCGAGGCCTGGGAGCCAGTGTCCTGTCCAGAGCTCTGGCGCACCGTCTTGAAAATACTCACCTCGGTGCGCCGACGGAAGCTCACGCAGCGGAACACTGGCTCCCCTCCCTCGGTGCGCGCTCTTCTGGCCGACGAGGACTGGAAGCCAGCGAATGCCAGCAATACTCTGACGAGCACGGGCACGCTGGCTTCTCTGGTCCGGTGCGTCGAGGCCTGGAAGCCAGCGAATGCCAGCAATACTCTGACCAGCACGGGCACGCTGGCTCCCCTCCTCCGGTGCGCGTTCTTCAGGCCGACGAGGACTGGAAGCCAGCGAATGCCAGCAGTACTCTGTGACGAGCAAGGGCACGCTGGCTTCCCTGGTCCGGTGCGTCGAGGCCTGGGAGCCAGTGTCCTGTCCAGAGCTCTGGCGCACCGTCTTGAAAATACTCACCTCGGTGCGCCGACGGAAGCTCACGCAGCGGAACACTGGCTCCCCTCCCTCGGTGCGCGCTCTTCTGGCCGACGAGGACTGGAAGCCAGCGAATGCCAGCAATACTCTGACGAGCACGGGCACGCTGGCTTCTCTGGTCCGGTGCGTCGAGGCCTGGAAGCCAGCGAATGCCAGCAATACTCTGACGAGCACGGGCACGCTGGCTCCCCTCCTCCGGTGCGCGTTCTTCAGGCCGACGAGGACTGGAAGCCAGCGAATGCCAGCAGTACTCTGTGACGAGCAAGGGCACGCTGGCTTCCCTGGTCCGATCGCGTCGAGGCCTGGGAGCCAGTGTCCTGTCCAGAGCTCTGGCGCACCGTCTTGAAAATACTCACCTCGGTGCGCCGACGGAAGCTCACGCAGCGGAACACTGGCTCCCTCCCTCGGTGCGCGCTCTTCTGGCCGGCGAGGACTGGAAGCCAGCGAATGCCAGCAATACTCTGGCGAGCACGGGCACGCTGGCTTCTCTGGTCCGATGCGTCGAGGCCTGGAAGCCAGCGAATGCCAGCAATACTCTGGCGAGCACGGCACGCTGGCTCCCCTCCTCCGGTGCGCGTTCTTCAGGCCGGCGAGGACTGGAAGCCAGCGAATGCCAGCAGTACTCTGTGACGAGCAAGGGCACGCTGGCTTCCCTGGTCCGATGCGTCGAGGCCTGGGAGCCAGTGTCCTGTCCAGAGCTCTGGCGCACCGTCTTGAAAATACTCACCTCGGTGCGCCGACGGAAGCTCACGCAGCGGAACACTGGCTCCCCTCCCTCGGTGCGCTCTTCTGGCCGGCGAGGACTGGAAGCCAGCGAATGCCAGCAATACTCTGACGAGCACGGCACGCTGGCTTCTCTGGTCCGGTGCGTCGAGGCCTGGAAGCCATGTCTGTAACCTGGCGCACGCAATACTCACTGTGACGGAAGCTACGCAGGCACGACTGGCTCCCTCCTCCGGTGCGCGTTCTTCAGGCCGACGAGGACTGGAAGCCAGCGAATGCCAGCAATACTCTGACGAGCACGGGCACGCTGGCTTCCCTGGTCGGTGCGTCGAGGCCTGGGAGCCAGTGTCCTGTCCAGAGCTCTGGCGCACGCCTTGAAAATACTCACTCGTGCGCCGACGGAAGCTCACGAGCGAACACTGGCTCCCTCCTCGGTGCGCGCTCTTCTGGCCGGCGAGGACTGGAAGCCAGCGAATGCCAGCAATACTCTGACGAAGCACGGGCACGCTGGCTTCTCTGGTCCGATGCGTCGAGGCCTGGAAGCCAGCGAATGCCAGCAATACTCTGACGAGCACGGGCACGCTGGCTCCCCTCCTCCGGTGCGGCGTTCTTCAGGCCGGCGAGGACTGGAAGCCAGCGAATGCCAGCAGTACTCTGTGACGAGCAAGGGCACGCTGGCTTCCCTGGTCCGATGCGTCGAGGCCTGGGAGCCAGTGTCCTGTCCAGAGCTCTGGCGCACCGTCTTGAAAATACTCACCTCGGTGCGCCCGGCGGAAGCTCACGCAGCGGAACACTGGCTCCCTCCGTCGGTGCGCGCTCTTCTGGCCGGCGAGGACTGGAAGCCAGCGAATGCCAGCAATACTCTGGCGAACGCAGACGCGCTGGCTCCCCTCCTCCGGTCGCTGGCGTTCTTCAGGCCGGCGAGGACTGGAAGCCAGCGAATGCCAGCAGTACTCTGTGACGAGCAAGGGCACGCTGGCTTCCCTGGTCGGTCGCGTCGAGGCCTGGGAGCCAGTGTCCTGTCCAGAGCTCTGGCGCACCGTCTTGAAAATACTCACCTCGGTGCGCCGACGGAAGCTCACGCATGGCGGAACACTGGCTCCCCTCCCTCGGTGCGCGCTCTTCTGGCCGACGAGGACTGGAAGCCAGCGAATGCCAGCAATACTCTGACGAGCACGGGCACGCTGGCTCCCCTCCTCCGGTGCGCGTTCTTCAGGCCGACGAGGACTGGAAGCCAGCGAATGCCAGCAGTACTCTGTGACGAGCAAGGGCACGCTGGCTTCCCTGGTCCGGTGCGTCGAGGCCTGGGAGCCAGTGTCCTGTCCAGAGCTCTGGCGCACCGTCTTGAAAATACTCACCTCGGTGCGCCGACGGAAGCTCACGCAGCGGAACACTGGCTCCCCTCCTCGGTGCGCGCTCTTCTGGCCGACGAGGACTGGAAGCCAGCGAATGCCAGCAATACTCTGACGAGCACGGGCACGCTGGCTTCTCTGGTCCGGTGCGTCGAGGCCTGGAAGCCAGCGAATGCCAGCAATACTCTGACGAGCACGGGCACGCTGGCTCCCCTCCTCCGGTGCGCGTTCTTCAGGCCGACGAGGACTGGAAGCCAGCGAATGCCAGCAGTACTCTGTGACGAGCAAGGGCACGCTGGCTTCCCTGGTCCGGTGCGTCGAGGCCTGGGAGCCAGTGTCCTGTCCAGAGCTCTGGCGCACCGTCTTGAAAATACTCACCTCGGTGCGCCGACGGAAGCTCACGCAGCGGAACACTGGCTCCCCTCCCTCGGTGCGCGCTCTTCTGGCCGACGAGGACTGGAAGCCAGCGAATGCCAGCAATACTCTGGCGAGCACGCGGCACGCTGGCTTCTCTGGTCCGGTCGCGTCGAGGCCTGGAAGCCAGCGAATGCCAGCAATACTCTGGCGAGCACGGCACGCTGGCTCCCCTCCTCGGTGCGCGTTCTTCAGGCCGGCGAGGACTGGAAGCCAGCGAATGCCAGCAGTACTCTGTGGCGAGCAAGGGCACGCTGGCTTCCCTGGTCGATGCGTCGAGGCCTGGGAGCCAGTGTCCTGTCCAGAGCTCTGGCGCACGTCTTGAAAATACTCACCTGGTGCGCCGGCGAAGCTCACGCAGCGGAACACTGGCTCCCCTCCCTCGGTGCGCGCTCTTCTGGCCGACGAGGACTGGAAGCCAGCGAATGCCAGCAGTACTCTGTGACGAGCAAGGGCACGCTGGCTTCCCTGGTCCGGTGCGTCGAGGCCTGGGAGCCAGTGTCCTGTCCAGAGCTCTGGCGCACCGTCTTGAAAATACTCACCTCGGTGCGCCGACGGAAGCTCACGCAGCGGAACACTGGCTCCCCTCCCTCGGTTGCAGCTCTTCTGGCCGGCGAGGACTGGAAGCCAGCGAATGCCAGCAATACTCTGACGAGCACGGGCACGCTGGCTTCTCTGGTCCGGTGCGTCGAGGCCTGGAAGCCAGCGAATGCCAGCAATACTCTGACGAGCACGGCACGCTGGCTCCCTCCTCCGGTGCGCGTTCTTCAGGCCGGCGAGGACTGGAAGCCAGCGAATGCCAGCAGTACTCTGTGACGAGCAAGGGCACGCTGGCTTCCCTGGTCCGGTGCGTCGAGGCCTGGGAGCCAGTGTCCTGTCCAGAGCTCTGGCGCACCGTCTTGAAAATACTCACCTCGGTGCGCCGGCGGAAGCTCACGCAGCGGAACACTGGCTCCTCCCTCGGTTGCGCTCTTCTGGCGGCGAGGACTGGAAGCCAGCGAATGCCAGCAATACTCTGGCGAGCACGGGCACGCTGGCTTCTCTGGTCCGATGCGTCGAGGCCTGGAAGCCAGCGAATGCCAGCAATACTCTGGCGAAGCACGGCACGCTGGCTCCCCTCCTCCGGTGCGGCGTTCTTCAGGCCGGCGAGGACTGGAAGCCAGCGAATGCCAGCAGTACTCTGTGACGAGCAAGGGCACGCTGGCTTCCCTGGTCCGGTGCGTCGAGGCCTGGGAGCCAGTGTCCTGTCCAGAGCTCTGGCGCACCGTCTTGAAAATACTCACCTCGGTGCGCCGACGGAAGCTCACGCAGCGGAACACTGGCTCCCTCCCTCGGTGCGCTCTTCTGGCCGACGAGGACTGGAAGCCAGCGAATGCCAGCAATACTCTGACGAGCACGGCACGCTGGCTTCTCTGGTCCGTGCGTCGAGGCCTGGAAGCCAGCGAATGCCAGCAATACTCTGACGAAGCACGGGCACGCTGGCTCCCCTCCTCCGGTGCGGCGTTCTTCAGGCCGACGAGGACTGGAAGCCAGCGAATGCCAGCAGTACTCTGTGACGAGCAAGGGCACGCTGGCTTCCCTGGTCCGGTGCGTCCGAGGCCTGGGAGCCAGTGTCCTGTCCAGAGCTCTGGCGCACCGTCTTGAAAATACTCACCTCGGTGCGCCGACGGAAGCTCCGCATGGCGGAACACTGGCTCCCTCTCGACGATCGCAGCTCTTCTGGCCGGCGAGGACTGGAAGCCAGCGAATGCCAGCAATACTCTGGCGAGCACGGACGCTGGCTCCCCTCCTCGGTGCGCGTTCTTCAGGCCGGCGAGGACTGGAAGCCAGCGAATGCCAGCAATACTCTGTGACGAGCAAGGCACGCTGGCTTCCCTGGTCCGTGCGTCGAGGCCTGGGAGCCAGTGTCCTGTCCAGAGCTCTGGCGCACCGTCTTGAAATACTCACCTCGGTGCGCGACCGGCGGAAGCTCCCGGTAGCTTCGGCGCGAGACTGGAACACTGGCTCCCTCTCCCGGCGCGCTGGCTCTCTGGTCCGGTCGAGGACTGGAAGCCAGCGAATGCCAGCAATACTCTGACGAACGCAGGCACGCTGGCTCCCCTCCTCGGTGCGCGTTCTTCAGGCCGACGAGGACTGGAAGCCAGCGAATGCCAGCAGTACTCTGTGACGAGCAAGGGCACGCTGGCTTCCCTGGTCCGGTGCGTCGAGGCCTGGGAGCCAGTGTCCTGTCCAGAGCTCTGGCGCACCGTCTTGAAAATACTCACCTCGGTGCGCCGACGGAAGCTCACGCAGCGGAACACTGGCTCCCCTCCCTCGGTGCGCGCTCTTCTGGCCGACGAGGACTGGAAGCCAGCGAATGCCAGCAATACTCTGACGAGCACGGGCACGCTGGCTTCTCTGGTCCGGTGCGTCGAGGCCTGGAAGCCAGCGAATGCCAGCAATACTCTGACGAGCACGGGCACGCTGGCTCCCCTCCTCCGGTGCGCGTTCTTCAGGCCGACGAGGACTGGAAGCCAGCGAATGCCAGCAGTACTCTGTGACGAGCAAGGGCACGCTGGCTTCCCTGGTCCGGTGCGTCGAGGCCTGGGAGCCAGTGTCCTGTCCAGAGCTCTGGCGCACCGTCTTGAAAATACTCACCTCGGTGCGCCGACGGAAGCTCACGCGAGCGGAACACTGGCTCCTCCCTCGGTGCGCGCTCTTCTGGCCGACGAGGACTGGAAGCCAGCGAATGCCAGCAATACTCTGACGAGCACGGGCACGCTGGCTTCTCTGGTCCGATGCGTCGAGGCCTGGAAGCCAGCGAATGCCAGCAATACTCTGACGAGCACTGGCACGCTGGCTCCCCTCCTCCGGTGCGCGTTCTTCAGGCCGACGAGGACTGGAAGCCAGCGAATGCCAGCAGTACTCTGTGACGAGCAAGGGCACGCTGGCTTCCCTGGTCCGATAGCGTCGAGGCCTGGGAGCCAGTGTCCTGTCCAGAGCTCTGGCGCACCGCCTTGAAAATACTCACCTCGGTGCGCCGACGGAAGCTCACGCAGCGGAACACTGGCTCCCTCCCTCGGTGCGCTCTTCTGGCCGACGAGGACTGGAAGCCAGCGAATGCCAGCAATACTCTGACGAGCACGGGCACGCTGGCTTCTCTGGTCCGGTGCGTCGAGGCCTGGAAGCCAGCGAATGCCAGCAATACTCTGACGAAGCACGGGCACGCTGGCTCCCTCCTCCGGTGCGCGTTCTTCAGGCCGGCGAGGACTGGAAGCCAGCGAATGCCAGCAGTACTCTGTGACGAGCAAGGGCACGCTGGCTTCCCTGGTCCGTGCGTCGAGGCCTGGGAGCCAGTGTCCTGTCCAGAGCTCTGGCGCACCGCCTTGAAAATACTCACCTCGGTGCGCCGACGGAAGCTCACGCAGCGGAACACTGGCTCCCTTCCTCGGTGCGCGCTCTTCTGGCCGACGAGGACTGGAAGCCAGCGAATGCCAGCAATACTCTGACGAGCACGGGCACGCTGGCTCCCCTCCTCCGGTGCGCGTTCTTCAGGCCGACGAGGACTGGAAGCCAGCGAATGCCAGCAGTACTCTGTGACGAGCAAGGGCACGCTGGCTTCCCTGGTCCGGTGCGTCGAGGCCTGGGAGCCAGTGTCCTGTCCAGAGCTCTGGCGCACCGCCTTGAAAATACTCACCTCGGTGCGCCGACGGAAGCTCACGCAGCGGAACACTGGCTCCCTCCCTCGGTGCGCGCTCTTCTGGCCGACGAGGACTGGAAGCCAGCGAATGCCAGCAATACTCTGACGAGCACGGCACGCTGGCTTCTCTGGTCCGGTGCGCCGAGGCCTGGAAGCCAGCGAATGCCAGCAATACTCTGACGAAGCACGGGCACGCTGGCTCCTCCTCCGGTGCGCGTTCTTCAGGCCGACGAGGACTGGAAGCCAGCGAATGCCAGCAGTACTCTGTGACGAGCAAGGGCACGCTGGCTTCCCTGGTCCGGTGCGCCGAGGCCTGGGAGCCAGTGTCCTGTCCAGAGCTCTGGCGCACCGCCTTGAAAATACTCACCTCGGTGCGCCGACGGAAGCTCACGCAGCGGAACACTGGCTCCCCTCCCTCGGTGCGCGCTCTTCTGGCCGACGAGGACTGGAAGCCAGCGAATGCCAGCAATACTCTGACGAGCACGGGCACGCTGGCTCCCCTCCTCCGGTGCGCGTTCTTCAGGCCGACGAGGACTGGAAGCCAGCGTAATGCCAGCAGTACTCTGTGACGAAGCAAGGGCACGCTGGCTTCCCTGGTCCGGTGCGTCGAGGCCTGGGAGCCAGTGTCCTGTCCAGAGCTCTGGCGCACCGTCTTGAAAATACTCACCTCGGTGCGCCGACGGAAGCTCACGCAGCGGAACACTGGCTCCCTCCCTCGGTGCGCTCTTCTGGCCGATGAGGACTGGAAGCCAGCGAATGCCAGCAATACTCTGACGAGCACGGGCACGCTGGCTTCTCTGGTCCGGTGCGTCGAGGCCTGGAAGCCAGCGAATGCCAGCAATACTCTGACGAGCACGGGCACGCTGGCTCCCCTCCTCCGGTGCGCGTTCTTCAGGCCGACGAGGACTGGAAGCCAGCGAATGCCAGCAGTACTCTGTGACGAGCAAGGGCACGCTGGCTTCCCTGGTCCGGTGCGTCGAGGCCCGGGAGCCAGTGTTTTCTCCTGCTGCGGTCCTGTCCAGAGCTCTGGCACACCGTCTTGAAAAATACTCACCTCGGTGCGCCGACGGAAGCTCACGCAGCGGAACACTGGCTCCCCTCCCTCGGTGCGCGCTCTTCTGGCCGACGAGGACTGGAAGCCAGCGAATGCCAGCAATACTCTGACGAGCACGGGCACGCTGGCTTCTCTGGTCCGGTGCGCCGAGGCCTGGGAGCCAGCGAATGCCAGCAATACTCTGACGAGCACGGCACGCCGGCTCCCCTCCTCCTGTGCGCGTTCTTCAGGCCGACGAGGACTGGAAGCCAGCGAATGCCAGCAATACTCTGACGAGCACGGGCACGCTGGCTTCCGTGGTCCGGTGCGTCGAGGCCTGGGAGCCAGTGTTTTCTCCTGCTGCGGTCCTGTCCAGAGCTCTGGCACACCGTCTTGAAAAATACTCACCTCGGTGCGCCGACGGAAGCTCACGCAGCGGAACACTGGCTCCCCTCCCTCGGTGCGCGCTCTTCTGGCCGACGAGGACTGGAAGCCAGCGAATGCCAGCAATACTCTGACGAGCACGGGCACGCTGGCTTCTCTGGTCCGGTGCGTCGAGGCCTGGGAGCCAGCGAATGCCAGCAATACTCTGACGAAGCACGGGCACGCCGCCCCTCCTCCTGTGCGCGTTCTTCAGGCCGACGAGGACTGGAAGCCAGCGAATGCCAGCAATACTCTGACGAGCACGGGCACACTGGCTTCTCTGGTCCGGTGCGTCGAGGCCTGGGAGCCAGCGAATGCCAGCAATACTCTGACGAGCACGGGCACGCCGGCTCCCCTCCTCCTGTGCGCGTTCTTCAGGCCGACGAGGACTGGAAGCCAGCGAATGCCAGCAATACTCTGACGAGCACGGGCACGCTGGCTTCCGTGGTCCGGTGCGTCGAGGCCCGGGAGCCAGTGTTTTCTCCTGCTGCGGTCCTGTCCAGAGCTCTGGCACACCGTCTTGAAAAATACTCACCTCGGTGCGCCGACGGAAGCTCACGCAGCGGAACACTGGCTCCCCTCCCTCGGTGCGCGCTCTTCTGGCCGACGAGGACTGGAAGCCAGCGAATGCCAGCAATACTCTGACGAGCACGGGCACGCTGGCTTCTCTGGTCCGGTGCGTCGAGGCCTGGGAGCCAGCGAATGCCAGCAATACTCTGACGAGCACGGGCACGCCGGCTCCCCTCCTCCGGTGCGCGTTCTTCAGGCCGACGAGGACTGGAAGCCAGCAATACTCTGACGAGCACGGGCACGCTGGCTTCCGTGGTCCGGTGCGTCGAGGCCTGGGAGCCAGTGTTTTCTCCTGCTGCGGTCCTGTCGAGAGCTCTGGCACACCGTCTTGAAAATACTCACCTCGGTGCGCCGACGGAAGCTCACGCAGCGAACACTGGCTCCTCCCTCGGTGCGCTCTTCTGGCCGACGAGGACTGGAAGCCAGCGAATGCCAGCAATACTCTGACGAGCACGGGCACGCTGGCTTCTCTGGTCCGGTGCGTCGAGGCCTGGGAGCCAGCAAATGCCAGCAATACTCTGACGAGCACGGGCACGCCGGCTCCCCTCCTCCTGTGCGCGTTCTTCAGGCCGACGAGGACTGGAAGCCAGCGAATGCCAGCAATACTCTGACGAGCACGGGCACGCTGGCTTCTCTGGTCCGGTGCGCCGAGGCCGGGAGCCAGTGTTTTCTCCTGCTGCGGTCCTGTCCAGAGCTCTGGCACACCGTCTTGAAAAATACTCACCTCGGTGCGCCGACGGAAGCTCACGCAGCGGAACACTGGCTCCCCTCCCTCGGTGCGCGCTCTTCTGGCCGACGAGGACTGGAAGCCAGCGAATGCCAGCAATACTCTGACGAGCACGGGCACGCTGGCTTCTCTGGTCCGGTGCGTCGAGGCCTGGGAGCCAGCGAATGCCAGCAATACTCTGACGAGCACGGGCACGCCGGCTCCCCTCCTCCTGTGCGCGTTCTTCAGGCCGACGAGGACTGGAAGCCAGCGAATGCCAGCAATACTCTGACGAGCACGGGCACGCTGGCTTCCGTGGTCCGGTGCGTCGAGGCCTGGAGCCAGTGTTTTCTCCTGCTGCGGTCCTGTCCAGAGCTCTGGCACACCGTCTTGAAAAATACTCACCTCGGTGCGCCGACGGAAGCTCACGCAGCGGAACACTGGCTCCCTCCCTCGGTGCGCTCTTCCGGCCGACGAGGACTGGAAGCCAGCGAATGCCAGCAATACTCTGACGAAGCACGGGCACGCTGGCTTCTCTGGTCCGGTGCGTCGAGGCCTGGGAGCCAGCGAATGCCAGCAATACTCTGACGAGCACGGCACGCCGGCTCCCCTCCTCCTGTGCGCGTTCTTCAGGCCGACGAGGACTGGAAGCCAGCGAATGCCAGCAATACTCTGACGAGCACGGGCACGCTGGCTTCTCTGGTCCGGTGCGTCGAGGCCCGGGAGCCAGTGTTTTCTCCTGCTGCGGTCCTGTCCAGAGCTCTGGCACACCGTCTTGAAAAATACTCACCTCGGTGCGCCGACGGAAGCTCACGCAGCGGAACACTGGCTCCTCCCTCGGTGCGCTCTTCTGGCCGACGAGGACTGGAAGCCAGCGAATGCCAGCAATACTCTGACGAAGCACGGGCACGCTGGCTTCTCTGGTCCGGTGCGCCGAGGCCTGGGAGCCAGCGAATGCCAGCAATACTCTGACGAGCACGTGCACGCCGGCTCCCCTCCTCCTGTGCGCGTTCTTCAGGCCGACGAGGACTGGAAGCCAGCGAATGCCAGCAATACTCTGACGAGCACGGGCACGCTGGCTTCTCTGGTCCGATGCGCCGAGGCCTGGAGCCAGTGTTTTCTCCTGCTGCGGTCCTGTCCAGAGCTCTGGCACACCGCCTTGAAAATACTCACCTCGGTGCGCCGACGGAAGCTCACGCAGCGGAACACTGGCTCCCTCCCTCGGTGCGCTCTTCTGGCCGACGAGGACTGGAAGCCAGCGAATGCCAGCAATACTCTGACGAGCACGGGCACGCTGGCTTCTCTGGTCCGGTGCGCCGAGGCCTGGGAGCCAGCGAATGCCAGCAATACTCTGACGAAGCACGGCACGCCGGCTCCTCCTCCTGTGCGCGTTCTTCAGGCCGACGAGGACTGGAAGCCAGCGAATGCCAGCAATACTCTGACGAGCACGGGCACGCTGGCTTCTCTGGTCCGGTGCGTCGAGGCCCGGGAGCCAGTGTTTTCTCCTGCTGCGGTCCTTTCCAGAGCTCTGGCACACCGTCTTGAAAAATACTCACCTCGGTGCGCCGACGGAAGCTCACGCAGCGGAACACTGGCTCCCTCCCTCGGTGCGCCTCTTCTGGCCGACGAGGACTGGAAGCCAGCGAATGCCAGCAATACTCTGACGAGCACGGGCACGCTGGCTTCCCTGGTCCGGTGCGTCGAGGCCTGGAAGCCAGCGAATGCCAGCAATACTCTGACGAGCACGGGCACGCTGGCTCCCCTCCTCCGGTGCGCGTTCTTCAAGCCGACGAGGACTGGAAGCCAGCGAATGCCAGAAATACTCTGACGAGCACGGGCACGCTGGCTTCCCTGGTCCGGTGCGTCGAGGCCCGGAAGCCAGTGTTTTCTCCTGCTGCTGTCCTGTCCAGAGCTCGGGCACACCGTCTTGAAAAATACTCACCTGGGTGTGCCGACGGAAGCTCACGCAGCGAACACTGGCTCCCTCCCTCGGTGCGCTCTTCTGGCCGACGAGGACTGGAAGCCAACGAATGCCAGCAATACTCTGACGAGCACGGGCACGCTGGCTTCCCTGGTCCGATGCGTCGAGGCCTGGAAGCCAGCGAATGCCAGCAATACTCTGACGAGCACGGGCACGCTGGCTCCCCTCCTCCTGTGCGCGTTCTTCAGGCCGACGAGGACTGGAAGCCAGCGAATGCCAGCAATACTCTGACGAGCACGGGCACGCTGGCTTCCCTGGTCCGGTGCGTCGAGGCCTGGAAGCCAGCGAATGCCAGCAATACCCCTCCTCCGGTGCTCGTTCTTCTGGCCGACGAGGACTGACAACTCAACTCAACTTTCAGGGCTATGTCGGTACTTACCAGCCCACATAAACGTAAAAAAGGAGAGACGTGCTTAAGGGGTGACACAGGTTTCTTTTTTCTTTCTGTCTCTTTCTTTCTTTCTTCTTAATTTAGAAATTAAAAAATTGTATGTATAATTAATTATTTTGTTACGTAATTTAATATAATTCAATTTGTTAATTAATTATTTTGTTATTTAATTACATGTAATTTAATTTCATTTATAACGGGTAAATGCACAACATAAAAAACATTCCAATAAAAAATAAACCCAAAACCAAGCCAAATGTCAAAGACCAAAACCCGACACAACAGTCCCCTCTAGTGGAAAATAACTTTCTTACCTTTACAATGATACAACTCCAACCCTCTGGAATTCTACAGGAGCCCGTCACCACCCTCTGATCGGAGCAGCTGTGTGTTGAAAGGTTTCCGGTGAGACACCACCCTCGAATGGCAGACTGTGTGACCAAGAGCTGTGACTTCGTATCCTCCAACCAGGCCAGTGACCTATCAGGAAATGCAAGCCATAAACCATTAAACCACTCAGTCATGACAGCTGCTCTCACCCAGTGCCATTTATCTAACCCCTCCCATAAAAACATTCAAACCACTCAGTCGTGATAGCCAACACAGCAGTGGGGTATGCTGCGTGGTGGAGAGTAGTTTAAGTGACCTCATGACAGTGTCAAGGAGTTTCTAAAAAGACAAGTGAGCTAAGGATAGACTATAAGATGGCGCACAGATATCCCTCTACAAAAAAAGGGGAGACAATTTGTCTTACCGGCGAAATGACAAGGGAGCCGTTTCCAACGTGAGAATACAGACCTAGAGGAAATGTATACAGACCCAAGGGGATCTGTATCCAGCACTTAATTTAATGTAATTTAGTTTATAAGTAATTATTTAGTTATTTAATTTATTTTAATTTAATTTAATTTAATTTAATTTATAACGGGTACAATGCACAACATATGTACTATGTACTGTGCCAGATTTAACAGAAAGCTAATGACCAAATTTAGTCTCTGGGCAGGGACCAATAGCGCGCAAAATATTCCAATAAAAAATACGTATCCCAAAAACAGGCCTTACATTTCATAAAGATATAGATAAAAGTCAACCAATTCAAATCAGCCAAATTTTTTTCCCTTGTTTTATTTTTTATAGACTTAATTTTTTTGTACAGCAACATGTAAAGACATGAAAGAACACCTATTCCCAAGCCTGGCAATTCTAACAATAGTCACAGTCAGTGCACAAAAAAAATAGAAGAAATAATTAATTAATTAATTAAGATAAAATAAATAGAAAAGAAGGAAGGCGTGTTAATTGATGGTTACACACAAAATAAAGTATATAGGATAAATAAATTTCAGTGAAATGAATTTAAAAAAATAAAATAAATAAATAAAGCCAAAGTTAAATATTAAGAGGCTGATGGTAGGGTGGGGGTGATCTCAGCAGCACTAAGAGAGGAAAATGAGAGATAAATGGTTCCCAAACCAGGCAAAACTTCTGTTGCTTTCCATCCCTCAAATACCTAATTTTTTCAAGGTGAATGTAGCTCATCATGTCATGTACCCAGTTAATGAATCAGCCAAATTTAACAAACAAGAAACATTGACATTTTGTTACGTAATTTAATACAATTTAATTTGCTAATTAATGATTTTGTTATTTAATTACATGTAATTTAATTTAATTTATAACGGGTAAATGCACAACATAAAAAATATTCCAATAAAAAATAAACCCAAAACCAAGCCAAATGTCAAAGACAAAAACCTGACACAACAGTCCCCTCTAGCGGGAAATAACTTTCTTACCTTTACATTGATACAACTCGAGCCCTCTGCAATTCGGCTGTGGCTGTGTGTTGAAAGGTTTCCTGTGAGACACCACCCTCGAATGGCAGACTGTGTGATCAGGGAGCTGTATTTATACTCCCGACCAAGAGCTGTGACTCCGTATCCTCCAACCAGCCCAGTGAGCTATTGTATATCAAGGAAGCCATGCCATAAAACCATTAAACCACTTAATCGTGACAGCTGCTCTCACTGTGGTCAGTTCATCCAACCCTCCAGCTGCTCTCACCCAGGGCCATTCGTCCAACCTAGGCCATAAACCATTAATCCACTTAGTGTGACAGCTGCTCTCACCCAGGGCCATTTGTCCAACCCCGGCCATAAACCATTAAACCACTTAAGGTGACAGCTGCTCTCACCCAGGGCCATTCGTCCAACCCAGGCCATAACCCATTAAACCACTTAGTGTGACAGCTGCTCTCACCCAGGGCCATTCGTCCAACCCAGGCCATAAACCATTAAACCACTTAGTGTGACAGCTGCTCTCACCCAGGGCCATTCGTCCAACCCAGGCCATAAACCATTAAACCACTTAGTGTGACAGCTGCTCTTACCCAGGGCCATTCGTCCAACCCAGGACATAAACCATTAAACCACTTAGTGTGACAGCTGCTCTCACCCAGGGCCATTCGTCCAACCCAGGCCATAACCCATTAAACCACTTAGTGTGACAGCTGCTCTCACCCAGGGCCATTCGTCCAACCCAGGCCATAAACCATTAAACCACTTAGTGTGACAGCTGCTCTCACCCAGGGCCATTCGTCCAACCCAGGTCACAAAACCATTAAACCACCCAGTTAGTGCACTCACTCCAGGGGCCATAAACCACTCAGTCTTTTATGGCTCGTGACTACACAAGCCATAAAAGACTGACCATTTCAAAGCTGCCAACAGCGGCTGAATCATCCTACTCAGCTGAATCATCCTACTCGGCTAAGCCCAGGAGGCTATTTAAACCCAGCCCTCAACAGCTGAAGTCCTAAGAAACACAGCAGTGGGGTATGCTGCGTGGTGGAGAGTAGTTTAAGTGACCTCATGGCAGTGTCAAGGAGTTTCTAAAAAGACACGTGAGCTAAGGATAGACTATAAGATGGCGCACAGATATCCCTCTACAAAAAAAGGGGGAGACAATTTGTCTTACCGGCGAAATAACAAGGGAGCCGTGTATTTCCAACGTGAGGATACAGACCTAGAGGAAATGTATACAGACCCAAGGGGAACTGTACCCTCGCCCATGCGCAACCTACAGTTGAGAATGTGGTACGAAACATGGGATACGTCTTACCACAAGCCACAAGCCTTTGCTGGACAATATCGAAATGGTCCCCACGGACACGGGCCGCAGCAAGCTAGTCGTACAGCGAGGCCGTCGCCCCGCAATCTCGGTGGACACAGAATAGGGTCAAACTGTCACACGTCGACCTTTAACTCGATGAAGATGCAACGGCGTAGACCAAGAGAGGGGACGCTGCAAGCCTCCAGCACAGAACCCGTCAACAAGCGACGCAAAATTAGCGACAGTGCCACCAGCGTAGACCGATCCTTTACAGTAACCAGCAGTCGACACAAGGGTCGTCCAGACCGCATGATGAGCGCAGAACCCAGGAGAGTCGAGACTGCTCCACACAACCCTGGAACGCGTAGACCGCACAAGTCCTCCACTCATAATCAGAGAGACGCCACAGAGAGCGTGGACAACAAGAATGACTCTGAACACAAGAAATGCAGTGCAGGCGACTACAGCCAGAAGCAGGCTACTGTGCATCGACAGTGTGAACGTTCACACTCGGCACATCGAGGGACCAGGAAACGATCCTGGAAGACTGCGCAACGTTGTAAAGAGGCCAAAGTGCCCAAAGGAAGTGGCAGCAAAGATAGCTGCGAACAAAGTGACTGTTCCAGCTGCTCCACGCGCTCCACAAGCAGCAGCAGCAGCAGCAGCAGCAGCACCCCACTGTCTGAACGAGCTGTCAGCTATGAGGACCTCACGTCCACTCACACGGAGCAGGTGGAAAGTCAAGGGTCTCCCGTGCGTATGTCCCATACGCTGTTGGCTATGGTGAAAAAATTGATGTCATGCTCCACCTGCACCAATACATTCAATAGGGACGTGGTCTGTCACGAATACCTGATTCAGCTCAACAGACCCATCCAATGTGCTTGTGGCTGTGTGATGTGCACAATATGTTATCGTAAGCAAGGAGGATGCCGAGTGCACAACGTAATATCCACACGTGGGCTAGTCAACGCAACAGCCAACGCTCTAGCTGGTTTTCCCGAGCTCGAGAAACAGGGAGACTGGGATATCCATCTTGAGACAAATGACCTTTTCCAGGCTGAGGGAAAACACAACGATTATGTGCAGAGCATCATGGGTCGCGAGCATGCTCCCGATGACCACGAGCTGCAAAGTGGTAGGTGTACGCTGTTTACTATCTACTTGGCACGTTGTCAGCGAATGTACCTCGACTAACTGCGTTTGTCTTCGCCACACAGCTTTCAACCATCTCATCGCCATAGATGACAAGATCTCGTTCAAGTACTGGACAAATGAAACAATGCCGGCGCAAGTGGCCCACAGATACGTGTGCATACCTCACATACCGGGTTTCTGGGATCATGTGTTGGTGGGAACCCGGACTCCACCCAACACGGAAAAGATGATAGGTCCCGATTACTATTTGCCAAAGTTGTTCAATGTGGCACTCGGAAGTCACAGATTTCACTGGTGCTGTTTTGTGTTGAAGACACAGATCATCTTGGCTATGTGGTGCACTACGATCACCACCGGGGTGCAGAGAGTGTTCCCAATGGTTGATAACGCGTTGAAGAGGCTCACTGAGAACACAAACTTTAGAAGGATGGTGTTCTATCTCTCTAGGTGGTTCACTGCCCAGTACGTGTCACCGGCAGCCAGGCAGCTCAAAGTGGTATTGGATTGCAAACCCTCTGAAGGTACTCTGGTCCACCTGATAGCTACATTGGCCTTGGGGTGTGGGATGGAAAGCGTACACCCCGTCCTCATACAAAGGAGGTCCGCTAACGATTACAGGCATTACGCATTGGACACTGAGACCGCCAACGCGCTGTTGACACGTCCCCCCGACGGCACTGAAGCGGGTGCTCACATTAACATTGTCGATGCGTTCAACCGCTTTAACGGGTCTGATGTCGGTCTCCCGCATATATACACTGGCACACAGTATTTCAGTTACAACTAGCGCTACCCGCAGGAACCGTGTCTCCGTGAAGGATCGACTGGGCGTAAGGAGAAGACTGTTCCACTCTGTGTCCCCCGCCAGAGACAACCTTCCCGCGGCCACCCGCAGGAACCGTGTCTCTGCGAAGGATCGACTGGGCCTACCTGTTGACAACAGGAGCAGAAAGAGGAGTTTACGGCGACCGAGGTCTTTGCGCCGAGTACACAATTTGGGCTCTGAGGGTACCGACGTGCACAAGCGCAGTTATTGAGCCATGCGCGAGTGAGGTTATTCTCCTTGAAGCGGGTCCAGAGCTAACGCTTACAGACAGACCTCTCCTGTGTAACCATTTCAATGTTCTAGTTCTAACACATTTTCAGACTGGCTGGTTTGTGGGCTGTTTCATTGTCTTGTGCAAATAAAAACGTGTGTACACAATTAACTGACTTCCCAAGTTTATTTTCCATGTGTTCCCACATAACATACATACATACATACATACATACATACAGACACATACCCCACACCCTACACAGAATACAACCGGGTTTTAAACGAACGTGTATACAAAGGTAGACAACATTAGACTGTCTTTCCGCGTTCTGCCGGCGCGTGTAGTATCCGTAGAGCGTGGATCAGAGCTATAGCCTACTCCCCATGGGACAACCGAACCCGAACGTCGCTTCGTTCCGCTCAAAAGAGGGCTCCTCCCCACCATCCCCACACCGGGCTCCAGGACAGAGGATGATATACGAACAGGGGCTGCACCTCTGCGTACTGTCCCCACGTTGGCCTCCAGGCCGGTGGCTGCCTGACCTCGTGTTTGTAGAAGCACTTGGAACCGAAATGGCAAGTTCCGCGACCCTCATTGAAGTATCGACACGGTTTGTCGGCCATGCAATCCATGTATTTCCGGATCAGTTTCTGCTTCTCGGCTTTGTCCTCGACCCAGTAATCGCTGGGTATGAAAAAGTGCGATGTGCCTCGACACACTTGGCAGGATTTGACCTTTTTCCCATCCGGACATATGACCTTCCTCCACGTACGGATGCACTCCAGGCAGCAGCAGTGTCTAGAGTTGGGCAGAATTCCGAATCGCCGCTCCCTCTGATTGGCCTTGTCAAACACCACATCCATGCACACGCTACACTCCATGTCTTTACTGCACCGGATGGCGAGCGACTTGTCTTCCGAGTGCTGTCCCTCCACCATTACGTTATCACCCCAAGCACGCTTTAACCGGTCCTTTAGCCCCGCAGGACCCGCGGACATCGTTAACGCCGCTGTGTCCATAGCCGAGAACCCCAACCGTGGCCCAGGTATCCGTGTGTTCAGAGGCAGTTCACCGCTCGCTATTGTCATCATACACCGTGTATACAGTGTTACGTGTGGGAAACACACACACACACACACACACACACACACACACTGCCCCTCAATACTCATCCTCGCTCTCTATGTTGGACTCGTAACACTCTGCGGGAAAGACAGGCTTTGTTGCGTTGACATCAGTTCCCTTGAAGGGTTTGTTACGCGACAGCCCCCCCGCGCTAAAATGGTGCTCTGCCAGGCTTGGATATAGTTTGCCGTGTTTGTTACTTTGCACCGGTGCCCGTTGCTCGGTCCGGTCGATCGCTCGCTGCTGCTGCTGCTGCGGGTCATGCTGCTGAGGTGGATGCTGCTCACGTTCTATAGTCGGTAGCCGCTGAGGAAGAGAACCCGGAAAGCCGCTCGCAAAGTTGCCCTCTGGGGCAGGTGGAGCTGAAGGGTAGGTGCTACACACTCTGGTCTCGAGCCAGCTTGCGGGTACGTCCACTAAAGAGGGCGCCGCGTGTTTCGCGGGTTCCCAGTGAGACCTGCCCATCGAGCCGGCACACGTGAAACCTTCTCGGACGTATGTCGCGGGGCAGGCGGTGCTCATGCAGTAACGGAACAACAGATATACGTAGTATCTGGAGAGTTTGCGAGCCTCCGTGGATATCTGGTCAGCTATAGGCGCTTCGTGACCAGTCGTGCTCTTGCACTCCAGCCGGTGGAGAGACTCTAGATCCGCCCTGGGTACGTACATCGTGTCGGCCCTCTGCCACATATCGCGTAAGAGCTGCAACGTGAGCTGGAGTGTACCTCCGTCATCGAACGCTGTGTCCTGCAGTAACCCCGTAGCAGGGGCACCCGCCACAATCAGACACTCAAAGAGAGAGATGGACGCGTGCTCGGAGAACACTACCTCCCTACGGGCCGAACCGTACATCTCCTATTTAACCACCTCAGGCGAGGACGGCCCGTGTGTTGTAAGACGCCTTGCGGTTCGATCTAGATGGCGCAGGCGAGGAGTCCCGAGAGCGGCGCAGAACGGTTGCTCAAACTGATAGACAGCCACAATCTCTATCACGTTAAGACTTTGTGCTAAGACGACGTACAAGGCGTGGAATAAGAGTGAGTGAGCTCGTGGTGAAAACCAATCTGTTTCCAGAAATGGTGGACTGGAGTGTTCCTTTCATAGCCGAGGAATTCGATCGCTACGCACATCGCCTCTCAGGTGGAAGAGATCATGATCGGCGTCTCGATAAAACACCCCAACATCCTGCGTACGTTCGGAGGCTTTTGGTGTGACATTCCCGGCTACCAGTTGGGAGGTAGAGGCGTGCTCGTGATGGAGAGGGCCCTGTGCTCGCTGCAGGAGTTCGTCGGCTTGTACGTCAAGAACACCTCCGTCCTACCTGCCGTGGAACTAGACACCCTCAGAGGGCTGGATCACTTGAGATCGAGAGCCATCCAGCATCGGGACTTCACGTACAGGAACGTGTTGGTCTGTTCCCAGCCCGAGAGAAAGCCCTTGCCGTTCGCTTTCAAGATAAGCGACTTTGGCACGGCGTGCAACTTCTCCACCCGGATCAGCCGCGGGGCAACCGCACAAACATGGCTCCCGAGGTGCTCTGGTGTCTGAACGCCGCCGCCGGCAGCGACATATTCAGCTGGTACTGCGTGATGTGGGAGCTGTACAACGGATCGCCCTTGGTGGACTACAAGGACCGAATATCCAAGTCGGGATATTGTAAGCGGACGTACGCCGAGAATCTGTCTGACCTGGTCGGCGTGTACAGTCCGACCAGGGACACGGCATTCGCGCACGGGCACATGACAAGGATCAAAGCTCGCGAGCTTTACGCCACACACAAAGACAGAAGGCCCATGGCGGAGGAGATAGATGCCAAGCTCAACGCCATGGGTAACAGCATACAGGACAAGCAGTTTGTCTCCATGGGAAAGCTAAGCATCACGCTGTTCCCTCAAGAGAGGTGGTCTCCGTCCGAACTGCTGAACCTGAATCGATACAAGTGTTTGAGTGAGGACGTTGGCCCCGAGCGGTCGCACGCCTCTCGGATGCCCCTGTCCATACGGGCGGGCGAGTATAGGCCGAGCGACATCATAGTTGCTGACGACTGCATGCCCGAGGGACTGCGGTGACGCGGGTGATGAGGGGCCACCGGTCACGGATGCGACCAACGCTCAAGGAGCCCGTGCGCAGGACACCCTGGCAGAAGGAGAGTCCCGTGGCGAGGGGAGACTCGTTCGAGACTCGTCGCCGCCGACCGGCGAGTCGAGGGTCTACGCGGCCCCGGTAGAGGTCCGGGAGAGGTCCGGGAGGAGTACAGTGATCGCAAAGGTCAAGAGGGCAAAGGGAGAGATGGACGTAATGGTGATCATTCTCAAGACTCACGACGAGCGGGAGATAAGGCGTTTCAAAGACAATGTAATTCTCCTCTCGCAAAGCGTGACCCGGACGCACCCCGTTACATTCGCCGGTCCCCGAGATGGACTGTGCAAATGCTCTAGGTGTACCGGAATGTTCATCTTCCAATACGCGCAGGCGCAGACGGGTGGGAGCAGCTCGTCACATGGAAGCCTTCACCTAACTGCTCCGTCGTCGGGGTCCTGCTGCAAGTGTTTCTCACACTGAAGCTCGCATTAGACAAGAAGCTGTTGCCCACACACATGACCGAGTCGGGGAATCTCGTGATCGGCAAAGGGGCCGTGATGATCGACATCGTCCCTTACCTCTGCAAAAACTTTGACAAGTCACGGTCCTCTATGTTCGGAGAACAGTGTAAGAACTTGGTCCGTTTCTGCACCGCCGTGGTGACAAAGCATCTGCGCATGTGGCTTAGCCGCCTGAACACTACGACGGCTGCTTCCGATGTGCTAACCCAATCGATCAATTGGCTGAGACAGAAATTAAGCCACAGTGTGGAAAGGAAGACGCCACACTTGTTGACCCTACCCGACAGTGTTGTTACGTTCACGGAGTATTCCTCTGACTTACCCAACTGGCTGACATGCAAAGGTGAGGAGGAAGAAAAATACAATGAAGAAGAAGAAGAAGAAGAAGAAGCTACTAAATGCAGCGCCAAAATGCTTGTGTACGGAGACCCAAAACCGTTCAGATGCAACCTGCCGGCGGGTGGTCTGGATCGTACATTGCTACACAGGCTGGTTAAGAATATAGTCATGAGAATGAAAGTCAGGGTATTTGGGTCATCGAGGCTTCAAGTAACAACGTTGGATTGCACACAAGGTTTTGTAAAGGTCATTCTCAATACCTCTGCGCTCTCTGGGATCACGAGAGTAGATCAACTGGACCGCTCAATCTTGATCCCCGCCACAGACCCGGGGATTGATCGACCGGACCGTTCGCTACAAACCGAGGACAGCGTGTACTTTACACACGACGCCGTTACCGGGTCCAAGTGGGCCCCTGTCATAATGTTCACAAAACTCAGGAAACGGGGAGCCGTGGCCGATTTCACCTTCACCTTTTACAAGATGACAATCCTCCTGGTTATACTGAACCAACGGGGTTTCGTAAAGTCTCTCAGTCAACTCTTCCGGGACGTGGCAACGTTGAGTGTGACTGACTAATAACGCGGTCCGCTTTGACACAGACTCAGTTTTACGAGGCTGGATCAAAGTCACACAAAGCGGTGGTTTTCAGCAACGATCTTCTAACTGAGACCCACACACGCTGCTAGCCAGCACCTCTAAATATCGTATCATCACAAACGCTTCTAATAGAACCGATTGTGACTGCAAGGCACTGTACCTTCAGCGTTGTTTCATAAAGCCCTGCGCAATGTGAAAGGGGTCTTGGACAAAGGGTTGTGAATCTGTACATCTGTGACTTTGTGTGTTTCTGTATTGTCTGTCTCATGTAATAAATGTGTGTGCCAAGTACCGTCCTCTGTAGTGACTGTCTCAAAAGGAGGAAAGGAAAGACACAGAACACAGTGGCACTTACTGGTTGACATACTTTTATATAATGTATCATAATGTATTACATATTCATATATTGTATGGTGTACAATGGACACGCAAACACTCCATCAAGCGAGTAATGCCTCATCACTCAATCAATCATTTCTTAACAAAATACCTGTCCAGAGTGTTAAGTACAAGAGGCTCGGGTGCCCCCTCTTTACGCTCGGGATTCGAATACGTAGGTGACAGTACCAGGGGAGAGCGAGGTTCTTCTAACTGAGACACACATACACACACGCTGCTAGCCAGCCCCTCTAAATATCTTATCATCACATATGCTTCTAATAGAACCGATTGTGACAGCAAGGCACTGTACCTTCAGCGTTGTTTCATAAAGCCCTGTGCAATGTGAAAAAGGGTCTTGGACAAAGGGTTGTGAATCTGTACATCTGTGACTTTGTGTGTTTCTGTATTGTCTGTCTCACATAATAAATGTGTGTGCCAAGTACCGTCGTCTGTAGTGACTGTCTCAAAAGGAGGAAAGGAAAGACACAGAACTTCGTGACACTTACTGGTTTGCATACTTTTATATAATGTATCGTAATGTATTACATATTCATATATTGTATGGTATACAATGGACACGCAAACACTCCATCAAGCGAGCAATGCCTATCATTTCTTAACAAAATACCTGTCCAGAGTGTTAAGTACAAGAGGCTTGGGTGCCCCCTCTTTACGCTCAGGATTCGAATACGTAGGTGACAGTACCAGGGGAGAGCAAGGTTCTTCTAACTGAGACACACACACGCTGCTAGCCAGCCCCTCTAAATATCTTATCATACAAGAGCTCTGGGGCCCAGGTACACGCCGCTTCTTTTTCACTGTTTGGGAAGACATGATGAGAACGACTCTCACATACAAACAATATCGTGGTTATCCTCACTCTGATCAGAGTTGGTTTCACAGGCGCAGGAACTTCTTTCGACGAGGTCGTGTAGTCTATCGTTAAAGTCCAATTTGCGATCAGAATCCTCCTCGGACGAGTCTGCAGCAGACTCGGCTGATTCTTACAGATCCCCTTTGGCTAGTTGCACCTCTTCACGGGCACACTGTCCCTTTCCCTCGTGATCAGATTCCTTTCGTTGAAGGGTGGTCCGTGGCACTCGACTGGTTTTCACTTTCGAAGGTGAAACACGAGGGCTCCGGAGTGGCGATGTGGTAGTAGTGTTCAGCCGGCGACCGGACGGTTCTTGCCGCTCGAGGGATCCCCCAGACTCTGTTTCACTGAACTTCTTCTTTCTCGGCGTGTTGTCCAGCCTGCCCCGTTGAATCCTTTCAAACGCTATACGTTCCTCCTCAAAGTCGGAGTCGGTCTTGCAGGCCGCAGAGCGAATGCTTGCCCCTCGTTTCCTCTCCTCGCCGTCCTCAGAGTCATTGATGTCGGAGAGCTTTCTTTTGTGTGAAGGGGAATCCCGATTGGGGGTCTGTGTGTTCTGAGCACCCTTGTCGCGTTGCCCTTTAGCACAGGTCGCGTGTTCTCTGTCAGAGGCCCGGACAGACTCGTCCTTAACCACCTTGGCACTCCTGGTAGGCTCACCGCCGGGCCGACGGTCCTCCTTTTGAGTCCTCTTTCGACGTTTAACACGCTTTAAATCGAGCTCTGTCACCTCATTCTCGTCATCAGAGTCGGACTGTATTGTGCGCTTATACCCCCGAGCGTCCTCTCTCCGACCGTTACGCATGGGCTCGGGCGAGAGCTTGTCTTCTTCAGACTCTGAACTTAACACGCGCTTATACTTGCGTCCCCGCTTGATCTGCTCCGCTTTACTACACTTGGCCTTGTCGGACCATTTTCTGACCCGCGCACAGAATCCGTCCTCGGTGTCCTCCTCGTCGCTGCTATATTCCTCCTCGATAGGTCCGTCGTCTATGAAACCGTCGCCGTAATCGTATTCGTCAAGACTCTCACTGTTGTCGTAGTTCATCGTTTCATCCAAATCTTCACCGCGTTCTTCATAGTCCTCGTCTTCATCGCGACTCTCTTCCTCGTCGCTGTACGCTTCCTCTGCCTCGCTCAGCCAAGGGCGTTCCGTGTCCTGACACGTGCTGCGCACGCGGGTCTTGTTGCTCTCGGAGAAGGATGACATAGTGGCTGGACACGTGTCCCGCTTAGACGCCTTCTTAGCGTGTTTGCCAATGCCTTCGGTAGCAGAGTGCTTCTTCTTGTAGGCCGTCGCCGACCGGTCCTGGAAAGACGTGAGTATTTTGTGTCTCCAGTTGTCGGTGGACATCGCCTCTAAGCAATCCACCAGAGCCTTACTGAGTCTGTCCTGCAGCCCGTGACTCTTGAGTACATTGACTACGGCTCGGTTGTCAGTGACCCACTCTCGAAGGATGGCTCCGTGTCTTTTGTCCAGAAGGGCGTTATCCAACCCCAGGAGAGCGCAAACGGCCTCTCTCCTGAGCTTGTCTTCTTTCAACCAAGGTTCGCACAGCAGCAGCGTGGACATGTTCTTGATCCATTTCGAAAGCGGAATACACTCCGGTGTCGCGATGGAATACAGACTGGCGTCCTTTGCAATGACAGCGTCCGCGGACCCGTCTTCGCTGAGCTCGTTGACCTCGGCGTCCTCGACCTTAGCCTCTCGGGCTTCTTTAGACTGCGGGGAGAATGATCCGCTCTGTGGCTCGAATCGCTCCCCTTCTCCGGCCTTCAGCTCTTTCTTTAGTTTGTTGTGATGCGTGCGGAGTTTTAGAAAGAGCACCTTAGCCTTGACAGACATCTGTGTCATCTCCTTACCCTTGATCTTACCGGTGGCACGTTTGACCAGGGCGTGCCACATCTTCTGCGCTTTGGCCACCTCGTCCTGAGCCCGATATTGCGACATCTCTTCGCGCACAGAGCTCACTCGCTCGTTGTCGTTACCGTACATATTTCGAGCGTACATGCACACGACCGCGGTCAACTCGGCCCAGTCCGTTCTCATCTGTTCCTCCACCATACCGACACGCTTCCTCCTTACGGTCGCGTGTATTTCATTGTCAGACGCCTTCCACACCTTCAGGTATTCTGCCACTTTCTCAATCGGGCAGTACAGAAGCTCAGCCACAGCGAACGCGTTGGGGATCCTGCCGGCCATGAATTTAATGGCCAGTTCCACCACCTCGACCATGACAGGGTCCAGGATCATGCTCTCCACGTGCTTGGGTATGTAATTGCACCAGCTGCTTGGATTCACACGCTTGGTGAACGCCGTCAAGGCGGGATTGTGAATCTCCTGATACATGTCCGGTCCGGTAATGAAGGTCTCCCTCGCCAGTTCTTTCAGCGTGTCATTCCAGCAACTCACAAGCTCCCCGTTGCCCTTCACGCAACACTGCTTAACGGCCCTGCAGAACCTTAGAGTGGTAGATACGTAAAGCGCAGGAACCCGAGCCTGGCCCTTTCGCAAAGAGACAACCGGCACCATGTTCACTCGTTTCCCTCTCCTCCTAAAGTAGACGGTGGGAGCGCCACCGTTCTCATAGCGGAAGCGCTTCAGATCACAAACAACTTGGTGTTCCGTGAAACAATCCGCGTTAGCCTCGCGGGTCTTCTTCGACGTGTCGGCCGAAGAGGCCGTGCCTAGCGCACAGCACATGGGCTGTATGTCTTCCGCGTGAGAGGCCGGCACCTCGTTGTTGCCCTGGACAGACGCGTCGGTGCGCAGCAGCTGGAAAGGTTGGATTTGCTGAAAGGAAGGCGTGAGCGCCGCCGAGTGCGTGGGCACCTCCAGGGCCATGTCCCAAAACTCAAACTTGTCACATGTTACCCTTTTCAGTACCTTTAGACTATCGAGTCCGGGAACAAACAGTACCTCTTGCACAAAGTACGACTTCCCGTTAGTCTTTGCGGGCGTGGGGATAACAACGGTGTAGGTTCCCAGCATGGACCTGCTGCTGTCGCAGAGGACTAGGTTGTAGTTGTCAGAGTACTGCGTGACCACCGGAATCACCCTCTTGCCGGTGGTACTTATAAACTCTTTATTCGGCACATACAGGCCCGTGTAGTTACTGTGTGCTAGCAGCACGTGTTTGAGGCCAGCCTTGTCCACGCTTGCAATAGATTCTAACTCGTTACCACCTTCAATGTCCACCAGGTCCATCAACGCAAGCAGTAGTGGACGAGAAGGTTTTTGTTGTATGACGTCCGCGTCCCGAATGACCATGTCCCTGATAGTCCTATACACGGTTTTCGGTTTGCAAGTTTTCTCTCTTTCGGACAATTCCTCTTGCTTGGAAGTCATCAGATCGACAACTGTACTCAACAGTCCTTCTGTACTTCCACAGCTGAAAACGGCTTTGTAAGCCGAGGTCCGATACCACGGAGGGTGTTCTGTCACAATGAACGTTGGTTTTCTGTCCTCCATGATGACGCCTTCAGTAAGGCAACTCGGTTTCCAGTGACACCAGACACTAGTCTTATGTCTCGACCAGACTGTGCAACAAGCCCAGTGTAGGCTACGGTCTACGATTGGAGACAGCCACGCGCCTCTCAGAGCCTGGCAGATAGTGAACTTTAGGCTTTCCCATCAAGCTGCGGTTGGAACCAGCAGAGCTTGTAATCATCCAACCCGAGGCTCCCTCTCAGCTCATTCCACTCGGCCATAAATGTCCAGCTGCTCTCAGTTCAGGTGAACCATCCCACAGGGGCACGAATGTCCAACGGCGGCTCTGAAAGCAAACCAGAGGGTCGTAAAAATCAAACAGTGTGACGTTCAGGTAAACTATCCCACAGGGGCCTGAACGTCCAACAGCTGTGTGAATGTCTAACAGCTGCTCTCAGTTCATAGTAAAATCTCCCACAGGACCATAAATTCCCAACGGCGGCTCTGAGAGCACACCACTCAGAGAGGCTCGTAAAAAACCAAACAGCGGAACGTTCGGGTAAACTATCCCACAGGGGCCTGAATGTCAAAGAGCTGTTCTCGGTTCAAGTAAAGTATCACACAGGGCCATAAATGTCCAGCAGCTGCTGTCGGTTCAAGTAAAGTATCACACAAGGCCATAAATGTCCAGCAGCTGCTGTTGGTTCAAGTAAAGTATCACACAGTGCCAAAAATGTCCAGCAGCTGCTGTTGGTTCAAGTAAAGTATCACACAGTGCCATAAATGTCCGGCAGCTGCTGTCGGTTCAAGTAAAGTATCACACAGGGCCATAAATGTCCAGCAGCTGCTGTCGGTTCAAGTAAAGTATCACACTGAGCCATAAATGTCCGTTCAAGTACAGAGTCAGACAGCAAGCTGGGGCAATGTAAACCTTTCAAGTGTCAAGTGCATACCAGTGCACTCCACAGAAAGAGATGGATTCGTCCACCGCGGATCTGGTCATAGCCACACAAACGGCACCGCATATTAAATTTGGTCTGTACGGCCACAGAAAAAGGATAACCCGGTTGTCAGCGACTCTCGGTCGTGGCTCCAAACTTTATACCGTCCCGAACGGACAAAGAAGAACACGTCAGTGTCCTGTGTGCAAACAGAACCTTGTGACTTGGAGGGGAAACGCCTCGGCACCAGTACATTGAGACGGGGGAATTGTTGTCACCGGTTCGGTAGCCGTCTTACCGATGGCAGTTCTCTACAGTGTATTGGGACACGAGCATCTTATCAAGACCGTTTCATTGAGTGTGTTGGATTTCGAATAGCCCGAATAAAGTGTGAATGTGTAAACCCGTGTTCTGTATTCTCTGTGGCTTCTGTACCCCCCTTGGTTCTTGCAATGTCCCCTTTTCATACAAATACAAAACACAACCAGACGTGCTTAACGTACAACACATTTATTCAGTCAGGTGCAGTTACATATACATCAGGTTTGTGCCTCCGTAACAGTTTAGACGTGTTAAGCTTTGTGAACACAACCTCCCGCCTCCACCCCTCCACAGAAAAACATGTACCAGAAGACATTTATTCAAGTCAGACGCAGTGGTTACATTTTCACAAGGTTTGGGCCTCTACAACAGTTTAGATCTCTTCAGCTTTGTGAACACGACCTCTCTGCCTCCTCCTCCTCCTGCTCCGCAGAAAACATGTACCCGATCCCCGCCGAGAGCGCGGTGCACCAAGCCGCGAGCATAGCTACCACGGAGGGTGTTCTGTTACAATGAATGTTGGTTTTCTGTCCTCCATGATGACGCCTTCAGTAAGGCAACTCGGTTTCCAGTGACACCAGACACTAGTCTTATGTCTCGACCAGACTGTGCAACAAGCCCAGTGTAGGCTACGGTCTACGATTGGAGACAGCCGCGCACCTCTCAGAGCCTGGCAGATAGTGAACTTAAGGCTTTCCCATCCAGCTGCGGTTGGAACCAGCAGAGCTTGTAATCATCCAACCCGAGGCTCCCTGTCAGCTCATTCCGCTCGGCCATAAATGTCCAGCTGCTCTCAGTTCAAAGTAAACTCTCCCACAGGACCGTAAATTCCCAACGGGCGGCTCTGAGAGCAAACCACTCAGAGAGGCTCGTAAAAATCAAACAGCGGAACGTTCAGGTAAACTATCCCACAGGGGCCTGAACGTCCAACAGCTGTGTGAGTGCCCAACAGCTGCTCTCAGTTCAAAGTAAACTCTCCCACAGGACCGTAAATTCTCAACGGGTGGCTCTGAGAGCAAACCACTCAGAGAGGCTCGTAAAACTCAAACAGCTGAACGCTCGGGTAAACTATCCCACAGGGGCCTGAACGTCCAACAGCCACTCTCAGTTCAAAGTAAACTCTCCCACAGGGCCATAAATTCCCAACGGGCGGCTCTGAGAGCAAACCACTCAGAGAGGCTCGTAAAACTCAAACAGCTGAACGCTCGGGTAAACTATCCCACAGGGGCCTGAACGTCCAACAGCCGCTCTCAGTTCAAAGTAAACTCTCCCACCGCGCTATAAATTCCCAACGGGCGGCTCTGAGAGCAAACCACTCAGAGAGGCTTGTAAAACTCAAACAGCTGAACGCTCGGGTAAACTATCCCACAGGGGCCTGAATGTCCAACAGCCGCTCTCAGTTCAAAGTAAATTCTCCCACAGGGCCATAAATTCCCAACGGGCGGCTCTGAGAGCAAACCACTCAGAGAGGCTAGTAAAACTCAAACAGCTGAACGCTCGGGTAAACTATCCCACAGGGGCCTGAACGTCCAACAGCCGCTCTCAGTTCAAAGTAAACTCTCCCACAGTGGCCTGAACGTCCAACAGCTGAATGTCAAAGAGCTGTTCTCTGTTCAAGTGAAATCACACAGGGCCATAAATGGCCACTCAAGTTAAGTATCACACAGTGCCATAAATGTCCAGCAGCTGCTGTCGGTTCAAGAAAAGTATCACACAGTGCCATAAATGTCCAGCAGCTGCCCAAGCCTCTTGTACTTAACACTCTGGACAGGTATTTTGTTAAGAAATGATAGGCATTGCTCGCTTGACGGAGTGTTTGCGTGTCCATTTTATACCATGCAATATATGAACATGTAACACATTATGATACATTATATAAAAGTATGTCAACCAGTAAGTGTCACGGTGTTCTGTGTCTTTCCTTTCCTCCTTTTGAGACAGTCACTACAGACGACGGTACTTGGCACACACATTTATTACGTGAGACAGACAATACAGAAACACACAAAGTCACAGATGTACAGATTCACAACCCTTTGTCCAAGACCCTTTTTTTACATTGTGCAGGGCTTTATGAAAGAACGCTGAAGGTACAGTGCCTTGCTGTCACAATCAGTTCTATTAGAAGCGTGTGTGATGATAAGATATTGTGAGGGGCCGGCTAGCAGCGCGTGTGTGTGTCTCAGTTAGAAGAACCTCGCTCTCCCTTGGTGCTGTCACCTACGTATTCGAATCCTGAGCGTAAAGCGGGGGCACGCGAGCCTCTTGTACTTAACACTCTGGACAGGTATTTTGTTAAGAAATGATAGGCGTTGCTCGCTTGATGGAGTGTTTGCGGCCCAACAGCTGCTCTCAGTTCAAAGTAAACTCTCCCACAGGGGCCTGAACGTCCAACAGCTGTGTGAATGCCCAACAGCTGCTCTCAGTTCAAAGTAAACTCTCCCACAGGGGCCTGAACGTCCAACAGCTGTGTGAATGCCCAACAGCTGCTCTCAGTTCAAAGTAAACTCTCCCACAGGACCGTAAATTCTCAACGGGCGGCTCTGAGAGCAAACCACTCAGAGAGGCTCGTAAAAATCAAACAGCGGAACGTTCAGGTAAACTATCCCACAGGGGCCTGAATGTCCAACAGCTGTGTGAATGCACAACAGCTGCTCTCAGTTCAAAGTAAACTCTCCCACAGGGCCATAAATGGCCACTCAAGTTAAGTATCACACAGTGCCATAAATGTCCAGCAGCTGCTGTCGGTTCAAGAAAAGTATCACACAGTGCCATAAATGTCCAGCAGCTGCCCAAGCCTCTTGTACTTAACACTCTGGACAGGTATTTTGTTAAGAAATGATAGGCATTGCTCGCTTGACGGAGTGTTTGCGTGTCCATTTTATACCATACAATATATGAACATGTAATACATTATGATACATTATATAAAAGTATGTCAACCAGTAAGTGTCACGGTGTTCTGTGTCTTTCCTTTCCTCCTTTTGAGACAGTCACTACAGACAACGGTACTTGGCACACACATTTATTACCTGAGACAGACAATACAGAAACACACAAAGTCACAGATTTACAGATTCACAACCCTTTGTCCAAGACCCTTTTTTTACATTGCGCAGGGCTTTATGAAAGAACGCTGAAGGTACAGTGCCTTGCCGTCACAATCAGTTCTATTAGAAGCGTGTGTCATGATAAGATATTGTGAGGGGCCGGCTAGCAGCGTGTGTGTGTGTCTCAGTTAGAAGAACCTCGCTCTCCCCTGGTACTGTCACCTACGTATTCGAATCCTGAGCGTAAAGCGGGGGCACCCGAGCCTCTTGTACTTAACACTCTGGACAGGTATTTTGTTAAGAAATGATAGGCGTTGCTCGCTTGATGGAGTGTTTGCGGCCCAACAGCTGCTCTCAGTTCAAAGTAAACTCTCCGACAGGGGCCTGAACGTCCAACAGCTGTGTGAATGCCCAACAGCTGCTCTCAGTTCAAAGTAAACTCTCCCACAGCACCGTAAATTCCCAACGGGCGGCTCTGAGAGCAAACCACTCAGAGAGGCTCGTAAAAATCAAACAGCGGAACTTTCAGGTAAACTATCCCACAGGGGCCTGAACGTCCAACAGCTGTGTGAATACCCGACAGCTGCTCTCAGTTCAAAGTAAACTCTCCCACAGGGGCCTGAATGTCCAACAGCTGTGTGAATGCCCGACAGCTGCTCTCAGTTCAAAGTAAACTCTCCCACAGGGCCTGATTGTCCAACAGCTGTGTGAATGCCCGACAGCTGCTCTCAGTTCAAAGTAAACTCTCCCACAGGGCCTGATTGTCCAACAGCTGTGTGAATGCCCAACAGCTGCTCTCAGTTCAAGGTAAACTCTCCCACAGGACCGTAGAATTCTCAACGGGCGGCTCTGAGAGCAAACCACTCAGAGAGGCTCGTGAAAATCAAACAGCGGAACGTTCAGGTAAACTATCCCACAGGGGCCTGAACGTCCAACAGCTGTGTGAATGCCCGACAGCTGCTCTCAGTTCAAAGTAAACTCTCCCATAGGGGCCTGAATGTCCAACAGCTGTGTGAATGCACAACAGCTGCTCTCAGTTCAAAGTAAACTCTCCCACAGGGCCATAAATGGCCACTCAAGTTAAGTATCACACAGTGCCATAAATGTCCAGCAGCTGCCCAAGCCTCTTGTACTTAACACTCTGGACAGGTATTTTGTTAAGAAATGATAGGCATTGCTCGCTTGACGGAGTGTTTGCGTGTCCATTTTATACCATACAATATATGAACATGTAATACATTATGATACATTATATAAAAGTATGTCAACCAGTAAGTGTCACGGTGTTCTGTGTCTTTCCTTTCCTCCTTTTGAGACAGTCACTACAGACAACGGTACTTGGCACACACATTTATTACCTGAGACAGACAATACAGAAACACACAAAGTCACAGATTTACAGATTCACAACCCTTTGTCCAAGACCCTTTTTTTACATTGCGCAGGGCTTTATGAAAGAACGCTGAAGGTACAGTGCCTTGCCGTCACAATCAGTTCTATTAGAAGCGTGTGTCATGATAAGATATTGTGAGGGGCCGGCTAGCAGCGTGTGTGTGTGTCTCAGTTAGAAGAACCTCGCCTCCCCTGGTACTGTCACCTACGTATTCAATCCTGAGCGTAAAGCGGGGCACCCGAGCCTCTTGTACTTAACACTCTGGACAGGTATTTTGTTAAGAAATGATAGGCGTTGCTCGCTTGATGGAGTGTTTGCGGCCCAACAGCTGCTCTCAGTTCAAAGTAAACTCTCCGACAGGGGCCTGAACGTCCAACAGCTGTGTGAATGCCCAACAGCTGCTCTCAGTTCAAAGTAAACTCTCCCACAGCACCGTAAATTCCCAACGGGCGGCTCTGAGAGCAAACCACTCAGAGAGGCTCGTAAAAATCAAACAGCGGAACTTTCAGGTAAACTATCCCACAGGGGCCTGAACGTCCAACAGCTGTGTGAATACCCGACAGCTGCTCTCAGTTCAAAGTAAACTCTCCCACAGGGGCCTGAATGTCCAACAGCTGTGTGAATGCCCGACAGCTGCTCTCAGTTCAAAGTAAACTCTCCCACAGGGGCCTGATTGTCCAACAGCTGTGTGAATGCCCGACAGCTGCTCTCAGTTCAAAGTAAACTCTCCCACAGGGGCCTGATTGTCCAACAGCTGTGTGAATGCCCAACAGCTGCTCTCAGTTCAAGGTAAACTCTCCCACAGGACCGTAAATTCCCAACGGGCGGCTCTGAGAGCAAACCACTCAGAGAGGCTCGTAAAAATCAAACAGCGGAACGTTCAGGTAAACTATCCCACAGGGGCCTGAACGTCCAACAGCTGTGTGAATGCCCGACAGCTGCTCTCAGTTCAAAGTAAACTCTCCCATAGGGGCCTGAATGTCCAACAGCTGTGTGAATGCACAACAGCTGCTCTCAGTTCAAAGTAAACTCTCCCACAGGGCCATAAATGGCCACTCAAGTTAAGTATCACACAGTGCCATAAATGTCCAGCAGCTGCCCAAGCCTCTTGTACTTAACACTCTGGACAGGTATTTTGTTAAGAAATGATAGGCATTGCTCGCTTGACGGAGTGTTTGCGTGTCCATTTTACACCATACAATATATGAACCTGTAATACATTATGATACATTATATAAAAGTATGTCAACCAGTAAGTGTCACGGTGTTCTGTCTTTCCTTTCCTCCTTTTGAAACAGTCACTACAGACGACGGTACTTGGCACACACATTTATTACGTGAGACAGACAATACAGAAACACACAAAGTCACACATGTACAGATTCACAACCCTTTGTCCAAGACCTTTTTTCACATTGCGCAGGGCTTTATGAAAGAACGCTAAAGGTACAGTGCCTTGCTGTCACAATCGGTTCTAATAGAAGCGTGTGTGATGATAAGATATTGTGAGGGCCGGATAGCAGCGTGCGTGTGTGTGTCTCAGTTAGAAGAACCTCGCTCTCCCCTGGTACTGTCACCTACATATTCGAATCCTGAGCGTAAAGCGGGGGCACCCGAGCTTCTTGTACTTAACACTCTGGACAGGTATTTTGTTAAGAAATGATAGGCGTTGCTCGCTTGATGGAGTGTTTGCGGCCCAACAGCTGCTCTCAGTTCAAAGTAAACTCTCCCACAGGGGCCTGAACGTCCAACAGCTGTGTGAATGCCCAACAGCTGCTCTCAGTTCAAAGTAAACTCTCCCACAGGACCGTAAATTCCCAACGGGCGGCTCTGAGAGCAAACCACTCAGAGAGGCTCGTAAAAATCAAACAGCGGAACGTTCAGGTAAACTATCCCACAGGGGCCTGAACATCCAACAGCTGTGTGAATGCCCGACAGCTGCTCTCAGTTCAAAGTAAACTCTCCCACAGGGGCCTGAAAGTCCAACAACTGTGTGAATGCCCGACAGCTGCTCTCAGTGCAAAGTAAACTCTCCCACAGGGGCCTGATTGTCCAACAGCTGTGTGAATGCCCAACAGCTGCTCTCAGTTCAAAGTAAACTCTCCCACAGGGCCATAAATGGCCACTCAAGTTAAGTATCACACAGTGCCATAAATGTCCAGCAGCTGCTGTCGGTTCAAGAAAAGTATCACACAGTGCCATAAATGTCCGGCAGCTGCCCAAGCCTCTTGTACTTAACACTCTGGACAGGTATTTTGTTAAGAAATGATAGGCATTGCTCGCTTGACGGAGTGTTTGCGTGTCCATTGTATACCATACAATATATGAACATGTAATACATTATGACACGGTCTACGTTCCTCTACGGCCAATGTCCTCCGGCTCAGTTGGGAACAAACATTCGTGACAATCGTCTCGAGGTTCCGCGAGGTAATCTGATGAATATGTCATACTCTCGATCGCATTCCAAGACCTCACCGACTTGATCCGCGGGTACCAACGTGCATCCGGATTTAAGGTGAGTGTAGCGACCCTCGACCGCGTTTGAACTAAAGTGACCGTCGCGTCTTAAAGATTCCCTTATGGTCTCGGCGGGGTCCACCGCGACAAGCAATGTTGAAGGCGTCGAGGCCGTTCTTCGAACGTTGAGTACGCGAACGCCTCTAGACCCGTGCCTTACCTCTATCCGTATACTGAAGAGCCTGCTTCTATGCACGTGCCTAGGATACTCTGGTTGACGCGTAGATGCAGATTGTACAATGATGCTAGGTACGTCTTCGCGCTCGGGTCTCATTTTAGACAGAAGCGACCATGGGAAGTTGTTAGGTAGCCAGGCGTGGTCTGGATATCTCAGAATACGAGTGTTATGCACAAGTACCTTGTCCAGCGTGTCATATAAAGGACAACGGGCAAGAGCGTCCTTGATGTCACCGCGATCCTCGGCGCTACATAGTATGAAGAAGTGCCCCGTGAGACCTTCTACCCGGTACTGGAATACGTTGTGCGTCATCGAGCGGATGCTGTTTCCGAGCTCGAGAGGTGACCGGTGTGTCCGAGAGAAGATAGGGCCACGGTCGCGTCCAGGGAGTCTATTCGGGTGGTGTTTCTGAGCTCGGGGAGGGAACAGTGTGTCTGATAGCAGATGGGGACAACCGACCGACAAGGATGGAAATAGCTTGCGTGGTTGGCACGTTACAGAAATGTGCACGACCGAAGCGTAGAACAAACTCTGTGGTCTCAAATGTCCAACTGTTAAACACATATAAGGGGAACTAGGGCAATCGATCAAGCTAGTTACCCGGTAACGCCTCTTCAGCGAATCACCTCAGTGACAGGACAAGGCCAAAAGAGACCCGGAACGTTACCGTCAGTGGCTGGCTACACAGTGTCCCCCTCCTACCGGCAACACGGCCATGGAAATCCGCCAAGATATCCCGTGAAAACAAGGCTCCCGACTGTATGAGGAGAAGCGTGGTACAAGGGCTACTGTGGGCTATTGTACATGGTAAGCTTGTCGAACAAATAAAGAAATATATACAAAAGCACCGTCTCTGTAATTTATTTTCAAGTAAATGTATTGTGCTATTTGGAGGGAGGGTGAACAGAACTTATCCACGCAGGTGAGCAAACGGAGAGATCATAGGAGGATGCCCAGGGGTTTGTGTGATGTTTTATGTGGATGCTTGTCATGAATGAATGAATATCCATGTCATGAATAAAGACACTGCGGGAAAGCAGAAGACTCCCCTCGTCACTAATGAAATGTACGGACACGATTTTCACTGTGTTTCATTGAAACAGTGTCATACAAACGTACTGAGACTGATGGAGTGTTACGTGGCTCAAGCCCAGAGGCGGAGAGAGGACTAACAGATAAAAATGAAAACCCGATCTAAAGAAACGGGAAACAGAATGACGTGCCAACATAGAGATATTTATTAACAAACACATCTTACAGAGGAACAGAAAAGACATCAACACAGAACTAGAATACTTGAAAAAAGGTGTTGATGTAGCTTCTAACCATGAAAACACATTTAACGCCCACACCTCTGCTAGCCCCAAGCACACAGTCTTGGTTGACACCCAGGCTCCTAAAACCGGTTTCACGGAGATGGAGCCTAAGGTGTAACACTTCACGTGCGGTGTCTGAATGAGATAAGGATCTCTCATCCAGCCACAGGTTCTTGCTGTCGCACAGTACCTACAAGTGGATCTGAAACAGCCAACCGCAGTTTTGTGGTGTCAAACGGCTAGTAAACTCCAATCTGAAACGTCCGTCAGAAGATTATGGGTTTTGGGTTGGTGCTGATCTTTTACAAGATCTGTAGCAAACGCACCTCATCTATTTACAAACCGTGTTATCATCTACATTCGTCTGCGTACAAGCCTGTGTACGTTCCCACGACCTGCGACAACCCCACGTGCCATGTTAACAACCGGCGTGGCGACCATGCCACCAATGTGACGAACGCTTCATCGATCAAAATTGTGGAAAGAGGTAACTATAACAGTTTGTGTAGATAAGTTCACAACTGTGCTGCACCGGCTTTGGTCTCATGTCATTTTCCATGTCAAACAGAACTCGGTACATTCATTGAGACCGCGTGACAAACCTCCGTGACCCCCACGGAGGCGAGCGTAGGCAACGCCGTGGAACCTGAGACTACCTTCGTGTCAACACCGTCGTGGCTCACATCAGCATGAATTATACACTAATATCCCAGTTCCGTAATTCTCCATTATATACCCGACTGTGTGTAAGACAATAATGTGTACACCGGCATGTGAATGTTTTCTGAACGCGTTTCGCAAAATAAAGCGTTACATCAATCTGCACAGCTCCTTTGTGTCAGTGCAGAATGTGATAACGTGCTTTCGCAAGAGCAAAGGCAATGACACACATTAAACAAGCCACAACGCAGTAAGGTAGGAAAGGACAATACAGGTAAAATCGAAATAGAATCAGAAGAATAGAATCAGCTTTTTGTGCCAGGCATAAGTACACATACGAGGAATTTCACTCAGCATCGTACATTGCTCACAACGTGATCATGTGAAATGCTCTCAGTGGCCTTAAAAGGTAGCCTTCATCGTATTTGTGACATGTATTACTAAGCAGGGACACAAATGATTGCACAAGCTTTGTGGTGTGCTGCCCAAAATGTAAACTCTCCCTACCATTACGGTTGCTGGACCCGAAAGGGTGTCAGGCAAAGAAATGTCCACCAATTACTGGAACAGATGTACTTTGCAGTGGGTTTATCAGTCACACATGTCACACAATCACTCGGATCGTTCCATATTGCATATGGTCAGATCTTATCAAACACACACTGACTGTGGTTAGCCCTAAAAAAATGTTATCGCTATCATAATCATACGCCCTAAAAATAAGATGTCTCAAAGATGAGCTGTCCCTACCATTATGTGTGCTGGACCTGAAAGGGTATCAGGCAAATTAATGTCTACCAACTCACTGGCACAAATGTACCTTGCAATGGCATCAGTCACATATTTTAACATCTCACACATACACCCATAACCGATATCCCGTTCCTAGTGAGTCCTCACTCCAGTTCTGAGGTCCATGTCTTACTCATAGTACGTAGGATATTTTCAGAGAGAGCGAGAGAGAAAGAGAGAGAGAGAGAGAGAGAGAGAGAGAGAGTTGGCACTCCATCAGTTTCCTGCTTAAGAACCATGGCCACAGATTTAGAGGTACTAATCCTCATCCCAGCCGTTTCGCACTCTGCTGCGAACCGATCCAGTGAGAGCTGAAGGCTATGGACCGATGACGCCATTAGGACCACATCGTTCGCAAAAAGCAGTGACGAGATCCCAAGCTCACCGAACCGCAGCCCCTCATCGCCACGGCTACACCTCGATATCCTTTCCATGAATATCACAAACAGGATTGGTGAAAAAGCGCAGCCCTGGCGAAAGCCAACCCCCATCTGGAAAGAGTCTGACTTACGGCCGAGTACTCGGACACAGCTCTCGCTTTGGATGTACAAGGATTGGATAGCCCTAAGAAGGCTACGTCTCATAATGTTTTAAAAAATTGAATTCTAATTAAATACACCTGTTGTAATGTAAAAAAAACATAATTAATCACTGAAATATAATAAAACATTATACACGAAACAAGACATTGTGAAAGCTTGAACAGTGCCTTTGCTCTGAAAAACACTGGCCCAGCTTGGCCCCCTCAAAAAAATCCGACCAGAACCGCCACTCTCCAGCAGGAGGAGGCAGTGCACCTCACACCGCAGAGCTCAAAGGAGGGCAACACTCCAGTCCAGCAGGCGGCAGTATTGCACCTACAACTGACCCACAAAAAATAGACCTTAAACCATAGTATGGCCCAAGCGGAAAGCTTACGGTCTACAACATGAAGCGAATGCAGAAGTCCAGCAAAAGCACTGAAGGGTTTTGGGTCAAAATACTATTCTTCTTCACTATGAACCATCCAGGCTTCTCAGGTCGCCCTGGATCAGGTCTGCTTTCTGTCCCCAGAGTCAAAACTAAACAAGGAGAAGCGGGTCTGCCTTGGCTTTCCTCACTCATAATACACAGCACAGTTTCAGAGCAGGAGAGAGAGAGAGAGAAAGTATATATACTTTTTTTTAACACACACACCTACTGTTTTGTTTATTCTATTTTTAGTGTTTATAACACACACACTGTTTTATTTATTTATTTTATTTTTTAATATATACATATTTCTTTTTTTTAACACAAACAGATACTTTGATTAGTTTATGCTCGAATTCTTTAATGAAATGTATGGGGGTGATTGATATTTTATATGTATTGGGATGATTGTTATGTTATATGTATGATGCTTTGGCAATATTGTTCAACAGTCATGCCAATAAAGCAAATTGAATTGAATTGAAAATTGAGAGAGAGAGAGAGAGAGAGAGAGAGAGAGAGAGATTCATATAGCTTTGGCAATATTGTTGTTGTACATTCATGCCAATAAAGCTGATTTGAATCGAATAGAATTTAGACAGAGAGAGATACAATTTTTGATTTTTCAAAACAGGCTTTTATTAGTCAGTTCTCATTCTATAAAAACACCATATTATCAGCTTACACCAACTGATCAGCCTGCACAGAACACAGCACCCTGCCATAAGTCCATATTGACAGAAAAGTTTCCAAGTCCCGAATGGCTCAGTAAAAACTGAAATCCGACAACAACCTGGACAGCTCCTCCACCTGCCCCAGCGTGGAGATCCTGGCAGTGCCGAGCTTTTCAGACAGAGTGGGTGAAACCTCCCAAGACAGTCCAGATGTCCACCAAACAGTACAGGCTCCTTAAGCAGCCAGTACAAAGAGTCAGTGTGTCCCTTCCTCTGTTTGTTTAGCAACGTCCATACTTTAAAACACTTTGGCAAAAACCAGGCAGAAAGGACATGCTCAAACCCTTTACGAGCTCAGCTCCAGTCCACCAAACTGCTGGAGAATATGGCAGTCTCTGGACAAACTGAAGGCAGGTGGACCAGGCCCTGCCGTCCTTGCCCTTTTGTAAGGACAAGCATGCTCTGAGGAATCCAGTGTAACTTGTCCCAGAAAAAAATCCACTAATACTCTTTGTCTGTTGGGCAGACAGAGGGTGGGGAGTCAACACAGGCCAGACGGTGTCACAGAGCACCTCGAATCAAAGTGATAATGTCAATAAATCACACTGATTTACTGCTGGGTCTACAGTAGGTCTGGTCAATGTGAATGACAGATCCCATCACCTGTCTGAGTCTGGAAGCCAGGACTTTACACAGGATTTTATAGTCAGAGCAAAGTAGTGACACAGGCCTCCAATTTTTCAGCTCCTGCAAATCACACTTCCTAGGAGTGATCACTGCCCTCCTGCAGCTCAGAGGCAGGCAACCCGTCTGCAAACTGTCACCAAGTTCTTCCAGCAACTACTTTCCCAGCACACACCAGGAAACATGTAAAACTCCACAGGAAGGCCGACGATCCCTGAAGCTCGACCACTCTTCATACTCATGACAGCACGATAAAGTTTGGTAGAGACAGCTCAGCTTCCAGCGCCACATTGTTTTCATCACTGACCTGATGAAGATCACCACAGAAGAGCTCGTCCACTGCTGGATGGTCTGCCGGCTCGCTCAGGTACAGGTCTTTGAAGAAACTGGCTGCGTGTTTTCTCATCTCAGAGGAATCGGAGATGGAGTCAATGGTCTTCCTCTGCCCATTTTACTTCTCCAACCCAAAGAAGAAATGAGACAGGGCGTCCATCTGTGGGACACCCAGGAATCAAGACCTCACAAGAGCCCCGGGAACTGTCAGACCCAGCAGGTTGGCAAAAGACAGAGAGAGAGAGAGAGAGAGAGAGAGAGAGAGAGAGAGAGAAAAAATTAATTAATTAATTAATAAATAAATGAAAGGGCAGAAAAGATTGTTTCAATGTTACAATCACTTTAAATCTGTTCACCCCAGAGTCCCCTCAGCTAGCTGGTCCTGAGGCTCTCTGCAGTAACAAGTCTCCAACAGCCTCAGGAGAGCAACACCAACTCAAACAGACCAAACCAACTGTCAGCAAGCAGAAAGAAAAATATATTCAATACTGGAGAGACATGGCCAAAACACAAATCACAAAGTTATCTGACCCCAAAAAGATAATTCACACTGATAAATTACCTGAGCACAATAAAATGTCCAAACCAAGAAAATGTTGACAACATACAGACTGAGTGAACACAGACTGGCCACAGACAGAGCTGGCTACCACAGGAGGACAGAGGACAGGTAGAGACACAGGGCAGGTAGAGACAGAGCGGCACTGTCTAACCTCATGCCCTAAGACAACAACACATTTCCCAAATATAACCCAAATTTGAATTTATATAGACACACAGAAACTCCCCTGTTTACTGGGAGAAATGCCAGAATGTCAAATAATTGCCGCAAAATAGGTCTCCTCATGCCACAGAGGACAACCAGTGGAAACTCAGACCGATACTTATTATTATTATTATTATTATTATTATTATTATTATTATTATTATTAATATTATTATTATTTTGTTGGATTGATGGTGTTTGATTATGGTGTTTAAAGTTCACATTTGATAGTGATTGCTTATTGTTATTTTAAATTTATATTATTTATATTTAATATTGAATCATTCAGCAGACAACACAGACACATGCACATTCGTTTAGAGCTACATTTGTAACATTTGTAACATTAAAATCATATTGAATGTGGTTTCCAACATAATGGGTGCAGCTGTGTCTCCTTTATACCAGCAGACGGCAGTAAATGACTACCTCTATTAGGTCATTGGGTTTACATCCAGGTTACGAAATCACTGTAATAAACAACTGTTGCACGGTCCATGTAAATATAGGCCTACTTGCTATTTTATTTATTTCTTCAAACCTTACCCTGGTATAACGTTAGTTAAAAGCCTGGCTTTTAATTTTAATCGCGTAGGCCTATAGCCTATAGTAGCCGACTTCCGGGTCTCTTCGCACACCAGCGCATCGAATTTCTTTTAATGCAGGTATTTAAACGGAGAAATGAAATGGGGACCATCATATTTGAATTTAGTTTAGTCGTTTTATTGTTTTGGATTTGGATTCTTGTTTCCGTTTCTTGGTGACCTTCGTTTCTTTGTTTTGTGGTTCAAACGAAAAAACAAACTACATGGACCTAAGTGAAAGCCAATATTAATTTTAGATTTGTTTATGGACTCGTCGCTTTAAGCAAATAATATGGCTCAGGGTATCTGTGGATAATCCGTAATTCGTTTGTAATACAAAAACGAAAATACCCTTTATTCGTTTTTTGTTTCAAAATGAAAACCCTTTTTTGGTTCAGAATCCAAAAACGAAAAACCAACTAAAACGGCCCGTCGCCGTTTTTGGCGATTCATTTTATCGTTATTCCTTTTGGAACAAATAATGAAGACAGTCTGTGAACTTCAGTCAATTCGTGTGTCGTTCTAAACCAAAAACGGAAGTCACGTGGTCTGTTCCTTTTTTGGAAGGGATAGTAACTGGCAAAGCCTTCAAAATAAAGGTAGCCCATGTACCATGCAGGTAGAAAGGTGATTTTAGACTAAAACTAAAATAACGTTTTTTTAGTAAAACTAAAGTAGCACTGGGTGTAAAAAAAAACACTTTAGTTAACTGAAATAAAAACAATAAATAATAAAATAACTGTTAAGCTGTTAGGGAGAATTAAACATTTGCAAGACCATTTGGTGACCTGTAACTATAGATTACGACAATCGAACTAATGTTATATGTAGCTTAGGATCGCAGTTTGCCTGTTTATTTAAGTTTATATTATTTAATTCATATTTTAGTGTCTTATACCCATGTAACATAATATTTTTAAGCCTTCTTGCTGTGTGTGAGCTCCACCAGCAGAGGGCACTCTACCCCCTTGAGTGCTTCTGTGGGCCAACAAGCCCTTTTGAAGTATTTATATCCAACAGAAGGCTGCACTGCGACTAGAGGAAGCTGATCACTGAGTTTGAAGGCTGTGCAGAACTTCACCTGCCTCCAGCTTCTCTTTCTATGGAGCTGCTGAAAGCACTTAGCTTCCACCATCTGCTGTTATGAGTCAGAACAAAACAGATCTGTGGAGTTCTAAACTTTTTATTTTCCTTTGCTATTTTCGCCAGTGTAAACTACTGGTGTTAGTTAAGTAGATAAAATATTTATAATGCAGCCTGTAGTTCTCATGAGTTAGGCAGACTTATGTGTGAAACCTGGTGAGCATTAACAGCTCTGGGGCTTTTTAATGCTTTTTGGGTTTAATTCTGTTTGGTGAACCACCAGATAAAGGCCGTGCTCTGTCCTGTTTGTAGGCTACTTGTGTACAAATAATAAAAGTGAAATTGAGTCATTTAGTTTTTCTCCCTGGTCCTCATCTCAGGACCTCCCAGATTTTCCCCAGAACCTGGAGGATGTGAGCCTGTGCAGCCTACCATCACTCTCTGTTCAGAAAAATGCTGGACTGTCAGGACAAAGCAGAACACCACTTCTTTCTTCAGCACGAGAGAAGGGCCCTGTTGGACAGATGTAGATTTACTTAAAAAGCTACAACACTTGTAGGCCCATCTCGAGCGTTCAGATCCAAGAGTCTTCACATTATAAAACATCATTTCACACAAGGAGAAGGAGCTCAGATTATGTATAACACATTGTTAGAAATTAATTCTGTGCTATTGGAACATTTTTGGACAACTGTCCTTCTTAGAAGAAAGGTTAGCGTAGCACTTCAAGCTAATAAGCAAGTTTAGGAACCGTGATATAATCTCTCATTGTAACCCAGGGGAAAGGGTTTCTTTACAAGAGACATGTGTTTCAACTGGAAAGGTGATTTATGAAACACGAAAATTTAAAGATCAGGTTTTAGGCAGTTTTATGAACACAAACTCAAACAATAAACCAATAAGATGTTAAGGCCCAATGCTGCAGAGATGCTGCAGAGATGCTGAAGGATAAAAGCAAACTGTTACAAAGCAAAATTGCCACCAGGATGCCCTGACACCCCCCACAGGTGTGCGTCACCACCTAAAGACAGCAAGCCCCACACAATAAGGCTCAGTTAAAGGTCCGCACACAGCTGTCATATTCACACACCACGACATGCAGTGAAGGGAAGAGGGGCTTCCACAGTCCACCACCCTGTCAGAACACTGGAAGAAGAGGGAGAAGGGCTGAGGGAAGTCAGGCAGCCCAACAACAAGCAAACTGCCCCACCCTTAGCAGAACCATGCACAGGGCCCCTCCACCTGTAACAGAGTCTCATAAAAAGAATCCACATTTAAAATCAGGCACAAAAATCAGCAGTTGATCAGGCAGACAAAACAGCAGCTATACAACCCTCAGCTAATGCAGCAAATCATCCACCCAGCTCTGACTCCACCTCATTCAAGGAGCAGATGTTTAAGGCAACTCAAGGTATCAACCTCCAAGGCCGTCTCTGTGGTGACCTCTAGGAGAACAGGCCATGCAGTCTGCAGGGTCTTGGTGACTTAAAATGCCTGTTATAAAAAACAATTTAAAAAGTGTTTACAAAAGTTAAAACAATTATGCATCATCCTCGAGGCCTACCATCCAAAATCCTAACCTGCTCCCTGACCACACTGCAACACAATGCATTAAGAGAGATCCTGAGTGCCCTCTGAACATCAGCTCTTAATGAGGTAACTGTCTCCAGGAGTGTGCCGCTACTGGAGAGGCAGGGTGGAGTTTACCTGAGAGGGTGAAACTAGACTGTGGCATTACCAGGCCGAAAGCCTACCATCACAACAAGAAAATGGACCACACAGGCTGACTAAGTCAGTGATAGACAAGCTTCAATTTAAACAGCTACCTTGTTATCAAACTGCAACCATCGGTTAATATTTAGTTTTATCAGAGTTATTAAGCAGCTAGCAATAACACACAAACACTTTTTACTAAGGGGGCCCGGGGCCAAACTCACCTAAACAGATGAGAAAGTCTGAGCACATTGTTCAGTGTTCTGCAGAGCAGCAGCCTTTACTGCCAGTGACAATCTGAGGAGTCATCAGTCGGATGGACACCGAACTTTATTTGGACATTAGGCCATTAATTCAGAATTCTATGAAGATTCTCACTGGACATGGTTGAAGATCTTCTTCTGGACATACTTTGGAAAACAAATTGCAACAAACACAGAACCCACCAAATGATCAGGAACATTAACTCGATCCAGTTACCATCACATATCACACTCAGCCTCCAGGAACCCGACAGGAGGATCATGTAAAGAGACTTTTAAAAGCTTTAGAAACAATTATTTTCTTTTAATGCTGAAAGCCTCAAGTATCAGGCTCCACATGTGAGATGCTGTCTGTAAAGAGGGTGAAGGTGATTGGTCCTAAAAGAGGGTGACCTAGGTAGGGTGGACAGGTTGGAGCTGGGTCTACAGGTCACCATGTATTTACAATTCCTTATGCACAAAGCCTTCAAACTCAGTGATCAGCTTCGTCTGGTGGCAGTGCAGCCTTCTCTTTGATAGAAACACAAGTCAGAAGGTCAGAATCAAAGACTGTTGGCGCCACAGAAGGACTCGTGCACAGAAGGGGGCAGAGTGCCCTCTGCTGGTGGAGCTCACACACAGCAAGAAGGCTAAAAAATATTATATGTCACATATGTTAAGAAACTAAAACATGAATTAAATATAATATAAACTTTAATAAACAAGCTAACTGCGATCCTAAGCTACATATAACATTAGTTAAATTGTCCTAATCTGAAGTTACAGGTCACCAATAGTCTTACAAATGTTTAATTCTCCCTAACAGCTTAACAGTTATTATTTTATTAGTTATTGTTTTTATTACTGACGTTACTTGGAAAGTGACTGAGTGCAAGAGGCTGCAAGGGGCTCAAAATGCTGTAACTAGGAACGGGACGGCCTTTTCCCACTTTATCACGTTACCTTGACAACGCTGAAAAACGTTGCACCCTCTTTATTTTATGCTTTTGCCTGATTAATGAAGTCCTGCAGGCTCTTATAGTGACATCCACTCTACAGAGTGGAGGAGCGGTAAATGTCAATATATTTGTCAATAATCATGAATAGGCCGAAACTATTGTTGATCAAAACAGCATCATTAAGCAAAAACTAAAATAAATAGTTAAATAAACAAAGTGTGTAGGCTAATAAGGTGCGTTCCTCTGACTTCATGTGTTCTGTGCACCTTCTGAAATTCAGAAAAATTCTAACAATGTTAACATCAGCGTAGGTGTCAATGCTCGCTTGTTACCGTTTTCTTCTTCTTCTCCTTTATAGGCGTATTTGCCGTGATTTTTCTCTCGCTTCCAAGGTTCCCCTGGTAACCCCCGTGTTTCACGTCATATCGCTATGAACTGTGGTCAATTCCCTCAGCCAAAGTCTGCAGAAATGCGGACTTACGGAAAGGGTCTAAAAAGGGCACAAAATGTCCGCGAGAGAGCCCTCGAGGACTTGACGATTTGACAGTGGGACGGCCCTAAACCCTCGCGGACTTACCGGGAAGGCGAATAAACGGTATTTTCGTTTTAGTATTACAAACGAGTTACGGATTATCCACAGATACTCAGACCTGGCACCCAGGTCTTCATTTGCTCCTCAGAGAATAAATAGACTTTTTATACGCTCTTAATAGAAAATATATGTGTTTAAAGAGCGACGCAGGCTGATGAACACGACTCATATATTTTAGATTTTAGTTGTATTAGCGTAACAATAAAGGCATCTGCCCAGCAGTGTCACAAGCCGTCCGACAGAAGGGCTCTTATGCGTAAATGCGCACAGCCTGGATGACTCGGTTCAGTCGATGACGCGAAATGCAGATTACATACTGATAAAGTATAGATGGAACATGTATTTAAAGTATTACTGGCTCCTACACTTTGCAAAATATATAGATTGAGGAACGACGACAAGTCTCTAGCCTATCACATAAAAAAGTTTTTGTACTCACACAAATGTCCTGTTCTCCTGCGCGTCCTCTCCCCTCGTGTCCCGTGTGTAGCATTGGAGAGGAGCGGAGACTGCACCGCCCTATACAGCACCGTGGTCGGAGGAAAGCCCGGCGGTCAGTAAGACAGAAGGTCAGTGACCCTCTACGGGAAGAGTATGATTGATAGATCACTGCGTTCCATCATATCAACACAACGATGTCTTTAGCGGACTTTAACAGAGGAGACGCCGGCTAATTTATGTAGGCTGTAAGTAACACTTGCACAAGTGTGTCTGCACTTTGCCGCAGCTGTCTCCAGCGAAGTCATAAAACTTTAGTGTCTGAATGTGCAGAACTTTGAACATGAGCAGAAAACCAAAAATATCAAACTGTTTCTAAATATTCACCTAAATTCAGCAACATGGACGATCAAAAGAGCAATCACTCCTAACATCTGAAGGCAGAATTGCACCTTAAAAAATGTGACCAATGGTTACTTAAAAAAATTATGGCAACAAAGTGACAAGTAATATAATTGAATAGATTTTAAGTACTACAAATTTGATTAAAAGTATTGAATAATTTAACTAAGTTTAAACCAAAAAAATAAGTAGATGTTAATAAAAACAACAGTTAAAATGTGTTGGATTTATTAATAGCATGCCAACTAATGAGTTATATAGCTAAAAAATATTTAGTAAATCCAAATCAATTTTACAAGAAATTCGATTTACATTTACTAAGTTTCCAAGCAATAGTGAGTTAGATTTACTAAATATCTGGGGAAAGTGATTTAGATTTACCAATTATCTGGGATAAATTGATTTTTATTTAGTAATTATCTGGGTAAAATTGTTTTGAATTCTCTAAATAAAATAAATGAGATTAACTCATATTATAGCACATTGTAGCACAAATCTATTCAATTATGTTGGATGTCACTTTGTTGCCATAATTTTTCTATGTGCAATTTACTCAATATCACGTAGTCTTGCTACCACAGTTTGGGTCAACAGATCACCACGCATGCAAAGAACAACAGGTAAACATTTATTTGTGCAACCTTTTGTGTATCCAACATTTTTCAATTTGTTTAGTGTTTAGTTTAAGTGCAAAATGGCAAAATTAGACACAGAGAGAGGGTTATAATAAATGAAAGACAGAAACCATCTATGTGTCTAATAGGGATATAATAAACTGACATTTTTGATTCATGTTAATACATGTTTCATCATTTAATGGTGTTTAATCAGGGCTACATCAGTGGCTTAAATTGTACACAATGATTTAGTACCTGACAAATTTAGCTATATATGACTACTAAGTATGTCATGTTCACTTGAAATTATGAAAAGACCCAGTAAATTTACCAAAACTGCACAATGACCAATAACCTTTGCCCATCACCAGTTACAAATTATTTATACATGATTCAAGGTCTAGTCCTGTTGCATTTAAAGTAAGACAATGTTTTCAGACTGCAAAATTCTTTTTTTTACATTTTCAATTCAGTATTTTATTTATTAGATGCTGTGCTAATTGAAACCATCAGGGCCATTCTAATTTTCAAATAGCTAAAAATTAAAATATTAAATGGAGTTTGGGATTAGGTAGGTACTTCCATTTGCCTGTCTTCTTCACTGCTCGCTATAATGGGACTCACTTGAACAATCACCTTTGTCAAATTTCCATCCCTTGCGTACACAGTGGAATCACAACCGACAATCACAACCTACACTACTGCCTGGGAAATATTAAGTCAAAAACACAACGCCATACCCATCAAATGATATGGCCCTCTGACGTAGTAGTCTTGAATGATGTATATGATGTTGATTTTCCTCCTTTTTCCTCCAAGGTTCTGTGACACATTGTCTTCATCAGCATCCTGAAATAGCAAGAACATTGTGTATTTAATACTGTACAACCAAAGAAGAAGGTCCTAACTGAACAACTACTAAATTGCTTCCAACCCTTTGACAGAAAAAAATCTAAGCTAATGCACAAAATAATATTTTCATGCCAGGTGAGTTAAAAAGCAGTCATTAAGATCACTAACAAACAAAAAAATGGTCAGTTGTAAATATTTGTATTATAAAATCTTTGGAGATTAAATCAATCCTTATATTTTAACGTGTTCATCAACTTACATCATGCTTTTTTAAAAGTTGATCTGTAGATTCCCCAAGGTACAACATCAAACACTGAATAACAGCATCTATGGTCACGTTGATGCTTGGATTGCTTGGAGTCTGAAATCACAAACAAGCATAATTCAAGTTCATGGTGTAAAAATCATCCACGGTCCTAAAATTTGTTAAAGCTGCAATTTTTAGACTAGGTGTCTGATACTACTGCTAAATAAACCACAATCAAGAACCCTTGATGTGCTGTCCCAAGGACCATTCTATTTAAACACTTCCTGCCATTACCCAGGAGGTGGTCCCAGTTAAGAAATAATGCATAGCACATAAACTCTAATAAAATCACAACATTTTACTTCTTCTCTTTTACATGCTTTATATGTGCTGGTAGGCACATTTTTTTACCTTTCAACAAAGTCAGAAAATCCACTTTCACTTTTTACGACAAGCTGGTTTTAGCTTCACATTGCACATTGAGGCACTTTGCAAAATATATAGATTGAGGAATGATGTATCAGCAAGGGGTCAGTGACCTTCTACGGGGAGAGTAGTGGTTTATGGTTCTGAAATTTGACTTTTAACCACTTGTTTTACAACTTGAGTGCTGCTGCACCTCTCACCTTGCAGACCCAAACTTTTCTTTTTTGCTGCTGTTACTTCTAGCTGATGGGTAGGTACATCTAATGTACTTTTAATTTCGCTACATTTTCCATTCATACCTTTTATAACTGAACCTGTCTGTAATCTGGATTTTACTTCATTAACCGAAATGAGCTCATTCAGGCTGTGCGCGCGCAGTTACGCAGTAAAGCGCTGGTCGGGCGCTTGTCACTCAGAGGTGGGCAGATGCAAACATTTACAAAATCAGGCAAATATCTTTTCAGTTTAAGGCTTTAATGTTCTGCTAATACAACTGAAACCCAGTGAGCCACACCATGGACCTGTGACCGTGTTGGAAAGCAGCCTGAGTCTCTTTAACAGGTCGGCAAGTGAAACACTTTCACTTTCCATTAACGGCGCATTAAAAGCGTCTTTAGTCTCTGCAGAGCAAATAAGTCTACACACCGTAAGATCTGTGTCAGATGATCACTGCATTGAGATATATTAAAAGTGTCCTGTTGTTGAACAGGGCATCGCTTTGGACATCAGCCTGTTTCTTTTCTTTAATACACATCGGTTACTATTTGTTTTTTAGCGATGTCCGGCGGTGAGTCCATAAACAGAATGTCGCCGGTGAAACTGATCTTTTACTCAGCAGAGAGAGAGAGAGAGAGATCGAGCAAATGTATGGATAAAATAGTCCTGTTGGGCTTTACGCATGACGCACAGCTTCCTCTGTATGCAGGTTTACCTGCTTCAACAACGAGCTGCTCTGGACGGTGTTACTGCCAAAATAATTCTTTGCGTTGTGAAGATTATAGATGCTTTAGGAATAATCAGATTGTTTTGGCAGTGTTATGGAAACGAGATATTATATTTAATAAAGGCTCAGGCAAACACTTGTCTTTTGGTGAATTTATTCGTCTTCTGCAGAAGGAACTCACGGGGACACACACGCAACAAAGAGTATATCATCCGAGTGAGCTGCAGCGTCTCCCCGCATGCAGCTTTTATCTCCCACTCAGGGTCAGGTCTGTTCTCCCCAGAGAACAGAGTGTATTTTATGATTCTCTAAGAGACACTAAATCTGAGTCTGTGAAAAGGCACTCAGGTCTGAGGAATGCGGGAGATGTGTCTTGACCTCTTCGGACCTGGGCATAAAACATCACATCTCTGATCTCCCTTTAACCCCATACCATGTCCTCAGTGATAAGTTACAGAGCAGTGTCTTAAAAGGTGAATTTGGAATTCCCATTACAGCAGCATGTGCTGCTGCAGAACAAGCGGTTTGGTTGGCTACATCTCCATAATAAAAGGCACAGGTACTAAAAGTTGGCTGGGCAGCAAAAGTGATATTTTAAAGTGATCTTATAAACGCCTTCATGGAGATTTACAAAGGAAAACTCTTGTAGAAATAGCTAAATTACAGATAATCAGCTTCTTCATTGCATTTGCAGGAATATTTTAATGGGCTACTTAAAAAATAAACTCATTAAGTTGCCTAGTCTGATGTAATAGACAGTCCATTTTTGCTCTGATAGCCTATCTTGACCTTTCCTCATGTGGACACATCAGGGCTGCATGCATTCTGAACATTCATCTTGCACTTCCTCTCATCAATGCCACCTGCACCTATAGAAAATTGACCAGTGACTCTTTACCATACCAGGACATCAGAAAAGAGCTTTCATTTCTAACATGCGTCTTGGCCCGTTAGATGTTCAGCATCTATTTGATGAATAATCTTATATATTATGGACATGAAGTAAACCAAACCACTTGCTTTGCAGTGCAGTCAGCCCATACCATCTGATTATTCCTACATTTCCTGTAAAAACTATCTTTACAAGGCAAATAATTATTGTTGCAGTCACGAGAGCAACTCCTTGTTGAAGCAGTACAACCGAAAAGTGCTATATTGAGGCACTTTGCAAAATATATAGATTCCGTGTGTAGCATGAGAGAGGAGCGGAGACTTGACCACTTTACATAGACACAGGGGTCAGAGAACCTATCCGTTCATTCATTAACATTATATGACATTATGAGATCGTCCAAAATCGTCAACGCGGTGTTTACTAAATGTTTCTATTAATATCTCCGCGATCGTGCAGCACACAGAAAATGTTCAGATATTGCCTTAATCGAGAGATTCAGCTTCACAGTGCTTATACTCGCGAGATTGTACGTGACTCACACGTCGAGCTAGGGGGAAGACAAGATGGCCTTTCACCTTGTGTAATTGGTGGGTTAGCCTGTCTGTCTGCATTTTGCATGAAGCTAACCAATAGACGCTCTCAAAATCCCTAAGGACCCACCCATCACCTCGAAGAGGGGGAAATACAAAGCTGACGAGAAAGGGGGGAAAGTCTGCGCGAAAAAAACATGGAAAAAACATGTATAAAGAAGCGGAAAAATAATAAGAAGACGCGGACAGAAAATGGCGAAGACGCCTGCATTGAAAGAAGTTGTTGCAGCGGTTTTGGAGGGCAGCGACGAGGATGAGGGACGAGTTTCGGGGCCTCACTGTTTTCATTCCTACGATGAGGAGGATTACAAAAATGAGATCCATTTGACGCCGGGTAACGTTAAGCCTATTTATTTTATAAAACCTTGTTTGCAATGGGGCACTTAGTGCTTAGCTAACTGTGACCATCGTGGCTAAAACAAGCTGCGTCTGTGCGGCTTTCTGTTTCAGTAAGTTATGAACTTTGACAAATTGACTGCCCCTTTAGTTTACTTTGTGTAATAGTTATTTTCTTGTGTAAAACTGGGATTCACTTTCAAATCGTAACGTTGCAGGCATGTCTGCTGTTCTCTGTGATATCCTTTTGATAACTCATGTGATACATCTTCACCTCCATTCACAATTTGAGTTATTTCTTGTAATGATGAGTAAATGTTTTGTCCATTGACTATTTTATTATAGTACTTGTACAGATGTGGTCTTTCATATCATTTTATCCATTTATGTTCAGTATATAAATACTAAGTGAGTGTAAATAGAAGGGACAGTATTCCCACATCTCATTCAGGTGTTACTTGCTTTGATTTGGGGTGGACAGGGAAAGCAGCACAGAGAATAAATTGGACTAGATACAGAGTACAAAGATTAGCTGAAGGGAAATCTGTCAAAGCCTCTCACATCCTCCACATTGTTGTTAGGTGTAAAGTGATGTGTGTGTGAGGGTGACCTAAAGGAAGTCCAGAGAGGATTTGTAAACTTTCTTTCAATGAAACTGAAAATGCAAGCCCTAATTTGTTTTTTGTTTTTTGAGAGGATTCCCAGCTGCCCAGGGCCCAGTGAAACACAGGCACCATGACCTGTGCCTGCTACCAGGTCACCACCAGGATCCCAACATCAACCTGCACCCCCATCTACTCGGCAGCCAGCTCCAAGAAGATGGACAAAGACCACCACCATCGCTCTCCATCTCCAGGTTTCAACCAACTCGGACACAGGGCTATGCTCATACCATGCAAATTATGTAAATAGTGGGGCTTTTCTGTGTCTTTTAATACATAATTAGTCTTTATAAAGTTAAAACTTGACAATTCGTACATTATGTAAATATTGTCAGTTGTGTGTTTTACTTCTGTGTGGCTTTTATATACATAGTAAACCTTTTGCTTGAATTAAAGACCTGTTGTAATGCTTATTTTTTATTTAAACACATCCCCATGAAGCTTGATGTGTAGTAGGAAGTGATTATACAGTCCTGTTTTATTTCAGTCCCTCTAACATTAGGCGCAGCAGAGGGGACCTGTGTGGCGCTGTGTCTCGATGTGTGCATAGGACCGGCGGAGTGGAGCTGTGTTCTGGGAGAAGCGGGGTTGAGCTGTGTGCTCTGAAGCAGCATAGGGGAGCTGCATGCAGTGAGCAGTGGAGTGAGACAGCACGCTCGGGTGCAGCAGAGGGGCGCTGTGTCTGGTTGTGTACATAGGACCCACAGAGGGGACCTTTGTCCTCGGCAGCAGTGGAGCTTTATGCTGAGAACAGATGAGTGGTGCTGTGTGCTCTGGAACAGCAGAGGTGAGCTGGGTGGCCCTGTGTACATGGGACCAGGAGAGTGGAGCTGCGTGCTGGCAGCAGCAGAGTTGAGTTTTTTGCAGTGAGTGGTGTAGTGGAATTGTGTACTGACAGCAGATGAGTGGAGCTGTGTGCTCCGGAGCAGCAGACTGGAGCGGTGTGATACTGTGTCTCGTTGTGTACATAGGACCAGCTGATGGGAGCTGTGTGCAGGGAGCAGTAGAAGGGAGCTGCATGCAGGGAGCAGTGGAGTTGAACAACACACTCGGGTGCAGCAGAGGGGAGCGGTGTGATACTGTGTCTCGTTGTGTACATAGGACCAGCAGAGTGGAGCTGCATGCAGGGAGCAGTGGAGTGGAGCGGTGTGGCACTGTGTCTGGTTGTGTACATAGGACCGGCAGAGTGGAGCTGCGTGCTGGCAGCAGCAGAGTTGAGTTTTTTTGCAGTGAGTGGTGTAGTGGAATTGTGTACTGACAGCAGATGAGTGGAGCTGTGTGCTCCGGAGCAGCAGACTGGAGCGGTGTGATACTGTGTCTCGTTGTGTACATAGGACCAGCTGATGGGAGCTGTGTGCAGGGAGCAGTGGAGTTGAACAGCACGCTCGGGAGCAGCAGAGGGGAGCGATGTGATACTGTGTCTTGTTGTGTACATAGGACCAGCAGAGTGGAGCTGCGTGCTCTGAAGCAGTAGAAGGGAGCTGCATGCAGGGAGCAGTGGAGTTGAACAACACACTCGGGTGCAGCAGAGGGGAGCGGTGTGGCACTTGTGTCTCGTTGTGGACATACGACCAGCTGTGTGCTCTGGAACAGCAGAGGTCAGCTGGGTGGCCCTGTGTACATGGGACCAGGAGAGTGGAGCTGTGTGCTCCGGAGCAGCAGAGGGGAGCTGCATGCAGGGAGCAGTGGAGTGGCGCGGTGTGGCACTGTGTCTGGTTGTGTACATAGGACCGGCAGAGTGGAGCTGCGTGCTGGCAGCAGCAGAGTTGAGTTTTTTTGCAGTCAGTGGTGTAGTGGAATTGTGTACTGACAGCAGATGAGTGGAGCTGTGTGCTCCGGAGCAGCAGACTGGAGCGGTGTGATACTGTGTCTCGTTGTGTACATAGGACCGGAAGATGGGAGCTGTGTGCAGGGAGCAGTGGAGTTGAACACCATGCTCGGGACCAGCAGAGTGGAGCTGCGTGCTCTGAAGCAGTAGAGGGGAGCTGCATGCAAGGAGCAGTGGAGTTGAGCTGAGTACTGACAGCAGATGAGTGGAGCGGTGTGATACTGTGTCTCGTTGTGTACATAGGACCGGCAGAGTGGAGCTGCGTGCTGGCAGCAGCAGAGTTGAGTTTTTTTGCAGTGAGTGGTGTAGTGGAATTGTGTACTGACAGCAGATGAGTGGAGCTGTGTGCTCCGGAGCAGCAGACTGGAGCGGTGTGATACTGTGTCTCGTTGTGTACATAGGACCAGCTGATGGGAGCTGTGTGCAGGGAGCAGTGGAGTTGAACAGCACGCTCGGGAGCAGCAGAGGGGAGCGATGTGATACTGTGTCTTGTTGTGTACATAGGACCAGCAGAGTGGAGCTGCGTGCTCTGAAGCAGTAGAAGGGAGCTGCATGCAGGGAGCAGTGGAGTTGAACAACACACTCGGGTGCAGCAGAGGGGGCGGTGTGGCACTTGTGTCTCGTTGTGGACATCACGACCAGCTGTGTGCTCTGGAACAGCAGAGGTCAGCTGGGTGGCCCTGTGTACATGGGACCAGGAGAGTGGAGCTGTGTGCTCGGAGCAGCAGAGGGAGCTGCATGCAGGGAGCAGTGGAGTGGAGCGGTGTGGCACTGTGTCTGGTTGTGTACATAGGACCGGCAGAGTGGAGCTGCGTGCTGGCAGCAGCAGAGTTGAGTTTTTTGCAGTCAGTGGTGTAGTGGAATTGTGTACTGACAGCAGATGAGTGGAGCTGTGTGCTCGGGCAGCAGAACTGGGCGGTGTGATACTGTGTCTCGTTGTGTACATAGGACCGGAAGATGGGAGCTGTGTGCAGGGAGCAGTGGAGTTGAACACCATGCTCTGGAGCAGCAGAGGGGAGCGGTGTGGCACTGTGTCTGGTTGTGTACATGGAACCAGCAGAGTGGAGCTGCGTGCTCTGAAGCAGTAGAGGGGAGCTGCATGCAAGGAGCAGTGGAGTTGAGCTGAGTACTGACAGCAGATGAGTGGAGCGGTGTGATACTGTGTCTCGTTGTGTACATAGGACCAGCTGATGGGAGCTGTGTGCAGGGAGCAGTGGAGTTGAACAACACACTCGGGTGCAGCAGAGTGGAGCGATGTGATACTGTGTCTTGTTGTGTACATAGGACCAGCAGAGTGGAGCTGCGTGCTCTGAAGCAGTAGAGGGGAGCTGCATGCAAGGAGCAGTGGAGTTGAGCTGAGTACTGACAGCAGATGAGTGGAGCAGTGTGATACTGTGTCTCGTTGTGTATATAGGACCAGAAGAGGGGAGCTGTGTGCAGGGAGCAGTGGAGTTGAGCTGAGTACTGACAGCAGATGAGTGGAGCGGTGTGATACTGTGTCTGGTTGTGTACATAGGACCAGCAGAGGGGAGCTGCGTGCTCCCGAGCAGCAGAGGGGAGCTGTGTCGCACTTGTGTCTCGTTGTGGACATACGACCAGCTGTGTGCTCTGGAACAGCAGAGTTGAGCCGGATGGCCCTGTGTACATGGGACCAGGAGAGTGGAGCTGTGTGCTCGGGAGCAGCAGAGGGGAGCGGTGTGATACTGTGTCTCGTTGTGGACATACGACCAGCTGTTTGCTCTGGAACAGCAGAGGTGAGCTGGGTGGCCCTGTGTACATGGGACCAGGAGAGTGGAGCTGCGTTCTCCGGAGCAGCAGACTGGAGCGGTGTGATACTGTGTCTCGTTGTGTACATAGGACCAGCAGAGGGGAGCTGTGTGCAGGGAGCAGTGGAGTTGAGCTGTGTACATGGGACCAGGAGAGTGGAGCTGCGTGCTCTGAAGCAGTAGAGGGGAGCTGCATGCAGGGAGCAGTGGAGTGGAACAGCACACTCGGGTGCAGCAGAGTGGAGATGTGTCTGGTTGTGTACATAGGACCGGCAGAGGGGAGCTGTGTGCAGGGAGCAGTGGAGTTGAACTGTGTACATGGGACCAGCACATGGGAGCTGTGTGCAGGGAGCAGTGGAGTTGAACAGCACACTCAGGTGCAGCAGAGGGGAGCGGTGTGGCACTGTGTCTGGTTGTGTACATGGGACCAGCAGAGTGGAGCTTAGTGCTCTGAAGCAGTAGAGGGGAGCTGCATGCAGGGAGCAGTGGAGTTGAGCTGAGTACTGACAGCAGATGAGTGGAGCAGTGTGATAATGTGTCTCGTTGTGTACATAGGACCAGCTGATGGGAGCTGTGTGCAGGGAGCAGTAGAAGGGAGCTGCATGCAGGGAGCAGTGGAGTTGAACAACACACTCGGGTGCAGCAGAGGGGAGCGGTGTGGCACTTGTGTCTCGTTGTGGACATACGACCAGCTGTGTGCTCTGGAACAGCAGAGGTCAGCTGGGTGGCCTTGTGTACATGGGACCAGGAGAGGGGAGCTGCATGCTCCGGAGCAGCAGAGGGGAGCTGTGTCGCACTTGTGTCTCGTTGTGGACATACGACCAGCTGTGTGCTCTGGAACAGCAGAGGTCAGCTGGGTGGCCTTGTGTACATGGGACCAGGAGAGTGGAGCTGTGTGCTCCGGAGCAGCAGAGGGGAGCGATGTGGCACTGTGTCTCGGTGTGTACATAGGACCAGCAGAGTGGAGCTGCATGCAGGGAGCAGTGGAGTGGAGCGGTGTGGCACTGTGTCTGGTTGTGTACATAGGACCGGCAGAGTGGAGCTGCGTGCTGGCAGCAGCAGAGTTGAGTTTTTTTGCAGTCAGTGGTGTAGTGGAATTGTGTACTGACAGCAGATGAGTGGAGCTGTGTGCTCCGGAGCAGCAGACTGGAGCGGTGTGATACTGTGTCTCGTTGTGTACATAGGACCGGAAGATGGGAGCTGTGTGCAGGGAGCAGTGGAGTTGAGCTGAGTACTGACAGCAGATGAGTGGAGCGGTGTGATACTGTGCCTCGTTGTGTACATAGGACCAGCTGATGGGAGCTGTGTGCAGGGAGCAGTGGAGTTGAACAGCACGCTCGGGACCAGCAGAGTGGAGCTGCGTGCTCTGAAGCAGTAGAGGGGAGCTGCGTGCAGGGAGCAGTGGAGTTGAGCTGTGTACTGGCAGCAGATGAGTGGAGCGGTGTGTTCCGGAGCAGCAGACTGGAGCAGTGTGATACTGTGTGTCGTTGTGTACATAGGACCAGCTGATGGGAGCGGTGTGCAGGGAGCAGTGGAGTTGAACAGCACGCTCGGGAGCAGCAGAGGGAAGCGGTGTGGCACTTGTGTCTCGTTGTGGACATACGACCAGCTGTGTGCTCTGGAACAATAGAGGTGAGCTGGGTGGCCCTGTGTACATGGGACCAGGAGAGTGGAGCTGCGTTCTCCGGAGCAGCAGACTGGAGCAGTGTGATACTGTGTCTCGTTGTGTACATAGGACCAGCAGAGGGGAGCTGTGTGCAGGGAGCAGTGGAGTTGAACTGTGTGATACTGTGTCTCGTTGTGTGCATGGGACCAGGAGAGTAGAGCGGTGTGATACTGTGTCTGGTTGTGTACATAGTACCAGAAGATGGGAGCTGTGCGCAGGGAGCAGTGGAGTTGAACTGTGTACATGGCACCAGGAGAGTGGAGCTGCGTGCTGGCAGCAGATGAGTGGAGCTGTGTGATACTGTGTCTCGTTGTGTACATAGGACCAGAAGATGGGAGCTGTGTGCAGGGAGCAGTGGAGTTGAACTGTGTACATGGGACCAGGAGAGTGGAAATGTGTGCTCTGAAGCAGTAGAGGGGAGCTGCATGCAGGGAGCAGTGGAGTGGAACAGCACACTCGGGTGCAGCAGAGTGGAGATGTGTCTGGTTGTGTACATAGGACCCGGCAGAGGGAGCTGTGTGCAGGGAGCAGTGGAGTTGAACTGTGTACATGGGACCAGGAGAGTGGAGCTGCGTGCTGGCAGCAGATGAGTGGAGCTGTGTGATACTGTGTCTCGTTGTGTGCATGGGACCAGGAGAGTAGAGCGGTGTGATACTGTGTCTGGTTGTGTACATAGTACCAGAAGATGGGAGCTGTGCGCAGGGAGCAGTGGAGTTGAACAGCACGCTCGGGAGCAGCAGAGGGGAGCGGTGTGCAGGGAGCAGTGGAGTTGAACTGTGTACATGGGACCAGGAGAGTGGAAATGTGTGCTCTGAAGCAGCAGAGGGCAGCGATGTGATACTGTGTCTCGTTGTGTACATAGGACCAGCTGATGGGAGCTGTGTGCAGGGAACAGTGGAGTTGAACAACATGCTCGGGAGCAGCAGAGGGGAGCGGTGTGGCGCTGTGTCTTGTTGTGTAAATAGGGGTCCGATCGGCCGGCGGTGGCTTTAAGGTTTTTCCAGAGAGAGGCATGAGGCAGAGGTAAAATGCAAACCACAAACGTGGCATTTATTATCTTCCATACAGACACGATGAGACACCAGCACCAATGAGCACCAAAAAACTTACACTGTAAGCTACTAGCTGCCTTATATACACTCCCTCCTGCAGGTAATTAAGTGGGTAAAACTACTTAGGTGGGACCACCATCATTTAGAATAATTAATATTTAGCTAAAACCCAACACCATATAGAAAACAGAGTACAAAGAATAAATATTTACATAAATACAAAATTTCTATCAATAAATCAATCACATACACTCAAAATAATCACATAAATCAGCATTGTTGAGATCTTCACTCCCCCACCCTCAGCTTCATGGTTTGCTCCTGCAGGTCTTAAGCAGGTGCCTGGGCCTACCACAATCTTTTGCCTCCGCCCCCTGCTGAGGAGACAAACAGGAAGAGGTGAGGACTTATTGTTTACTTTATCTATTTAAACCAATTTATTAACTGACTAGAATAGAAGCACTCCATACTATGTTGTGTACCTTGACCAACACTGATTGAGGTCTCTTTCTACACAGGCAGGATGGCCAGACCCCCCTGTGCTTCCTCAACCCCCACTGGAGCTACTCAGAACAAAGATGACAATAAAATGTTTCACAAATTAAATAAACAATCAAAACAAGAATGTGTACGGCTCCTACTTTATCAATAATCCCAACCTTAATACTCAGTTAACTGTTTGAGGTAATGGAACCCCTGGTCTCCATTACAATAGGACCAGCAGAGTGGAGATGTGTGCAGGGAGCAGTGGAGTTGAGCTGAGTACTGACAGCAGATGAGTGGAGCTGTGTGCTCCAGAGCAGCAGAGGTCAGCGGTGTGGCACTTGTGTCTCGTTGTGGACATACGACCAGCTGTGTGCTCTGGAACAGCACAGGTGAGCTGGATGGCCCTGTGTACATGGGACCAGGACAGTGGAGCTGTGTGCAGGGAGCAGTGGAGTTGAACAGCACGCTCGGGAGCAGCAGAGGGGAGCTGCATGCAGGGAGCAGTAGAGTTGAGCTGTGTACATGGGACCAGGAGAGTGGAGCTTCATGCTCTGGAGCACGCAGCAGAGGGAGCGGTGTGGCACTTGTGTCTCGTTGTGGACATACGACCAGCTGTGTGCTCTGGAACAGCAGAGGTCAGCTGGGTGGCCCTGTGTACATGGGACCAGGAGAGTGGAGCTGCGTTCTCCGGAGCAGCAGACTGGAGCGGTGTGATACTGTGTCTCGTTGTGTACATAGGACCAGCAGAGGGGAGCTGTGTGCAGGGAGCAGTGGAGTTGAACAGCACGCTCGGGTGCAGCAGAGGGGAGATGTGTCTGGTTGTGTACATAGGACCGGCAGAGGGGAGCGGTGTGATACTGTGTCTCGTTGTGTACATAGGACCAGCAGAGGGAAGCTGTGTGCAGGGAGCAGTGGAGTTGAACTGTGTACATGGGACCAGGAGAGTGGAGCTGCGTGCTTTGAAGCAGCAGAGGAGTGGAGCTGTGTGATACTGTGTCTAGTTGTGTACATAGGACCAGCAGAGGGGAGCGGTGTGCAGGGAGCAGTGGAGTTGAACTGTGTACACGGCACCAGGAGAGTGGAGCTGCGTGCTGGGAGCAGTGGAGTTGAACAGCACGCTCGGGAGCAGCAGAGGGGAGCGGTGTGCAGGGAGCAGTGGAGTTGAACAGCACGCTCGGGAGCAGCAGAGGGAAGCGGTGTGGCACTTGTGTCTCGTTGTGGACATACGACCAGCTGTGTGCTCTGGAACAATAGAGGTGAGCTGGGTGGCCCTGTGTACATGGGACCAGGAGAGTGGAGCTGCGTTCTCCGGAGCAGCAGACTGGAGCAGTGTGATACTGTGTCTCGTTGTGTACATAGGACCAGCAGAGGGGAGCTGTGTGCAGGGAGCAGTGGAGTTGAACTGTGTACATGGGACCAGGAGAGTGGAGCTGTGTGCTCTGAAGCAGTAGAGGGGAGCAGTGGAGTGGAACAGCACACTCGGGTGCAGCAGAGTGGAGATGTGTCTGGTTGTGTACATAGGACCGGCAGAGGGGAGCTGTGTGCAGGGAGCAGTGGAGTTGAACTGTGTACATGGGACCAGGAGAGTGGAGCTGCGTGCTGGCAGCAGATGAGTGGAGCTGTGTGATACTGTGTCTCGTTGTGTGCATGGGACCAGGAGAGTAGAGCGGTGTGATACTGTGTCTGGTTGTGTACATAGTACCAGAAGATGGGAGCTGTGCGCAGGGAGCAGTGGAGTTGAACTGTGTACATGGCACCAGGAGAGTGGAGCTGCGTGCTGGCAGCAGATGAGTGGAGCTGTGTGATACTGTGTCTCGTTGTGTACATAGGACCAGAAGATGGGAGCTGTGTGCAGGGAGCAGTGGAGTTGAACTGTGTACATGGGACCAGGAGAGTGGAAATGTGTGCTCTGAAGCAGTAGAGGGGAGCTGCATGCAGGGAGCAGTGGAGTGGAACAGCACACTCGGGTGCAGCAGAGTGGAGATGTGTCTGGTTGTGTACATAGGACCGGCAGAGGGGAGCTGTGTGCAGGGAGCAGTGGAGTTGAACTGTGTACATGGGACCAGGAGAGTGGAGCTGCGTGCTGGCAGCAGATGAGTGGAGCTGTGTGATACTGTGTCTCGTTGTGTGCATGGGACCAGGAGAGTAGAGCGGTGTGATACTGTGTCTGGTTGTGTACATAGTACCAGAAGATGGGAGCTGTGCGCAGGGAGCAGTGGAGTTGAACTGTGTACATGGCACCAGGAGAGTGGAGCTGCGTGCTGGCAGCAGATGAGTGGAGCTGTGTGATACTGTGTCTCGTTGTGTACATAGGACCAGAAGATGGGAGCTGTGTGCAGGGAGCAGTGGAGTTGAACTGTGTACATGGGACCAGGAGAGTGGAGCTGCGTGCTGGCAGCAGATGAGTGGAGCTGTGTGATACTGTGAGCTGTGTGATACTGTGTCTCGTTGTGTACATAGGACCAGAAGATGGGAGCTGTGCGCAGGGAGCAGTGGAGTTGAACAGCACGCTCGGGAGCTGCAGAGGGGAGCTGCATGCAGGGAGCAGTAGAGTTGAGCTGTGTACATGGGACCAGGAGAGTGGAGCTGCGTTCTCCGGAGCAGCAGACTGGAGCGGTGTGATACTGTGTCTCGTTGTGTACATAGGACCAGCAGAGGGGAGCTGTGTGCAGGGAGCAGTGGAGTTGAACTGTGTACATGGGACCAGGAGAGTGGAGCTGCGTGCTTTGAAGCAGCAGAGGAGTGGAGCTGTGTGATACTGTGTCTAGTTGTGTACATAGGACCAGCAGAGGGGAGCGGTGTGCAGGGAGCAGTGGAGTTGAACTGTGTACATGGCACCAGGAGAGTGGAGCTGCGTGCTGGCAGCAGATGAGTGGAGCGGTGTGATACTGTGTCTCGTTGTGTACATAGGACCAGCAGAGGGGAGCGGTGTGCAGGGAGCAGTGGAGTTGAACTGTGTACATGGGACCAGGAGAGTGGAAATGTGTGCTCTGAAGCAGTAGAGGGGAGCTGCATGCAGGGAGCAGTGGAGTGGAACAGCACACTCGGGTGCAGCAGAGTGGAGATGTGTCTGCTTGTGTACATAGGACCAGCAGAGGGGAGCTGTGTGCTCTGGAGCACGCAGCAGAGGGGAGCGGTGTGATACTTGTGTCTCGTTGTGGACATACGACCAGCTGTGTGCTCTGGAACAGCACAGGTGAGCTGGGTGGCCCTGTGTACATGGGACCAGGAGAGTGGAGATGTGTCTGCTTGTGTACATAGGACCAGGAGAGTGGAGCTGTGTGCTCCGGAGCAGCAGACTGGAGCGGTGTGATACTGTGTCTCGTTGCGTACATAGGGGTCCGATCGGCCGGCGGTGGCTTTAAGGTTTTTCCAGAGAGAGGCATGAGACAGAGGTAAAATGCAAACCACAAACATGGCATTTATTATCTTTCATACAGACACGATGAGACACCAGCACCAATGAGCACCAAAAAACTTACACTGATAGCTACTAGCTGCCTTATATACACTCCCTCCTGCAGGTAATTAAGTGGGTAAAACTACTTAGGTGGGACCACCATCATTTAGAATAATTAATATTTAGCTAAAACCCAACACCATATAGAAAACAGAGTACAAAGAATAAATATTTACATAAATAAATAAATAAAATTTCTATCACAATTGTCCGCTAAACACTTATTCTTACAGTAAGTTTACCTAAGCACTCACAGTTCTTTCCATCTTTAGTGACTGCTGTTCGATCTCATAGTTGTTCAAAAGCTTTGGTAGCCAACGCTAACGTACTTTAGCTTAGCCGTTAGCGACTTTAGCTTAGCAGCTAACGATGGCTTCTTCTCCCTCTCTCTCTCTCCTGCTTTCTCCTGCTCGGTGTGTCAGATGTTCAGTTACTCCTCTGCCTCCTTTAGCGGTAATGGTACGTGTAACAAGTGTAATTTATTTTTAGACATGGAGGCGAGGCTCAGTGAGTTAGAAGTCCGGCTCCGCACCTTGGTAGATCAGCCTACTGTAGCTAGCCAGTCCCCGGTAGTTGGTGCGGACCGGCCTGAGTTACATTTACATTTACATTTATTCATTTAGCTGACGCTTTTATCCAAAGCGACTTACAATTGCTATATATGTCAGTATATGTATATATGTCGCACGCCTCTGGAGCAAGTAGGGGTTAAGTGTCTTGCTCAGGGACACAGTGGGGATTGAACCCGGGTCTCTCACACCAAAGGCAGGCGTCTTAACCATTGCGCCATCCCACCCCTCCAGAGTTAGCCTCTGGTAGCCGTTCCCCCGGCATTTCCTGAGCAGCCAGGAAAGGGTGGCTGGGTGACTGTCCGAAGGAGGAATAGTCGTAAGCATTCAAAGCCCTCAGGACACCATCATTCGGCTTCCGTTTCTAATAGATTTTCCCCACTCAGCGACACACCCGCTGAGAAACCAACTCTGATAATTGGCAGCTCCATTTTGCGAAGCGTGAAGTTAGCGAAACCAGCGACCATAGTCAAATGCATCCCAGGGGCCAGAGCGGCGACATCGAGTCCTATTTGAAACTGCTGGCTAAGGATAAACGTAAATACAGTAAGATTGTTATTCACGTCGGGCGTAATGACTCCGGTTACGCCAATCGGAGGTCACTAAGATTAATGTTGAGTCGGTGTGTTCATACGCAAAAACAATGTCGGACACCGTAGTTTTCTCTGGACCCCTGCCAAATCTGACCAGTGATGACATGTATAGCCGCATGTCGCCATTCCGCCGCTGGTTATCGAGGGTGGTGTCCAGCCAACGATGTGGGCTTTGTAGATCATTGGCAGACTTTCTGGGGAAGACCTGGTCTGATTCGAGAGACGGCATCCATCCCTCTTGGGAAGGAGCAGCTCTCATTTCTAGAAATCTGGCCAACTTTATTAGCGGACCAAATCCATGACAACCCAGAGTTGAGACCAGGAGGCAGAGTCGCAGTCTAACACACTTCTCTGCCCTTCTAATTCAGCAGTTACCCACCCAAAACCCTACGCAGAGTCGCAGTTTAACACACTTCTCTGCTCCTCCGTTCCAGGAGTTACTTAGTGAAAACCCTATAGTGACGGTGTCTGTCCCCCGACCATTGAAATTATTTAAATCAAAGGTAAACAGAAGAGGAGCTGTGCATAAAACCTCATAAAAATTAAAACCACAGGAGCAATAGTGCAAACGAATAGGAGAGTAAAATGTGGACTCTTAAACATCAGATCTATCTCTTCTAAAGGTGTACTAGTAAATGAACTAATATCAGATTATGAAATTGATTTATTCTGTCTTACTGAAACCTGGCTGGGTGATGGAGAATATGTAAGCCTAAATGAATCCACCCCTCCCAGTCATATTAATACTCACATTCCTCGAAGCACAGGCCGAGGAGGTGGAGTTGCAGCTATCTTTGACTCTAGCCTAGTAATCAGCTCTAAACCTAAACTAAATTATAACTCATTTGAAAGCCTTGTTCTGAGTCTTTCACACCCTAGCTGGAAATCACTGCAACCAATTCTATTTGTTATAGTGTACCGAGCACCTGGGCCGTACTCTGAATTCTTATCTGAATTTGCAGAGTTTTTGTCAACTTTAGTCCTTAAAACGGACAAAGTTATTATTGTAGGGGATTTTAATATTCATGTGGATGTAGAGAATGACAGCTTTAGTACTGCGTTTATCTCTCTATTAGATTCAATTGGCTTCTCTCAGAGTGTTCATGAACCGACTCACTGTTTTGGCCACACCCTCGACCTTGTTCTGGTATATGGTATTGAAATTGAACATTTAATAGTGTTCCCACAGAATCCCTCTTTATCTGATCATTGTTTGATAACTTTTGAGCTTGTACTGCTGAACTACCCTCCATCGGGCAAAAATTTCTATACAAGATGTCTGTCTGATAGCGCTATAGCTAAATTTAAGAATGCGATCCCATCGGCTCTAAATTCACTATCAGGTATCAAATTAACAGAGGACTCTTACGCGGAATTTCAGTCCCTCTCAAGTCGATCATCTTGTTGATAGTGCTGCAGGCTCGCTGCGAACAACACTTGACTCTGTAGCCCCTCTACAAAAGAAAATACTAAAACAAAGACGGTTAGCTCCATGGTATAATACTGAAACTCGCAAATTAAAGCAAATATCACAGAAACTCGAGAGGAATTGGCGTTCTACCAAACTGGAAAATTCTCGTTTAATTTGGCAAGATAGTCTTAAAATTTATAGGAAGGCCCTCCGTAATGCCAAAGCAGCGTACTACTCGTCATTAATAGAGGAAAATAGGAACAACCCCAGGTTTCTTTTCAGCACTGTAGCCAGGCTGACAGAAAGTCACAGCTCTATTGAGCAAAGTATTCCCATAGCTCTCAGTAGTTACGACTTCATGAGCTTCTTTAATGATAAAATCCTAGCTATTAGAAACAAAATCCAACAAGACCTGCCCTCAACTGGCACTGACTTAAGTCTATACTCAGGATCTTTAGAAACAGCTGTAAAACCAATTATATGTTTGGACTGCTTTGCTTCCCTCAATCTTTATCAACTAACTTCAATAATTTCTTCATCTAAACCATCTACCTGCCTCTTAGACCCCATCCCGACTAGGCTGCTTAAAGAAGTTATGCCCTTGGTTGGAACTTCTCTGCTGAATGTGATCAATCTGTCTTTATCAACAGGCTACGTGCCACAGTACTTTAAAGTAGCTGTAATTAAACCTCTTCTGAAAAAAGCCCAACCTGGATCCAGACATTTTAGCCAACTATAGACCTATATCTAACCTTCCATTTATCTCTAAGGTCCTGGAGAAAGCAGTCGCCAAACAGCTGTGTGACTTTCTACATAGCAATAGTTTATTTGAGGATTTTCAGTCAGGATTTAGAGCTCACCATAGCACAGAGACAGCACTGGTGAAAATTACTAATGACCTCCTAACTGCATCAGACAAAGGACTTGTCTCTGTATTGGTTCTACTAGATCTTAGTGCTGCATTTGATACCATTGACCATCAGATCCTATTACAGAGACTGGAACATTTCATTGGCATTAAAGGAACCGCTCTAAGTTGGTTTAAGTCCTATTTATCAGATCGATTTCAGTTTGTACATGTTAACGATGAGTCCTCCATGCATACCAAAGTTAGTCATGGAGTTCCACAAGGATCTGTGCTCGGACCAATCCTCTTCACTTTATATATGCTTCCTTTAGGTAATATTATCAGGAAACACTCCATAAACTTTCATTGTTATGCAGATGATACTCAGTTATATCTATCGATCAAGCCAGATGAAACTCATCAGTTAGCTAAGCTTCAAATGTGTCTTCAGGATGTTAAAACCTGGATGACCTGCAATTTTCTAATGTTAAACTCAGATAAAACTGAAGTTATTGTTCTGGGGCCTAAGCACCTCCAGCGATGCATTATCTAAAGATATAGTTTCCCTGGATGGCATCGCCCTGGCATCCAGCACCACTGTGAGAAATCTTGGAGTTATCTTTGACCAGGACATGTCGTTCAACTCTCACATTAAGCAAATTTCAAGGACCGCCTTTTTTCACCTACGTAATATTGCAAAAATCAGGAACATCCTGTCTAAAAATTATGCAGAAAAACTAGTCCATGCATTTGTTACTTCTAGACTGGATTACTGCAATTCCTTATTATCAGGCTCTTCGAAAAAGTCCATTAAGACTCTTCAGCTGATCCAGAATGCTGCAGCACGTATTTTGACAGGAACCAGTAAAAGAGATCATATCTCTCCTGTCTTAGCTTCTCTGCATTGGCTTCCTGTAAAATCCAGAATAGAATTTAAAATCCTTCTTCTCACATTCAAAGCTCTTAATGGTCAGGCACCATCTTATCTTAAAGAGCTCATAGTACCTTACTACCCCACCAGAGCACTGCGCTCCCAGAATGCAGGATTACTTGTAGTTCCTAGAGTCTCCAAAAGTAGAATGGGAGCCAGAGCGTTCAGCTATCAGGCTCCTCTCCTGTGGAACCAGGTTCCAGTTTGGGTTCGGGAGGCAGACACCGTCTCTACATTTAAGAGTAGGCTTAAGACTTTCCTTTTTGATAAAGCTTATAGTTAGGGCTGGCTCGGGTGAGTCCTGAACCATCCCTTAATTATGCTGCTATAGGCTAGACTGCCGGGGATTTCCCATGATGCACTGAGCTCCTCTCTTCTCTTTTTCTCTCTGAGTGCAACCTCATCCCATTAATGCATGTTACTAACTCGATTTTTTCTCCCTCTCCCGTGGTCGTGTGCTTCCCCCTCCTGTCACTTCCTGCGGGTGTTGCTGGCTCTGGAGCTGTGGAGTCTGGATCTGTGGTTGGGAGTCTCCTGCTTCCTCCGTGTTCCTGCTCGACGCCCTCTGCTACAGTGTTGCTGGCTCTGGAGCTGTGGAGTCTGGATCTGTGGTTGGGGGTCTCCTGCTGCCCCCGTGTTCCTGCTCGACGCCCTCTGCTACAGTTGCAATTGCTATTACTAGTCCTATTGCTATTATTACTGTTATTATTATTATCATTAACATTACTATAAATATCTGTACCATTTTTCATTTAGTCTATAGCACCATCACCTTTATTGTCTGTACCTCTATGTGTATACTGTGTAGGTTGCCTCCCTCTGCTCTCTCTCTCTTGCTCTCTCTCTCTTTCTCTTGCTCTCTCTCTCCCCCTCACCCCCAACCGGTCGAGGCAGATGGCCGCCCACCCTGAGCCATGGCAGAAACCTCTGCTCGAGGTTTCTGCCTCTTAAAAGGAAGTTTTTCCTTGCCTGTGTCGCCTAGTGCTTGCTCTTGGTGGGAATTGTTGGGCTTCTGTAAATAACTTCAGAGTATGGTCTAGACCTGCTCTTTATGAAAAGCGCTGTGAGATAACTGTTGTTGTGATTTGGCGCTATATAAATAAAATTGAATTGAATCAATAAATCAATCACATACACTCAAAATAATCACATAAATCAGCATTGTTGAGATCTTCACTCCCCCACCCTCAGCTTCATGGTTTGCTCCTGCAGGTCTTAAGCAGGTGCCTGGGCCTACCACAATCTTTTGCCTCCGCCCCCCTGCTGAGGAGACAAACAGGAAGAGGTGAGGACTTATTGTTTACTTTATCTATTTAAACCAATTTATTAACTGACTAGAATAGAAGCACTCCATACTATGTTGTGTACCTTGACCAACACTGATTGAGGTCTCTTTCTACACAGGCAGGATGGCCAGACCCCCCTGTGCTTCCTCAACCCCCACTGGAGCTACTCAGAACAAAGATGACAATAAAATGTTTCACAAATTAAATAAACAATCAAAACAAGAATGTGTATGGCTCCTACTTTATCAATAATCCCAACCTTAATACTCAGTTAACTGTTTGAGGTAATGGAACCCCTGGTCTCCATTACAATAGGACCAGCAGAGTGGAGATGTGTGCAGGGAGCAGTGGAGTGGAACAGCACACTCGAGTGCAGCAGAGTGGAGATGTCTCTGGTTGTGTACATAGGACCAGCAGATTGGAGCAGCGTGCAGGGAGCAATGGAGTTTAACAGCACACTCGGGAGCAGCAGAGGGGAGCGGTGTGGCGCTGTGTCTGGTTGTGTACATAGGACCAGCAGAGGGGAGCTGTGTACTGACAGCAGCAGAGTTGTGCTGTGTGCTCTGAAGCAGTAGAGTTGAGCTGCATGCAGGGAGCAGTGGAGTGGAACAGCACACTCGGGTGCAGCAGAGTGGAGATGTCTCTGGTTGTGTACATAGGACCAGCAGATTGGAGCAGCGTGCAGGGAGCAGTGGAGTTTAACAGCACGCTCGGGAGCAGCAGAGTTGAACAGCACACTCGGGAGCAGCAGAGGGGAGCGGTGTGGCGCTGTATCTCGTTGGGGACATACGACCAGCTGTGTGCTCTGGAGCAGAAGAGGGCAGCTGCGTGCAGGGAGCAGTGGAGTGGAACAGGACGCTCGGGTGCAGCAGAGGGGCGCTGTGTCTGGTTGCGTACGTAGGACCCACAGAGGGGACCTTTGTCCTCGGCAGCAGTGGAGCTTTATGCTGAGAACAGATGAGTGGTGATGTGTGCTCTGGAGCAGCAGAGGTGAGCTGGGTGGCCCTGTGTACATGGGACCAGGAGAGTGGAGCTGCTTGCTGGTAGCAGCAGAGTTGAGTTTTTTGCAGTGACTAGTGTAGTGGAACTGTGTGCAGGGAGCAGTGGAGTTGAGCTGTGTACTGACAGCAGATGAGTGGAGTTGTGTGATACTGTGTCTCGTTGTGTACATAGGACCAGAAGATGGGAGTTGTGTGCAGGGAGCAGTGGAGTTGAACAGCACGCTCGGGAGCGGCAGAGGGGAGCGGTGTGGCACTTTTGTCTCGTTGTGGACATACGACCAGCTGTGTGCTCTGGAGCAGAAGAGGGCAGCTGCGTGCAGGGAGCAGTGGAGTGGAACAGCACGCTCGGTAGCAGCAGAGTGGCACCGTGTCTGGTTGCGTACGTAGGACCCACAGAGGGGACCTTTGTCCTTGGCAGCAGTGGAGCTTTATGCTGAAAACAGATGAGTGGTGCTGTGTGCTCTGGAACAGCAAAGGTGATCTGGGTGGCCCTGTGTACATGGGACCAGCCGAGTGGAGCTGTGTGCTCTGAAGCAGTAGAGGGGAGCTGCGTGCAGTGAGCAATGGAGTGGAACAGCACACTCGGGTGCAGCAGAGGGGAGCTGTGTACTGACAGCAGATGAGTGGAGCTGTGTGCTCCGGAGCAGCAGACTGGAGCGGTGTGATACTGTGTCTCGTTGTGTACATAGGACCAGCAGATGGGAGCTGTGTGCAGGGAGCAGTGGAGTTGAACAGCACGCTCGGGAGCGGCAGAGGGGAGCGGTGTGGCACTTTTGTCTCGTTGTGGACATACGACCAGCTGTGTGCTCTGGAACAGCACAGGTGAGCTGGGTGGCCCTGTGTACATGGGACCAGGAGAGTGGAGCTGTGTGCAGGGAGCAGTGGAGTTGAACAGCACGCTCGGGAGCGGCAGAGGGGAGCGGTGTGGCACTTTTGTCTCGTTGTGGACATACGACCAGCTGTGTGCTCTGGAACAGCACAGGTGAGCTGGGTGGCCCTGTGTACATGGGACCAGGAGAGTGGAGCTGTGTGCAGGGAGCAGTGGAGTTGAACAGCACGCTCAAGAGCGGCAGAGGGGAGCGGTGTGGCACTGTGTCTCGCTGTGGACATACGACCAGCTGTGTGCTCTGGAGCAGTAGAGGTGAGCTGGGTGGCCCTGTGTACATGGGACCAGGAGAGTGGAGCTGTGTTCTGGGAGAAGCGGGGCTGAGCTGTGTGCTGGGAGCAGCAGAGATGAGCTGTGTGCTGAGAACTGATGAGTAGTGCTGTGTGCTCTGGAGCAGCAGAGGGGAGCTGTTTGGTGCTGTGTACATGGGACCAGCTAAGTAGCGCTTTGTGCTGGGAGCGGCAGAGCGTAGCTGTGTTCTGTGAGTAGATGCATGGAGCTTCGTGCTCGGGAGCAGAAGAGTGAAGCTGTGTGCTCTGGAGTGGCTGTGTTGAACAGTGTGCTCGTGATCAACAGAGTGGGCCTGTGTGGCGCTGTGTACATGGGACCAGCAGAGTAGAGCTTTGCGCTGAGGAACAGCAGAGTGGAAGAGCCTGCTCGGGAGCGGCAGAGCGGAGTTGTGTGCTGCAAGCAGTTGAGTGAAGGTGAGTGCTGAGAGCAGATGAGGGGAGTCTGTGTGCTGGGGGGCAGCTGTGTGGAGCAGTGTGCTGTGAACATCAAAGTTGAGCAGTGTGCTCAGGACCGGCAGAGGGGAGCTGCGTGCTGCGAGTAGACTAGTAGAGCTGTGTGCTAGGAGCAGCAGAGTGGAGCTATGTTGCGCTGTGTACATGGGACCAGCCGACTCGAGCTTTGAGCCGGGACCTGCAGAGTCGAGCTGTGTGCTGGCAGCAGCAGAGTGAAGAAGTGTGCAGAGAGCAGCAGAGTGGAGCAGTGTGGCGTTGTGTCTCATTGTGTACATAGGACCAGCCGAGTGGAGCTGCGTGCTCTGGAGCAGCAGAGATGAGCTGTGCTCTCGGGACCGGCAGAGTGAAGCTGTGTGCTGAGAGCACATGAGGGAAGCGGTGCGCTCGGAGCCGCAGCAGAGGGAACTGTGTGGCGCTGTGTCTCGTTGTGTGCATAGGACCGGCAGAGTGGAGCTGCGTGCTCTGAGCAACAGGGTGAAACAGTGTGCTGTGAACATCACAGTTGAGCTGTGTGCTCAGGACCAGCAGAGGGGAGCTGTGTTCTGGGAGAAGCGCGGTTGAGCTGTGTGCTCTGAAGCAGCAGAGGGGAGCTGCGTGCAGTGAGCAGTGGAGTGGGACAGCACGCTCGGGTGCAGCAGAGTGGCGCCGTGTCTGGTTGCGTACATAGGACCCACAGAGTGGACCTTTGTCCTCGGCAGCAGTGGAGCTTTATGCTGAGAACAGAAGAGTGGTGCTGTATGCTCTGGAACAGCAGAGGTGAGCTGGGTGGCCCTGTGTACATGGGACCAGGAGAGTGGAGCTGCGTGCTGGCAGCAGCAGAGTTGAGTTTTTGCAGTGAGTGGTGTAGTTGAACTTTGTGCAGGGAGCGGTGGAGTTGAGCTGTGTACTGACAGCAGATGAGTGGAGCTGTGTGATACTGTGTCTCGTTGTGTACATAGGACCAGAAGATGGGAGTTGTGTGCAGGGAGCAGTGGAGTTGAACAGCACGCTCGAGAGCAGCAGAGGGGAGCGGTGTGGCACTGTGTACATGGGACCAGGAGAGTGGAGCTGCATGCTCTGAAGAAGTAGAGGGGAGCTGCATGCAGTGAGCAGTGGAGTGGAACAGCACACTCGGGTGCAGCAGAGTGGAGATGTGTCTGGTTGTGTACATAGGACCAGCAGAGGGGAGCTGTGTACTGACAGCAGATGAGTGGAGCTGTGTGCTCCGGAGCAGACGACTGGAGCGGTGTGATACTGTGTCTCGTTGTGTACATAGGACCAGATAATGGGAGCTGTGCGCAGGGAGCAGTGGAGTTGAACAGCACGCTCGGGAGCCGCAGAGGGGAGCGGTGTGGCACTTGTGTCTCGTTGTGGACATACGACCAGCTGTGTGCTCTGGAACAGCACAGGTGAGCTGGGTGGCCCTGTGTACATGGGACCAGGAGAGTGGAGCTGCGTGCTCCGGAGCAGCAGAGTGGAGCTGTGTGCTCTGAAGCAGTAGAGGGGAGCTGCATGCAGGGAGCAGTGGAGTGGAACAGCACACTCGGGTGCAGCAGAGTGGAGATGTGTGGCGCTGTGTCTGCTTGTGTACATAGGACCTACAGAGTGGAGCTGTGTCCTCTGCAGCTGTGGAGCTTCATGGTAAGAACAGAAGAGTGGTGCAGTGTGATCTGACAGCAGCAGAGTGGAACAGCGTGCTCAGGGGCAGCAGAGAGAGCCGCTGTGTCTTGTTGTGTACATAGTACGAGCCGAGTGGAGCTCGAGCTGTGTGCTCGAGAGCAGCAGAGTCAAGCTTTGTAGTTGGGAGCAGGAGAGTGGAGCTGTGTGGTGATGTCTCTCGTTGTGTACATAGGACCAGCAGAGTGGAGCTGCGTACATGGGACCAGCAGAGTACAACTTTGTGCTTGGGACCAGCCGAGTAGAGCTGTGTGCTCTGGAGCGGCAGAGTGGAGCGGTGTGGCGCTGTGTCTTGTTGTGTACATAGGACCAGCAGAGTGGAGCTGTGTGCTCTGAAGGAGTAGAGGGGAGCTGTGTGCAGGGAGCAGTGGAGTTGAGCTGTGTACTGGCAGCAGATGAGTGGAGCTGTGTGCTCCGGAGCAACAGACTGGAGCGGTGTGATACTGTGTCTCGTTGTGTACATAGGACCAGCAAATGGGAGCTGTGCGCAGGGAGCAGTGGAGTTGAACATCACGCTCGGGTGCAGCAGAGTGGGGATGTGTCTGGTTGTGTACATAGGACCAGCAGCAGGGGAGCTGTGTGCAGGGACCAGTGGACTTGAGCTGTGTACCGACAGCAGATGAGTGGAGCTGTGTGCTCCGGAGCAGCAGAGTGGAGATGTGTGGCGCTGTGTCTGGTTGTGTACATAGTACAAGCCAAGTGGAGCTCGAGCTGTGTGCTCGAGAGCAGCAGAGTCAAGCTTTGTAGTTGGGAGCAGCAGAGGGGAGCGGTGTGGCACTGTGTCTTGTTGTGTACATAGGACCAGTAGAGGGGAGCTGTGTGGTCTGAAGCAGTAGAGGGGAGCTGCATGCAGGGAGCAGTGGAGTGGAACAGCACACTCGGGTGCAGCAGAGTGGAGATGTATGGCGCTGTGTCTGCTTGTGTACATAGGACGAGCAGAGTGGAGCTGCGTGCTCTGAAGCAGTAGAGGGGAGCTGCGTGCAGGGAGCAGTGGAATGGAACAGCACGCTCGGGTGCAGCAGAGTCGCGCCGAAGTCTGGTTGAGTACATAGGACCCACAGAGGGGACCTTTGTCCTCGGCAGCAGTGGAGCTTCATGCTGAGAACAGATGAGTGGTGCTGTGTGTTCTGGAACAGCAGAGGTGAGCTGGGCGGCCCTGTGTACATGGGACCAGGAGAGTGGAGCTGCGTGCTGGCTGCAGCAGAGTTGAGTTTTTCGCAGTGACTGGTGTAGTGGAACTGTGTGCAGGGAGCAGTGGAGTTGAGCTGTGTACTGACAGCAGATGAGTGGAGCTTTGTGCTCCGGAGCAGAAGAGGGGAGCGGTGTGGCGCTGTGTCTTGTTGTGTACATAGGGGTCCGATCGGCCGGCGGTGGCTTTAAGGTTTTTCCAGAGAGAGGCATGAGACAGAGGTAAAATGCAAACCACAAACGTGGCATTTATTATCTTTCATACAGACACGATTAGACACCAGCACCAATTAGCACCAAAAAACTTACACTGATAGCTACTATCTGCCTTATATACACTCCCTCCTGCAGGTAATTAAGTGGGTAAAACTACTTAGGTGGGACCACCATCATTTAGAATAATTAATATTTAGCTAAAACCCAACACCATATAGAAAACAGAGTACAAAGAATAAATATTTACATGAATACAAAATTTCTATCAATAAATCAATCACATACACTCAAAATAATCACATAAATCAGCATTGTTGAGATCTTCATTTCCCCACCCTCAGCTTCATGGTTTGCTCCTGCAGCTCTTAAGCAGGTGCCTGGGCCTACCACAATCTTTTGCCTCCGCCCCCTGCTGAGGAGACAAACAGGAAGAGGTGAGGACTTATTGTTTACTTTATCTATTTAAACCAATTTATTAACTGACTAGAATAGAAGCACTCCATACTATGTTGTGTACCTTGACCAACACTGATTGAGGTCTCTTTCTACACAGGCAGGATGGCCAGACCCCCCTGTGCTTCCTCAACCCCCACTGGAGCTACTCAGAACAAAGCTGACAATAAAATGTTTCACAAATTAAATAAACAATCAAAACAAGAATGTGTACGGCTCCTACTTTATCAATAATCCCAACCTTAATACTCAGTTAACTGTTTGAGGTAATGGAACCCCTGGTCTCCATTACAATAGGACCAGCAGAGTGGAGCTGTGTGCTCTGAAGCAGTAGAGGGGAGCTGCATGCAGGGAGCAGTGGAGTGGAACAGCACACTCGAGTGCAGCAGAGTGGAGATGTGTGGCGCTGTGTCTGGTTGTGTACATAGGACCAGCAGAGGGGAGCTGTGTACTGACAGCAGCAGAGTGGAGCTGTGTGCTCTGAAACAGTAGAAGTCAGCGGTGTTGCACTTGTGTCTCGTTGTGGACATACGACCAGCTGTGTGCTCTAGAGCAGTAGAGGGGAGCTGTGTACTGACAGCAGCAGAGTGGTGCTGTGTGCTCTGGAACAGCAGAGGTGAGCTGGGTGGCCCTGTGTACATAGGACCAGCAGAGTGCACCTGTGTGCTCTGAAGCAGTAGAGTTGAGCTGCATGCAGGGAGCAGTGGAGTGGAACAGCACACTCGGGTGCAGCAGAGTGGAGATGTGTCTGGTTGTGTACATAGGACCAGCAGATTGGAGCAGCGTGCAGGGAGCAGTGGAGTTGAACAGCACGCTCGGGAGCAGCATAGGGGAGCGGTGTAGCGCTGTATCTCGTTGGGGACATACGACCAGCTGTGTGCTCTGGAGCAGAAGAGGGCAGCTGCGTGCAGGGAGCAGTGGAGTGGAACAGGACGCTCGGGTGCAGCAGAGGGGCGCTGTGTCTGGTTGCGTACGTAGGACCCACAGAGGGGACCTTTGTCCTCGGCAGCAGTGGAGCTTTATGCTGAGAACAGATGAGTGGTGCTGTGTGCTCTTGAGCAGCAGAGGTGAGCTGGGTGGCCCTGTGTACATGGGACCAGGAGAGTGGAGCTGCTTGCTGGCAGCAGCAGAGTTGAGTTTTTTGCAGTGACTAGTGTAGTGGAACTGTGTGCAGGGAGCAGTGGACTTGAGCTGTGTACTGACAGCAGATGAGTGGAGCTGTGTGATACTGTGTCTCGTTGTGTACATAGGACCAGAAGATGGGAGTTGTGTGCAGGGAGCAGTGGAGGGGAGCGGTGTGGCACTGTGTCTCGTTGGGGACATACGACCAGCTGTGTGCTCTGGAGCAGAAGAGGGCAGCTGCGTGCAGGGGGCAGTGGAGTGGAACAGCACGCTCGGGTGCAGCAGAGTGGAGATGTGGCGCTGTGTCTGGTTGTGTACATAGGACCTACAGAGTGGAGCTGTGTCCTCTGCAGCTGTGGAGCTTCATGGTGAGAACAGATGAGTGGTGCTGTGTGATCTGGAGCAGCAGAGTGGAACAGCGAACTCGGGGGCAGCAGAGAGAGCCGCTGTGTCTTTTTGTGTACATAGGACCAGCAGAGGGGAGCTGTGTGCAGGGAGCAGTGGAGTTGAGCTGTGTACTGACAGCAGATGAGTGGAGCGGTGTGATACTGTGTCCCGTTGTGTACATAGGACCAGCTGTGTGCTCTGGAGCAGTAGAGGGGAGCTGCGTGCAGGGAGCAGTGGAGTGGAAAAGCACGGTTGGGTGCAGTAGAGTGGCGCCGAAGTCTGGTTGCGTACATAGGACCCACAGAGGGGACCTTTTTCCTTGGCAGCAGTGGAGCTGTATGCTGAGAACAGATGAGTGGTGCTGTGTGCTCTGGAACAGCAGAGGTGAGCTGGGTGGCCCTGTGTACATGGGACCAAGAGAGTGGAGCTGCGTGCTGGCAGCAGCAGAGTTGAGTTTTTTGCAGTGACTAGTGTAGTGGAACTGTGTGCAGGGAGCAGCGGAGTTGAGCTGTGTACTGAAAGCAGATGAGTGGAGCTGTGTGCTCCGGAGCAGCAGAGTGGAGCGGTGTGGCACTGTGTCTGGTTGTGTACATAGGACCAGCAGAGGGGAACTGTGTGCAGGGAGCAGTGGAGTTGAACAGCATGCTCGGAGCCGCAGCAGAGTGGACCTGTGTGGCGCTGTGTCTCATTGTGTACATAGGACCGGCCGAGTAGAGCTGTGTGCTCGGAGCAGCAGAGGTGAGCTGTGTGGTGAGAGCAAATGAGAGGAGCCGTGTGCTCGGAGCAGCAGAGTGAACCTGTGTGGCGCTGTGTCTCGTTGTGTACATTGGACCAGCCGAGGTGATTTGTGTGCTGGGAGCAGCAGAGTGCACCTGTGTGATAAGGACCAGATGAGGGTAGCTGTGAGCAGCAGAGTGGAGCTACGTTGCGCTGTGTGCATGGGACCAGCCGACTAGAGCTTTGAGCCGGGACCTGCAGAGTTGAGCTGTGTGGCACTGTGTCTCCTCGTGTACATTGGACCGGCGGAGTGCACCTGTGTGCTAAGGACCAGCAGAGGGTAGCTGTGTGCTGAGTGCACATGAGAGAAGCTGTGTGCTCGGAGCCGCAGCAGAGTTGAGCTGTGTGCTGAGAGCACATGAGAGGAGCTGTGTGCTCGGAGCAGCAGAAGGGAGCTGCGTGCGGGGACCAGCAGAGTGGAGCTGTGTGCTGCGAGTAGACTAATACAGCTGTGTGCTGGGAGGAGCAGAGTGGAGCTATGTTGCGCTGTGTACATGGAACCAGTCGACTAGAGCTTTGAGTCGGGACCTGCGGAGTTGAGCAGTGTGGCACTGTGTCTCCTTGTGTACATAGGACCGGCAGAATTGAGCTGCGTGCTTGGGAGCAGCAGAGATGAGCTGTGCTCTCGAGACCAGCAGAGTACAGCTGTGTGCTGAGAGCACCTGAGAGGAGCGGTGTGCTCGGAGCTGCAGCAGAGGGGACCTGTGTGGCGCTGTGTCTCGTTGTGTGCATAGGACCGGCAGAGTGGAGCTGCGTGCTGTGAGCAGCAGAGTGGAACAGTGTGCTGTGAACATCAAAGTTGAGCTGTGTGCTCAGGACCAGCAGAGGGGAGCTGCGTGCAGGGAGCAGTGGAGTGGGACAGCACGCTCGGGTGCAGCAGAGTGGAGATGTGGCGCTGTGTCTGGTTGTGTACATAGGACCTACAGAGTGGAGCTGTGTCCTCTGCAGCTGTGGAGCTTCATGGTGAGAACAGATGAGTGGTGCTGTGTGATCTGGAGCAGCAGAGTGGAACAGCGAACTCGGGGGCAGCAGAGAGAGCCGCTGTGTCTTTTTGTGTACATAGGACCAGCAGAGGGGAGCTGTGTGCAGGGAGCAGTGGAGTTGAGCTGTGTACTGACAGCAGATGAGTGGAGTTGTGTGCTCCGGAGCAGCAGAGTGGAGCGGTGTGATACTGTGTCTCGTTGTGTACATAGGACCAGCAGATTGGAGCTGTGTGCAGGGAGCAGTGGAGTTGAGCTGTGTACTGACAGCAGATGAGTGGAGTTGTGTGCTCCGGAGCAGCAGAGGAGAGCGGTGTGGCACTGTGTCTCGTTGTGGACATATGACCAACAGAGGGGAGCTGTGTGCTCTGGAGCAGTAGAGGGGAGCTGCGTGCAGGGAGCAGTGGAGTGGAACAGCACGCTCGGGTGCAGGAGAGTGGACCTGTGTTGTGCTGTGTACATCGGACCAGCCGAGTAGAGCTACGTCCTGGGAGCAGCAGAGTGCAGCGGTGTACACGGGACTTGCCGAGTGGAGCTGTGTGCTTGGGACCACCTGTGTACATGAAAGCAACAGAGTGGAGATGCTCGGGAGCAGCGGAGCTTCGGGCTCACAGACTCCCTTGGAAGAGGGAGGTTGTCTAGGTTGTTAACTTTTTTAGTTTTTTTTCAGGTAAAACCTTTACCTTCTCATTTGGTTAAGAAGTCTGCTTCCCCACCCTAGGGCGCTGTGCATTTTGGGTGTGGAATTTAAAAACACCCCCCTTTTTATCCCTTCCCCACCGAGAGTGTATTTGCCATTAATAACCCTCCCGCTGGCCCGGCTTCGCGTAGACACGGCGCGTCCTTCCCCGGGCGGGTCAAACCGTCCCGCGATCCACCTCCTCGGCGCAAGCGGCGCAGTAGGGGAGCGCGCAGCTCCTGCAGACAAATTTCATGCAGCCGCGGCAGACGGTGCTCGTCTTGCGATCCTTTTTCTGCGGACACGACTGACACCTCTTTCTCTTTCTCTCGCCGGCCCCTGCCGCGGCCACGCCTCGGGACGCCGTCCTCGGGCCCGGCGTCAAAAAGCCCTCAGCGGGTCCCCTTGACCCGCTTAGGGCGGTCGTTATGTATTTTTTTGTCCCGCCCAACCCCAACCCGAGTAGCGGCTAGAGGACAGCTCGGGGTCGTTTTGACCCTGGAGAGGACAGCGGTCGTTATGTATTTTTTGTCACCCACCCCCCTCAGCGGGTCCCGTGTGTTAGGGGCGAGTAGTCGGCAGGGGCCTTTTTGACCCCGCCGAGGACTGCGCTCGGGCGGTCGTTATGTATTTTTTTGTCCCCCCCAACCCCAACCCCGAGTAGCGGCTAGAGGACAGCTCGGGGTCGTTTTGAGCCTGGAGAGGACAGCGGTCGTTATGTTTTTTTTGTCCCCCCACCCCCCCTCAGCGGGTCCCCTTGACCCCCGCGAGGACGGCCCTAGGGCGCCGCCGCGTGTTAGCGGCGAGTAGTCGGCAGGGGCCTTTTTGACCCCGCAGAGGATGGCGTGCGGGCGGTCGTTATGTATATTTTTTGTCTCCCCCCAACCCCCTCAGCGGGTCCCCTTGACCCCCGCGAGGACAGCTCGGGGTCGTTTTGACCCGGGAGAGGACGGCGGCCGTTATTTTTTTGTCACCCCACCCCCCCTCAGCTGGTCACCTTGACCCCCGCAAGGACAGTTCTAGGGCGCCGCCGCGTGTTACCGGCGAGTAGTTGCGAGGGGCCTTTTTGACCCGGGAGAGGACGGCGGTCGTAATGTATTTTTTTGTCCCCCACCCCCCTCAGCGGGTCACCTTGACCCCCGCCAGGACTGCTCTATGGCGCTGCCGCGTGATAGCGGCGAGTAGTCGGGAGGGGTCTTTTTGACCCGGGAGAGGACGGCGGTCGTTATGTATTTTTTTGTCCCCCCAACCCCCTCAGCGGGTCCCCTTGACCCCCGCCAGGACTGCTCTATGGTGCCGCCGCGTGTTAGCGGCGAGTAGTCGGCAGGGCCTTTTGACCCCGCAGAGGACGGCGCAGTGGCGGTCGTTATGTGTATTTTTTGTTCCCCCACCCCCCTCAGCGGGTCCCCTTGACCCCCGCGAGGACAGCTCGGGGTCGTTTTGACCCGGGAGAGGATGGCGGCCGTTATGTTTTTTTTGTCCCCCACCCCCCTCAGCGGGTCACCTTGACCCCCGCGAGGACGGCTCTAGTAGTCGGCAGGGGCCTTTTTGACCCCGCCAAGGACGGCGTTCGGGCGGTCGTTATGTATATTTTTTTCTCCCCCCACCCACATTATGTATTCACCCCCCTCCCCAATGGGTCCCCTTGACCCCCGCGAGGATGGCTGTAGGGCGCCGTCGCGTGTTAGCGGCGAGGGGTCGTTTTGACCCGGGAGAGGACGGCGCTCGGACGGTCGTTATGTTTTTTTGTCCCCACCCCCCTCAGCGGGTCCCCTTGACCCCCGCCAGGACTGCTCTATGGCGCCGCCGCGTGTTAGCGGCGAGTAGTCGGCAGGGGCCTTTTTGACCCCGCAGAGGACGGCGTGTGGGCGGTCGTTATGTGTATTTTTTGTTCCCCCACCCCCCTCAGCGGGTCCCCTTGACCCCCGCGAGGACAGCTCGGGGTCGTTTTGACCCGGGAGAGGATGGCGGCCGTTATGTTTTTTTTGTCCCCCACCCCCCTCAGCGGGTCACCTTGACCCCCGCGAGGACGGCTCTAGTAGTCGGCAGGGGCCTTTTTGACCCCGCCAAGGACGGCGTTCGGGCGGTCGTTATGTATATTTTTTTCTCCCCCCACCCACATTATGTATTCACCCCCCTCCCCAATGGGTCCCCTTGACCCCCGCGAGGATGGCTGTAGGGCGCCGTCGCGTGTTAGCGGCGAGGGGTCGTTTTGACCCGGGAGAGGACGGCGCTCGGACGGTCGTTATGTTTTTTTTTTGTCCCCCCACCCCACCTCAGCGGGTCCTCTTGACCCCCGCGAGGACGGCTCTAGGGCGCCGCCGCGTGTCAGCGGTGAGTAGTCACTCGGGGTCGTTTTGACCCGGGAGAGGACAGCGCTCGATCGGACGGGGGCATTATGTACCCCCCATGGGTCCCCGTGACCCCTGCGAGGACGGCTCTAGGGTGCCGGCGCGTGTTAGGGGCGAGTAGTCGGCAGGGGCCTTTTTGACCCCGCCGAGGACTGCGCTCGGGCGGTCGTTATGTATTTTTTTTGTCCCCCAACCCCAACCCCGAGTAGCGGCTAGAGGGCAGCGAGGGGCCGTTTTGACCCCGCCCCGGGACAGCTCGAGAGGGGCGCCCCGCGGTCAATGTGACCCGCTCGGGGCAGCGTGAGGGTTAATTATGCTGCTATAGGCTAGACTGCCGGGGGATTTCCCATGATGCACTGAGCTCCTCTCTCCTCTTCTCTCTTTCTCTCTGAGTGCAACCTCAACCCATTAATGCATGTTACTAACTCGATTTTTCTCCCTCTCCCGTGGTCGTATGCTTCCCCCTCCTGTCGCTTCCTGCGGGTGTTGCTGGCTCTGGAGCTGTGGAGTTTGGATCTGTGGTTGGGAGTCTCCTGCTGCCCCCGTGTTTCTGCTCGACGCCCTCTGCTACAGTTGCAATTGCTATTACTAGTCCCATTGCTATTATTACTGTTATTATTATCATTAACATAACTATAAATATCTGTACCATTTTTCATTCAGTCTATAGCACCATTACCTTTATTGTCTGTACCTCTATGTGTATACTGTGTAGGTTGCCTCCCTCTGCTCTCTCTCTCTTGCTCTCTCTCTCTTTCTCTTGCTCTCTCTCTCCCCCTCACCCCCAACCGGTCGAGGCAGATGGCCGCCCACCCTGAGCCATGGCAGAAACCTCTGCTCGAGGTTTCTGCCTCTTAAAAGGAAGTTTTTCCTTGCCTGTGTCGCCTAGTGCTTGCTCTTGGTGGGAATTGTTGGGCTTCTGTAAATAACTTCAGAGTATGGTCTAGACCTGCTCTTTATGAAAAGCGCTGTGAGATAACTGTTGTTGTGATTTGGTGCTATATAAATAAAATTGAATTGAATTGAATTGAATTAACCAGCAGCAGCAATGATAAAGCAAGCTTTTTTAATATCATGAGAATCAACACAACATGCGCCTCTCACTCTCTCACCTCTCTCGCAAGTGTGCACACGCCAAATATGACATTCAGACTTTTGTCAAAGTGAATGTTGAATCTGTCACAGGGCAGTCACAGTCCCTTAGACTTGTGCACCGACAGCCTCCCGTCTGCTTTTAACATAGACTGTATATAAAAAATGGACGTAGCGTCCGTGACGTCACCCATTGGTTTCTGAAGAGCCGTTTTGAAGCTCAAAAGTGGCGGTGCTGGCCGCCGCCATCTTGGCAGCGCGTCACCGCACATAACCAAAAATGGGCAAAGAGGCGGGTCGTAGGTGGAGCTGAGGTGACGTTTTGCTGAAACCACTCCCGCCTAGCTCGACGTGACCGAGTTAGCTCAGGCTAAGGAGCTAATGCTACATGCTACTCGGCGGTGCTGTACGGTGGAGGTTGGTTGGAACCTGCGCGGCCGTGTCGTTACCAGTTTACGGACAGGACCAACTACAGTCAAGGTAAGACACCGGAAAATAATAAAATAACTCACGTATCTGTTATTGACATTATACTTCATAAGCTTTTAAATGCTTTTTAAGATATAAATGTGATAACGTTATTTTGCAACACTAACGTTACGTAAGAACAGTTAACTATGAATCAGTTATTAATTAACGTTACCTTAAGTTTACTGAACGTTAACGTTACATCTCAAACGAACAATTAAATCAATTAACCCTTTTACATACCGTTGGTTAGGAAGCAGTTACCTCAGTTGTTACTTGTAATAAACGTAATAAGCTAGTGGTAGCGTCCTTAGTTACATGATGGACGCTGTATAACTTGTAAAACGTTAGCTATGGCTGCTATCACGTTAGTAAATTCCCCACACCGCTATTTTGAGTAAAGTTGCTGCTGTCGGCAGGGTTGTGTCAACTTGTGTGTGATTATTGTCTGGAATAGGACACGAGAGAGAGAAAGGTACTTTTTATATTTGTCACAAGAATTTTGTTGAGGTTCTGATGCTTCCACATCTGCTACTCAAAGCTTAAACTTTGAGTCTAAATAACATTGCTAGTCTTGGCTACTGGACATTTTTATAGCAAATATAAAATTGTCTGTCTTAAAAGGACAAAACAAAAACATTTAAAGACTGTCTCCCTTGTTCCATTTTCTCCCAGAATCACACTGTGGATCAGATGTCCCACCTGGCGCCCAGAGAGCTGCAGAGACCTGGGAGTCCTCATTGTACTGATGGGGTGGACTGACGTGGAAAGGCCTTCTCTCCTTCTGTTTACTCTGACTTTTTAATATTGTCCATATTTGGATATAGATCCATTTAAAAATATACAGTTTATGGTTCACTTGTAATAAATAATATTAAATATATATATATATATATATATATATATGAGCACTCAGAGCTGACCAAATGCATATGTAGTAAACAGGTGAGTTTATACAATGTAAACCACAGAAAACCTTCTCAGAGGTCGCAATAAATGACACCTCCTACAGGGCTTCAAAACTACTCAGTGTGCAGATAATTTTGTTTTTCACAACTGAGTAACTTCTCAGTCAATGTCACGTTTGTCTCTTAAAGAAATGTCAAAATAAAACCATATACAACACCAACCTTTAGTGTTTTACTTTTTACTAACAAAAAAATGTTAACCTATAAATAACATCTTAAAGGAACACTCCGACTTTTTGGGACTTTAGCCTATTCACCTTATCCCCCAGAGTTAGATAAGTCCATACACACCTTTTAAATCTCCGTGCGTGCTATAAGTCATATGAGATACAGACATATTTTAATCGTATAAATACTGGGAACTATATTCTCTGAAGGCGAAGCACTGCTACTTGGGCTGAGTGAGAACCGCAGCACCCAAAAAGTCGGAGTGTTCCTTTAATATTTTTTCATTTACAGCTGTTAACTAGAATATATTTTTAAGTTTAGATCACACTATTTAAAATTAAAATATGAAACTGATAATGAATGAAGAATGATTTTATTATGTATAATTAGTTTGATACACTTTAAAACAAAGTGTTCCTAATACAAAAGCAATAGATTAATAAATTAAACTCTTGTCTTGCATTAATGAAAACATCAATATTGAAAGGTTACAAATGTAAAAGTAGTTTTGTATGACTTGAAATGTGTTGAGTTATTAAAATGATGAATCTGTTGATAAGAACCCAGTGTCAATTTTACGTCAGTAGTGTTCAGGTGTTGAACACAGCTGGAAGCTGAAGCTGTTCTCTCCTGAACAGCTGGACACAGCTAATCACATCTGGAGGGTTCTGCAATCAGCTCCTCTGGCACCTGTAAAGACAACAATAGGTAGACAGCAGCTTCTTCCAAAGAGCCATAAAGCTACTGAGCTCTGAGATCGCCTCAGCATGATAACCTCTCTGGCATGTGACAGTAATTAGGGGTGGCAATGTGAAATACACATGTTTACTAATTTGTGGAATATACGGGTTGCTGTTGAACACTGTGCAATAATAAATACTCAAGTCAGATCTTATTAACGCTTATTATAAGGATCTTATTTTTTATTGAACTGTACAACCTTTTTTGGCAAATTCTAGTCCACCAAACAAACTCAGAGGCGGCGGCTCTCACACACCTAATTTCTCGCCTTAACTAAACCATCGCCCTAGTCACAGCCCAGCTACCTGTCTGCAGGCAGAACGCGCATTATATGCTGACAAAAAAGGTGGATGCAAATCTCTGCATGTAGCCTACAACAGCTGTTCAGTCAAATTATGCATCCACCTCTTAAACTCTTCAGAAACGTCGCTGATCAAACGAAGTTTTCACCTCAGATTATTTGCTGAATCTCAATGAATGCTAACGTTACATCTACTGAGTGTAATAACTTATTGATGACTAAACAGTCTTTAACATGTACTTTGAATCAATCATTCCCACTGATAAACCCCACAAAGAATAGTATAACGGTGTCGTAACGGTAACGTTACACTCAGAGGTGCACGGCTCCCCTCGGGAGAAACAGCTAAGTTATAGCTCAAATAGCGGCATCGGTGCTCCTCGGTGTGACAGTTTCAGGCAGCCGCTGCCCCCTCGGCTCTCTGCCTTTAAACCCTTTGTGTCCCTTGGTATCAGAAGCAGCCACTTATAAAAGTACCTGGCTAGCACCTAACTGAACAGTGATTCTGTTACAGGACGTGGCCAAATCTCACATCGCCCGTTAGTAAAAGTTACCGTTAGCATAACGTCAGCTAACTGAGAGCTGAGGCTTTTACTTACAACTTAATACAGACGCCTTTTCTTCAAAGCATTATCACACTAATGTCTAACACTAAGATTAATCTAATAACGTTACATTTTGGCTTCTTCTTGCTGACTTGTCTTTGACATAAAAAAGCTGCGGTCAGAGCACACTAAATTACTTACTTACACTAACTTAGCAGCTTGGGGCTACTCGTATCTGGCTAATTAGCGTAACGAGCTAACGTTAAGCTAACAAGCGATGTGCCGAAGCGATACCTGTTAAATGTTAACACATACATAAAATACATTGATAAATAAATTTTACTCACCAAGTAGAACACGGAGGAGTTCCTGGAGGTTCTCTCTCCAATGAACTGCACAGCCTGCCATTATTCATCCGGTATTTGCATGTAGAAATGTCCAAAAGCCTCCGACAGGCTGAGCCTCAGAGCTCCGTGTAGCTGAGTGAGGCTAACAGACGGCGGACACAGTGCTAGGAGTGGCAGAGGCTAGAGACGCCTGTCAATCAAAGTGACCACGCCCCTAATAATGCAGAACTTTAAGAATTAATATAATTTAAGCAGGTGAGTTATAAAAAAAATTAACCCCCTCACAGTTGTCACGAAGGGCAAAATTAGCGATATGCACTAAAACCATTTTTTGAACCAGGCTGTAAACATGTTTTATTCTGCTGTAAAGTTGGGCATTTTAACATGGGGGTCAATGGAGATTGACTCCCTTCTGCAGCCAGCCTCAAGTGGCCACTCGATGAATTGCAGTTTTCAGTTACTTCCTGGTTGCATCGGAAGTGAGAGCTGGAGGTTGCTGCTTGGCTTTTAACCTGATGGTATGATGTCATCACACGCAACTGGTCACATGCACACACACATCAACACAGCGGCCAGTCAGTGTGTGAGCGTGGCTGAGCAGTGTCGATAAGAAATGCACAGCAGAATGAGAGAAAGAGAAAAGTCAGAGCTGAGATAAAGAAAAGGCAGGAAAGTGCCCTTAAATGTTGTAAAATAACAGATATATTCACTAGATATACTACTAGCAGAGCTACTTTTATATCACATTAAATTGTCCTGTCACAACTACATTTCCAGAGTTGATTATTAAAATATACAGCTATGTTTTAATAAAAGTTGTCATGCCATATGAAAGCAGAAGATGCGTCTGTATGGGAATAATCTGGAAAGAAGACCTGTATACCCGTTTTGTATCTCTAGTTACTCAACCACAGATGATTAACATAAATCCAGTCAGAGCTCTGTGGAAAGGCAGATGCAAATGTTTCTGATGAATTTTTTTTTCAGTTTAGTTTTACACCCATGCAGCAGTTTTATTATATCT